>QXEO01001474.1:1258860-1872433 GCA_007115705.1 Dactylis glomerata
CATGCACACCTTGAGGAGGAACTCTCACTATATTGGCCTTCTAAGCCTTTCCACCCATTTTGGCAATGGATGCCAATGGGGGAGAAGTTTCGAGGGTTTGAAAGGAATTGGGTTTCACGCTTTTGTTTTGTTCTTAAGCATTTGCCTTGCATGCTTTGCATGGTTGAGTATATATAGTGGAAACTCCACCAACAACATTGGTTGGCAATATATGCAATGAAATTCAAGTTCATTCACACGTGCATAGATTGTGGGGGAGTTTGCTCTATATATGATGGTTCTACTAACATTACATACTTTTGTAGTATTTAATGTTAGTGTAACCATCTTAGTCCTTTAAATTCATTATATAAACCCTCTCAAAGAGATTGTCATCAATTACCAAAATGGGGGAGATTGAAAGAGCATTTGCTCCCATGTGTGGTTTTGGTAATTAATGATAATCCCTATGGACTAATGTTTGCATCGAGTTATATTTGTAGGACTTGTCCGTAGACAACGCTTGAGCCATATGTTGGTTTCAAGGTTGTAAGAAGATGCAAATAAAGAAGTTTATGTGATGATCAAGGGAGTTGAGCCTATAGAAGACATCATCATTATGAAGGAAGAAGATGAAGTCCAATGTTGATCAAGTCGAAGCGCAAGTTCAAGATAGGCATATAGAAGATATCATTTGCTTGAAGCTCGGTGTCCATTTGGTGTTAATGGACATGTGAAGATATTTCTACTAGTGTCTCTCCATAGTGAAGTATGGGGGAGCAATCCGCAAGACTTCACCGAGCAAGCGCAATCAAGAAAGGTAGTCCAACTTGAGAAGATCAAGATCGTCACTATCTAGCTCAAGTGGAAGGCGCAAGGCAAAGGTATGATCTTGATAGGGTTTCTTTCTTACCGGTCTCATAGTGTTTGGGAGACCGGGTTTTAGGATCGATAGCCGTACTATCAAGAGGGGCTCTCGAGTGAGTAACTTATTCGTATTGTTCGGAGAGACCTCAAACCTTTGCATACTTGGCATTATCTTTCTTGGTTCTTATTTGGCTTTTATCCATGTGAGGTTCTAGAGCTTGTGGTTATTTCCATGACAAGCTCTAGCTCATTAAAAACGGATTTCGTATGGAACTCTAATTGCGTTTTTAGTGTTTGGAGGTTTTACCGGTTCATCTTTATAGCTAAGTCAAACCTTTTATCATTTGGTTTCATCCTCCTTTGTTGGACTATGATGTTTCTATGGATGATGGTGTGGAGCTCATCGTGGTGATTCCAACGAGCCCAAGATCATCGAAAATGGAGTCCGGATGCAAAAGTTATCGCTGTTTTCGTGTTGCTCGCTTTTCTTGGGCGGATTATCCGGCCCAGTTTTGGAAATATCCGGCCGAAATATCCGGCCTCAAATCTGAGTGACGCGCGCCTCGCCTTTTTCTGGTCCTTAGCCGTTTTTAGGGGTGGCCGGAATATCCGGCCCAGTTTTGGAAATATCCGGCCGAAATATCCGGCCCCAAATCTGAACGACGCGCGTGAAGTCCTTAGTAGTTTTTTGAGGGGGGCGGAATATCCGGTCCAAACTTGGACCGGAATATCCGGCCCCTGCAGTACTGCAACGGCTATAATCCCGGGAGGGGTATAAATACCCCTCCCCTTCTTCAAGCTTGGGTTAGCTCGTTTTTCCCCTCTCTCTCCCTCCATTGTTGACCTTGGAAAGCTTGCCCATCTCTCAATTCCTCCCATGATTCTTGCATATCTTTGAGGGAAAAGAGAGAGGAGATCTAGATCTATATTTCCACCAATCACTTCCTCCTCTTTGTGAGGGGAACCCATTGGATCTAGATCTTGGAGTTCTTTGTGGATTTCTTCCTTTGTTCTTCCTCTCATATCCCTCCATAGCATTTGTTGCTTTGGTAGGATTTGGGAGAGAAGGATTTGAGCACTTCGTGTGTTCTTGCCATTGCATTTGGTGCATCGGTTTGAGTTCTCCTCGGAGATTCGGTAGTGAAAGCTCGTTGAGCTTTTTACTCTTGGGTTCTTGGAACCCTAGACGGCTTAGTGGCTTAGTGGTTACTTGGGGACCTCCAATTGAGTTGTGGAGATCTTCCCAAGCTTTGTGGTGCCTCCGTGGCAATTACTTGGGGACCTCCAATTAAGTTGTGAAGATCTTTCCAAGCTTTGTGGTGCCTCCGTGGCAATTACTTGGGGACCTCCAATTAAGTTGTGGAGATCTTCCCAAGCTTTGTGGTGCCTGAGTGGCGATTCTTGGGAGCCTCCAATTGAGTTGTGGAGATTGCCCCAAGCTTGTACGGGTTCGGTGACCGCCCTCAAGTGTCCCATAGTGGTCGGGTCTTCCATCTTGGTGGGAGGGCTCGAGGAGATTACGGTGAGCCTCCGTGGCGTTTGGGGAGCCTTGTGCCTCCACACCGCTCCAACAGAGATTAGCACTCGCAAGGGTGTGAACTTCGGGATACATCATTGTCTCCGCGTCCCTCGGTTATTTCTATACCCGAGCTCCTTTACTTATGCAATTTACTTTGTGATAGCCTTCGTGCTTGAAGTTATATATATCTTGCTATCTCATAGTTGCTTATCTTGTCTAGCATAAGTTGTTGGTGCACATAGGTGAACCTAGTTTGTTTAGGTTTTGTTTGCTTGGCAAATTAAACGTTAGTTTTATTCCGCATTTGTCAACCACTCGTAAAAGTTTTAAATTGCCTATTCACCCCCCCTCTAGGCGACATCCTTGTACTTTCACACCAGCTACATGCACATCACATTAAAAAAGTGCAAGCAACCGAAAATGGCGTAGCAAAGCACGCAAGGTCCTTCTTGTATCGATCCAATCTCCATGCCTTTCGCCTCAACGATGCCCCTACCCCCATGCCTCCGCCCCAGGTGTTGATGCCTCCACTCACCGCGTCTCCGCACCATCCGCCCTTTGCATGCTCCCCAAGCTTTCATCCTCTGGCTCCACAGACGATTGGACCTCAAGAAGGAGAGGAAGAAGACCATGTCGTCCATGTTTCTGCTATACCTCAAGGTGCAGCAGGGACGCGTGCTGGGAGAATTCGTCACACTCGCTGCCAAGAGGGTCGATGACGGAGGTGGCGGCGGCAGGAAGGTCACAAAGAAGTTGGAGGCCAAGGGGTAGACATTGGCTGGGACGAACTCCATAGTTCTGCTCCCGATCAAGGGCAATGTGTTCCCCGATGGGTGCATATTAATGCAATTATTCTGGAATTTGATTTAAGGTGTGTGCGTAAATATTGCTCCTCTATGGTACGATTCAAGGGGAAAATGGTTCTACTCAGCTTTGGGGCTAAGAAGAGTTCTTTTGATGATCTAATGTGATTAGTATGTTCCATAGATCTGGTTTGGGGAATGAATGGGCTAAGCCATCTTTTGGAATTTATTATATGGCAAAATTGGGTTCAGTTTGGTTCTAAAAATAAAGGTTCGGTTTGGTTATAAAAATCGGTCTAGAAGTTTGTCTTTTGTCCAATTACAACAATTCATTTCTAGAACCCGATGAGTATACTATATGTATCTAAGCCCGTAGTCCAGTCATTGCAATTCTTCTTGAGCACTTTTATAGTACTCCTAAGTAAATAGAGACCCTCCATTTTGTGTGATCCAACGAATAAGATTAAAAGGTACTCCAATCCAACCTACCTGGAGTACTGACTGAAAATTTACGGAGTACTCAGGTTCTAGGGTTAAAGTTGTAATTTTTAGGGCAGTTAAGTCAAAAAAAGTTAAAAGGTCACAAGGTCGATAATTCCGGCGGGGCACACCACTGGTGGCGATCGCTGTACAAGCAGCCAGGCGCCCAGGCCGTCACCATACCGGAGAGTCCACGGGCTAACGCCCACAAAATAAGATCCGTTGATCTGTTCGTCAGCCAGAGCCCCGTTCAGTCTGATGCAGAAAATCTGTCTTTCCCTCCCTCGCATCCACTCACAGGAAATTATGAACACTCAGATCGCTTCAACCCCTAAAGAATAAACAATTGATCTTTTTTGTTGATTGTATTAGTTATAGCTTCGCCTGGTCGCAAATCTGGCAATGATTTTTCACTCGTCAATACCTTCAGTACTTCTATTGCACGCACACTCGAAAATTTAGGTCAGGTGGCTGGAGATACGGCCATGCGGATGCGCGGCGGGGCGACTAGAGGTTTAGAAACCGGGACAGCCGCCGGGAGATGTGCTAGCGGCGGATCGTGCTGAGGGAGCTCTTGCACAGGATTGGGAAGGGTGCCAAGGTGTCTGTGGGAGCAAGAACATCGGCGGATATAAAAGACAGGATTGCCAGAGATGTCCGTATCATATACAAAAATCGATATAACCCTTTGTCGGACAAAGAAAAAAAAGACTAAACTGCCTTTTTTAATTAACGATGAGATTTGATTGGTACTCTCTGTCCTATTTATGGAGTACTGGTACAGTAAAATTGCTCTTCTTCTTTGAAGATCATGTGCGGACAGTTATTTAGGTCCGAGTATAGATCATCTTTAATTCAGGCTAGCATCTTCAGTAGACTGAAATCTTTATTCCGATTGACTCTTCTTTATTGATAGAAAGATGGCTACTATTAATATCTCTGAAAATATGTTATGTTTGGCCTGTTATCTATACCTAATAATAAAGTACGTAAGGTTTTTGTGGTTGATTCGTCCGACACTTCTTTTAGATCAATTTACCATCACATCAAATAATTATTTACAGGACTTTTTTTAAAACCAATTTACCCTCGCATCAAATAATTATTTACGGGAGGGAATTCGTCAAGACTTCAGACGTGGGAGACAATGTTACGAAAGGAAGATGCGGTTGAGGGAGAAGGCCCTCCACGCTGAAGGTGGCGTCTCTGAAGGACACGCCGGACAGGGGCAGTGCTGTTGGAAGCGTCCTTGAGGAAGCACGGTTAGCGTCTTGAGGTTTGAGGAAGCTGGCATGGAGATACCCATGGCGACACTTGCGACGAGGGCCGCCGCGCACGGCATATAGCTCGGAGGAGATGATGAGACCGAGGCTCTCAACGAGGACGGTCGGTGGCTCAACCTCCACCGTTCGCCGGCGGAAGCCTCCCTACTCCACCGCATGTGCTGCAGCCTGCAGGTGTACCATTAAATCGAGTGTGGAGAGAAGAGAGTGTACTCAACCTGCACATGCGGGAGAGGATGGTGCTCTGCATGCCACCCCTCCAAAAGGCATAGCGGCGACGACGTCGTTCTAGAAATTTAGGGAAGGACTGAGGAGATGAGTCGCCGTCTCCTATGTGTACTGGAACGGATAAGGATAGAGAAGAGAGTGTACACTGGTAAAGGCAAAGATTGACATTTTTTAGTAGGAAAGTAAAACGCATCTGACACTCGAATCACTCGCTGCGGTTCCGTGCGTGGCAATCAGGATGTGTGGGCTTTATTCGTAGAGAAATTCGTTTTGATAAAAAATGAATTCAACTTGCTGTGTCTTTGGTTTTCCAAATGCCAGCAAATGTGTTCAACCGCATTAAGTCACAAAACAATGAAGTTGTGCGTCCTTGATTTAAGGAGCTGAATTAGGAATTATCAGAATAGATAAAGACTTCCTGATTTAATTTACTTCTATTTTTTATATAGAAATTTTAGATTTTTTTTTGCGGCGGTGAATGTATATATAGGCGACACGGATAGGATCTCATATTAGAGGACGCGGACTTTCTGGGGTGTCCTCGAGCCATGTTATTCTTACGCTAGGCCGTGTCGCGTAAGGTTATTTGAGAAGCTAACTATAGTTATTTTGATCGCTCATATGAAACTGCATCTTACAAGATTTGCGAAAGGTGGGAGCCAATGGTATGTTGTTACCTCTTGAATTTTTTAAACTTTTTGAGAGAGCAATTAATTATTTATATATCTTTTTTGTAAAAAATCTATATATCTAGATTAAAATTTGTTAGGCCGTAGCAACGCACGGGCATTTGTCCTAGTACCTAATAATACCTAATAATAAAGAACGTAAGATTTTCATGGTTCGCTCGTCCAATATTTTTTTAAGCGATATACCCTTCCACCAAACTACATATTACCCTCAATGCCACCGGTAAGTAAAAAATTGTTCACCAAACTACATATTACCCTCAATGCCACCGATAAGTGAAAAAACTGTTCGATTTATTTGTTTTTTATGTTTCATTCATCCGCGTCCTAGCTCCCATCCCCACGTCTTGGCGTCCACCGTTCGACACCCCGGCGGAGCGCCGCTAGCTTCTCCCACCGAGAGGAGGAGCGTCTGGGTGAGGAGGGCAACACAGGAAGCGGCCAAATTACCTGGTATTGTCTTTGCTAACTATATACATGCTCTACTTCCATTCATGATTAGTTCAAGGCACGATGAATTTACTTCGTATATGCACCACCATCCCAGACGTGGGTGGCTTGCTCTCACGGTCACGGACCTCCGCTCAGTACGCGCCTGAGTCTTCACTTATCCTAATTGTTGTTATTTCTCTCGAGTTGTAGTATCTACTTCCGCCGTCGAAGATGCGCTCAATTTCAATGGCACTCCGGCAGCAAAAAGTAGACTCACATATTATGCTGGCCATGCTCGCTTACATGATTTGGCCTAAATCCCATGATATTGAATTCGGCAGCGTAGGTGAAAGAAAGCAAGAAAGGAAGGAAAACAGAAAAGTGTGGTGAAAATTTAAGTCTAGCTAAAGAATTGAAGGTGGTTAATGAACCAAACACGACATATCCTGTCGGAGGCCGACAATGCACTGACTACATAAAAGTAAAAATCAATTTCTCAAAATTCACATGTAAAAATTGTTTCCAGTTCTATTTCACGTCTATAGATAGACTTGATAGTAACAGTAAATTAATGGAATTTGGGAATATTTAAAATTGTGCCGATATTATTTATGAAAAAATGATTTTCTTTATCTCCCGGTGCAACGCACGGGCATGTGTGCTAGTGACTAATATATTACTCTTACGCCAATTGTAAGCAGTACTGCACATCTATCTTTGTTGGCAATTCCACCAAGATCTTATTTTTTTCGACGCTGATACTAGAAGCGATTTGACGTGGATCCAGTGTGTGCACCCTGCACAACCGGTGCCAAAGCAAGCAAAAAGATTTCGATTGCCAACAAATATGGATGTCTTTATGTATCAATATGTTATTTGGATCATAGTAGCCAGCGAACCGGATCGCCCGGATCGAGGAACGGGATCGGGGAACGAGGTTCGACATGCCAGCGAATAAGGATCGGTCAGGGGTACACATCTCTGATAGGCAAAGTTGGATTGGGGATCGCGATCCACTTTAGTTTGGATCGATGACGTGGAATCAAGGGTATTAATAAGCCCAAATATGATGCTTGAAATTAAGGATATTAATAGGCCCAGATATGACGCTTAGAATTAAGGGTATTAATAAGCCTAGGTATGTATGAAAGAGCCCAGAATCAAGGCTAATATGAAAACATAACGCGCACGAACAGGATTGCGACCCAAAAGCGAATTGCATCGATCCACTCGCGTTCCAGACCCTCGATCCGGGTTGATCGACCCAGGGTCGCGAAACACGCCACCGATCCCGAACCTGGCAACTATGATTTGGATCCCTATTCTTTCCAACCTTATTGAATTTCTCTCAATCAAATTTTGTGCTGCAATTGCAGGGACCTCATCCTTTGTATAATCCAACAAAATAAAAGATATATAGTCCCTCCAAGCGATTCATTATGTCAAGAAAGAAGACAACTGATCACCTACTAAGTATTGAATCATCAATAAGGTTAGTGAGCATGTACCATGACCCTTTTCTATGCTAGCTGCTCTCACCTACATGTATCTTATATTGATGTTGTGAAAACAGATAATTAATAATGCTGAAATTGATGTGATCCTATTCCTATGGACTATGCACATGTAGGATTAGCTTCAACAGGGAACGGAGATGGGCATTGATTAATAGTTATCTGGATTTTCTATTATTTTTTATAATCTGAATGTTTTATTTCTGTTTACAGCATTCTCGTGAAAGAAATGGTAGCTACATCTGCAATAAAAATGGATAGATTTGCGTGAAATTGTTTTGCACTACATGTCCATGGAAGACAAAGAACATGAAAGAATGGATGTCTTGGTCCAATTTGAAGTAGTTCGGCTACTATGGTGCATGCCTTATAGTTGGTTATGACAGTTTATATTATATGGTCTTATGAGGTGTGAGCACAAGGTACAAATACTATCTGTGATAATCATTTGTTTAAACATTGGTGTATCATGATCTCAAATTTAAATAACTATTGGTGTATCATGATGGTTTGTGTGTACTATTCTTCAAGTCGTTGCAAAGTATTATTCATCCATCTAGGTTTAATGTACCTATTTTTACAAGAGCCACAAAAAGAAATAGGTGTAGTGTAAAAATGGCACTCTTCTATGAGGTTCCCCTTGCCATGGATGTCATTAGGTATGTATTATTTGGTAAGTAGAGTAAAAAGGAAATTTGTGCATTATGTGGAGAAAATTTTCATATTGGTCATAGAATTATCGCAAAATAAAAAGTAAATGAGTGATATGCAGTATCTTTGCTGCACTTCTGGACCCTCTGGTCTAAAGGCCCCTGTAGATAATTGTATATATATTTAAATAAATTTTTTATGTGCAAAACGTTCATGTTTTATGATGTACATTTGTTGCTCATCAAGAACCATTAGCATAAGGGGTTTCCCCATTGATAGTTATGTCTGTTGAAGTTATTTGTATTTAAGAGATTATACGTTTATGTTGTTTCTTTTTTTTCAAAATGGGGAAGCCCCAGCCTCTGCATCAAAATGATGCATATGGCCTTTATTTTATTATTAGATGTCCATAGACATATAGTATCATGTCTTACAATTCACGGGTCGCACAAGGTGGCCACATGGATGAGCCAGTGAAAAATGATACAAGAGTGGTAATACATTAAACAGAAATTCTATTGTGCCACCGTCAGCCGCACCGGTTGAATAAATCCCAAGCTACATCTCCAAGTGGTTGCACCCAGAATTCATCGCCTCCCGCTGCTCCTCTTGTTGGAGATATGACCACATACAGATCCAGTGGGTTACCATAGGAATAACCTGCAAAAGTGGTTGTTTGTTCAGTTTGTTAAAGATAAAGTTATTTCTGGTATTCCAAATTGCCCAAATAATCGCACACCCCCCTACGTGAATCTGAATAAGGTCCTCCTTAGGAATACCCTTGAGCCAATTCCTGAAAAGATTAGTAACATTCTTAGGTGGTTCTAACCCAAAAGTCATATAGATAATACGCCAAATTATTTTCGCAAGAGGGCATTCAAGAAATAAATGTTGTATGGATTCCTTGCTATCACAAAAACAACATGATTCATTTCCATTCCAATTTCTCTTAAGAAGATTGTCTTTTATCAATATAACTTTCCTATGGAAGAACCACATAAAGACCTTGATCTTAAGCGGCACCTTCATTTTCCAAATGTATTTCTTCAAATATTTTGTATCATCATCCAGCATATCTAAATACATTGACTTTACCGTAAAAGTCCCGGATGATGTTAAGCCCCAGACAAACATATCTTTCTGCCCATTCAACTGAATGAACATTAGCCGATGCACTAGTTGCAGCCATAACGTCCACCTATTCTCTGTTAGTGTGCGGCTAAAAGTGATATTTAAAGGATTTTGATTCAGAACATTGGCTATAGAGACATTTTTTCTATGCACAATATTATATAGGGACGGATATTGCATAGCTAGTGACTTGTTCCCTAGCCAAGTATCTTCCCAAAACTACGTATCCTCCCCATTACCACCTTTAGAGGAACCCCTACTAAGAAAATCTTCTTTGACTTTCATCAAACCCTTCCAAAAAAGGCGAGTCATTAGGTTTACGGTAACCTCAGAAAGTGATTTGGAATGGAGATACTTGTTTCTCAAAAGTTCTTGCCATACACCTTCCTCATTTTGAAGTTTATAGAGCCATTTACTAAGAAGACACTTGTTTTTAATCTCTAAAACATCAATTCCTAATCCTCCTTGGTCTTTTGGTCGGCAAATAATATTTCATTTAGTAAGTCTATACTTTCTTTTATGCCCATCACTTTGCCAGAAAAACGCGATCTAAAAAAAATCAAGTCTCTTCCTAACCCCCACTGGACTTTTGAGGAAAGACAATAAAAACATGGGCAGACTTGTTAGAACCGAGTTTATGAGAATGAGCCTATCACCATAAGACAACAATTTTCCGATCCAACTACCTAGCTTAACCTCGAATCGATCCTCCACTGGTTTCCATTCTCCATTTTTCAATTTTCTAAAATGAATCAGAATCCCCAAGTACTTGAACGGGAGAATTCCGGATTCGCAACCAAATAATTCTTTATATTGATTCTCCACTCCTAAAGCATTTCCGAAACAATATAATTCACTTTTATGAAAATTTATTTTCAAACCTGATAATTATTCGAATATGCCCAAAACTAGTTTCATATTTAGAGCTTTTTCTAAATCATGTTCTAGAAAGATGATTGTATCATCCGCATACTGAAGAATTGACACTCCTCCATCAACTAAGTGAGGGATGAGCCTGCTAACCTGACCATCTTCTTTTCCTCTATTTATCATTATTGCGAGCATATCGGCTACAATGTTAAATAAGATAGGAGAAAGAAGGTACCCTTGGCGTAACCCCTTTCTTGTTTGGAAATAATGTCCGATCTCATCATTTACTCTAATCCCTACACTACCACGGCTAATGAATTCTTGTATCCATTTGCACCACTTCGGATCAAATCCCTTCATTCTTAAGGCTTGTTGCAAAAATCCCATTTTACCTTATCATAAGCCTTTTCGAAGTCTAGCTTTAAAAGGACTCCATCCAATTTCTTTCTATGGAGCTCATGAATTGTCTCATGCGCCTTCAAGAATATGGCGTCCTGGCATAAAAGCTGTCTGAGTTGGCCTAACGACTGTATTTGCAATTTCTGATATTCTATTTGTACCCACCTTGGTGAATATTTTAAAGCTAACATTCAACAAGCAAATAGGACAGTATTTTTATATTTGTATTGTATTCTCTTTTTTGGGCAGCAAAATAACTGTACCGAAGCTCAGGTGGAACAAAGGTAGCTCTCCTCTTTGGAAAGCTACAAACATTGCCATTAAATCAGATCTAATAGTATCCCAATTTTTTTGATAAAATTCAGCCGGAAACCCGTCTGGCCCTAGCGCCTTGTTTTTTTCCATTTGCGTTATTGCATCCTGGACCTCTTTCTCAGAGAAATCAGCTATTAAAATATTATTTTCCTCCTCTAAGAGTTGTGGAATATCATCGATTTCAGATTCAATCATTGAAAAATTATTCATAGTAGGAGCCCCGAATAGGTTCTTGTAATATTCGGAAATGTAGGTTTTTAAGTTGGTCCAACTATTATACCTTCATCTTGCTCCAATTGAAAAAAATTGTTTTCTCTATGTTTACCGTTGGCAACGAGATGGAAATATTTTGTATTGCTGCCACCCTCTTGCACATATTTAACTTTTGCCCTTTGTGCCCATTTAGTCTCCTCATCCCTTTCAAAGTTTAGCTAGTTCATCATTGGCATTTCTAAGGCAAAGATGCTCTTCATCATTAAGTAAGGTTGATTCGGCTTTCAGGTCCAGGGCCTCAATAATGGAAGTTAGTCGGACTTTTTTCGACTTATAGGTACTACTCATATTTTTGCCCACCCACGAAGGAAACTTCTTAAGCGTCTAATTTTATTTTGCCAATTTTTCATTGGATTACCTCCATTAGGTATTGAAAGCCATTCATTTTTAACTAAATCAGAAAAACCGTCTTGACGGAGCGCTATGATAACTCAAAAGAGAATATAGATTTATTTCCCAAGTGAACTTGCTCACCTGAATCAATAAGCAAAGGGGTGTGATCTGATCCTGTACACGTTAAAGCTCTAACCGACACTGTTTGGGTTTTTTCCCCGTTGATGAGTAAAATCACTGAAGCGGTGGAGTTCATAGAAAGAAGCCTGTGACGGAGGCTTTGTTTTGATGGATGCAAATACAGAGACCGTAGAAAATCTATGGATGTTTCTCAGCCGATTTGGACAACGCTGCATGGGTGTCTGTCCTCTCCCTCCTCTATTGATGATGCTTTGGAAACTTGTATAGGACGATTGGATTTAAGAGTAACCTAATCAGACATCATCTTCATATCTTATACGCTGGTGATGAAAACAGAAGTTGCATCATATAGCTTCTTGACAACCTCATGTTGCTGAGCCTGCAGTGCGTTATACTTTTTTTTCTCATCCTTGTTGCAACTCTCTTTTTTGCATCTCCATGTCGGTGGCAGCTCCATGTCATTAAACTTTGAGTGGCATCGGTTGAATTTCTCTTTTGCATTGTGTGCGGTTTCATTGTGGATGTTTTTTTATCACCTTTAATACAAGCTGGGTTGCTTTGGTCCCATTTCTCTAAAAACAGTATGCTTATAAATCTGATCTGGCCATCGAGTTGTCACCTACCAGGGTAGCCTAAAGCCAAGGGTGCTTGCCGTAGGTTCATGTCTGCAAGACTGCAACTACAGCCAGCACCACACGACCACAGCTTCTTCTGTTGCAAGCTTTGGTGAAGTAGCAGCAGCTGATTAGCAACGATTGATGGTTTTTAATTTCTATATAGATATATTTTCTATACAATGAATTTTCACATTCATCATTTTTATATGTGCGGTGAAGAATGAATCTAGATAGGCCGTGGCAACGCACGGACATTCAGCTAGTATAATATAATAGATAATTAAGCGTGGATCACATGGCATTATGTAACCCTAAGATATTATTGCTCCTTGTTTCAAACTTTTTTATTCTGTGTTTGAGCTTTGGCCGGTTTAACAATGTAATGTGCATATTTGAGATGCGAGAGAATTTCCCGTTTCATCGGAAAAATCGTATAGTGTTGGATGAGGTACAGAACAAGACACAAGAAAAATTGCCACACTTCCACTAAACAGACCGTATGCATAGCTGATCATTAGCTTGATAATACCGAAAATAAATTTCCTTAGATGAACTATAACTGCAGATCCCAAAACATGTATTGATCGAGATAATATTCTAGATAGAGCTAACCAGATAGAAGTAAACTAACACGAGGTAATCAAAACATATAAGTAGGAAATTAATGTGCATAACATCTATGCATACGAAGACATACGTTCACTGTTTTTTTTTTGAAATAGAGGCAAAATAATTGCCTCGTTAATTAATTAAGAAGAAGAGAGTGCTCAGTTAATTAACAGAAAACCGGGCTAAAACCGTTACAATACCAAGCCACCACTCAACAAGGACATCCACACCTCCACGACGAGTTCGAACAAACCAAACTACCCCAAAACACGACTCCATCAAACATCAACCAGAACACAACCATGATGAAAGGCCAAGATATAGATTCATCCCTCACCAACAGCAGACACCATTCATGTAGCATCACTTTTTTTGCTTCATACATTTGTTTGACTTCTCCTTCACGACACTCCCTCTCTTGCTCTTATTCCTGCTGGCTTAGTCCTTCAAGAGACATCCAATCGTCTTACCGGTTCCTGGGTTAGCAGCAGCCAAAGTGGCTAGGAAATCGCAAATCTCTTTGGCGACGAGAGAGCCGGGCACACGTGTCGACGCTCTAGGCGAGAGAGAGAGACGGGACCATCCACATCACCACTCTCGTCAAGGTCTATCACCTGACTCGGCGGTGAAGCCACGACCGAGATCTCAAGCGAGTCCACCTTCACTTGCTCGACAGATAGTAGCGGCTCTTTTTCATTTGGTGCGACCAACACCGGCGGTGTGGAGAGCACTTTTTTCAGTTGTGCAAAAGCTGTATCTGCTTCTTCTGTCCACTTGAATTTGTCGTCTGATTTTTTCATGAGTGCATAGAAAGGAAGCACTTTTTCTCCCAATCGTGCGATGAATCGACTTAGTGCGGCGACGCGTCCTGCGAGTTTCTGTATGTCGTGCAGTTTTACTGGTTTCCCCATTGTTAATATTGCTTGGATCTTCTCTGGGTTTGCTTCTATACCTCTTGCTGACACCAGGAATCCAAGAAGTTGCCCTGGTGATACGCCAAAAGAACATTTTGTAGGGTTAAGCTTGAGCTTGTACCTGTTCAGATTGTCAAAGGTTTCTGCCAAATCACTGATTAAGGACTCTTCTTTTCTTGTGGTGATGACCACGTCGTCGATGTAGACTTGAATGTTGCGTCTTATTTGACTTCCGAGGCAGTTTTGCATCATCCGCTGGTAGGTTGCTCCCGCGTTTTTTAGGCCAAAAGGCATGATTTGATAGCAGAAAATGCTGTATGGTGTGATAAAAGTTGTTTTTTCCTCGTCCTCTTTCTTCAATTTTATATGGTTGTAACCAGAATATGCGTCCAGGAAGGAAAGCCTTGCGCACCCCGCTGTTGAGTCTATTATTTGATCAATGCGAGGTAGAGGAAAGGGATCCTTTGGACAATGTTTGTTGAGAGATGTATAGTCGACACACACTCTTTGTACGTCTGTATTTTTCTTGGGGACGATGACTGGATTGGAAACCCAGGTTGATGCTTTGATTTCTCGGATGAATCCTGTGTTTTCTAGCCTGTGTAACTCGGATGCTATTGCTTTTCTTTTGGGTTCATCAAATCGTCGCAGCGGTTGCTTGACTGGCCTTGCTTTAGGATCCACATTTAGTGCATGCTCGACGAGTTCCCTGGGAACCCCTGGCATGTCTGAAGGACACCAGGCAAAGATTTCCCAGCGCTCACGGAGGAACTCGATGAGCGCGCTTTCCTATGCGGGGTCCAAGTTTACCGCTATGGAGGTGGTTTTGTTCGGGTCCGTAGGGTGGACCTGGATTTTCTTCGAGTCTTGGGTTGCGTCGAAAGCCTGATCTGGCAGGGATCGTCCAACGTCGGGTAGCACATTGTGATCAGTTTCGCCCTTCAGCCTTGCATATTCGGCTGTCATGCCGAAAGTTTGCGCCATCCTGTTAAATTATTTGTCACAAGTGTTGGATACTTCAAAGCTGCCTTGTACCATGATTGTCCCTTTAGGTCCTGGAATTTTGAGTGTTAGATATGCGTAATGAGGAACTGCCATGAATTTTGCAAATGCTGGGCGCCCCAGGATTGCATGATACTGTGAGGGCCAGTCCATGACTTCGAACTCTAAATTTCTCTGCGATAATTGCTGCTATTGCCAAACAAAACGTCGAGCTCTATTCTCCCGAGGGGGTAGTTTGCGCCTCCTGGTACTATTCCGTGGAAAGAGCTATCTGTCGGCTTTAGACTTTCCAACGAGATGCACATTGCCTTTAGGGTTCTTGCATATATTAAGTTTATGCCGCTTCGTGCATCCATGAATACTCGCCCAACATCGTATCCCCCTATTTGTGCATTCAACACCATTGGCGCGTGCACTGGCCTTGGTACTTTCCTTGGGTGGTCTGCTCTGCTGAACCTGACTGGTTGATCCGACCATTTCAAGTACTCTGCTGTGGCTGGTGGTGATGTTATTGCTAGATTTATTTGTCTGGATATGCTCTTCTGTTCTTTCTTGGATTTTGGCACCGGTTGGATCATTGCAGATATATATACTTTTGATTCCAGATGCTTTCCTAGACACTGTATTTGGTATCCTTGACTTGTACTCTTTCCTCCCTAACGTGCTCCTTGGTTTGGGTCCAGAGCACTTTGCAGCCTTAAGAATGTTCTGCAATCCTTCATCTGGTGATTAGAAACTCTCTTCCCATCTAAGTACGCGTAGTGGATGCGATAGGGGCCATGGAGCATGTCTTCCGCCGATGGTCCGGAGTACATTGGCTTTTCTACTCCGTGATTGCCTCTTCCTTGAAACTCCCTGCTTTCATAGCCTTCCTCGTCACTTATTTCATATACCGCAGCTATCTGATTTCACCTTGCGTGGCTATCTTCATTACAGCATCTTTGCCTTTGCCTCCTTGCTCTGTCGAATTCTGGTGAACGTCCCCTTTTATTGTTATATGTATCCTCTCCATCGGCGAATCTGTTGGCTACTTCCATTAATTCCGATACTGTCCTAGGCTTTGTTCTCCCTAACTCTTCCACGAGGTCCGAATGGTGAAGCCCAGCCAAAAAAGCATCTACTGCCCGCTCGTCGGAGACGTCTTCTGCAGAATTTTTGATTATGCTCCACCGCTGTATGTAAGAGCGCATAGTTTCATCTTTCCTCTATACGCATGACTTGATTTCTTCTAGTGACACTAGGCGTTTGTATGTTGAGCAAAAATTTCTTGTGAATTGGCTCTCTAGTTCTCCCCAACTCCCGATGGAATCGTTGGGTAGAGTATTTAACTAGGACCGCATTGCGCCGGTGAGGTGTAACTGCAGACTTTGCATCGTTGTTGCTCTTGTTCCTCCTAGTATTTGTACTGCTTGCAGGTAGTCTGATAACCATAGCGTGGTTCTTGTGATCCATCATACTTTTGCTGATCGTGTGGCAGCTTGAATCCTTTGGGTACCCGCGTTCTGCGAACCCTGCGGGTAAAGCATAGCGCACCCATCTCTTTTTCATCGTCTTCATAATTTTCTTCTTTCCACGCGTAGCGCGCATTGTTTACTCTTGCTTGCGCTATGATATTCCTTGCGTCCTCCTTCCGTGCCTTACGCTTTTTGTCGCCTGATGACTCGCTTGTTTAGTTTTGCGAGGGTTGGCGCTTAAAACTTTCCTTTCGCTTCTCCTTATGATATGTCACCTTTTTCTCTGGAAGTTGTTTCCTTAGCCTGTCCTCTACCAACCCGAGGCTTCTTATTGCGGCTTGATACATGTGCTCCCATGGATCTCCAGGCTCTAGTTGCGTAGTTAGTAGGTACGCGTGTGCTGATACTAATGCCGCCTCTAGCGTTTCTTGCACAAAATCCTCCTCATCATCTGATTGATGTGCACTTATTCTTTTTATGCGGCTTTCTTCTCTTGCCCATGCTGTTGTCCTCCTACTGTGCTTTGGGTCTCTGTGCCTTTCTCTGCTGGACTCTGATGCGTCGCTGTATTCGTCCCTATATGCTCCACTTGACACGTTGTTGTTTTCTTGACTTCTCCTGAACTCGTCTTTTTCCTTCCTCAATTTCTTTCTGCGTTGATGCAGTGCGTATTGATACCCCATCAGAACTTCTCTTCTTGAATTGGCGGGTACTTCCGTGTCGTGATTGATGGCTGACATGATGATTCTCCACTCCCCGGTGGAGACATGAATTTTTTTCCTTCTCCTTCTTACCGTTGCTCCTTGGTTTGTCGACTTGCGCGTCGACTTCTCCATTATCTGCATGATCGTTCTCTTCTGCTGCTTGAGTGATAATGACACATAACTGATGTATGCTTCTAGAGACGCCACTGCTTCCGGTGGCGAAGTCCCTTTGACTATCGTATGATTTGTCCACTGTTCCTTCTATGTCGGGTTCTTCCCGAGTTCCGTTGAGTTCCTCGATTTTCTTTTGAGTATTTTCTGTTGCTGCGAAGCTGACTGGCGAGTTTACCTCACTGGAAAAGCCCACAGATGATCCAGACATTGTGATTGTCTTGATTTTGCTCGCCAACGGACCCGATTTTGCTGGATCTGAAAGGCGAGTCAAACCCGAAGGTCCAATGTAAAAGCTCAGACTTCCAATCGTCAACTCCATCTTCTGATTTTTGTCGACTTCTGGACTGCTATTGGCTAAAAATGAAAAAGTCGTCGAATTCATGATTCCAATGCCCCTGGTCCCCACGGTCGGCGCCAATTGACGAGGGCTAACTCGACAAATAGGGATGAAAGTGGAGTGGAAACTTTCCAACTTTTCTGTGGAAAAACGGAAACGGAATGAAAATATGGAAACAAAAACGGAAATCTGCAGAACGGAAACGGAAACGGAATTTTTTTGGCGGAAGTGGAAACGGAAATGGAACAGCGATTTCCGGCGGAACAGATGCGAAAACGGAAGTTTCCGTTTCCGACTAATATGAAATTTTCGTATTATGGTTGTTTTGCATAGCCAATCTAGCAGGCCTGATATGTGACCTTGTCATACTGAACTATGAAAGTAACCCACCCCTACTCCCCCATTATACTGAGTAATCTTGATAGGTTTGGGGAACAAGTTTTTCGATTTACTTGACTTGCTTGAGTTTTATTGCATGATTTGGTAGTCTTTTGGTTCCGATAATCATCCGCTTTTTGTCCATGTTCATGCCGTATTCTTTCCATGTCTGTTTCTGGAAGTATCCATTTTCATATTTGTTTCCGGTGTTTCTGTATTCGTTTCTATTTCCGCATAAAAATATGAAAACAAATGTGGCACCACTTAGTTCTGTCCGTTTCCGCTCCGTTTTCATCCCTATCGACAAATGTCCTAGAAGAAGGACTCAGGATCGGGGGAGTAGGGCGTCGGATGAACTCGAAGGAAAATTAGTCAAACAAGGTGTGTATCGAAAGTAAATTTGGCGGTGAACTTGGCCTGCTTTCAATCTGGCCCTCACCGTCCTCTCCTGGCCCCTATATATAGGTGGCCAGGTCTCAAGGAACGGGAGGGGTCCGATACGTATTACAATATCGGTATACGACATGAACTCGTATCTCAACTAGGATTACACTTGGGCCTAGCTTAACGGGCCTCAGGGGTACTCAAGTAACGGGCTCAATTATCTATACCCTTGTCAGCGGCAGAATAGGTTCCCCACACAACTTCGGGAGTTCGGGCATGATGTGAAGCACCGGAGCCATGATCGTTGAGGTATCCCTAGGAAGTAGGAGAGAAGCAGCCATAAAGATCTACTCCACTCTCATCTGCAGAGCAAACATTAGGCACAACCAAAGAGCTCATCTCAGGAGTGGTATGTGACAATGGTGGAGCTAGGGAGAGCCTACCTAGAGCAGCATCAGCCTTCTCTAGAAAACTCCCAATTCATAGAATCAAACCTTGCATGGAGTCAACAACATCACGTAGAGGCTGGACCGTCTCTGAAAGAGCATTTCCCACCTAATTGATTTTGTCGTTTGTTAATAATACATTATCTATTAATATGTGCGTTGATCTTTGCAGGATTTTATTATGTTCTTGCACAAGATATTAGGTTTCCTATATTATAATTCATCATATTCATTTATCAAAGGAATCATAAGATGGTGGCATTTACATGCTCGGGAAGAAGGGCTTATCAAAGTTGAACTGTCCAGGCCGGCTATAACCGGCCCCCAGACCGGCTTTAGCCGGAGTGCACAGACTTTGGGGCGAAAACCCCTTTGTTTCACTCTGGATATTTTTCCGGCTATTTGCCGGCCAGTCCAGCTATTTCAGGCCAGCTTTAGCCGATGTGACCGGCTTTAGCTGGACATATAAAGGAAGAAATCATTGCTTTTGATGATTATGTGTCTAGTATAGAAGGTGTACACAAGTTACACTTTGAAAGCCTATTGAGTCAATATGGTAAGACTCTTGAAAAACTAGATGAACAAATGAGGCTTGAAAAAGAGTTGATACGTCTCAAACGTATCTATAATTTTTGATGCTCCATGCTTGTTTTATACACCATTTGCTTTGTGTTTTGTTGCACTTCATGGTGTTTTTATGCATTTTCCGGAACTAACCTACTAACGAGACGCCACAGTGCCAGTTCCCTGTTTTCTGCTATTTTTGTGTTTCAGAAAAGCTACATAGGAAATATTCTCGGAATTGGACGAAACAAAATCCGAACCTCCTATTTTTCCAGAACACGAGTCAGAGTCCAAAGAAGAAACGGAGGGGGGCCAGGACCTGGCCACACCCTAGGGCGGCGTGGCCAAGCCCTGGCCCGCGCCACCAGGGGGTGAGCCCTCCTGTTCCACCTCCTGACGCCGCCCTTCCGCCTATATATTCCCCTCGACGGGGAAAACCTAAAGCCCCGATCAATTTTCCACAGAACATACTGCAAGCCGCCGCCGTTGTTGACGCAAGATCAGGAGGGTCCAGAAGCTCTTCCTGGCACCCTACCGGAGAGGGGAATCACCGCCAGAGGCTTTCTTCATCACCATGGTCGCCTCCGGAGTGATGTGTGAGTAGTCTACCTTGGACTATGGGTCCATAGCAGTAGCTAGATGGTTGTCTTCTCCACCATGTGCTTCATATTTAGATCTTGTGAGCTGCCTATCATGATCAAGATCATCTTTGTGTAATTCTACATGTTGTATTTGTTGGGATCCGATGGATATTGATACTATGGCAAGTTGATGTGCTGAATTATTATCTTTATGTTGTCTCTATGTTGTTTATGATCTTGCATGCTCTTCGTTGCTAGTAGATATCTTGGCCGAGTAGATGCTAGTGATTCCAAGAGGGGGTATTTATTCTCGATAGTGGGTTCATGCCTCTAGTAATCTGGGGGAGTGATAGAAACCTCTAAGGTTGTAGATGTGCTATTGCCACTAGGGAGAAAACAACATTCTTGTGTCCAAGGACATTTGCATTGTTTACATTACACACTTTTCTTAATGTAGTTATCTGTTGTTCGCAACTTAATACTCAACGGGTGCTCGGACAACACCTCGAGAGTGGATTATTAGTCATAGATGCAGTTGGATTACGGTCTATGTATTTTATCGTAATGCCCAGAGTGAATCTCATAGTGATCCTCATGACATATGTATGCTAGCTTTATTCTATCAATTGCCCAACTGTAATTTGTTTACCCAGCATGTTGTTATTTATCTTATGGAGAGAACCCACTAGTGAACTGTGGACCCCGGTCCATTTCCTTTACATTGCTATTACCATTTTATTTTTACTCGCTTTATTTACATTCTTGCAAACTATTACCTTTTACCACTCAATACGCTTAATCCTTTGTTCATAGCAAACCGGTGAGATTAACAACCTCACTGTTAGTTGGGACAAAGTACTTGGTTGTGTTGTGTGCAGGTTCCACGTTGCTGCTGGTGAAAATCTACACACCGACAAGTTCCCTGGCGCCATTGTCCGGAGTGTCGCAAAGCTAGCTGGTATCAACCTTCGGAAGTTTGGTTCTTTCTCCTACTGGTTCGATAAACCTTGGTTTCACAACTGAGGGAAAACTTGCTGTTGTGCTCATCATAACATTCTCTTGGGGTTTTCCAACAAGTTTTCTGGTGTCAACTACACACCAGCGAAACAGCAATCAAACTTTCTGGCACCATTGCCGGGGAGAAAGAAGATTTTTGCAAGGGGAGTCTCTCACTTCCAATCTTTTACTTTGTTATTGTTTTGCTTTATTTTATTTTTGCTTGCATCATTTTATCAAAAATACAAAAAATTTAGTTCCTATTTAAAGTTGCTTTTTATGTCTAGCTTAGTTGCTATTACTATGTCGCCTGAGGAAATGATCTTCACTTTCAAACAAAAGAGTGAGGTGAGTTTCAAAGAAGCTTGGTCTAGAATTTATGATTGCCATGGAAAAACTAAACCGAAAATGACTTTGAGTTTGCTTCTTAGTAGCTTTTACTTTGGTCTTGTTCTTTGTTATAGATATGCTTTGGATGCTACAGCAGGAGGAGATTTCCTTCATTGTGATGGAGATCAAGCTTTCAATTTTTTTAAAAATTGATTGCAATTTATAGCTTACCAACTGATTTTGATTCTTCTCTTGTGAGCATTTTTGCTAGACTTAATACTCTTGAGACTCAAACTGCTTATTTAAAAGATTGTTATGGTACGTTGCGCGAGCATCATGATTATGTGCCAATAAATTCCAAACCATCAAGTTGGTTCCCTACGGTAAAAATCACTATCAGTGGTGAAACTTTTCATGCTCGTTGTGATATTATGTCTGAATTTTGTCTTATGCCCAAGGATGTTTATGAATCTTTGAATCTTTGGAAACTTTCTGAGGGAGGAGAAGGAATATCTCTTACTAATAATGCCACTATATTTCCCGTTGGAATAGCTGAAGGAGTATTTACAAAAATCCTAGGAAGAATGGTATCTACTGATTATCTTGTTATTGAATGTGTAGGAAAGGGACAAATCACGCTTGGAAGGTCTCTACTAAAACTCCTGGGCGCCACTATAGATGTGGGAAAAGGCACTATAAAATTCACCTCTCCACCTTGCAATAATTACGTCTTTCCTAGAGTTAAGAGCAAAGGTAAGAGAGGAAGACGTAAGGCATCCGGTGATCTTAATACTTCATTTGAAAATACTTGATTTCCACTTTCTGCGCCTAGCGAAAAGGCTTTAAAGAAAAGCACTCTTGGGAGATAACCCAATGTTTAATTTTTAGTACTTTTTCTTTTATTTGAGTCTCGGAAGTTATTACTACTGTAATAACCTCTCCTTATCATTTTTATTTCATTTTTGTGCCAAGAAAAACCTCTAATTTGAGGGAGGTAAGATTTGGGGAAGTTGTTGTCCTGAAACAGATTTCTGCTCTGCACCGTAAAAATTCGTGAAAATTCTCAGAATATATTTTTGTAGTTTTGCACTTTTCGATTTGAGCAACAGAAGGTCCTCAAAAAAATCGATCTTTGTCAGCTGTTCTATTTTGACAGATTCTGCCACTATTTGTGTTTGCCTCTTGATCGCTTTCTTTTTGAGTTCTTTTGATCACATAACTTTTGAGGAAGTTGCTACAGTAGATTATGCTTTAATGGATGGCATATTTGAGTTTGAAACTGAACCAAAAGAGTAGATTTATTATCATGCTTATACTAATGTTGCTAATAGAATTGTGTGAAGTTTTGTATGAAGGAAGTTTTCAAGTGTCGGGAATGGAGAGTGATGAGATGAGATGAAGTATGGACAAAAGCTCAAGCTTGGGGATGCCCATGTCACCCCAAGAAATATCCAAGAGGTACAAGCGTCAAAGCTTGGGGATGCCCTCGAGGCACCCCTTCTTCATCGGCAAAAATCAGGTCACCTTTCAACACACTATATTTTTATTGCTTCATATTATATGCGTTTTTCTTGGAGCGTCTTTACTTTTGCTTTCAGTTTTCTTTTGTTTTGTTTGCTGCAATAAATGGTTGGACCCCAACAATTTTTTTTTGGAGAAGACACACTCCATTTTTCATTGCAAGAACACTCTAATTTTCACTCTTATCGTTCAATGAGTGTTCTCTTTTTCTAGAACTGCGTTTAGCTTTCGTTTTTCGCCTTGATTTTTGTTAAGATCTTGTTATATCTTTGCATCAAGGTGTATTTAGACCACTGGTCTATGTTGGTTTTCATCAAAAGAGTTGTTTCAAAAAGGTTTGAATGGTGTTGGAAAAGAGAAAAAAGTTTCATGCCTAAAGTGGTACAAATGGGAGCTTGTTTAGACTGCGGCTTAGACTTTTGCATGTCATGCTTGATGTTGTTTTGATAGTATGCTTAGTAGTTTTTGTTGTAACTTGACTTGTCTCAAATGACTGAGAATGCTTAATGAGCCTTTGAAAAAATCTTGCATTGTTTTTATTATATGGGAGCATGTTATTGTGGTTTTCTCCTTTGATGCTTTATTTGGGTTGACTTGGCGCATGCTTACAACATGTTTGACTCTAACAAGTCTCCATATAGCCTCTATGATCATTTGGTTTTTGACTTGTGATACCACTTTATGCTTTGGTTAATGATGTTTTGTCGCTATGCATGATTATGACCGTTATTGCTCTCTTAGTTGGTTGCTCCCAGTCTTTTGCTAGCCTTCATCTTGTACTGAGTATGAGCTCTACTCGTGCATCCAACTCCCAAAAACCAAGTATTCCAATGTGTCCACCATACATACCTACTACCAATTTGCTATTCCAAGTACATTTGACTTGCTTTTACTATCCTTCAGATTAAACTTTTTGGTGTTATGTGAAAATTAGTCAGTAAAGCTCTCACGAACCTGACGGTACACTTTACTTTTCTTGCTTTTAATAATTTTGACCATTGTGGCTCTCTTATGTTGATGTTATGCTTGCAAGTTGTAAGTTGGAAATTAGCCCAGCCATGCCGTCATGGGGCAAGCTTTCAACATTGCACTTTCTTTCATTCAGTTAATATCGTGATCTTTTGTTTATGGATACTCGCGATGTGAAATAAGTTGGGATCTTGTGAGCTCATGGAGTTTGTATATGTGTTAGAGAAATGCCTAGGCCACTAATCTAAGCCATGCATCATTCATGGTGGAAATTTACAGCACGCCCACAGTGGACATTCGACGACGCATCTCACAATAAAAAGCTATACCAATGGTAAATAAAAGAGACGCCGAGGTGTTCATTGTCTGTTTGTCTTGTCATTTTGATGTGGGCTTGTTCCATGTCATCGGGAAAGAGGTACCCCATTGGCGGTTCTCGATGATACGTGTATGCTTACAATGACAAGAACTTGCTTGGGACCTAAGTCGAGTAGCATGAGGTTTGGGTATTCGTACTTCACGAGACACGAGGTTAAGCATATGCTTCGTAATTGTACTCACATTAACCTTAACCATTCAAGATGCCTATGATGTGGGCAATAAGAGCTCAAAGCTAGTAAGTATCATAATTTTTGGAGGTTTATAAAACTTGCAATCACTGCTTCCCTCTGCGAAGGGCCTTTCTTTTACTTTTATGTTGAGTCTCCACCTTCTACCTTTATGCACCTTCTAAGAGAGCATAGTTGTCATTCTGAGTTTAATGTGCATAGTCCCAAAGTTTATCATTGATTGATTCATGATTATGGTTTTGCTTGTTCTTAAATTATTTGTATCTAGTCGCCCTTTTAAACTTTGAAGGTGTCCTATGCATTTATGTTTTGCTATTCCATGAAGGACAAGCTGAAAACCACTTTACTATGTTTTTCTATATGATTTGAACACACACTTGACTTTCAATGTTTCATTACTCATGATCTTTCGTTTGTGTTACTTTTCATGTTATAACATGATTGCTAAGTTTTATTGTCAAGATTATGTCTCTTATGCCCATGTTTTAAGTGCTTTGATCTCAGCACTCAATGCTTTACATTGCTGATCAAGATTGTGATGGTGCATGTCACCTCAAAAATTATTGTTTTTTTATCACTTACCTACTCGAGGATGAGCAGGAGTTAAGCTTGGGGATGCTTGATACGTCTCAAAAATATCTATAAATTTTGATGCTCCATGCTTGTTTATACACCATTTGCTTTGTGTTTTGTTACACTTCGTGGCGTTTTTATGCATTTTCTGGAACTAAGCTACTAACGAGACGCCACAGTGCCAGTTCCCTGTTTTCTGCTGTTTTTGTGTTTCAGAAAAGCTACACAGGAATATTCTCGGAATTGGACGAAACAAAAGCCGAACCTCCTATTTTTCCAGAACACGAGTCGGAGTCCAAAGAAGAGACGGAGGGGGGCTTGGACCTGGCCACACCCTAGGGTGGCGTGGCCAAGCCCTGGCCCATGCCACCAGGGGGTGAGCCCTCCTGGTCCACCTCCTGATGCCGCCCTTCCGCCTATATATTCCCCTCGACGAGAAAAACCTAAAACATCCGATCAATTTTCCACGAAACATACTGCAAGCCGCCGCCGTCATCGTCGTGAGATCGGGAGGGTCCAGAAGCTCTTCCCGGCACCCTGCCGGAGAGGGGAATCACCGCCGGAGGCCTTCTTCATCACCATGGTCGCCTCCAGAGTGATGTGTGAGTAGTCTACCTTGGACTACGGGTCCATAGCAGTAGCTAGATGGTTGTCTTCTCCACCATGTGCTTCATGTTTAGATCTTGTGAGCTGCCTATCATGATCAAGATCATCTTTGTATAATTCTACATGTTGTGTTTGTTGGGATCCGATGGATATTGATACTATGTCAAGTTGATGTGCTGAATTATTATCTTTATGTTATCTCTATGTTGTTTATGATCTTGCATGCTCTCCGTTGCTAGTAGATATCTTGGCCGAGTAGATGCTAGTGACTCCAAGAGGGGGTATTTATGCTCGATAGTGGGTTCATGCCTCTAGTAATCTGGGGGAGTGACAGAAACCTCTAAGGTTGTAGATGTGTTATTGCCACTAGGGAGAAAACAACATTCTTGTGTCCAAGGACATTTGCATTGTTTACATTACGCACTTTAATTAATGCAGTTATCTGTTGTACTCAACGGGTGCTCGGACGACACCTCGAGAGTGGATTATTAGTCATAGATGCAGTTGGATTACGGTCTATGTATTTGGTCGTAATGCCCAGAGTGAATCTCATAGTGATCCTCATGACATATGTCTGCTAGCTTTATTCTATCAATTGCCCAACTGTAATTTGTTTACCCAGCATGTTGTTATTTATCTTATGGAGAGACACCACTAGTGAACTGTGGACCCCGGTCCATTTCCTTTACATTGCTATTACCGTTTTACTTTTACTCGCTTTATTTAAATTCTCGCAAACTATTACCTTTTACCACTCGATACACTTAATCCTTTGTTCACAGCAAACCGGTGAGATTGACAACCTCACTGTTAATTGGGACGAAGTACTTGGTTGTGTTGTGTGCAGGTTCTACATTGCTGCTGGTGAAAAGCTACACGCCGACAAGTTCCCTAGCGCCATTGTCCGGAGTGTTGCAAAGCTAGCGGGCATCGACCTTCGGAAGTTTGGTTCGTTCTCCTATTGGTTCGATAAACCGTGGTTTCACAACTGAGGGAAAACTTGCTGCTGTGCTCATCATAACCTTCTCTTGGGGTTTTCCAACAAGTTTTCTGGTGTCAACTACACACCAGCGAAACAACAATGAAGAGTATGCTCATAATATTGCCTCAATAAAAGACTCTCTTGAAGGAGAGGAAGAGGAACGGGCAACTCTTGAAGAGAAGCTCGATTCCATTGAGGAATCTAATAATGAAGTTATCTCTAAACTCACTAAAGAGTGGGACCATGCTTGTGCCAAAGTAAAAGTGCTTAACAAGGAAAAGATTGAATTTGGTGTTGGTCATGATAAACTTGTTAAGGATCTAGAAGATCTTGACAAGGCTCACAAGGCCTTGAAAAGTGAACACTCTATTCTTACCAAGTCACATGAACAACTTCAAATTCAATTGACTAAAAATGATGTGCCTAGTTCTTCTACTTCTACTTGTGAGCATGCAAATATTATTGAAGAAAATGCTAGGTTGAAAGATGAGCTTGCCAAGTCCACCATTCCCATAGGTGAGAAGAACTTGAATGCCCTTTTGAGAAAGCAAAGGGTACTCAATGATAAAACGGGACTTGGTTTTGTATCAAAGAAGAAGAAAAAGAAGGCCAAGCCCGCACAAGCAAAGAAGGATCCCATTGTGGGTGGCAAAGCCACTCATGACGATCTTGCGGGAATTGCTAACCCTCACTATGTTTTATTTCGTGATTATTATGGTGATGTGTATGCAAAATATGTTGGTCCAAATGATGGTTATGTTTCTTGGTCTATTTGGGTTCTAAAGACCCTTGTTGCAATGATCTCTTGTAGGACTACGCTTCCTGTGGATCAAAATGGGTGTTTGATAGTGGATACACAAGTCATATGACCGGAAGCAAGAAGATCATGATGGAGATGGGGACCAATGTCAATAACATAACCATCACTTATGGAGACATGTCACAATCTGAGGTATTGGGTCTTGGCAAGGTGGTGGTCGCACCGAATATTTCCCTTGTGGATGTCATGCTTGTTGAGACTCGTGGTTATAATTTACTTTCAGTTCGTACACTTGGAAAGATGGGCTTTGCCGTCTTCATTGATTTTAATATTATGGTACTCTTGTGGAACAAGTCTCTAAAGGTTGCTTTTGTTGGGCATATTGAAAACAACTTGTATGTGGTGGACTTCTCAGGGAAAACACTACAAGTGCAATGTGTCTATTTGGAAAGGCCGATGTGGGTTGGCTTTGGCATCGCCGACTAGCCCATGTCATCATGAGAACTTTGCAAAGCCTTCACAACGGAGGCCACATACTCGGACTAAAAGAAAGTGTTTCTTTTGCCAAAGATCGTGTTTGCAGGGCTTGCGTTCAAGGAAAAATGCATGAGTCTCCCCATTCAAGCAAGACTATTATTTCTTCCAAGAGGATTTTAGAGCTCCTTCATGTGGATCTTTTTGGTCCTCCTTCTCATGCAAGTCTTGGTGGGAAGAAATATTGTTTGGTGATTGTTGATGACTATTCAAGATATACATGGGTTTATTTATTTGAATACAAGAGTGAGACTCAAGAAACCGTCATCGACTTTGCCAAAGAAGTTGAATGTCAATATGGACAAAATATATTGGCAATAAGAAGTGACAATGGCATTGAGTTGAAGAACTACACCTTGAATGGTTTTCTTAGTGATGAGGGGATACGACATCAATATTCCGCTGTATACACCCCTCAACAAAATGGTGTAGCCGAGAGGAAGAACCAGACTCTTATGGATATGGCTAGGTCCATGTTGGCGGAGTTTAAATCTCCATACAACTTTTGGGCTGAAGCCATCTCTACAGCTTGTCATTCATCGAACCGGCTCTTCCTCCACAAAGGCTTGAATATGACTCCATATGAAATACTCACCGGAAGCAAGCCCAACATCAAGTACTTCCAGGTTTTCGGTTGTAATTGTTTTTTTCTTAGAAAAGGAGTTCATTTAGTTAAATTTGATACAAAAGCATTAGAAGGTATTTTTGTTGGTTATGGTGCCGAATCCCGCACTTATAGTCTTCAACAAGTCCACCGGACGTGTTGAAGAATCTTGTAGTGTGGTGTTCGAAGAAAATGATAGCTCCCAAGGGGGGCGAGATGTTACTTGTGATGTAGATGATGAATAACCTCAAGATGCCATAAGAAAAATGGGCATGGGATTTATCCGCCCCATTGAGGGACACCTTATGGCGGACCGAGAAGAACTATGCTCTACTCAAGTGGAGCCCTCATCTACACAAGTTCAACAAGTCTCTCCCGAAGAAGCAACTAATGCACCAACCGAAGAACAAGACAATGACCTTCATGTAGAAGAAGGGGCATCACCATCCTCTCTGGTTATTTCAACCGCCCCTAGTTCTTCACAAGACCAAGATCAACCTACTCATGAAGAGAGTTATGATGTACTCAATGATGATCAAGGTCAAGTTGATGGTCAAGACGGGGACCAAAATGACCAAGCTGATCAAGTGATTCCTCAAAGGTCAAATGAGGAGATCGAAGCCCGTCGCAAGACAAGAGTTGAAAGAAACTTGGAACTTAGTGGTCATACCCTTGATAGGGTTATTGGATATTTAAGAGGCAATGTATCAACCCGAGGTCAATTGGCAAAATTTAGCAATCATCAAGCCTATATCTCCATGGTTGAACCTAAGAAAGTATTTGAAGCACTTGAAGATCCGTATTGGTTGGATACTATGCATGAAGAACTCAATAACTTCAAGCACAATAATGTGTGGGTGTTAGTGGAGAAGCCAAGAGAGTGCCGCAATGTGATTGGCACAAAGTGGATATTCAGGAACAAGCAAGATGAGCATGGAATTGTTGTGAGGAACAAGGCAAGATTGGTTGCTCAAGGTTTCTCTCAAGTTGAAGGCATTGACTTTGGAGAAACTTATGCTCCCGTGGCCCGCCTTGAGTCCATCCGTATCCTTCTTGCATATGCCACTCATCATAATTTTAAGTTGCAATAAATGGATGTTAAAAGTGCTTTTCTTAATGGTACATTGAAAGAGGAAGTGTATGTTAAGCAACCCCCAGGGTTTGAGGACCTCAACTTCCCTAACCATGTCTACAAACTCCATAAGGCACTCTATGGACTTAAATAAGCTCCACATGCATGGTATGAGCACCTTAGGGAGTTGTTGTTAGACCGTGGGTTTGAAGTTGGGCAAATCAATCTCACTCTTTTTACTAAGAGGGTCAATGGGGAGCTTTTTGTATGCCAACTATATGTTGATGATATTATCTTTGGCTCTACTAACAAAGCTTTTAATGATGAATTTTCAAAGCTTATGACCGATAGGTTTGAGATGTCTATGATGGGCGAAATGAAGTTCTTTCTTGGTTTTGAAATCAAGCAATTGAAAGAAGGGACTTTTATTAATCAAGCTAAATATGTCCAAGACATGCTCAACAGGTTCAAGATGAAGGAACTAAATGGGACCGCCACACCAATGCCCACTAAATGTCATCTTGAATTAGATCCCAATGGTAAAGATGTGGATCAAAAGGTATACCGTTCTATGATCAGTTCTTTGCTTTACCTTTTCGCATCTAGACCCGATATTGTGTTGAGTGGAGGTGTGTGTGCAATGTATCAAGCCGCTCCTAAAGAAAGCCACCTAGTGGCAGTCAAAAGAATATTTCGATATTTGGTTCATACCCCAACTTATGGGCTTTGGTATCCTAAAGGCTCAACTTTCTCTCTTTGTGGTTACACGGATTCAGATTGGGCCGGGGACAAGAATGATAGGAAATCAACCTCCGGGGCTTGCCAATTTCTTGGTAGGTCATTGGTGTGTTGGTCATCTAAGAAGCAAAATTGCATAGCTCTCCACCGCCGAAGCCGAATACATTGCCGCTGCAAGTGGATACACTCAATTGTTGTGGATGAGGCAAACTTTAAAGGAATATGGTGTCAATTGTGACAACGTGCCTCTTTTATGTGACAATGAGAGTGCTATCAAGATAGCCTATAATCCGGTGCAACATTCAAAAACCAAGCATATTGAGATCCAGAATCATTTTATTAGAGATCATGTTGCCCGTGGTGATATTGAGCTTGCATATGTGTGCACCAAGGATCAACTTGCCGATATATTCACGAAGCCCCTTGATGAAGCAAGATTTGGATATTTGAGGAATGAGCTAAATATCATTGATTCAAAGAGTGTGGCTTGAGCATCCTACAAATACACCTATATTTCAATACTTGTTTGGTTTAGGTGTGGGCATGGAGATAGGGGGAGTGCAGTCCTAATTAATTGGGCTATCCCTCCCCCCATAATGCCGATAGTAACAAAATCATTCTCTTAATATCATTTTGTGATATATGAGTTTCAATGACGAGTATTGGTTATGGACCCAAGATACATCTTCGCGGTCCAATGCCATAACACTCATACATGGTGGCCTCAGCCACCGACCTCTTCTTTTCGAAGAGTTGATTCCTTGCAAATCCTATTTGAGTTTTATTGAGCTTTTTTATCATTGACTTTATCTTTGATATAGGAAGGCACTTGCATTGGATTTTCCGATGATTTCTTGTATTTGCAATGTCAAGTGCCGAGAACCACTCTATGCGTGTTTTCCATCCTAAACCTTCTTACCTAAGCCTAGCATAAATCTCTCACTCTCATGCATGCCCAGAAATTCCTCTACAAATATTCCTGCTCCTCGCGATCTATGCCAGCTATCCCCGGCTAAAGCCGGTCCAGCGACACCCTGGCTTTTCCCCTCTTAGGGCTGTGGGGTGAGGAGTTTCCTCATTTCTCCCACGCCCCCTCCTCTCAAGCCGTCACCCGCCCTCCTTAGAACTGCCGCCGCCGCTGTCCCCCTCCTCCGCCGGAGCCCCCTCCTCAGCCGGCCATCCTCTCCGGTGCCTCCTCCCATGGACCAGGGTAGCTCCCCCATTCTCTCCTCTCTCACTCTCACTAGGTGTAACCTAGGGTTAGGGATAGATGCTTTTTTGGTACCTTGGATATTTTGGGAGGTCTTGGGTTCTTGGTATAGCCATGCATAGCATACATGGAAACACTTGAAGTGATTTGGTGGCCTACCCGTGCGATTTCGCATTTTGTTCATCTGGTCTAGCTAAAGCCGGTGTCAGGCCAGAAATAGCCGGTGTAGATCACCAAGTTCATTCATGTTTTTCGTTTTAGGCTATTGCTTTTAATCCTCTGGCATCCATGCTTATCTATATGCTACCTATCTCTTTGTTGTTCATAGGTGGGTCTCGTCCCAAGAGGTCTCGCTATGTTGATCCATCTATGGGTCGACGCAAGGAACAACAAGATGCTCGAGTTTTCGCTGCTGTCAAGAAGAAGAGATTGGAGGAGAGGAAGAAGAAATCCTTGTTTGCTAACATTGCTGATCTCAAGAAGTTGACAAAGCAAGAGTACCGCAAGTTCCGCGGTCAGAGATTATCTCATGCCTAGGGATATCAACAACACTTTCTTCTACCGGTCAGAGCATCAGAGGATCTATGAGCAGGTTTATGCTTGCATGAGCACCAAGGTTTGCCCCATGAAGGTCACCAACATTGTGTCACTGTCCAAGGATGAATACTTTGCGGATGCTCTTTGGGTCACGGAGAAGATGGGGTTGCATAAGTTGATGGTCTTCAAGCAAGACTATTGTCCTTGTTTGATCCAACAGTTTTATGCCACTTTGGAGTTTGACACCCAGGATGTTGTGGGTTTCACTTGGATGATAGGTGAGGTGAGGAAGAGCTCGACCATCACTCACTTCGGGCAGCTCTTGGGTCACAGGTTAGATGGTGTTGACTCTCCTAGAGGTGCCCGCATGCATCTTGACTCTATCGACTACAACAAGAGGAAAATCCAGTGTCTCTATGGTCCCGGGGACAAAGCGGTAGAGACTGCAAATCTCCTTCCCCTCTATGATATTCTGCTTTGGATGTTTCGTGCCAACATTTCTCCAAATGGTGGCAACAATGACTCCATTAGAGGTGGACTAGTGCATCTTCTCCACCATGCCCGCCTAGTCTTTGAGGCCGATAGGGAGTGTGAAGGGATGGAGATTGATGTGATGCACTTTATCTTCTCGGAGATGAAGCTTGCTATGCTTGATAAGAAGATTCCCCCTTATGCTCCATACATCATGAGGCTCATCTTGGACAAGGGCATTGAAGGAGACTTTGAAATTGAAGAAGATGTTCAGTTTGAAGGTATGGAAGTCCACAAGCCCAACAAGCTCTACAATAAGACCGCACATTTGTTGCCTAGCACCTCAAGTGCTTTCCCTCATAGTGCTTCAAGTGATGTGTTGGGTGGCAACCGCTATGCTAGTGGTTGTAGGAGGAAGAATGCGGATCCACCAAGTTGTGGCATGGGTCAATAGATGAAGTAGCTCAAGTGGTGGCAAAGGGCCTTGTTTTGCATGAACAATGATGTTCGCCAAACCCAATACAAGGACTATGTGGAGCGCAAGCATATCCATAAGAAGCAACGGGACTTGGATGCTCGATTGAGGGTTGTGGAGAAGGGAAAGGGGGCTAGCACTCCAAAAGTGTTCCAAGAGCAAGACAAGTCCGGAGACACCTTCTCCTTTGGCAAGTGGAATGAGGGATCATCTTTTGATTGGAAGGAATTGGTCGAAGTCACTTCAAAGGGCAAGGAAGCCATTGAAGAAGAAGATGAATAAGAAGAGGATGGAGATGACAATGGAGATGACAATGGAGATGAAGATGAGGAGGATGAGGACTTTGGCATGTTTGACGATTGATCTTGTGGTGTTCTCTCCCTTTTTGGCATCTTGATGCCAAAGGGGGAGAAGTTCTATTAAGTTCTATTTGCATGTGTTTACATTTTGATTTGGTCGGGTCACAAGCTTTTATCGTTTGCTTGCTTGTGTCCCATTGTTGAACTCTATTTGGATTTATCATGTGGAACTCCATCTATTATGGTTGAACTATGTGTTATAATATATGTGTAGTAGACTTAATTATGTTGATCCTACTTGCTATATTCTTGTCATATGCTATATGCTTGTTGTTATGTGCCATATAATTACCATATATCTTGTGCACATGTGGATCATGTTATAAAATCTAGGGGGAGTTCTTCTTGTTGATGTGTCCTTGTATTCAAATACAAAATCGAAAATAGGACACATAGCAAGGGGGAGCTCCGTCTAAATTTTATAAAGTTTGAAACATGCAATTTTTTGTATTGTCATCAAAGACCAAAAAGGGGGAGATTAAAAGAGCATTTCCCACCTAATTGATTTTGGCGTTTGTTAACAATACATTATCTATTAATATGTGCGTTGATCTTTGCAGGATTTTATTATGTTCTTGCACAAGATATTGGGTTTCCTATATTATAATTCATCATATTCATTGATCAAAGGAATCATAAGATGGTGGCATTAGAATAGCTTATCAAAGTTGAATTGTCCAGGCCAGCTATAGCCGGCCCCTAGACCGGCTTTAGCCGGAGTGCACAGACTTTGGGGCGAAAACCCCTCTGTTTCACTCCGGATATTTGTCTGGCTATTTGCTGGCCAGTCCGGCTATTTTAGGTCGGCTTTAGCCGGTGAGGACATCGGCTTTAGCCGGTGTGACCGGCTTTAGCCAGCCATAACTCCGGCTTTAGCCAGACTTTTCGGGCAGGCAACGGTCAGATTTTCGGGTGGGGGCAGTATAAATACCCCCTCCTTCTTCCTCAAGGAGCTGCTCGTCCCAAGCTCGAAGAACACCATATTTGGAGCCATAAAAATCACAAGATCTTGATCTTTGCAGTATAAATACCCCCTCCTTCTTCCTCAACCCATCAAAGCTCTTGATCTTTGGAGAATCGAAGGAGGAGGCCTTGATCTACATCCTCACCGAAGCGATTTACTTTCCCCTCTCATTTGCTTGAGGGCCCTTGTGTCTTGGGTTTCCTTGAATCCCTAGACCTTGATTTGTGTATTTCATATCTTGATACTTGTTGTTTGACAACATTGTGTTGTCCTTGGGAGCCTCCAATTCGGTTGTGGATGCGTGCCCCAAGATTGTAAAGGCCAGTTCTGCCTCGAGGAATCCCTTAGTGGAAAGTGAGCTAGGCCTTTGTGGTGAAAGCTTGCACCGGAGAATAGGGTGAGCCTTTGTGGCGTTGGTTAGGCCTTTGTGGCAACCACACCCCTCCAATGTAGACGTACTTCCCCTAAAAAGGAAGGAACTACGAGAATCACATCCTTGTCTCTATGTGCTCCAATCTCGGTTACCTCTACCCTTTATTGCCTTTACTTATTGTATCTTGCTTAGCTTGTTATTTGTCATATAGGTAAATTCACCTTAGTTGCATATCTAGAGAATTTACCTTTTGTGTCAAGCCTAAATTGAAAAAGAATTAAAATTTGAGTAGCTCCTATTCACCCCTCCTCTAGGTGCCCTTACGATCCGTTCTGTTTCCTCAAGCCGAAAGTAAACCATATCGAGGAGCTCAAAGCGTAGTAACTTAGCCTCCCCCTCCAAGGCGGACCGCAACAACATATCCTCTAGGGCCATGGAACCAACAGGAGCAGAAATGACCGATGCCCAAGAAACTTGACAAAGCGCCTTGGAAGGGTGCGAGGCTTCTTTCTAGGACTAGCAGGGAGTTGGAGCTTGACACTGCTTGGCAGCGAGGCGGGGCGACAATGATGCATCGGTTGCCAATAAGCGTAGCGGACGCCAGGCGTTGCGGCACTCCTGTGCCGGATGACCATTCTCAAGGCAACGGAAGCACCTGAAGCGACCTCTACAAGAAGCTGCACGGTGTCCAGGAGCTAGGCACCTGCAACATCTTCCTGCAAGCCAAGCCGGAATGGGACGCCGAGCCTTTGATAGGACTGGCAATACAGAACTGCGAGAGCCGCATCGCGGCAGCACCTCCTGCCATTCCCCAAGCTCCCCTGCCTCATTGAAAGAGCATTTGCCTCAATAATGTATTTTGGTGTTTGTTAACAACATGTGGTGGATTAACCTCACTATTAAGATTTGCAGATTTTCTAGGTTGATCCAGTGTCTCATGGATGTGCACCCCAAAAAGGATGAAAAGATCAGAGTCTGAAGTCCAGTAGTGGGTTTAGGGCTCAGTAGTCTTGTAGGGTGCTTCGCTGATGACCCACAAGTATAGGGGATCGCAACAGTCTTCGAGGGAAGTATTACCCAAATTTATTGATTCGACACAAGGGGAGCCAAAGAATATATGTAAGCCTTAACAGATGAGTTGTCAATTCAGCTGCACCTGGAAACAGTCTTACTCGCAGCGGTTTATCAGTAACAACAGTTTTATAGCAGTGTCAGCAGTGAAACAGTAACAGTAGTAGTAAAATAGCAGCGGTAATAGTAACAGTTGTAAACAGTAGGAACAAATACTGTAGGCATAGGGATGGATTACGGGCGTTGCATGGATAAGATAATGCATGAAATCAATGAGATATGGGCATTGCAAATAAATAATGATAAAGTATCCTAGTACAAACAATCATAGGCATGTGTTCCGTATATAGTCGTACGTGCTCACAAGGAGAAACTTGCACGACATCTTTTGTCCTACCAGCCTGTTGCAGCAGGGCCTCAAGGGAAACTACTGGTAATTAAGGTACTCCTTTTAATAGAGTACCGGAGCAAAGCATTAGCACTCGGTGAACACATGTGATCCTCACATCATAGCCATCCCCTCCGGTTATCCCAATTTCTGTCACTTTGGGGCCTCGGGTTCCGGACAACAATATGTGTATACAACTTGTAGGTAAGACCATAAACAACAAGTATCATCATAGAAATAATAACATGTTCAGATCTGAAATCATGGCACTCGGGCCCAAAGTGACAAGCATTAAGCACAACAAGTTGCAACAATGTCATAGGCACTAAATAAAGATACTAGGCACTATGCCCTATCAATCTCATATCAAATTACATGAATAATCTCATCCAATCCCTACCATCCCCTCACCTACAGTGGGGGAATTACTCACACATGGATGGGGGAGTCATGGATGGTCGATGGAGGAGCGTCGGTGGTGATGGTGATGAAGATCTCCTCTGATTCCCCGTCCCGGCAGGGTGCCAGAACGGAGTTTCTGGTTCCGAATCGCGGTTTCTGATGGCGGCGGCGCAGCGGAAGTCTATATGGAAAAAACGCCGTCTCCCTGATATTATGTCGTCAGGGGGTATATGTACGCGAGAGGGGAGGTCGAGAGGGGTCCTGGGGCCCCCTCACGCATGGGTGGCGCGGCCAGGGCTGGGCCGCGCCACCTGTGCGTGACGGCCCCTCGAGCCTCCTCTTCCTCCTGTCTTCTGGCTCCGTGGGTCTTCTGGTGAAATAGGATTTTTCATGATTTTTCCCGAATTTTTACTGGAAGTTGAATTTCTGCACAAAAACGAGACACCAGAGCAATTCTGCTGAAAACAGCGTCAGTCCGTGTTAGTTGTATTCAAAACACACAATTTAGAGGAGAAACAATAGCAAAAGTGTTCGGGAAAGTAGATACGTTTTGGACGTATCATTCGCGAAGGTGGTAATGGTGGAGAGGGTCTCCACGAAATGCTGCAGTTGCAACATCCAGGGCGGAGACTCCGACCCTGCGGCCCAGAGACTCCGGCCTAGGGTTTTCGCCCTGGCTAGCCATCGAGTTGGACGGCTCAGACGTCCACCAGGAGTTGGGCCGGAGACTTTGTGTCTCTGGCCGGATTCTCCGGGTCGACGTGCTGGAGTCGGAGACTCCGGTCCTCAGTGTGGTGACCCAGCATACCACTGCATGTGTACTATGCAAGTCGTTGACATAACACCAATGAAACACCGTGTCGATGGATTTCGTGTCGCAAGAACACGGGGTACCACGCGACGGACCCAAAGATTCGAACGCAGGGGGCTGAACGTGTGAGATCTAGGATCGCAACGAAGCACGGTGATGGAAGCCTCGAGTTGTCGAACGCACTACGCACTGCAGAGAGAGAGACGCCGAGCTTTACCCAGGTTTAGGGCCCTCGTGGTGAGGTAACACCCCTACTTCCTGCCTTCTTGTATTACAACACGACACCTCGCGAGGAGTACAAGGTCTTGGTTACAAAGCTCTAGCTGGCCAGAGGTTGAAGAACCTGCATGCCCAGCTAGCAGCTTGGAGAATGATCAGATCCCATCTAAGGGGCGGCCTCCCCTCCTTTTATAGCGCCAAGGTCCTCCTTCCCCTTATCTTCTTGGGGAAGGGGTTGCCACACACACGGCCAAGGAGGGAGGACAGCTATAGACTACACTCTTCTGTGGACGTAGTCTTCGTAGGGTAGTGGCGCCGGTCCACAGGAGTGGGTGGAGGAAGCTGACGTCTTCCTCTGGCGCCCTGCACCGTCCACGCTATTTTTAGGGGGGTGGCCAACAACCACTATGCCGCTTTGGGCAGGCATAGCGAAAGTTGGTCTCCTCCCTGTCGGGGGTAGCGTGGGCGGTACGCGGTCTTCTGCCCTTTATCTTCTTGCTCTGCACACCAACATGCTGAGCTGACGTGGACTTGGCCCCTCTCCTCACCAGCGGGGGCTCGTGAGGAGGTCTTCTGGTCCTTAGAAGTTTCCACCGTCGTTCTCCTCATGAGGCGCCTCCTCATGAGGGTCTTCTCCGTAGCTTGGGTCGTTGGTTCTCCCCTGGGCTGAAGATGGGCCGATGACGGGGCCCAGGAGCAGGTGGACCGGGATACCCCGGTATCCAGAACACCGACACACCGTCTCACTAGTATTACATCGATCAGAGTGGTACAACAGAAACATCGCAGGTCCAAGGTATGTCTATAGGATTACAATTTTCAGCATACAGAAGATCTTCAGAACCTCCTCAACAGGGAGAGGTTTAGTTCTGGCGATTACAATCGAAAGAGAACAACTAGAAGGCTAAACTAAAGCTACAACTAATGCAGTTGGCTTGCTACAAAAACTACAGAACTACCTTAACTACTTAGGTTCTACGATTAGGGAATTGATTCCCTACTATTCCTATTCTAGTTTTCTTCCAAGCTTGATATAGTTGTTGACTCCATTGATGATTCTGACATTGGTAGAAGGCTTCATCTTCATCTTCAATGTCTCGAGGTTGCCGCCTTGTGTTGCCTCCAATCTAACCAAGGGTTACGAGGGAGTGGGGTGAGTAACGAGCGTTACCCAGCAAGTTCATATAAGGAATAAGGTGTTTTATGCACTAGCTACAGCCTTAGACCCAAGAGTCGTTTGGCAATGCCAATTTTCGTAAACATTTCTTCAAGAGGCTGCTTTTATTCAAAAGAACTATGTCCGTCAGCCTTCACAGGTTGATTAGAGCTTCGATGGGCTCCTTTCCTGCCGCGTTCGCAGCTCCTTCCCGGAATAGGGAGTATCCAGATACTTTCTTACACTCTGTATAGGTGGTCACTTGTACCCATAAGAGATCAAAGCCTTGCTGCACATCCAAGTCATGAGCTCGTCCACACTTCCTTGGTGTGGGGCCCAGTTGATGATCCAAGCCAATCACTGTCCTCCTCCGTGACCCTGCATACCCACCCTTTTGTAGTTCCAACCTCGGAAACAATCCACGCTGGTCACCTACGCATTGTGGTAGGTCTGACCTCGATTGACACAATCCACGCCGGTCGCCTACCTGCAGGTAGTTTTTGACCTCGATTTAACTTACCCACGCCGGTCATCTACCATTTGGTATTTCCGACCTCGGTAGATATTCCCCACGCAGGTCTCCTACACACTGGTAGCTTCCGACCTCGGGCTCCCACATTGGTCGCCTACAATCCATCATAGACCACAGTACCATGGAATCATTAAGGGGATTCCACCCTCATGTTGCTCCCAGCAGGAGACCAACAGTATGGTATGCGCATCCGTTGATATGCAGAAGGAAGTTGGTATAGCTGACTTCTCCGTCCCATTCCAGATCTTATGGTTGACCGTTATTTACGGCGCTAGAATCACTGGCGACATTGGTTATTATTTCCTAGGTGAACTTTCCAGTTGCAGTGGGACCTCCACTAATACCCATACCATGGTCCCACTGCCCACCATCCTAGGGCAACAACCATTCCGGTTGAAACCACTATTCATATTCATTAGTAAAACCGAACCTTTTACTTTGAATGCAATAGTAATACCACCGGTATATTTGCAAGTAATTTGCTAAAGATAAACAAGAGATATGAGCAAGAGTGAACTTGCCTTTTTGATTGTAAGATTATGCAAGTCAAGGTCTTCGATACGATAGAAATCCCAATTCTGAAATAGCAATCATCATCCGGTAGGGATGATGTTAGAAATCGGCTGCATGATATGCATTAGATATGCTATGCATCGCTCTAAGCGTAACCTAACCCCGATGATTTGTTATCATTGAGTTATGGTAATTTAGTGATGATGTGTTACACTTTTAGGTTCAATTGCACACACAATTTTGTTAAAGGTCTTAGGTTAATTCACTAGCCTTTATGATTGAAAGAATAAAGCTTGAAAGAAGATTACAAGGTTTAAGGTTGCCATCATTGTTTGCTATAAGAGAATGGCTAGTTAATGGTGAAGACAGGGAAGTAACAGTTTTAAGTTGCATATTATAATTAGCAATCACTTGATTGATCATGGATATGCAAAGTCAAAGTAAAGTATACACATAGCAATATCTAAGTAGTTCTAGGGTTGACAACAATCTTAATATAACTTAGGGTTTTTAATTTATAACTAAAAGGAAATGGTTTGATGCTTATTTTCAAAGTATCTCAAAGAATAACTTTTTAAGAACACATTCTTTAAAAGGGTAATTAGTATTTAACTCATTTTAAGTGATCACAATTATTCTTAGGAATTTGGGTTAATTAATAGAACATGATTTTACTTGTTATAAGTTTCTAGGTCTTAACTGATAATGTTAAAGTAATTGAGTTAATCATTCATCATGGTTGAACTAAGCATTTAGAGCTAATTACTTATTTACTGAATGGAAGTTAAGAAATAACCTTAAATACAAGTTACTATTTATTTGTTGAGGTCCTCCATTGTTTTTAGTACTTTAAAATTATCTATGGAAAGTAACTCTAGTGTTTAAGTGCTAATGGCAAAGCTGAAATTAAGATCCTATAATAATGAGATAGTATATACAATAAAGTTATTTGAGTGTAAAAATATTTACAACATAATTAGGGAAATTATTTGATTCCTAAATTTGATTCAAATTCATATTCAAAAATTGTACTTAAACATGTTTTATAATTCATTTCAAAATTATTTCACACAAGTAAATAATCTTACAGTATAAACAGATAGGTCTTATTTTTGTGATCATTTTGGTATATTATATGCATTTTTCTGAATTGAAATGAATGAGTTATGATATTTCTAAGTTTTGTTTATTTTCTAGAAATTTTAATCAATCGGAAATACTTTTGATACCGAGTCTGGCTCTAGCCACCCAGACTGACCGCTGGGCCGTGGGCCATGTCACATGCCATGTTGGCAGGGACAAGTCCAATAGGTTGACTGGGATGGACTGGGCACGGCTAGACGCCGGCGATCACAGTAGATGGCGGTGCGGAGGCTCCCGGGATGATTGGGTTTGGGAAATCGATCAAGCACTCGAAAAGGAACCAAACTATGGTCACGCCGCCCGGATATGGTCACCGGAGTATCGCCGGCGACCTCTCCCTGCGGCGGTGTACGGCGGCTAGTTTCGAATATGAGCTACGGATGAAGATAGGACACGAGAGAATGCTCCCAGGATGCACAAACTCACCACGAAGCTGTTGATATGCTCGGAGGCATCGATTGTCGATGGAGACGAGCATAACTTCGCGGATTCCGGTGAACTGCTTCGGAAGGGAACCAGCAAATTCGTTGTACTTCGGCCTCTTCTTCATGCAATACACCTTCCAGATGACCTCCTTGACAAGGCGCTCCTCCTAGTATAACCCTCTGAGCTTGGGGTGGTCGGAATCGATGGCATGCCGGAGAGAGCTCCGGCGAGGGCTTCGGTTACTGCGGCCGATAGAGAGAGAATGAGATGGATTGGGAAGGACTCGGAAGAAAAGAATGGCATAGCAGTCCTCCTGGGATTCTTATAGGGCACGGCGAGGCTTGAATGGTCTTCTCGCCGTCGGCAACGGCCGAGATGCATCGGAGACGATGTTGCTATACTCGGGCGCGAATCACCTTGCCACTACTGCCAGTGGACATGGAGAGGATGAGATCGAAGATGTGGAGGTCAACATATATCCGCGGGGTCAGCAGAGACGGCACGTCGACGTGGAGCTCGTCGGCGTCGCGCTGTCAATCGTGCAGAGAAGGAGAGGTTGAAGACGATGGACTTCCTCCTGGTGGGTCCCGCCTGTCAGCCAAATACCGAATCGGTATTTAGGCTGGGCCTTCGGTAGGCTGGATGATGGGCCGAGCTGGTAGGCTTCGGCCAGGTAAGCTTCTTCTTCTATTTTTTCTTGTTTAATTCTTCTTCTTTTTTATCTGTTTTCTATTTGTTGATTTGAATTCAAACTTATTTGCAGGATTTTGAATTTGGGCTACTTGTGAAATAAATTTTTATGTTCAGTAACATCATATATTGCAGTAATATAACTTTTATGTGCATAAGCACATAAAGTACTTTGAGTAATTTTAGGGTTTGAATAAGATTTTGAATAGAAGTAATTTTTATTGGTCTTGTTCTTTGTTTTTGAAATATTTTCTAGGACTTGAATAATTTGCTAGATGATTAAGTAACACTAGAATTTGTATTTAGATGAAATTAGATTTACTATTGATGGTTACTCCTACCATTGGATTTCCTGCCCTAAGCCTATGAACATGATGCTCTTTATTTGATATTAAGACTCATGCACATATTAATATGTTTAAGTTAATCACTGGATAAATAATATGGTTGATATTAAAAATGATTATGGTGTGGACATAATTCTTGGGTTAAGATATAGGATGTGGTGCTAAGGTTTTACTCACGATGAAAGGGGTTGCATAAGTTAGGAACATTTGAATCTGTCCTACATGGATAGAGAAAGGAAATGGGATTTGCTATGATTGAATTGCCCTAATTAGGAAGGTAGTGCTCACTCCTCAGATGAGACTAATGTGCCATAGCTTCAAGTCTAAACCACCATCCAAGATATAAACTTGTGGTCTTCTCCCACATACCTAGTTACTTGCCTAATGCAAACTTGGATATAAGGCAAGGTTGTCCATATGGTTCCCATGATAATGAGTATCTACTAGTTTAGATACACCAATTCATTTTCCTACCCCCCCCATTGGTTTCAGGATGATATCTGCTTATCAAACCTATTTCTCACACCTCTCACTATTTTCTTCCTACAAATCTGGTTAGGGTAAATATTATTGCGTGCTCCTAGTTTTAGCCAAATGATGATTTTGAATCAGAGGTATGTTTCTCTTGGATATGGTGAGTGATTCCCTTTTCCCACTAACTACACTCCTTTCTTCTCATGCTAGACCAACCTGGTGGTCTTGTGAAGCTTGATCTTCGGGAAATCTGATAAACCTGCATCTTGTGGCATGCCTGCACCTCCTAGCTGCTTGACCTAGTTCCTAATTGAACTAAGTAACAATTTGGTCTTGGTCTTGCTAGTTTGATTCTTGGGGTTGTGCTGGTGGTGGTGAATCCTGCCCTGTTGCTCAACTCATGAGCAGGGTAAATTGGGTGGTGGTGTTGCTGGTGTGATGGTGGTGTTGCTGGTCGGCTGGTGTTTCTTGGCCGACCAAATCCACACACAGTGACCTATTTATACTAGCTTTGGTTCCTATCTAATGTATGGAGTGGCCCAATTTTGTTGGTCTACTCATACCATGATTTTATGGTGTCAAATGAATGCCATGGGGTTCCTTTTATAGCATTTTGACGTCCTCCACAAGTTGACACCTCAAGTGGTGACTCTTGTTTTAATTTGGTAAGTAAGCTACTTGTTGTCAAGCTCTCATGCATGAGCATTACTTGGGGTTCAAGTAAAGGAAGATATTTTTAAGTGGATAACTATCCTAGGTGGCATTAGGAAGATATTTTCAAGTGGATAACTATCCTAAGATATTTTCAAGTGGATAACTATCCTAAGATATTTTCAAATGGATAACTATCCTAAGATATTTTCAAATGGATAACTATCCTAGGTGGCATGATAATTATCCTCTAATAATCTTTATTTTGGACAGCCAAGTGGCATTTGGCACTAAATGGAATTGTGGCTGAATTAACTTATATTCTGATACATATTCGTAATTCATGATTGAATTGTTATCTAAGGATATTGTATTAATTGTTTGGAAGTTTAACTTCCAAAGTTCATATTTGAAATGATCTTGTTATTGTGAATTATGCATATTGTCATATCTTATTTGTTCCTATTATCAGTTCTGCTCAAAATATCCAAAGTTAGCAAGGTCATGTTCAAATTTTAAATGATTCTATTTGATTTCACCAAGGCATGATCATAAGAGTTTCAAAATGATCATAGTTAATTTTATTCAAATAGTTTGAACTATTTAATGGAATGTAAATGAGTTTAGTTTTGTTATATCTCATATAGTTGATAAGTTATGATTTAAATAAGATGTGTGGCTTTTATGCACTCTAGACCTTGTGGTTTACCAATTTTTGTAACAAGTTTATGAGTGAATTATATAATACCCAGAAGTACTGGATAATTATTTAAGTGGTTAAATTCCATTGTACACCCCTCTACCCAGAATAATAGTATTAACAAATGTCATGTTGGAGTTTATCGCACTTCAGTTGATGAGCTACTTCTGTTCCACCAACTTAAGAGAAACTTCAATCTCTTTGACAAGTTTTATTTAAAAGCATGAAAATTTCCTGGATTTTCTATGCATGAATGCAATGCACACAACGGCTTCCTCTCTATTTCTAGCCTCACATCCTGGGATGTTACACTCAGGGGCCAGAGACTCTGGTTTGTCTGGCTCATTCCAGGCCAGCGCCAAGGGTTGGACGGCTCTGATGCCAGCCCGGAGTTGGGCCGGAGACTTCTATCTCCAGCCGGAGACTCTGGCCCTAGTCGGCTAGCAACGGCTACATTTCATGGAGGACTATATAAAGCCTTCTTCTACCTCTAGAAGAGGCTGCGGCTTCTACTCTCTCTCCTCCATTCTTGCTGAGCTCCAAAGCACTAGATCTTCCATCCTAGCCACTAGAACTCAAAGCCCTTTTGGGATTTGAGTGAGAAGACCTAGATCTACACTTCCACCAAGGTTATTTGATTTCCCCCCTCATTTCATTGAGGGGCTTGTAACTCTTGTGTTCATCGGAACCCTAGCCGGAAGAAGCCGTCCTCCAAGCTCAACTTTGTGTGTAAGAGCTTGGTGGGCCTATTGGGAGCCTCCAATTGAGTTGCGGAGCTCGCCCCAATACTTTGTGTAAAGGTCTCGTGCCGCCTTCAAGGGCATCGCTTAGTGGAGCGTGAACTCGCCTTTGTGGCTTGTTCACCGAAGAATAGGGTGAGCCTTTGTGGTGTTGGTGGCCTTTGTGGTACCACACCTCTCCAACGTAGATGTACTTCCCGTAACAAGGAAGGAACTACGAGAATACATCCTTGTGTCTTCGTGTCTCCATTGCAGTTACTTCTATCCTTTACTTGTACCTTTACTTATATTGTTATTGCTAGATTGCTTGTCACTTTAGGTAAATTCACTTAGTAGCACATCTAGAGAATTTACCTTCTTATCTAGCCTTAATTTGAAAAAGAAGTAAAAATTGGGTAGCTTCTATTCACCCCCCTCTAGTCGCTTAGACGATCCTTTCAATTGGTATCAGAGCGTGGTCTCTTATTCGGGCTTAACTGCCTAAGAGTATGGGAGATCCTAGGGATGAGGATAACGGTAAAGAAACACCTCCCGGAGAAACTCCTCCATCCATCTCCGTCTCCCCTTCAATCTCTCATGAGGAGCACTTGGCGTCTTTGGACACCTTTCAAGCCTCTATGAGATTGGAGATGAAGGCGATGTTTGAGGAGTATCTTGGGAAGAAGTCTCCCGGGCTCACCGACCCAAACACCACACCTAGTGTGGATCTCTCCTTGGCGAAGGTAAAGCCATCTAACCATGGCTCTCCCTTCACCGAGAATAACGGTGCCCCACCTAAGGAAAATGATGGTCCGGCAAAGGGTGCATCCATTCCACCCCCAAAACACTTACTCCACTCCGCCGGTCCATTATTCTATGCCACACATTAACAACATGGGATCTCCTCCTAAGCTTGATTCTCGCAATTTTATCAAATGGCAAGGACTAATGAAATCTCATATTTCTAGTTCTTCTACTCATTTGTGGAGGGTCATACAAAATGGCTTTGCACCTCATGATCCTCTCAACTTGACCTGAAGGGAAGAAGTTGATGAGTAACTCAATGCCACTGCCAAGCATCTCCTTCAACAAGCCGTGCCGGATACACATGCGGCACACATCAACAATTTGAGCACCGCCAAGGAAGTATGAGACTATCTCACTATGCTCTTCATTGGGAACGAGAGCATTCGGTCCTCCAAGTTTGATGAGCTCAACAGTGAAGAAAGGGATTTCATTATGCGAGATAATGAGACTCCCGATGAGATGTACCAAAGGTTCTTGGCTCTTGCAACGGCCTTGACCGGGTTTGGGTGCAAAGACAATGGTGATGACTATATCAAGCATATGTTCATTACCTCCATCAACCCAAGAGAACCCATCCGGTCCGAGATCATCCGTTCAAGACCGGACTTTGGGCGTATGACCTCAAATGAAGTTCTTTGCGAGTTCACCGCCTTGACTATCTTGAAGAAGAATGCAGAAGAGACTAGAGCTCGTGTTCTTGCCGGACAAGGAGTTCACAATCTTGCTCTCAAGGCCAAGGTGGTTTACAAGCAAGAAGAAGGAGAAGAAGAAGTATGTGAAGGAGAGTATTGGTCATCGGAGGATGCCAAGTATGCTCTCAATGAACATTTGGCTCTCACGACAAATTCTTTTTGGTATGCCAACAAGCACAAGTTCAAGGGATCCAAGTTGAAGTCATCTCCAAGGAAGGGTAGTGACTCTAAAGTGAGGCATTGCTACAATTGTGGAGGAATCAAGCACTTCATTGCCGAATGTCCTTATGAGAACAAGGAGGACCATGGAGGCCGTCTCATCCCCAAGCGCCAGTCATCCAAATTCTCCTCTTCCAAGAAGCATGGGAATAAGGATGACAAGAAGAAAGGAGAAAGATTTTTGGTGGCACAAGAGGAGTATGACCCCGGGACCGATGATGATGATGACTCCGAAGATGAAGAGAATGGAGAAATGGCCGCCATTGCTATTGTCTCCACTCCACCTACATCCCTCTTCAACTCACAAAATGAGAACGCCATTGTCATCAACCACAAGTGTCTCATGGCTAAGGCCACGGAGGTAACATCATCACCTACTCCTTCATCATCTCATTCCAAGTCTGTCCCTATGGATGATGTGAGTAGTCAAAAGAAAGAATTAGTTTCTTGTGATGAATTTATTGCTAACATGAAGGGACAAACCAAGGTGTACTTTGAGACACTAATGTATCAATTAGGTGATGCTTGTGACACCATCAAGGAGAAGGAGGAGTTTGAAAGATTAGCCGCCGATGATATTGGCTCTCTATCCATTGAGCTCGAAGAAGAGCAAAACTTGAGAGCCTCTTTAGAGGAGAAATTGTTGGGACTAGAAGAGTCTCATAATTTAAACTTGTCAAAACTCACTAAAGAACGTGACCATGCTCTTGCTATGGTCAAGTTGCTTAAAAAGGTGAAAGTTGAATTTGACGTTGTTCATAATGATTTTCGTGAGAAGTTTGAGAAGCTTGAAGAAGCCTACAAGGATTTGGAGGGAAAATTCTCTAGTCTCACTAAGATCCGTGAGCAACTTCAAATTCAACTAACTATTGAAAAATATGAAGTCCCACCAATGCAAGTTATTGAAGTTCCTAGTTCTTCTATCCCTATATGTGATCATAGTGATATCATTGAGGAGAACAATAGGTTGAAGGCCGAACTTGCTAAGGGCCTTTCCACTTGCATTCAAGGAGAGAAGAATCTCAATGATCTTTTGAATAATCAACGAATGATCAAGGGTAAGGAAGGTCTCGGGTTTGTTGCCGAGTCCTCTAAGAAGGGGGAACTTGGATTTGTGCCCAAGTCTTCAAAGAAGAAGAAGAATAACAAGAAGAACAAGAAGAAGAACAAGCCTGCTGCTGCCCCCACTCCTCATGTTCCATTTGACATTTGCTACACCGAGGAGGAGTGGGAGGAGCTCAAGGGAAAGGAGAAGAAAATCGAGGAGACCGGAGTCTCCGGGTTGAAAGGACCGGAGTCTCCGGCTGGGTCATCTAGCCCGGAGTCTCCGGCCCCCAAAGCCAGAGTCTCTGGCCCTACTCACAATGATTTTGCAGGAAAATATAATCCTCACTATGTTCTTCTCAGAGATTATTATGGTGAGGTCTATGCTAAATATGTTGGTCCTTGTGATGGTTACAATGAATATGCTATTTGGGTACCTAAGATTCTTGTGACTAACAAAAGAGGACCCATCCAAAATGGGGACCTAAATCCAAGAATTGACTTGTTGTAGGATGTTGCTTCCGGAGGAGAATAATGGATCATTGATAGTGGTGCCACAAGCCATATGACCGGAAGCAAAAATATTGTGGAAGAATTAAGGCCAAATACTTCAAATGTCATGGTCTCCTACGGTGATAAATCATCCTCTACGGTACTTGGTTTCGGCAAGGTGGTGATCACTCCGGATGTGTCCCTAGTGAATGTCATGCTTGTCGAAACCATTGGTTATAATATACTTTCCGTTCGTCAACTTGCTACTTGATGCTTAAGGTGAATGTGGCAACAGACAGTCCTTGTGCGTGGTGAATGACCAGCCCGTTGGGAACCCCAAGAGGAAGGTATGATGAGTGCAGCGGCTAGTTTTCCCTCAGTTAAGAAACCAAGGTTTATCGATCAGGAGAAGAGAGACGATGACGACTGAAGGTGTTTGTGGAACCTGCACACACACAAACAAATACTTTGTCCCCAACTTGCGATGAGGTTGTCAATCTCACCGGTTTGCTTGAAACAAAGGTTATGAGTGTATCGAGTGGAAAACAGTAGTAATATGCTAGTAAAATAAACAGTGCGGGAAAAGTAAACAGGTGATTGCAATATGATTAAAATAGGACCGGGGTCCACAATTCACTAGTGGTGTCTCTCCATAGATAAAATAACATGCTGGGTAAACAAATTACAGTTGGGCAATTGATAGAATAAAGATAACGTGATATGTCAAGAAGATCACTATGAGATTCACTCTGGGCATTACAACAAAATACATAGACCGCCATCCAACTGCATCTATGACTAATAATCCACCCTCGGGGATATCATCCGAACACCCCAAAAGTATTAAGTTGCGAACAACAGATAATTGCATTAAGCAAAGTGTGTAATGTAAACAAAGCATATGCCCTTGAGCATATGAATGTTGTTTTCTCCCTAGTAGCAACAGCACATCTACCACCTTAGAGGTTTCTGTCACTCCCCCAGGTGAAATAGAGGCATGAACCCACTATCGAGCATAAATACCCCCTCTTGGAGTCACTAGCAACTACTCGGCCAAGATAGCTACTAACAACGGAGAGCATGCAAGATCATAAACAACATAGAGATAACAAAAGATATAATTCAGTACAGCAACTTAATCATAAACACCAATATTCATCGGATCCCAACAAACCAACATCATAGAATTACATAACGGTGATCTCAATCATGTAGGGCAGCTCATGAGATCTAAACATGAAGCACATGGTGGAGAAGACAACCATCTAGCTACTGCTATGGACCCATAGTCCAAGGTAGACTACTCACTCATCGCTCCGGAGGCAAGCATGGCGATGAAGAAGACCTCCGGTGGCGATTCCCCTCTCCGGCAGGGTGCCGGGAAGAGCTTCTGGACCCTCCCGATCTTCGGGTCGACGGCGGCGGCGGATCGCGATGTATTCTAGAAAACTGATCGGGCCCTTAGGTTTTTCTCGTCAGGGGGTATATATAGGCGAAAGTACGATGTCAGAGGAGGGACCACGGCCCCTCACGTGGGCCCGGCGCGGCCAGGGGGGTGGCCGCGCCGCCCCTGTGTGTGGGGGCCACGTGGCCCCCCTCCGTCAGGTCTTCGGATGTTTGGGAGCTTCCCCGTGAAATATGACTTCAGGAACTTGTTTCGTCCAATTCCGAGAATATTTCCTATGTATCACTTCTGAAACACAAAAACAGCAGAAAACAGGAAACTGGCACTGTGGCACTTTGTTAATAGGTTAGTTCCGGAAAATGTATAAAAATGCCACTAAGTGTAACGAAACAATAGGCAAATGGTGTAAAACAAGCATGGAGCATCAAAAATTATAGATACGTTTGAGACGTATCAAGCATCCCCAAGCTTAACTCCTGCTCGTCCTCGAGTAGGTAAGTGATAACAAAAGAATAATTTTTGAGGTGACATGCACCTACACAATCTTGATCATATATGTAAGCATTGATGAGCTGGGATCAATAGAACTTAAAACATGGGCATGCAAGATATAATCATGACAATAAGAACTTAGCAACCATGTTGTAAACATGCAAATGAACACAAACAAAAGATCATGATAATGAAACAATGAAAGTCAAACGTGTGTTCAAATCATAAGGAAAAACATACAAAATGGTTTTCAGCTTGTCCTTCAAAGAGAGCAAAACATAAATGCATAGGACACCTCAAAGTTTAAGAGGGCGACTAGATACAAATAATTTAAGAACAAGTGAAACCAACAATATGAGTCAATCAATGAACTTTGGGATAATGCATATCACACTAAGAATGACAACTATGCTCTCTTAATGGTGCATAAAGAAAGAAGGTGGTGACTCAACATAAAAGTAAAAGAAAGGCTCTTCGCAGAGGGAAGCAGTGATTTAAACATGTGCTAGAGCTTTTCATTTGTAAAACAGAGATAAAACTTGATTTTGAGAGGTGGTTGTCTTTGTCAACGACTGGCAATGGGGTTCTTACTATCTTCCATACAAAAATAAAGCAAGTTTTTGAGAGAGAGATTGGCACTTCGTGCTCTTTTTATACAACTTGGCACTCCTCCCCACCTTTTCCTTTCACATACCATGGCTAACCGATTCCATCGGGTGCCCACCAACATTCACATTCTTTGGAGGAGTGCCTTTTTTTTTCTTTCTTTTTTCCCTTTTTTTTCTTTTTGGAATAAGCAATATGGAAGATAGCAAATCCGACCACTACGTCCCCATGAGCTGAAAACAGTGTCACAAAACGAGAAGTATTTTGAAGGTTTTTGAAAGGTAGCACACGAAAATTTTACTTTGGAATGGCTTACAAATACCATGCATAGGAATTTATAGTGGACACAATGGAAAACTTTGGCTTTTAGGAGTTGGATGCACGAGTAGAGCTCATACTCAGTACAAGGCGAGGGCTAGCAAAAGACTGGAAGCGACCAACTAAGAGAGCAATAATGGCCATAATCATGCAAAGCGACAAAGCGACATTAAAAGAAGCATACGATGGCATCAAAAGTCAAAAACTAAATGATCATGAAGGCTAATGGCGACTTTGTAAGAGTCTAACATGTGTGAGCATGCGCCAAGTCAACCCAAATAAAGCATCAAGGAGAAAACCAAAATAATGCTTCCATACAATAAAAACAACGCATGATTTTTCAAAGGCTCATTAAGCAATCTCAGTTATTTGAGACAAGTCATGCTACAGCAAAACCACTAAGCATACTATCAAAAAGACATCAAGCATGACATGAAAAAGCCTAAGCCGCAGTCTACACAAGCTCCTTCTTGTACCACTATTTTGCACAAAGCTTTTTCTCTTTTCCAACACCATTTGAAATTTTTTATAAACACCTCTTTTGATGAAAACCAATGAAGATCAGAGGCAAAAATTCACCTTGATGAAAAGATATGACAAGATCTGAACGCATATCAAGGCGAAAACGAAAACCAAAAGCAGTAGCAGAAAAAGTAGAACGCTCGATTTTTAATAAGAGTGAAAACTAGAGCATTCTTTGCAAATGAAAACGAGTACATCTCCTCCAAAGGAAATTTGTTGGGGTCCAACCATTTATTGCAGCAAACAAACAAACTAAACCAACTAAGAAAACTAAAATAACTGACGCTCCAAGAAAAACACATAGTGCATGAAGCAATAAAAATATAGTGTTTTGAAAGGTGACCTGATTTTTGCCGATGAAGAAGGGGTGCCTCGGGGGCATCCCCAAGCTTTGACGCTTGTACTTCTTGGATATTTCTTGGGGTGATACATGGGCATCCCCAAGCTTGAGCTTTTGTCCATTCTTCAACTCATCTCATCATTCTCCAATCCCTACACTTGAAAACTTCCTTCATACAAAACTAAACACAATTCTATTAGCAACATTAGTGTAAGCATAAAATATATTCAACCTCTTTTAGCTTCAGGTTTCAACTCAAAAGCACCACATATAAAGTATATACTACTGTAGCAACTTCCACAAGAGTTCCATGATCAAAAAGAACTCAAAAGAAAGCGATAAAGTGGCAAAAACAAATATTGGCAGAAATCTGTCAAAACTGAACAGCTGATAATGGACGAATTTTTGAGGGATTTTCCGTTGCTCAAATCAAAAAGTGTTCAACTAAGAAAAGTTTGGATATAACCTGGGGCATATGCACAAGAAATCGCAGGTCCAAAAGATATACAGAGAATTTTCACGAGTTTTTACGGTGCAGCACCGAAAACAGTTTCAGGACAGCAATAACCCCAAATCTTTACCTCACTCAAATTAGAGGCTTCTCTTGGCACAAAAACGAAATAAACAAGATAAGGAGCAGTCATTACAGTAGTAATGACTTCCAAGACTCAAATAAAAGAAAAAGTACTGAAAAGTAAACAATGGGTTATCTCCCAAGAGTGCTTTTCTTTAACGCCTTTGAGCTAGGCGCAGAAAAGTGCGAATCAAGTAATATCAATTAATGAAGCATCAAGCTCATAATTTGCTCTAAGAATAGAGTCAAAAAGTAATTTCTTTCTTTTCCTAGGGAAGTGTTCCATACCTTTCTTTAGTGGGAATTGATACTTGATAGTGCCTTCCCTCATATCAATGATAGCACCTACAGTTCGAAGGAAGGGTCTTCCCAAAATAATAGGACATGAAGCATGGCATTCAACGTCCATAACAAGAAAATCAACGGGAACAGGGTTATTGTTAACCACAATAAGAACATCATTAATCCTTCCCAAAGGTTTCTTCTTAGCAACATCAGCAATAGGAACATCAAAATAACATTTTTCAAGCGGTGGTAAATCAAGCATGTCATAAATCTTTCTAGGCATAATAGAAATACTAGCACCTAGATCACATAAAGCATGGCAATCATAACCATTAACATGCATATCAATGATGGGTTCCCAACCATCTTCTAACTTCTTGGGAACAGAGGCTTTTTGCTTCAACTTTTCATCTCTAATCTTTATAAGAGCATTGGTAATATGCTTAGTAAAAGCAATATTTAAAGAACTAGCATTGGGAGTCAAAGCAAGCTTTTGCAAGAACAAAATAACTTCAGATATATTGCAGCCATCAACATCAAAATCATTAAAGGAAATAGAGCTATCATCTCCCACACTCCGAAAAATTTCAGCACTCTTTTGAGAAAAAGTTTTGGCAGTTTTAGGCTTTTTAACACAAGGAGTGGGGGTTTTCTCTACACCAATCAAAGTAAGAGGGTTGCTATCAGTAGGAGCAACATCATTAGAGGTAGTAATAGTACATACCTTCATCTCTCTAGCCATCTCATCTTCTCTTTCCCACCTGGCATGCAATTCCGCTAACAATCTAATATTTTCATCAATTCTAACTTGGGTAGTATTAGCGGCAGCAACAATATTGCTCACATTCACATCATTAGGGAACACTTTTAATTTCAGAAGTTCAACATCATGAGCAAGGCTATCAACTTTAGAAGCAAGAATATCAATTTTGCCTAACTTTTCCTCAACAGTCTTGTTAAAAGCAGTTTGTTTACCGATAAAGTCCTTGAGCATTACCTCAAGCTCGGAGGGCGCGGCCCTAGTGTTGTTGTAGGAATTACCATAAGAATTACCATATCCATTACCATCGGTAGAAGGATACGGCCTATAATTGTTACTAGCAAAATTGTTCCTATAAGCATTGTTATTAAAATTGTTATTTCTAATGAAATTCACATCAACTTGCTCTTCTTGAGCAACCAGAGAGGCTAGAGGAACATTATTAGGATCAACATGAGTCCTATCATTAGCAAGCATAGCCATAATTGTATCAATCTTATCACTCAAGGAAGAGGTTTCCTCAACAGAATTTACCTTCTTACCTTGTGGAGCTCTCTCGGTGTGCCATTCGGAATAATTTACCATCATGTTGTCGAGTAGCTTTGATGCGGCGCCCAAGGTAAGGGACATAAAGGTGCCTCCAGCAGCTAAATCAAGTAGGTTTCTTGAAGAAAAATTCAGTCCTGCATAAAAAGTTTGGATAATCATCCAAGTAGTCAGTCCATGAGTGGGGCAATTCTTTACCATAGATTTCATTCTTTCCCAAGCTTGAGCAACATGTTCATTATCAAACTGAGTAAACTTCATAATATTGCTGCGCAAAGCTATAATCTTAGCAGGAGGATAATATCTACCAATAAAAGCATCCTTACACTTAGCCCATGAATCAATACTATTCTTAGTCAAAGACAGCAACCAATCTTTAGCCTTTCCTCTCAAAGAAAAAGGAAACAGCTTGAGCTTAATAATATCACTATCAACATCTTTATATTTCTGCATCTCACATAGCTCAACAAAATTGTTGAGATGAGCTGCAGCATCTTCAGTACTAGCACCAGAAAATTGCTCTTTCATAACAAGGTTCAATAAAGCAGGCTTGATCTCATAAAAGGTGGTAGCAGGAACAGTTGGTGCAATAGGAGTGCAGATAAAATCACTATTGTTCGTGCTAGCAAAGTCACACAACTTGGTGTTTTCAGGAGTACCCATTTTAGCAAAACGAAAGTAAAAAAGTAAAAACAGCTACCAAGGATTCTAATTTTTTTGGATTTTTGATAAAAAGCAATGCAGGTAAAATAAAAATAAAGCAAAGCAAAACAAATAACAAAGTAAAGAATGTGTGTGCGAAGAACTCCCCTCGCAGAAGTCTTCTCTCTTCCCCGGCAACGGCGCCAGAAAAGTTGCTGATGCTTAAGGTGAATGTGGCAACAGACAGTCCTTGTGCGTGGTGAATGACCAGCCCGTTGGGAACCCCAAGAGGAAGGTATGATGAGTGCAGCGGCTAGTTTTCCCTCAGTTAAGAAACCAAGGTTTATCGATCAGGAGAAGAGAGACGATGACGACTGAAGGTGTTTGTGGAACCTGCACACACACAAACAAATACTTTGTCCCCAACTTGCGATGAGGTTGTCAATCTCACCGGTTTGCTTGAAACAAAGGTTATGAGTGTATCGAGTGGAAAACAGTAGTAATATGCTAGTAAAATAAACAGTGCGGGAAAAGTAAACAGGTGATTGCAATATGATTAAAATAGAACCGGGGTCCACAGTTCACTAGTGGTGTCTCTCCATAGATAAAATAACATGCTGGGTAAACAAATTACAGTTGGGCAATTGATAGAATAAAGATAACGTGATATGTCAAGAAGATCACTATGAGATTCACTCTGGGCATTACAACAAAATACATAGACCGCCATCCAACTGCATCTATGACTAATAATCCACCCTCGGGGATATCATCCGAACACCCCAAAAGTATTAAGTTGCGAACAACAGATAATTGCATTAAGGAAAGTGTGTAATGTAAACAAAGCATATGCCCTTGAGCATATGAATGTTGTTTTCTCCCTAGTAGCAACAGCACATCTACCACCTTAGAGGTTTCTGTCACTCCCCCAGGTGAAATAGAGGCATGAACCCACTATCGAGCATAAATACCCCCTCTTGGAGTCACTAGCAACTACTCGGCCAAGATAGCTACTAACAACGGAGAGCATGCAAGATCATAAACAACATAGAGATAACAAAAGATATAATTCAGTACAGCAACTTAATCATAAACACCAATATTCATCGGATCCCAACAAACCAACATCATAGAATTACATAACGGTGATCTCAATCATGTAGGGCAGCTCATGAGATCTAAACATGAAGCACATGGTGGAGAAGACAACCATCTAGCTACTGCTATGGACCCATAGTCCAAGGTAGACTACTCACTCATCGCTCCGGAGGCAAGCATGGCGATGAAGAAGACCTCCGGTGGCGATTCCCCTCTCCGGCAGGGTGCCGGGAAGAGCTTCTGGACCCTCCCGATCTTCGGGTCGACGGCGGCGGCGGATCGCGATGTATTCTAGAAAACTGATCGGGCCCTTAGGTTTTTCTCGTCAGGGGGTATATATAGGCGAAAGTACGATGTCAGAGGAGGGACCACGGCCCCTCACGCGGGCCCGGCGCGGCCAGGGGGGTGGCCGCGCCGCCCCTGTGTGTGGGGGCCACGTGGCCCCCCTCCGTCAGGTCTTCGGATGTTTGGGAGCTTCCCCGTGAAATATGACTTCAGGAACTTGTTTCGTCCAATTCCGAGAATATTTCCTATGTATCACTTCTGAAACACAAAAACAGCAGAAAACAGGAAACTGGCACTGTGGCACTTCGTTAATAGGTTAGTTCCGGAAAATGTATAAAAATGCCACTAAGTGTAACGAAACAATAGGCAAATGGTGTAAAACAAGCATGGAGCATCAAAAATTATAGATACGTTTGAGACGTATCACTACTATGGGCTATGCCACATATTTTGATGTTGACTTTGTGGTCGTCATGTGGAGCAAGACTCTCAAGGTTGCCTTTGTTGGGTATGTCAAGAACGGTTTGTATGTGGTGGACTTCTCAGAGAAACCCACTATGGCCACGATATGCCTAATTGCTAAGGCCGACATGGGATGGCTTTGGCATCGCTGGTTAGCCCACGTCAATATGAGAGCTTTGCAAAGTCTCTACACCGGCGGCCACATACTCGGACTAAAGGATGTTTCTTTTGCCAAAGATCGTGTTTGTAGGGCTTGTATTGAAGGAAAGATGCATGAAACAAGCCATCCAAGCAAAACTATTATATCTTCCAAGAGGTGCTTGGAGCTCCTTCACATGGATCTCTTCGGACCTCCCACTTATGCTAGTCTTGGTGACAAGAAGTATTGTTTGGTTATTATCGATGACTATTCAAGATATACTTGGGTTTATTTCTTCGAGTTCAAGAGTGAGACCCAACAAACCGTCAAAGACTTTGCCACCGAAGTTGAGCATCAATTCAGTACCACTATATTGACAATAAGAAGTGACAATGGCACCGAGTTCAAGAACTACTCCCTAAATGAGTTTCTTAGTGATGCGGGGATCAAACATCAATATTCCGCTGCATATACCCCGCAACAAAATGGAGTTGCCAAGAGGAAGAACCGGACTCTTATGGATGCGGCAAGAACCATGTTGGCGGAGTTCAAGTCTCCATACAACTTTTGGGCCAAAGCTATTAATACCGCATGACATGCCACCAACCGGCTTTATCTTTGCAAGAACTTGAACAAGACTCTGTATGAAATCCTTACTGGCCGAAACCCCAACATCATGTACTTCTGAGTGTTTGGTTGTAAGTGTTTCTATCTCAAGAAAGGTGTTCGTTTGTCAAAATTCGATTCTAAAGCTTTAGAGGGTATCTTTGTTGGTTATTCCTCGGACTCACATTCCTATAGGATCTATAGCAAGTCCACCGGGCATGTTATAGAGACTTGTAATGTGAGGTTCGATGAAGATAATGGTTCCTTTATGGGAAAAAGTAGTGTTCGTGATGTATGTGATGAAATTCCTCCCCGGGCCATAACAAGAATGGGTGTCGGATTCTTCCGGCCCATTGAGGGACACCTTTTGGCCGAAGGAGAAGGACAATGCTCTACTCAAGTGGAGCCTTCACCTGCAGAACACCCATAGGACTTGAACCAAAGACAAGATGCACACCCTCAACCTCAAGATCATCCCATCGAGCAATCTTGCCCGAAGTCTCTAGCCCCTGAGGTCCGGAGTCTCCGGCCTATACCCGAGCCTCCGGGTTTGGATATCAGAGTCTCTGAGGATGATCAAGGCCAAGATGAAGATCCATCTGAATTCTGTGGCTATGAGTCACTTGATGATCAAGGCAATCTAACTGGTCAAGACGAGGACCAGAACAGCGATCATGAAGATAATCAAGTAGTCTCTCAAGAAACACCTCTCAAGACTCGCACTCGTCGTGAGAAGAAGATTGAGTCCATGCTCCGACGAAGAAGCATCTCTTTGGAATATGTGGTCGGGAGTGTTCGTAAAGGGGTCTCTACAAGGAGGCAACTATCTAACTTTAGCTTTCATCATGCTTTTGTCTCTTGTGTAGAACCCAAGAAAGTATATGAAGCGCTCGAGGATCCGGATTGGCTTATTGCCATGCATGATGAACTCAACAACTTCGAGCGCAACAAAGTATGGACTCTAGTAGAAAGACCCAAAGATTGTCGTAATGTCATTGGGACCAAGTGGATCTTCAAGAACAAGCAAGATGCAAATGGCATTGTCATTCGTAACAAGGCAAGATTGGTGGCTCAAGGTTTCTCCCAAGTCGAGGGTATTGATTTTGGTGAAACTTTCGCTCCCGTTGCTCGTCTTGAATCTATTCGCATCTTACTTGCATATGCATCCCATCATAACTTCAAACTTCAACAAATGGATGTTAAAAGTTGATGCTACCGATTTGATGAAGTAAAAAACCGGCCAGTTGGGAACCCCAAGAGGAAGGTGTGATGAGTATAGCAGCTTGTTTTCCCTCAGTTAAGAAACCAAGGTTTAATCGTTCAGGAGAAGAGCAGACAATTACGACTGAAGGTGATGCTTGCTAGTTTGCGACAGCTTCGGACAATTTATATATGGCGCCTCGTCCAAGCTTTGCTTGCTAGCTGCAACGCGGAACCTGCACACAACACAACCAAGTACTTTGCTTCCAACTTGCGATGAGGTTGTCAATCTCACCGGTTTGCTTGAAACAAAGGTTATGAGCGTATCGAGTGGAAAATAGTAGAGTATGCGAGTAAAGTAAACAGTGCGAGTAAAGTAAACAGGTGATAGCAATATGATGGAAATATGACCGGGGTCCAGAGTTCACTAGTGGTGTCTCTCCATAAGATAAATAACACATGCTGGGTAAACAAATTACAGTTGGGCAATTGATAGAATAAAGATAAACGTGATATGTCAAGAAGATCACTATGAGATTTACTCTGGGCATTACAACAAAATACATAGACCGCCATCCAACTACATCTATGACTAATAATCCACTTGTGGCGAATCAATCCGAGAACTCCACAAGTATTAAGTTGCGAACAACAGATAATTGCATTAAGCAAAGTGTGTAATGTAAACAAAGCATATGCCCTCAAGCATATGAATGTTGTTTTCTCCCTAGTAGCAACAGCACATCTACAACCTTAGAGGTTTCTGTCACTCCCCTAGGTTAAATAGAGGCATGAACCCACTATCGAGCATAAATACCCCCTCTTGGAGTCACTAGCAACAACTCGGCCAAGATAGCTACTAACAACGGAGAGCATGCAAGATCATAAACAACATAGAGATAACATAAGATATATTTCAGTATAGCAACTCAATCATAACACCAATATTCATCGAATCCCAACAAACCAAACATGTAGAATTACATAACGGTGATCTCAATCATGTAGGGCAGCTCATGCGATCTAAACATGAAGCACATGGTGGAGAAGACAAACATCTAGCTACTGCTATGGACCCATAGTCCAAGGTAGACTACTCACTCATCGCTCCGAAGGCAAGCATGGCAATGAAGAAGACCTCCGGTGGCGATTCCCCTCTCCGGCAGGGTGCCGGGAAGAGCTTCTGGACCCTCCCGATCTTCGGGTCAACGGCGGCGGCGGATCGCGATATGTTCTGGAAAATTGATCGGGTCCTTAGGTTTTTCCCGTCAGGGGGTCTTTATAGGCGAAGGGGCGATGTCAGGAGTGGCCCCAGGCCTCCTCACACCATGGCGGCGCGGCCAGGGCCTGGACCGCGCCAGCCAGGTGTGAGCCTAGCCTGTGGCCCCTCTCCTACTCCTCTTCGGATCTCTGGAAGCTCCCGGACAAAATAAGACTTCAGGAACTTGTTTTATCCAATTCCGAGAATATTTCCTATGTATCACTTCTGAAACACAAAAACAACAGAAAACAGGGAACTGGCACTGTGGCAACTTGTTAGTAGGTTAGTTCCGGAAAATGCATAAAAGTGCCACTAAGTGTAATGCAACAGTAGGCAAATGGTGTAAAAACAAGCATGGAGCATCAAAAATTATAGCTACGTTGGAGACGTATCAAGCATCCCCAAGCTTAACTCCTGCTCGTCCTCGAGTAGGTAAGTGATAACAAAAGAATAATTTTTGAGGTGACATGCACCTACACAATCTTGATCATGTATGTAAGCATTTGTGAGCTGGGATCATAAGAACTTAAAACATGGGCATGAAAGATATAATCTTGACAATATGAACTTAGCAACCATGTTGTAAACATGCAAATGAACACAAACAAAAGATCATGAAAATGAAACAATGAAAGTCAAACGTGTGTTCAAATCATAAGGAAAAACATACAAATGGTTTTCAGCTTGTCCTTCAAAGAGAGCAAAACATAAATGCATAGGACACCTTCAAGTTTAAGAGGGCGACTAGATACAAATAATTTGAGAACAAGTGAAACCAACAATATGAATCAATCAATGAACTTTGGGACCATGCACATTACACTAAGAATGACAACTATGCTCTCTTAATGGTGCATAAATATAGAAGGTGGTGACTCAACATAAAAGTAGAAGAAAGGCCCTTCGCAGAGGGAAGCAGTGATTGCAAGTTTTATATCCTTCAAAAATTATGGTACTTACCGGCTTTGAGCTCTCATTGCCCCCATCATAAGCATCTTGAATGGTTAAAGTTAATGTGAGAACAATTATGATGCATATGCTTGACAAATCATAAGTTGAAAACCTCGTGTCCCGTGAATACGAGTACCCAAACCTCATGCTACTTTACTTAGAGTCCCAAGCAAGGCTCTTGTCATTGTAAATATATGCTTATCATTGAGAACCGCCAACGGGGTACCTCCGTGCCCGATGACATGGAACAAGCCCACATCAAAATGACAGGACAAGTAGACAATGAACACCTCGACATCTCTTTTATTTGCCATTTGTTTAGCTTTTTATTGTGAGATGCGTCGTCGAATGTTCACCATGGGTATGCTGCAAATTTCCACCATGAATTATGCATGGCTTAGATTAGCGGCCCGGCATTTCCCTAACACATATACAAACTCCATGATCCCCACAAGATTCCCAACTCATTTCACACCGCGGGCATCCATAAACAAAAGATCACGATATCAACTCAAATAAGAAGTGCAATGTTGAAAGCTTGCCCATGACTGCATGGCTAGGCTAGTCTCCAACTTACAACTTGCAAGCATAACAACTCAACATAAGAGACCACAATGTCAATTTTTTAAGAACAGGAAAAAGTAAAGTGTGCCTTTCAGTTCGTGAGAGCTTTACTGACCGAATTTCGCATAACACTGGTAAGAGTTTAATTTGAAGAGAAAATAAAAGTAAGTCAAATGTACTTTGGAATAGAAAATTGCTAGTAGGTATGTATGGTGGACACTTTGGAAAACTTTGGCTTTTAGGAGTTGGATGCACGAGTAGAGCTCATACTCAGTACAAGGCGAGGGCTAGCAAAAGACTGGGAGCGACCAACTAAGAGAGCAATAATGGCCATAATCATGCAAAGCGACAAAGCGACATTAAAAAAAAGCATAAGATGGCATCAAAAGTCAAAAACTAAATGATCATAGAGGCTATTGGCGACTTTGTAAGAGTCTAACATGTGTGAGCATGCGCCAAGTCAACCCAAATAAAGCATCAAGGAGAAAACCAAAATAATGCTTCCAAATAATTAAAAACAACACATAATTTTTTCAAAGGCTCATTAAGCAATCTCAGTTATTTGAGACAAGTCATGCTACAGCAAAACCACTAAGCATACTATCAAAAAGACATCAAGCATGACATGAAAAAGCCTAAGCCGCAGTCTACACAAGCTCCTTCTTGTACCACTATTTTGCACAAAGCTTTTTCTCTTTTCCAACACCATTTGAAATTTTTATAAACACCTTTTTTGATGAAAACCAATAAAGATCAGAGGAAAAAATACACCTTGATGAAAAGATATGACAAGGTCTGAATGCAAATCAAGGCAAAAATGAAAACCAAAAGCAGTAGCGGAAAAAGAAGAACACCCGGTGAAATTGTAAGAATGAAAAACGGAGTGTTCTTTGCAAATGAAAACGAGTACATCTCCTCCAAAGGAAATTTGTTGGGGTCCAACCATTTATTGCAGCAAACAAAACTAAACTAACTAAGAAAACTAAAACAACTGACGATCCAAGATAAACACATAGTGCATGAAGCAATAAAAATATAGTGTCTTGAAAGGTGACCTGATTTTTGTTGATGAAGAAGGGGTGCCTCGGGGGCATCCCCAAGCTTTGACGCTTGTACTTCTTGGATATTTCTTGGGGTGATGCATGGGCATCCCCAAGCTTGAGCTTTTGTCCATTCTTCAACTCATCTCATCATTCTCCAATCCCTACACTTGAAAACTTCCTTCATACAAAACTAAACACAAATCTATTAGCAACATTAGTGTAGCATAACATATGATCAACCTCTTTTTGCTTCAGGTTTAAACTAAAAACCACCACATATATAGCACATACTACTTTAGCAACTTCCCCAAAAGTTCCGTGATCAAAAGACCTCAAAAGAAAGCGATAAAGCGGCAAACACAAATATTGGCAGAAATCTGTCAAAACAGAACAGCTGACAAAGGCCGAATTTTTGGTGGGTTTTCTGTTGCTCAAATCAAAAAGTGTTCAACTAACGAAAGTTTGGATATAACCTGGGGCATATGCACAAGAAATCGCAGGTCCAAAAGATATACAGAGAATTTATACGAATTTTTACGGTGCATCACCGAAAACAGTTTCAGGACAGCAACATCCCCAAATCTTTACCTCACTCGAATTAGAGGCTTCTCTTGGCACAAAAACAAAATAAACAAGGATAAGGAGTGGTCATTATAGTAGTAATGACTTCCAAGACTCAAATAAAAGAAAAAGTACTGGAAATAAAACATTGGGTTATCTCCCAAGATTGCTTTTCTTTAACGCCTTTGAGCTAGGCGCAGAAAATTGCGAATCAAGTAATAATGAAAGGGGGATCAGGATCCACTATAGGAATAAAGAAATGAATACTATCCAATTGAGGTTTTGAGTATCCCTTGTAGTCACGCTTTGGTACACTATTTTCATCAAAAAGATTTTCAGGACAAATCCAACTAAAATTAGTTACCAAAGCATTATGAATTCCTACAAGCTTACAAGGTATTGGCAATCTAGAATCTTCGTTGGGTGTACCAACAATTTTAACAGGCGAGCTAAGCTTATTAAACTTCTTAAAAACATTCCTAGCCTCAATTGCAACATCTCTAAATTCTATACGCAAAGTTTCCAAGATAAAAGCTTTCTTTTCGGGATCCTCAATTTTGTGAAGCTTAAGGAACATGTATTGCATGAAAGGATTAAGGCTAGCAAACCTAGCTTCTAACATGTGAACTAAATAAGCAGAAGCAACTTCATAACTAGGAGCTATCTCAACCAAAGACTTTTCCTCAACTTCCTTATGCATACAAATGTGATTAAAGAACTCCTCAATGTTACCTTTTCCAATAATAGAACCACTACCTACTGAGAGGTCCTCCAGAACGTACTTAGGGAACAGCATAATGAACTAAAAGTAAAGAAATAACAACTACCAAGGATTCTAATTTTTTTGGGTTTTTGATATAAAACGATGCAGGTAAAAATAAATAAGGTAAAGCAAAACTATAAAACAAAGTAAAGGATGTGCGTGCGAAAACTTCTCTCGCAGAAGTCTTCCACTCTTCCCCGGCAACGGCACCAGAAAAGAAGCTTGATGCTACCGATTTGATGAAGTAAATAACCGGCCAGTTGGGAACCCCAAGAGGAAGGTGTGATGAGTATAGCAGCTTGTTTTCCCTCAGTTAAGAAACCAAGGTTTAATCGTTCAGGAGAAGAGCAGACAATTACGACTGAAGGTGATGCTTGATAGTTTGCGATAGCTTCGGACAATTTATATATGGCGCCTCATCCAAGCTTTGCTTGCTAGCTGCAACGCGGAACCTGCACACAACACAACCAAGTACTTTGCTCCCAACTTGCGATGAGGTTGTCAATCTCACCGGTTTGCTTGAAACAAAGGTTATGAGCGTATCGAGTGGAAAACAGTAGAGTATGTGAGTAAAGTAAACAGTGCGAGTAAAGTAAACAGGTGATAGCAATATGATGGAAATAGGACCGGGGTCCACAGTTCACTAGTGGTGTCTCTCCATAAGATAAATAACACATGCTGGGTAAACAAATTACAGTTGGGCAATTGATAGAATAAAGATAAACGTGATATGTCAAGAAGATCACTATGAGATTTACTCTGGGCATTACAACAAAATACATAGACCGCCATCCAACTGCATCTATGACTAATAATCCACTTGTGGCGAATCAATCCGAGAACTCCACAAGTATTAAGTTGCGAACAACAGATAATTGCATTAAGCAAAGTGTGTAATGTAAACAAAGCATATGCCCTCAAGCATATGAATGTTGTTTTCTCCCTAGTAGCAATAGCATATCTACAACCTTAGAGGTTTCTGTCACTCCCCCAGGTTAAATAGAGGCATGAACCCACTATCGAGCATAAATACCCCCTCTTGGAGTCACTAGCAACTACTCGGCCAAGATAGCTACTAACAACGGAGAGCATGCACGATCATAAACAACATAGAGATAACATAAGATATATTTCAGTATAGCAACTCAATCATAACACCAATATTCATCGGATCCCAACAAACCAAACATGTAGAATTACATAACGGTGATCTCAATCATGTAGGGCAGCTCATGAGATCTAAACATGAAGCACATGGTGGAGAAGACAACCATCTAACTACTGCTATGGACCCATAGTCCAAGGTAGACTACTCACTCATCGCTCCGGAGGCAAGCATGGCGATGAAGAAGATCTCCGGTGGCGATTCCCCTCTCCGGCAGGGTGCCGGGAAGAGCTTCTGGACCCTCTCGATCTTCGGGTCGACGACGGCGGCGGATCGCGATGTGTTCTGGAAAATTGATCGGGTCCTTAGGTTTTTCCCGTCAGGGGGTCTTTATAGGCGAAGGGGCGATGTCAGGAGTGGCCCCAGGCCTCCTCACACCATGGCGGCGCGGCCAGGGCCTGGGCCGCGCCAGCCAGGTGTGAGCCTGGCCTGTGGTCCCTCTCCTACTCCTCTTCGGATCTCTGGAAGCTCCCAGACAAAATAAGACTTCAGGAACTTGTTTCGTCCAATTCCGAGAATATTTCCTGTGTATCACTTCTGAAACACAAAAACAGCAGAAAACAGGGAACTGGCACTGTGGCAACTTGTTAGTAGGTTAGTTCCGGAAAATGCATAAAAGTGCCACTAAGTGTAACGAAACAGTAGGCAAATGGTGTAAAAACAAGCATGGAGCATCAAAAATTATAGATACGTTGGAGACGTATCAAAAGTGCATTTCTTAATGGTCCTCTAAATTAATTGGTTTTTGTAAAGCAACCCCCGAGCTTTGAAAACCCTGAGTTTCCTAACCATGTTTACAAACTTGATAAGGTGCTCTATAGATTTAAACAAGCTCCACGTGCGTGGCATGAGCACCTTAAAGAGTTGTTGGTTGATCGTGGGTTTGAAATTGGGGTAATCGATCCCACTCTTTTTTACTAAGAAGATCAATGGGGAATTTTTCGTTTGCCAATTATATGTTGATGACATTATATTTGGTTCTACTAATAAAGCTTTCAATGATGAGTTTGCTAAGCTCATGACCGACAAGTTTGAGATGTCTATGATGGGGGAATTGGAGTTCTTCCTTGGATTTGAAGTAAAACAATTGAAGTGAGGAACTTTTGTTAATCAAGCCAAATATACCCAAGACATGCTCAAGAGGTTCGAGATGATTGGAGTCAATGGTGCAAAGACTCCTATGTCTACAAAGGTTAATCTTGATCTCGATCCCAATGGTAAAGATGTGGATCAAAACCTTTTATAGATCTATGATTGGTTCCTTGCTTTACCTTTGCGCATCTAGACTGGACATAATGTTAAGTATGGGAGTTTGTGCACGTTTTCAAGCCGCACCAAAGGAAAGCCACTTAGTGGCGGTCAAGAGAATCTTTCGATATTTAGTGAATACCCCTAACTTTGGTCTTTGGTACCCAAAGGGGGCAAGTTTTGATCTTGTAGGCTACTCGGATTCAGATTGGGTGGGAGACAAAGTGGAACAGAAATCAACCTCCAGGGCTTGCCAATTCCTTGGTAGGTCATTGGTGTGTTGGTCTTCTAAGAAACAAAATTGTGTGTCTCTCTCCACCACCAAAGCCAAATATGTAGCCGCGGCAAGTTGTTGTGCACAACTCTTATGGATAAGGCAAACTTTGAAGGATTCGGTGTAATGTTTGACAAAGTGCCTCTTTTGTGTGACAATGAAAGTGCAATCAAGATCGCTCACAACCCCGTGCAACACAACAAGACGAAGCATATTGAGATTCGTCATCATTTCATTTGGGATCATGTCAACCGAGGAGAAATTGATCTATCTTATGTTGGCACCAATGAGCAACTTGCCGATATATTCACGAAGCCACTTGATGAAGCAAGATTTCGGGAATTGAGGCATGAACTAAATTTCATTGATTCAAGCAATGTGGCTTGAGTTAGGTGCACACACTCCCATACTCTAATGTGTGTTTGGTTCTAGATGTGGGCATGGAAATAAGGGGAGTGCAGTCCTAATTGATTGGACTATCCCTCCCCTCATAATGCCAATAGTAAGCATATTGTTCTATCTTGTCATTTGTGACAATTTGAGCTTAATTGATGAGTCTAGGTTTTGGGCCCAAGATATATCTTCACGGTGCCATGCCTTTATACTCATACATGGTGGCCTTGGCCACCGACCTCCTTTGTGGAGGAGTTTCCCATTTGGATTTATTTTTATATCTCTTGTCTCTATGGGAATGTACACATGTTTGGTCTTATTTGGATTTATTTGCCTATTTGCAAACATGAGTATTTTGTACCAGACAGTGACTTGTTACTCCATCCCAAGCCTATATCATCCACAAACTTACTATTTCTCTCAAATGACATGTCCTTCCACCATAAATGTTGATCTGGTCGAGGGGGGCCAGAGACTCCGAGGTTTACAGCCCGGAGACTCCGGTGGGCCGAAGACTCCGGGGTAAGTACCGGAGACTCTGGCCCGGGCAGTTTCAGAAAAAAATACTTAGGGCACGGGGTGGGGAAGAACGGTTCATTCTTCCCCATCCACCCCTGTGCCCCAACTCGCCTCCTGTTGTGCCCCTCCTCTCAGATCGACACCCAGAGCTCTCCCAAGCCCCGGGATCCGCCGTGCCACCGGCCAAGCTCATCCTTGAGGTTGGGGGAACCTTCCCACCGACCGATTTGCGCCATGGACTCCGGTAAATGTGCTTCCCATCTCCTCCATCTAGTTCTCTCTAGATCTACGAGATGTGCATGTTTCCCTTAGTTTGAGATGGTGTAGTACCTTCTAGTGGTTGTATATCATCTTCCTAGCAACCTTGTTGTAGTCTTTACCCTCGATTTGAGCTATTGGTCTCCTAGGATCGGGCTCCTGGGTCCAATCGGAGACTCCGGCCCCTGTGGCCGGAGACTCCGGCCTGGACGCAAAGTCTCTAATTTTGGCCGGAGACTCCGGCACGGATCACACCTGGGGGTATCCAATACAGCATGGTTGCTTGTTTTTTACTCCAGGACATGTCACCTCATCTTTGCTATCCTCCTTACTCATTCACAGGTGCAGGTGGCTCTAGGAAACCGGCCGCTCATGATAAGGACAAGTTGGTGTTCAATCCCGCCACCGGGAGGGTTGCTCAGAAGTCTGTGATACATCTCAAACGTATCTATAATTTTTGATGCTCCATGCTTGTTTATACACCATTTGCTTTATGTTTTGTTACACTTCGTGGCGTTTTTATGCGTTTTCTAGAACTAACCTATTGACGAGATGCCACAGTGCCAGTTCCCTGTTTTCTGCTGTTTTTGTGTTTCAGAAAAGCTACACAAGAAATATTCTCGGAATTGGACGAAACAAAGACCGAAACTCCTATTTTTCCCGGACGAAGGACGAAGACCGAACGAGAGCCGGAGGGGGGCCAGAGGGCAGCCACACCCTAGGGTGGCACCCCCCTTAGCCCGCGCGGCCCTATGGTGTGGTGGCCCTAGTCCACCTCTGACGCTGCCACTCCGCCTATATAAAGCTTTCCGATGGAAAACCCTAAAACAATCGGCGTTTTTCCCAGAACAGTTCCGCAGCGCCACCGCCGCCGTCGAAGACCAATTTCGGGGGACAAAAGTCTCTGTTCTGGCACCCTGCCGGGACGGGGAAGTGCCCCCGGAGCCATCTCCATCGACGCCGTCGCCTCCACCGCTATCTCCATCGACTTCACCGCCATCTCCACCAACGTTGTTGTCTCCTATGATGAGGAGGGAGTAGTTCTCCCCCGGGGCTGAGGGCTCTACCGGTAGCTATGTGGTTCATCTCTCTCTCCCATGATGTGATCTATATGTGATTGTGAGCTTTGTAACTAGTTGAATTGGGAGATACTATTATTCAGATATTATGCTACTCCTGTGCTTTATTATTATAATCTCCGGAGACACCTTGTACCATGATGTGAAGGTGACGGTGTGTGCATTGTGTGTGTCTTTTTGGCTAGTGTCTCTATGATTGTTGGTGTTTGTTGGAACCATCTAGTGCACTCAAGAGGACAGTGTGGGGAAATCTAGTTTGGGGAAATGCAAACTTTGAGGAGTGGTTCGTAGCCCTACACATGACTAGTGTTTGTTATCCATTGGATAATAGTTTAGAGTGGCATAGTGGAGTTAGTATTTATTGGTTCAATTATGTTATCTTTGTTGAGAGTGTCCACTAGTGAAAGTATGATCCCTAGGCCTTGTTTCCAAGCATTGAACACTGTTTACATTCAGTTTTGTTACATGTTTGCTCGCAGCGATATTTATTTCAGATTACATTTACTACTTATAATCATCACAACTACTTGTATTTCACTATCTCTTTGCCGAACTAGTGCACCTATACACCTGACAAGTGTATTGGGTGTGTTGGGGACACAAGAGACTTTCTGTATCGCAATTGCAGGGTTGCTTGAGACGGATAGCTTTGACCTTATCCTCCCTGAGTTCGATAAATCTTGGGTGATCCACTTAAGGGAAACTTGATGCTGTTCTACAAACCTTTGCACTTGGAGGCCCAACACTGTCTACAAGAACTAAAGCGTGCGTAGACATGAAGCTCTTTTCTGGCGCCGTTGCCGGGGAGGTAAGGTAGAAGGTACTCACATCCTCTGGCTACTAAGCCTTTTAATTGCTGGTGAGTGCTCGAAGTTATTTCCTTTAGATTCTGCAATTATATCTTTTTGTGTCTTGTTTTTATTTTCACTAGTTAGGCTTAATGGAAAACAAAGAGTTCTATAGTATTTTTCCTGAGTTAGGACATGAAGTGTTTGAAAAACCTTTGGAGTTTTGTTAAGCATGATATTTTTAGTTCCCCAGCTTTAGTGAAGAAAATTCGCTCTGATGATATTTTACCTCCCATATGTGATAATTCTAGTGATGTTTGTGATCCTCATTCCTTTAAAATACCTATGAAGATAGTTGAACGTGCTATGAATAACTGCTATTTAGGGGATGGAACTGTCCATCCTGGTGATCATTTGCTCTTTATACATGAATTATGCGAGTTGTTCAAGTGTGCAGGTATTTCTACATGTGAAGTTAAGAGGAAGCTATTCTCTTTATCACTAAAGGGCAGAGCTGCGGAATGGTATAAGACGCTGAAGGATGGCTGACCTATTGACTGGGAGGAAATTGTACCTCTCTTTTATTCTAAATTCTATCCTTCTAGTGAGGTTCATAAAGATAGGAATTATATTTATAATTTTCATCCTCATGACAGAGAAAGCATTGCCCAAGCGTGGGGAAGATTGAAGTCACTAATGCTCAAATGTCCTAATCATGATCTTCCCCATAATATTGTTATTAATAATTTTTATGCAAGGCTTTCAGGACATTACAGGAACTATCTAGATGCCTGTTTTGAGGGGTCTTTCACAAGCAAGGAGGTTGATGCTAAGTGGGATCTGCTTGAAACAATTCAAAGTAATATTGAAGATTGGGATAACGACAAAGTTAAAGAATCAGGTATAAATTATGAGTATGATTGCATTAAGCCTTTCACTGAAACTACTGATTTTCAAGAGCTTAGTGCTAAACATGGTCTTGATCCTCAAATTATGGTTGATTGTTTTAGAGCCTTTGCTTCCCATATTAATGTTCCTAAGGGAAATGGGGACGTGTATCATGAACCTTTTAAAGACACTTGCATGGAAAGTGAAATTGTTATTGATGATTGCAGTGAACATGCTCAAACTTCTGAAAGTACTATTTCTTATAAGCATGTTAATTTTTGTGGAGCACTTAGACCTTGTGAACAGAGTCACGACAAAGAAGATTATTGTATCCACCACAGGAATGAAGAAACTAGAATGTGGCACAGGGCTCTAGATGAGCTTGGTGAAAAGGTTTGTGCCCTTTATCCTTTTATTTGTGAACTTTGCCATGAGAAGGGTCATTTTAATTTTCAATGCTCGGGCCATAATAATGACCTTTCTAATCTAATGAGTACTGGAAGTTTGTATTGTGATGAGAAGATCACCCTCAATCAGCATGATGAGCTTACTTTATTTTTGGGGTGTGAAGAGTTATCTAGAAAAACTTCTTTGGTAGATATGAGTGCTTTTGATACTATTAGCATCCTTCGTGGTTGTCATCTTTATTGTGTTAAAGATTGTCGCGCAAATACTTACATACAAAATGTTATAAAAGAGGATGCTTTACCAAATTATGACAGGTCCGATTTGTGTTTCTATCTTATTAATAAAAATGAGAAATCCTCCAAAGTTTCTTCTGTCGTTTCTGTCAATAAACCAGATTACGTGGAGAAGCTTCCTTTCAAGCCTCTCCCTCCTAAAGAAGAGAAGAAGAAGAAGAAGAAGAAGAAGAAGAAGAAGAGGAGTAAAAGGAGAGAGGAAACAGTATCTTCCCCTAAGCATATTGCTCCTATTATAGTTTTTGATGAGTCTGAACTCAATGATGTTCTTATGCCTGTCACCTATATTAGTGATCATGATTGGGAAAAGCACTCTACTTTTGATATTGAAAATCTTTTTGGTACCAATTCTGAAAATGTTGATGTTAATAATTGTTGTACCATTAGTGCTATCCATGTTCCTTCCAATGATGATATGTTTACATATGAACACACTTTGGAAGATAGTTGTTCTATTGCTTATGATGATTACAATGATGAGTATGATATTTTCAATGCACCTACTATTGAGGAGGAAACAAGGTATTTACAATATGCCTCCTATTTTTGATGATTATGGTGATGAGAATAATTATTTTGGTGAATTTGCTCCTACTACGATTGTTTATGTAGGGAGTATTAATTCTTTTATGCATGAGGCTCATGAAAAGGATGTTTTATGTGATAGTTATATTGTTAATTCTACTCATGATGCTACTGAAAGTTATTATGAGAGAGGGAAACATGGTTTGATTGATCTCAACAATATTAAGTTTCCCCTCTTTTTGTTGGAATTCTTGAAGTTGCACTTATTTTGCCTTCCTATGCTCGTTGCTTTGTGCTTTCATGACTTGTCTCTTTACAAGACTCCTCTTCATAGGAAGTGGTTTAGATTTAAATGTGTTTCATATTTGCTTTTTGATGCTCTCGCTTGCTTCAAGTTCTTTTATGTCACCTTTGCCTTAAGCTCTTTTCTGGCGCCTACATGAGCATCTTTTCAAATCACTGTGCCTAGCTCAAAGGCGTTAAAGAAAAGCACTCTTGGGAGATAACCCAATGTTTTATTTTTAGTACTTTTTCTTTTATTTGAGTCTTAGAAGTTATTACTACTGTAATGACCTCTCCTTATCATTTTTATTTCGTTTTTGTGCCAAGAAGAACCTCTAATTTGAGGAAGGTAAGATTTTGGGAAGTTGCTGTCCTGAAACAGATTTCTGCGCTGCACCGTAAAAATTCGTGAAAATTCTCAGAATATCTTTTTGATCTACGATTTCTTGTGCGTATGCCCCAGGTTATTTCCAAACTTTTATTAGTTTTGCACTTTTCGATTTGAGCAACAAAAGGTCCTCAAAAAATCAATCTTTGTCAGCTGTTCTATTTTGACAGATTCTGCCACTATTTGTGTTTGCCTCTCGATCGCTTTCTTTTTGAGTTCTTTTGATCACGGAACTTTTGAGGAAGTTGCTACAATAGCTTATGCTTTGATGGATGGTATATTTGAGTTTGAAACTAAACCAAAAGGGTAGATTTATTATCATGCTTATACTAATGTTGCTAATAGAATTGTGTGAAGTTTTGTATGAAGGAAGTTTTCAAGTGTAGGGAAAGGAGAGTGATGAGATGAGATGAAGTATGGACAAAATCTCAAGCTTGGGGATGCCCATGCCACCCCAAGAAATATTCAAGAGGTACAAGCTTCAAAGCTTGGGGATGCCCCCGAGGCACCCCTTCTTCATCGGCAAAAATCAGGTCACCTTTCACGACACTATATTTTTATTGCTTCATGCACTATGCGTTTTCCTTGGAGCGTCTTTACTTTCGCTTGAAGTTTTCTTTTGTTTTGTTTTCTGCAATAAATGGTGGATCACATCATGTTTGTTTTGGAGAGAGACTTACTCCGTTTTTCATTGCCAAGAACACTCTAGTTTTCACTCTTATCGTTCAGCGAGTGCTCTCTTTTTCTAGAACTACGTTTAGCTTTCATTTTCGCCTTGATTTTTGTTCAGATCTTGTTATATCTTTTCATCAAGGTGTATTTCGACCACTGGTCTATGTTGGTTTTTATCAAAAGAGTTGTCTCAAAAAGGTTTGAATGATGTTGGAAAAGAGAAAAAAAAGTTTTATGCCAATAGTGGTACAAATGGGAGCTTGTTTAGACTGCGGCTTAGACTTTTGCATGTCATGCTTGATGTCGTTTTGATAGTATGCTTAGTAGTTGTTGCTGTAGCATGACTTGTCTCAAATGACTGAGAATGCTTAATGAGCCTTTGAAAAAATCATGCATTGTTTTTATTATATGGGAGCATTTTATTGTGGTTTTCTCCTTGATGCTTTATTTGGGTTGACTTGGCGCATGCTTACAACATGTTTGACTCTAACAAGTCACCATATAGCCTCTTTGATAATTTTTTTTTTGAATTGTGATACCACTTTATGCTTTGGTTAATGATGTTTTGTCGCTATGCATGATTATGGTCGTTATTGCTCTCTTAATTGGTCGCTCCCAGTCTTTTGCTAGCCTTCATTTTGTACTGAGTATGAGCTCTACTCGTGCATGCAACTCCCAAAAGCCAAGTTATTCCAATGTGTCCACCATACATACCTATTAGCAATTTGCTATTCCAAGTACATTCGACTTGCTTTTATCTATCCTTCAAATTAAACACTTTTTGGTGTTATATGAAAATTAGTCAGTAAGCTCTCACGAACCTGACGGCACACTTTACTTTTCTCATTTTTAATAATTTTGAAATTGTGGCTCTCTTATGTTGATGTTATGCTTGCAAGTTGTAAGTTGGAAATTAGCCCAACCCTGTCGTCATGGGGCAAGCTTTCAACATTGCACTTTCTCTCATTTGAGTTGATATCGTGATCTTTTGTTTATGGATACTCACGATGTGAAATAAGTTGGGATCTTGTGAGGTCATGGAGTTTGTATATGTGTTAGAGAAACGCCTGGGCCGCTAATCTAAGCCATGCATCATTCATGGTAGAAATTTACAGCATGCCCATAGTGGACATTCGATGACGCATCTCACAATAAAAAGCTATACCAATAGTAAATAAAAGAGATGCCGAGGTGTTCATTGTCTGTTTGTCTTATCATTTTGATGTGGGCTTGTTCCATGTCATCGGGCAAGAGGTACCCCATTGGCGGTTCTAGATGATACATGTATGCTTACAATGACAAGAACTTGCTTGGGACCTAAGTCGAGTAGCATGAGGTTTGGGTATTCGTACTTCACGGGACACGAGGTTTTCAACTTATGATTTGTTAAGCATATGCTTCATAATTGTACTCGCATTAACTTTAACCATTCAAGATGCCTATGATGGGGGCAATGAGAGCTCAAAGCTAGTAAGTATCATAATTTTTGGAGGTTTATAAAACTTGCAATCACTGCTTCTCTCTGCGAAGGGCCTTTCTTTTACTTTTATGTTGAGTCTCCACCTTCTACCTTTATGCACCGTCTAAGAGAGCATAGTTGCCATTCTGAGTTTAATGTGCATAGTCCCAAAGTTTATCATTGATTGATTCATGATTATGGTTTTGCTTGTTCTTAAATTATTTGTATCTAGTCACCCTTTTAAACTTGAAGGTGTCCTATGCATTTATGTTTTACTATACCATGAAGGACAAGCTGAAAACCACTTTGCTATGTTTTTCTATATGATTTGAACATACACTTGACTTTCATTGTTTCATTAGTCATGATCTTTCGTTTGTGTTACTTTTTATGTTATAACATGGTTGCTAAGTTTTTATTGTCAAGATTATGTCTCTTATACCCATGTTTTAAGTACTTTGATCTCAGCACTCAATGCTTTACCTCATTGATCAAGATTGTGATGGTTCATGTCACCTCAAAAATTATTATTTTGTTATCACTTACATACTCGAGGACGAGCAGGAGTTAAGCTTGGGGATGCTTGATACGTCTCAAATGTATCTATAATTTTTGATGCTCCATGCTTGTTTATACACCATTTGCTTTGTATTTTGTTACACTTCGTGGCGTTTTTATGCGTTTTCCGAAACTAACCTATTGACGAGATGCCACAGTGCCAGTTCCCTATTTTCTGTTGTTTTTGTGTTTCAGAAAAGCTACACAGGAAATATTCTCGGAATTGGACAAAACAAAGACCGAAACTCCTATTTTTCCCGGACAAAGGACGAAGACCGAACAAGAGCCGGAGGGGGGCCAGAGGGCAGCCACACCCTAGGGTGGTGCCCCCCTTGGCCCGCGCGGCCCTATGGTGTGGTGGCCCTGGTCCACCTCTGATGCCGCCTCTCCGCCTATATAAAGCTTTCCGACAGAAAACCCTAAAACAATCAGCGTTTTTCCTAGAACAGTTCCGCAGCGCCGCCACCATTGAGGACCAATTTAGGGGGACAGAAGTCTCTGTTCCGACACCCTGCCAGACGGGGAAGTGCCCCCGGAGCCATCTCTATCGACGCCGTCACCTCCACCACCGTCTCCATCAACTTCACCGCCATCTCCACCAACGTTGCTGTCTCCTATGATGAGGAGGGAGTAGTTCTCCCCCAGGGCCGAGGGCTCTATCGGTAGCTATGTGGTTCATCTCTCTCTCCCATGATGTGATCTATATGTGATTGTGAGCTTTGTAACTAGTTGAATTGGTAGATGCTATTATTCAGATATTATGTTACTCACGTGCTTTATTATTATAATCTCCGGAGACACCTTGCACCATGATGTGAAGGTGACGGTGTGCGCATTGTGTGTGTCTTTTTGGCTAGTGTCTCTATGATTGTTGGTGTTTGTTGGAACCATCTAGTGCGCTCAAGAGGACAGTGTGGGGCAATCTAGTTCGGGGAAATGTGAACTTTGAGGAGTGCTTCGTAGCCCTACGCATGACTAGTGTTCATTATCCATTGGATAATAGTTTAGAGTGGCATAGTGAAGTTAGTATTTATTGGTTCAATTATGTTATGTTTGTTGAGAGTGTCCACTAGTGAAAGTATGATCCTAGGCCTTGTTTCCAAGCATTGAACACCGTTTACATTCATTTTTGTTACATGTTTGCTCGCAGCGATATTTATTTCAGATTATATTTACTACTTATAATCATCACTACTACTTGTATTTCACTATCTCTTCGCCGAACTAGTGCACCTATACACATGACAAGTGTATTAGGTGTGTTGGGGACACAAGAGACTTTCTGTATCGCAATTGCAGGGTTGCTTGAGAGGGATAGCTTTGACCTCCTCCTCCCTGAGTTCGATAAACCTGGGGTGATCCACTTAAGGGAAACTTGCTGCTGTTCTACAAACGTCTGCACTTGAAGGCCCAACACTGTCTACAAGAACAGAAGCGTGCGTAGACATCAGTCATGTCATCAATCAACAAGCTAGAGATGCCAAGAAGCTCAAAACAAGGTTGACAGAGGAGGAGCGTGCTGAGGTGGCCAAGAAGGCCAAGTTTGATAGTCTGGTGACCTTGGAAGGTCCGTCTGCCTCAGAATTTGTGGAGATGAGGAAGCGCAACATGTATGAACTCCCTCGCAACTCTCGAGACCGGTGCTTTTATCGGAAGGAACAAGAGCTGATCATGAAGGAGTTTTCTGCCTCTCTCAAGAAATACCCGGTTTGCCCTCAGACTGTTATGGACTTCTCTCATTTCGCAAAGCATAGTGCTTATTTTGGGGAGGCCATATGGATCACTCGCAAGCTTGGTCTCCATCCTCTCATGAAGATTCAAGAGCACTACAACATCACCTTGGTCCAACAGTTCTTTGCCATGCTTGTGTTTGGGGATGGTGAGGAGATCCCCATGACTTGGATGACCGGAGAAGAGCTTTGTCACTCCAACTTTATTGACTTCGCCGCTCTCCTTGGCTATGAGTTTCGTGGAGCCACTTCTCCAAGTGGGATAAGGATGCATGTGGATGGTGAGTACTATGAGAAGAAGAAGCTTGCTCCACTTTACACCGATGATGACAAGAAGATTGTCATAGGAGGCACTCTTGGACTCTGTCAACGCTCCAATGTATTGCTTCGCATGTTCCGGGCCTCCATTTCCCCCCAAGTCGGTAACATTGATGCTATTCATGGTGGCTTGGTGAACCTCATGGCCTATTCTCGTGAAGTATATTGCAAAGGGGAGACCGCGGAAGTTGAGCCGCTTGATGTGATGGATTACATTCACAAGGAGATGAATGATTGCATTGTCAACAAGAAGACTCCTTTGTATACCCCATTTATCATGAAGCTTATCCTTGCCTAACATCTCAACTATCCTCTTCTCAAGACAAACCTCCAAGAGCACAAGATTGTGAAGCTCCAACACAAGGCTCCTACCAGTCACTCTAAAGAGCCGTTTGCTCCCTTGAGAGGTGAAGAAGAAGAAGAGTTTGGAGAAAGGGTCTCAACTAGAAGGGGCCCAAGGATGAAGCATGCTAGCAATGATGGGTCAAGCTCCAACGATGAGTTTGTGCAAGAATACAAGAAACTCAATTGGTTTCAAAGGAATGTGCTTTGCATGAATGTGGACATCCGTCACAATCAATATGATAGCTATGTTGCTCAAAAGCACATGAATGACAATCAACAAGCTCTTCACAAGAAATTTTGGGCCTCTCGTCCGGGTTATGTGGAATCAACTCCATCCTCTTCTTTATCCGGCACTCACTCCTATGGCAAGTGGAGCAAGGGACTGACAGATTGGCAAGCATTTGAGAAGGTCACCTCCGGCACCGACAATGTGCCTCATGGCAAGAAGCCCATGGCTCCCGAAGATGATGAAGACGGTGATGAGAACTACAACTCCGGTTCCGAGGATGGCGCCGGGGATGAAGATGATGAGTGATCTCATGGACGCTTAGCATCGCTCTTTTCCCCTTTTGGTGTCTCGATGCCAAAGGGGGAGAAGTAGTTCTATTAGGATGTCTTCGAGGGATTTGATATGGGATTTGGATTTGCTTTGGTCGGGACACAACTTTATGGGCTTTCATGTTGTGTCTCATTTATCTTAGCGTTGAACTTTAATGTGTGTGGAATTATGTTCTCTAGGCTTGTGTGAGACTTGAGTATCTTTTATGTTGGTAAGACTGTGTGTTGGTTTTGTTATTCTATCATGTCTAGTCTTACCTTGCGCATGTTCTTATTTTGTTATATATTGTTGCTTGCACCGTTTTTAAGTGTAAAATATATAGGGGGAGTGATGATCCTTGCTTGTGTGTATTTGTATTCAAATGCAAATTTTACTATGAACACATGTAGGGGGAGCCTTGTCTATATATTCTAAATTTTTGTGCTTATATCTTGCAAATCCGTATGTTGTCATCAAACACCAAAAAGGGGGGGATTGAAAGAGCATTTCCCTCAATAATGTATTTTGGTGTTTGTCAACAACATGTGGTGGATTAACCTCGCTATTAAGATTTGCAGATTTTCTAGGTTGATCCAGTGTCTCGCGGATGTGCACCCCAAAAAGGATGAAAAGATCGGAGTCTGAAGTCCAGTAGTGGGTTTAGGGCTCAATAGTCTTGTAGGGTGCTTCGCGAAGGTGGTAATGGTGGAGAGGGTCTCCACGAAATGCTGCAGTTGCAACATCCAGGGCGGAGACTCCGGCCCTGCGGCCAGGAGACTCCGGCCTGGGGTTTTCGCCCTGGCTAGCCATCGAGTTGGACGGCTCAGAAGTCCACCCGGAGTTGGGCCGGAGACTTTGTGTCTCTGGCTAGATTCTCCGGGTCGGCGTGCTGGAGTCGGAGACTCCGATCCTCAAGGGCCGGAGACTCCGGTCTGTCTGGCTCGTTCCAGGCCAACGCCAAGGGTTGGATGGCTCAGACGCCAGCCCGGAGTTGGGCCGGAGACTTCTGTCTCCAGCCGGAGACTCCGGTGCTAGAGTCACTAAGGACGGAGACTCCAGCCCTTCTTGCCGGAGACTGCGGCCCTAGTCGGCCAGCAACGGCTACATTTCGTGGAGGACTATATAAAGCCTTCTTCTACCTCTAGAAGAGGCTGCGGCTTCTACTCTCTCTCCTCCATTGTTGCTGAGCTCCAAAGCACTAGATATTCCATTCTAGCTACTAGAACTCGAAGCCCTTTTGGGATTTGAGTGAGAAGACCTAGATCTACACTTCCACCAAGGCGATTTGATTTCCCCCCTCATTTCATTGAGGGGCTTGTAACTCTTGTGTTCATCGGAACCCTAGCCGAAAGAAGCCGTCCTCCAAGCTCAACTTTGTGTATAAGAGCTTGGTGGGCCTATTGGGAGCCTCCAATTGAGTTGTGGAGCTTGCCCCAATACTTTGTGTAAAGGTCTCATGCCGCCTTCAAGGGCATCGCTTAGTGGAGCGTGAACTCGCCTTTGTGGCTTGTTCACCGGAGAATAGGGTGAGCCTTTGTGGCGTTGGTGGCCTTTGTGATACCACACCTCTCCAACATAGACGTACTTCCCGTAACAAGGAAGAAACTACGAGAATACATCCTTGTGTCTTTGTGTCTCCATTGCGGTTACTTCTATCCTTTACTTGTGTCTTTACTTATATTGTTATTGCTAGCTTGCTTGTCACTTTAGGTAAATTCACTTAGTAGCACATCTAGAGAATTTACCTTCTTGTCTAGCCTTAATTTGAAAAAGAAGTAAAAATTGGGTAGATCCTATTCACCCCCCTCTAGTCGCTCATACGATCCTTTCACTCATGCTGCACGCTAGGGCAAGCGACTGAAGCCAAGTCAAGGCCATTGGAGCCATGCAACAGCGCCTTCGGGGCATCTCCACCTCAATGTTATTGTTCTCATCAACATTAGCTGCAAACTTGGGGGGAAGCCGATGGCGTTTGGGGGGCTAGCTCCTCTGCGTTGTCCTCATCGTCATCACCAATGGAGGTCCACAAAGCAGGCCGCGACGGGGCGGAGGGGCCCAGCGGAGAAGGAGCTGCCAATGGCGTTTGGGGGGCCAGCACATCATCGCCGTTGTCCTCATCGTCGTCAGCAATAGAGGCCCAGAGGACAGGATGTGGTGCGGTGGAGAGGGACGGCAGAGTCGGAGCAGCAGAGACTGGGAGCTTGACCGATGCGAGCGTGGCTGCCTTGGCCTCCGGCACCTGCACAGGTTCTTCACATGTTGGAACCAGCGGCGACACGCAGGAGACGGCACCGCCGAGCGTGGCAGGGGAGCTGAGCGGCTGGCTAGGAGCGGTCACCGTCGCTGTAAAACCTGACCAAGAGCCAACACACTCCACTGACGCGACCATGTCCGCGACGGGGGAAAGCTCGCTGCCGCCGCCTTGATCTACCATCTCCGTCCAGCTCCGCGTCCGCCACGAGCAGATCCGGTATCCTCTCAGCATCCTCTCGCCGTCCATCCCAAGATTCTCCGCTGTTGTGTCAGATTTCGCAGCGGCCGCCCCTGCTCTGTCCGGGCTGCCATGTCGCCAGCTTCTCCAAGCGCTCTGCCGTCTGCTCAAGCTCCGCCATCTCTACCCCCTCCAGCCCCGATGTGCGTGCACGTTGGGCTCTCTCCCGGAGGCAAGGGCCATCGCTCTCGTCCCCGGGCACCTCCGTCGGCGGCTGTTCCGCCGCAAGCTTCCAGGGCTACTCCAACTGCAGTCCCTCCTCGTTCGTCGCGGCTTCCCCCGGCTGGGCGGTTTCGAAAGGAGAACGTCGGCGCGTTGGTCTCGCCCCCAGGCGTTCACTGGTTTCGCAGTGAGAGAAGCGCATCGGCGGCGATGTGCTCCCTCGGTGATAGGTCAGTGTAGAGCAGCTGCAGATCCATGGTCCAGCCATGGGGACGATCGTCGTCGGCACCAGGGCCACGGCGGCTACCGGAGCCAAGAACTCTGACCGACGCATCACCTTCGATCAGGTCGGCGTCTGGCCTTCGAGAAGCTCGGGCAGGGCCGCTGTCATTGTAGGAGCCCTCGTTGTTGCGATCATCTTGGCGAGGCATTGTTGTTGATTGTGTGCCGTCGAGATCGATGTAAGCTAGCTAGCTGTTGTTGCAGATTAAAATTGCTTGCACGTCCTCGTGTATATGTATGCACCGTGGGCATCCATCTTTGGAATGAACCTGGTGTTTTAGGAAGCTGACCGCAACGTTTTCATATCTACCCCGTCAGGGCAAGCCTCGCACTGTATGGTTTTAGTAAATTACTAATATTAGTTGAATGCCTGTTGTCACAGGCTACTAAAAACTCCGTGATAGAATCTTGCAGATTTTAAGTACCATTTAACAATAATATAAATAAAATAATGCAGTTTGTCCTTTTATAAAACATAAAAGCGTCGATACTAAAACACAACAATACTCATATCTTAAATGAATTGAACAATCCCACCCAAAGAAAACCCATTAACACGAGAACTTTCATAACACACCGCCTTTTCCACCAACACGCTGCTCCTGTGCCCTCCACCTTCCATCAACGCACGGCTCCGCTGCGCTCCCTTCGTGGTTGCAACGTAATTGTCTAAGTACTTTTTAATGAGACACATGAAAAATACTCACGGTACACCTTTATGTATCCGTCCAAGATGAAAAACTACCTATCATGGAGTCGAACAAATTGGAAATTCGAATAGTCAGAATAGTCGCCTCTAGCCATCTACTCCAACATTCTCTAGGCTCCAGTCTCATCTGAATGAAGAAAGGAAGGAGATAAATTCAGCCTAAGCTTTTTGCAATTTTGAAATCTATGCACACCTAAAACAAATGCACATACAATTAAAACTCAAACGTGTGAACACATGTGCTTTTCAGCCTAAGCTAGCCACGTTACGATCTCATCTTGCATGTGTGCCTTGCTCACGAAATCGAGGACGTGAACACCGTTGTAAGGACGCAGCATAAGAGGCGCCCATAGAGCCACTGGTACCGGCGTACCGCAGTCTCAAGCAGGCAAGCTCCTGGCTCCTGCATTGCTGCCGGCGCCGTCGATCCGACGCTGTGATCCCCGCGGCCGCCATGACCGCCTACCACCACTGAGACGCCCTGTGTCGTGGTTTCGTCAACAGATCTGCCATATGGGTAGGTGTATGGCGGTTTGTGGAAGGGGGTGAACACGGAGGAGCGATCCAGGACGGTGGTAGCACGAGTTTACCCAGCTTCAGATCCCGCAACGGTGGCGAGACCCTACGTGCTGCTATAATTCACTATAAGGCAACAAGTGCTCGGTTACAATGATGAGGTTGGCTGTTTCGCTATGCGATAGGCCGTAAGCTTGGTCTCTGCCTCAAGGGCTGCTCCACGCCGGGCTTATAAAGGCGCCTGGCGTGGGCTACACGTTGGTACCGGAGCGGATACAACCTGGAGTCCTAGACTAAGTCCTACGCGTGCGCTACAAGGTCATCCGCCATGGGCCGTCTTGCGGATCCGCCATAAGCTTGCCGCCAGTAGCCCGCCATAGGCCTGTCTCCGGATCCGCCATAAGCGCCTGCATCTGGTACCGCCGTGCCAACTTCAGCAACTGGGCCGCCCGGTATGGCGAATCCGCCATACCACCCCTGATGGGCCACCCTGGCTTGCTGATTCAGGACTACGTCGCTGGCATACCTATTTGGTATATCCCCAACAGTAGCCCCCAGGGAACTTCAAGATCACCATCTTCATCCGCCATGCTTGTCCTTGATAGGTCGTTTCCGCCATAGCTCATCTTCACTGGGATGGCGGTTATCTTGAGGTTCCTTTTTCATCTATCAATCCGCCGTAAATAGCGGATCAAGCGACGTAGTTATCTTAGCGAGATTTTTGGGATCCGGTGGATCATACCGTTGAAATCCGCCGTAAATTTCGGCATACAGTTCCTTCTAGGGCAAGATTCACAGAGTTACTTTTTTACCCTTGGACACGTGTCGCCAGATTAGGGTTTCTGCGATCGGGACGAGCGGTGGTGATGGCGGGCACAAATCTCGAGGCCCAGGGTCTATATATACCCCAGCCTCTCACCCCCGGCCGGTCACTCCTTCATTCGCCCCCGTTGCCTCTCTCTCTTCAGCGCCGCCACGAGAGCTTCGCCATCTCCGGCGAGCCACCGCGAAAGACCTCACCGCCGGCAGCACTTTCCGCCACAAGCTGGCCTCGTCTTCCTCGTCCTCGCTTGAAGTTTTAGAAATCATTACCGCCACGCCACTGGCCGCCATGGAGCCCGAATCTCCTCACCAAACTTCAAAGTCTGAAGCTGCTGAGGGCTCTGTGCGATCCTCTGACACAGAGTCCGCCATGCCCGAAACCTCAGGAGGGGATTGGGACCCCTGCAGTCTAAGCGAGGAAGTTCTATCTTCCTTGGAGCGGGATGGCCGCATAGTTGCCAAGGAGACCTCCAAATGGCGGGTTGTGCCTGGTGAAGCGCTGCCAACTCCTTCAGATGAGGAGGTCGTCATGTTGAAGTCTCACATTGATCGTGGCCTCAGCCTTCCGCCATCCTACTTCCTGAGGGAAGTTCTCCGCCATTACAGGTTACAGCTGCACCACATTGCTCCGAATAGCTTCACTGCCTTAGCAGGCTTCGTTGCGCTATGCGAAGGGTATCTAGGCATCAGCCCCCGTGGAGACTTATTCCGTTTATACTTTAATATCCGCCATAACCGGGACACGAACGGGAATCCTCGCAATTGCGGGTCAATCTCCTTTGTTCCTCGGCATGGGAAATCCTACCCCTACATTGTCCCCCATGACTCTGCTAAGGGATGGCGGGGTTCCTTCTTCTATCAGGCTAACCAGGCCCCTCCTGAAAGGAAGTTCGGCCTGCGGTCTTTTACTGATGGCCCCGCCGAGGAGCAGGATAGCTGGGGTGTCATGGATGACTTCACAATGGATGACGAATGCCAATTATGCTCACGGCGGATTTCGAAACTTGTCTTCTCTGGACTGACAGGTGCTGACACTATCTACTGCTGGATCTCACGGCGGATTCAGCCTCTTCAGTATCGCCCAAGCCTGATGTGCGAATATAGCGGAATAGACGATCCCCAGCGCTATTCCAAGGAGGAACTGTCTGCTGAAGAGATCGAGCTTCGGATCCACAACATCATTAAGGTGGGGCGAGATGAACCTCTGAAGCTAAGAATCCCTATGTATGAGAATGGCAGTTGTCCAAAGGTAAGTGCTTCTCCATATTCCGCCATAACAGATAATTTTCCTTGAATAACTTCACATTTCTCCGCAGCTCTCTTCTCTGCCACCCTCTGAGCTGAGCGGTCTCGTCCGCTATCCTCGGACGAAGGATCTTACTGACGATGAAGACGAGACTTCCTCATCTCCCAAAGGACAAAAAGTGGCGGAAGCAGAGGTAGTGGCGGATGAGCCTGTAGTGGCGGTTCCTCGTGGCGTTCGCGGTGCTGGCGGGCGCATTCGTGGAATGGGCAAAAGAGTGATCTCTCGCCATTCGTCCCCTGCCCTTCGCGGCCATCTGGACACCGTGCCAGAACATTCCGCCACCATAAATTTACCGGAGCGGAAGTAAGTATAATCACCATTTGGCTTCATACCATGCATAACTTTTCTAATCTGTCTCTTTTGCACACAGAAGAAGAAAGGTTTCTGGCCCGAAACCTCCGCTAGCCAAACCATCTCCTGCTGCCATTCCACCTACACCAGATGCTCCTGCTCGCCCAACTGGGCCTTCCACCTCTTCTCATCATACCAGCAAGGTGGCGGATGCTCCAGGAAAAAGTGCTGGACCATCAGATCGCCCCGCTAAGGGTGCTAAGAAGGTGAGTTTTAGCGGAAAAACAATCCAGGCGGATACAGGAGCTGAAGAAGCTTCAAAGTGGAAGAAGAAAGCAACTGCTCTTTTTCGCCTTGACAATATGCAAGAGGAGGCCAGTAACCATGTGTCATCTGCAATGGCGGCGTTCGTTCAGAGAACCAGTATTGTTAAAGAGGTATGTACTCCCAGTAGCCCCCCGAGCGCCATGGCGGATTTGCAAAGTTAATCCGCTATGGGGCTCCAAAGTTGACTTCTGTAAGTTTTTGAATAGCTTAGCCCTCGAGCGCTAGTAGTTCACACAGTACTCTATAGAAAATTTTCATACTGAGTAGCCTCCGAGCGTTATGGCGGATACTTATCCGTCATAAAGTTCTTAGAAGACAAAAAATCAGCATAAGTAGCCCCCGAGCATCATGGCGGATTCCATTCATCGTGATGCTCTAAGAGTAGTTAAAAAATTAACATGAGTAGCCCCCGAGCGTCATGGCGGATTCTATCCATCATGATGCTCTAAGAGTGACTAACACTTCAAATTTTGCCAGAACTACAAGAAGGTGGTGGAGGACCTGGTCCAGGTCGTGAGCTCGCAGGAGAAGGAGCTGGCGGCCAAAGGCGCTCTTGTGGCGGACTTGCAGCAGCAGCTTGAGAATAGCGGTAATATACCTTAAGTTTCCTTTATGCTTATTCAATCAAATGCTGAGCTGACAAAATTCCGCCATGCAGATGCTGCCAAGCTTAAGTCCACAATCGAGGGGATGGAGCAGGGCCATGCCATTGCGATGGACGGGCTGAACCAACAGCTCCGAAAATCACTGGCCGAAAATGCCACCCTCGAGAGGCAGCTGAAGGACCAGGAGAACCAGGGCAAGAAGAAGGACAAGGAGATAGCGGATCTCCGCAAAGCCGCCGCTGACTTTGAGAAGCGGCGTGAAGGCTTTAACGAGCTCCTCCATCACTTCCAAAACACCTTGCTAGGTACCGTTTCTTCTTATAGCGTAAAATTTTTCAATTTCTGCTATGCAATCCATGACGCATCCTCTTTTTTCCGCCATGCAGCTTCCCTGGGGCAAAGCGAGGTGGACACCGCTGAGGGCTTGCGCCTGGCCACCGACACAGCGAGGAAGGAGCTTGAAGGCCTCCTCAGCGCTGGTCGCCAAGCGTGCGGGAGCCTGCAGATAGCGGGTTCGTCCAACCTTTCCGCCATCGCTCTCACGCAGAAGCTGCTGCTGGTGCCAGGGCTAGTGGCGGATTGGAAGCTGTCCTCTGCTCGGGGTGGTGCCAGAACAGCGCTGACTTTGGCGAAGGCCCACTACCCCGAGATGGACTTGGACCAGCTCACCTCCGGCATCCCTGAGAGCGGCGAGGATGGCGCACCGGTGGATGAGGCCGCCATCCGGCAGAGCGTGCTTGGGTACGATCAGCTGTGTGCCCTTGGAACTCAGTTGAACGTATACTATGAAGCATACGAGCTGCCAGGGTCGCCAAGCCAAGCTTCGGCATCCGCCTCCGCGGCTACAGCAGGTGGTGATGGCGGGGATGAGGTGTCCTCCAAGGTTCCGCCATCTTCTTGAGATGTGCCCTGCAACATGGCAGGAAAATACTTTGCATCAATTCGGCCCCTGAGTGGGTCTGTAATTTAAACTTAAACTGCGTGTGATGTGTCTGCACTATGACTGATCTGCTAGTGGCGGATCAGTGGAATGCTTGTGAACTTTTGCAGTTTGTTTATTATGAAGTGGTTTTAATTGCGCGAAGAAACTGCCAGGCCTAGTTTTACGCAACTTGCAGTTTTTGCCATGCCCAAAAAACAACACTTAAAATTTTTCACGCGTAGGATTATGCGATCCGCCATCCGGCTCTCTGTGCTTGACTTTTCGTGAGATGGCGAAATCTTCGCACGAACAATCCGCTAGGGCGACGATACTTAATAGCAACCGTCCAGAACCCTGAGCAGATGGCGGCTTGGATCGTCAAAAAGTCACTACTCTGGAATCCACACAGAGAACATCGAATGAAGATCAAAACATAAAAAAGCTACGCGGACCGCTTATGGCGGATTTAAAAGACGCAAGTGCAGAGCACAATTGCGCAAAGAGGTTCTATACGATCTAAATGAACAATAAAGGAGGTAAAAGACTCAGAAAAAATCAAGAGTGAACCAAATGCTTTATTTCATTGATCATATAGAGGTGCCTGTTACAAAGCTAGAAAATTGCTAAGTGTAGAAATGACGTAGCTGTGCGATGTTCCATGGACGATCTGTCTCGTCGTAGATATCGTCAGGGTCTCTTCGTTTGCGCTTCTTACTTGGTCGCTTATCTAGCTCGCGAATATCAACGAGGTAGTAGGAACCATTCAGTAGAGCTTTGCTGATGACGAAGGGTCCTTCCCAAGGCGGGGATAGCTTATGGAACTTCTGCTGTTTGAGGCGTAGCACCAGGTCGCCCTCTTTGAACGAGCGTTGGCGAACTCGCCTGCTGTGATAGCGGCGGAGATTCTGCTGGTAGATGGCGGATCTCTGGGCTGCTAGGTCGCGCTCTTCTTCCAGCAGGTCCACAGATAGTTGTCTGGACGTTTCTGCATCTTCTTCCTTGTAGGCCTCGACTCTTGGAGAATCATACTGAACATCACTTGGCAAGATTGCCTCTGCTCCGTAGACTAAGAAGAACACGGAGGGGATTTCAGATCAGATGAGTCCTCCTCCGTATCCAGCTCGAAAGCGGTCCGTTTGGGGATTTCAGCCATACCAATCCGCCGGAAATTGGTTTCCGTAGCGGGGGTAGGGTTTGTCTCTCCAATGAAGATATGGATATCTCCAATCGGGATGACGGCGAATCGAGCAGGGTCTTCTCTAGCCGGCACCCAGAGGTTATCCGCTGGGACGATGGGGAAGCCGGAATCGTAGAGGACGCGCCCGATGACGACGGTGTCGCCGATGCCTGCGAAGGCGGATCCCGCCTGGATCCGCGCTCCAGATGCGCTAAGCCCCACGGTGGGCGCCAACTGTCGTGGTTTCGTCAACAGATCTGCCATATGGGTAGGTGTATGGCGGTTTGTGGAAGGGGGTGAACACGGAGGAGCGATCCAGGACGGTGGTAGCACGAGTTTACCCAGCTTCAGATCCCGCAACGGTGGCGAGACCCTACGTGCTGCTATAATTCACTATAAGGCAACAAGTGCTCGGTTACAATGATGAGGTTGGCTGTTTCGCTATGCGATAGGCCGTAAGCTTGGTCTCTGCCTCAAGGGCTGCTCCACGCCGGGCTTATAAAGGCGCCTGGCGTGGGCTACACGTTGGTACCGGAGCGGATACAACCTGGAGTCCTAGACTAAGTCCTACGCGTGCGCTACAAGGTCACCCGCCATGGGCCGTCTTGCGGATCCGCCATAAGCTTGCCGCCAGTAGCCCGCCATAGGCCTGTCTCCGGATCCGCCATAAGCGCCTGCATCTGGTACCGCCGTGCCAACTTCAGCAACTGGGCCGCCCGGTATGGCGAATCCGCCATACCACCCCTGATGGGCCACCCTGGCTTGCTGATTCAGGACTACGTCGCTGGCATACCTATTTGGTATATCCCCAACACCCTGCTTCTCCCCTATCTCCTCCTCTCTCGCGTGCTTACTCTCGTCCTGCTGTCCTATTTGACCGCGTCCATCACTGCCGCCATGGCCGCCGCGTAGCCCCGCCGTTCCATGCCTTTCCGAGCCTTCGTAAGCACGCTTCGAGCTCCGCTTCGGTTGTCTCTACACCCACAACAAAGGAATCGAGCCGCCGCTCCCCGAATCTACCTTCTCCTGTTCAAGACTGTCCGAGCGGCCGCCGGTCGTCGATCTGCTTGACTGATTCATCCCAGACTTCCCCGACGGTTCCAAAAGCTCCGCATAGACCCTCTGCTCCCGCCGGATCCCTCGCAGACGAGTAGACCTTCCCCAAGCTCCCTCCCGACGAGGACCTGCTTCGGTCGCCGCCGTCGGCATTCATGGGGCCGCCGGTGATGCAGAGTTGCGGGAGACGGTCGCGGACGCCGCCTCCGTTGGGCCGAAGCGTCGTCCTCGAGGTACTGCAGTCCCGGCCGCGGCTGTCCATCGCGTCTGGTCTTCGGTCTTTCACCGGTGAGGTGCCTCTTCTTGTCTCGCCGCAAGAGGATAAGCACAGGAAGGAGGAATCGGGTGGAGTTGGATGGGACTGGAACGCAAAAGTGTCGATATGTAGGACTGCGGGTTGATTTTCCAATTTAGCAAAGGCTTTGTGCAAAATTACAGCGGCGTACGGACGACGTACGTACCAACCTACCGATCCCAATATTATTAGTAGAGATTAGTAGAGACTAGTCGAATGCCCGTGCGTTGCTACGGGCTACCAAGTGTTATATTTAGTATATTTATACATAATGTATGTGAATATTACCGGTTTTTGCTGGATGTATGACCAAATATTTTTTTATGCACACCTTTCACCGTCAGCATCATCGATAAGTGGAATCAGTTTAAGTTACCGAAACATGGTCTTCACCACTGCAATCTAAAGGATATACATCAAACGCAGAATGGAGGAGATTTGCTTAGACAAACTCATGGTTAAGTATTATTCCAGTATTTTATTTGTGCCAAACAACAGAAATGAAAGTGAAAGGATTACCTCCCTAAAAGATAACATAATCGAGATCTGAGGTTGTCGAAAAAGGAACTCATTTCTTGCAGATAATGGAGAACACTCTGCCCGCACTTTGTGGCGGATCCCATTACTTTCTCCTTCTTAAGTTTTGGCTTCAACCATATCATCTTTAAAGCGTGTTATGCATTTGCGCATGTCAAAATAAATGTTCATCAAGCATATAGAATCGCTTATGTGTTTTTGTCTCAAATCTTATATTATTTAACAAAATGTGCAATCTTGCTAAATTTTATTTATGAATGTTTATTAACGGGGAATTGTCCGAAAACCATTACAAGTGCATCAATTTCGTCATGAGACACGACCACACTGTTAAACCTGAGCATGGCTAGCCCGGCAAGGTTGGCCTGGCCCAAAAATGGCCCGGCCCGTCGGTCCAAAATATGTTGTCGGGCCGGGCCTAGGCTAGAAATTTTGGCCTAGCAGCAGGGATGGGCCGGGCCTTGACTGGAAAAATCGATGTTTGATTGAAGGCCCGGCTCAACGCCTCGACGGCCTGATGATTTTTTGGCCCGATGGGTCAGGCTGAAAAATGCGGCTCGACAATCGGGCCGTGTCAGGCCTAGGCCGCATAATTTCAAGTCGGGCTTTTGCTGGCCCGGTCCAGCCAGAATAAATGCCCAGGAGGTATACACTGTGTAAACCAATCAACTTGGCTGCCCACATGAATCACACACGCCATCGAGAAGAAAAACCAGCGTCAAGGTCGCCTTTGAACGTGTAGTTCTATAATTTTAACTGAGGGAGTACATATGTCGATACAAATTTGAACTAAATAGTCCATATAAATTTGAATTTTAGTCTATAATATTTCAAATTTTGTTGATTCTAGGGGCACATATTTATTAGCGTCTCAATATTTTAAGTAAAATCGAAAAACAATCTAGCTAAAACATGACCAGCAAGAAGGATCCGGGAGTTATCATCCTGCAACGCTTGATCGCCTTGGTCGATCTAAAATTCTAAACACTACATGAATCAACAACGTTGTAGTGAACTAAAGATGGTTGTGTGATGTCCTGTAAGTCTGTGATTTTCATTCATATCATACACGGAAATACTCCAAATCAATATGTCACATGGGGACCGCGCGTGGATAGAGAAGGACGTGCCATTTTTCCCCCATCTCCACATACTCTCTTTTTTTCATTTTTTCTTACCGACAGCGGCGCGAGCTGGGCCAAATCAGCGCATACGACGATTTATGTGACTTGCAGTCGACTGCTTGGCGGGTTCGAGCTGGGCCAAATCAGCGCATACGACGATTTATGTGACTTGCAGTCGACTGCTTGGCGGGTTCATGCCGGATAGAAAGTCAGCGGTGGCGAGCTAAAGAAGTCAGCGGTGGCGAGCCAAAGACGACATTGGTGGAGGGCGGCTGCAATGAATCTGGCGGCACATGCGACGGCGCCATGGAGCCACCTGCCCCGTGCGAGGTAGTCCTAGTCCTCTATTCCCGATTCCCAAGAAATATTGTGACTCGATTTATTTTAATTACGCAGCTCATCTTATGGTCTATTCGTACTTAAATTCATGGAATATTGAACCGGACATACACTGTGCCAACCAATTACACAGGTAAATAAATATTCTGTTTGGCAAACATATGTAGTTGGTGCCATTTTAATTGTTATCTATACCTAATATTTGTTGGTGATGTGCAGGAAATTATTACTTCTTTTAGATATAAGTTAGCTGCCGTATTATTATGTTGGAAAACAAACTCGGCGCAACCAACTACAATGGTTAAAGAAAGTGATTACAGTGATGGAGATCCCGATGATGTTGTAATGTCGGACCGTCCATTTGATCAAAATAAATCAAAAGACAATAACTCTTTATCTGTTGGTGATTCTGTACAGCTATCGCCATGCGCGTGTGTACAGATCTCTCGTCGGACCAGGGCACTGATCGATCTTGTAATTTTGATTTTGACAGGTGCCGGTTCGGGGTGTTCCACGTCCTCAACAACGACTACGTGAGCTGGGAGAAATACGCCATCGGAGACAGCGCATCACCGACCATCCTCAGCCAGGGCAACAGGTTCTACGCTGACAAGGAGAAAGAGGTGCGATTTCATGGCGCCTTGCCCTTGTTCCTGGAGCCTCCTGTAATCTAAAATCTGACCATGAAACTCTTTGTGCGATTCCTGCAAGTGATGAAGCGCGACATCGACGCGCCGGAGAGCGAGTGGCGGAACTGGAGCTGGACATCGGACGGCGATCTGATGCTCAACGGAAGCGGAGTTGAGAAGGTCCCCGAGGCGTCGGTCCAGTGTCAAACGTCCCGCCTATCCTCCTACTTCTCCACTACCCAATGACCCGGCTTAGCAGGGGTACCAGCAACCCTGTAGTATGAGAATTTGTCGCAACATCGGATATGCCATTGATGCGCAAAGCGCCTTCCCTTCCATAGACTACCGCCACGACAATAGCTACCCCTCTTCCGAGGTATACAGATATATTGAATAATGTTTTCACTGATGAAATTACTTTGCTCAGTTAGTCACCTAAGTGAACACTCCTTGCACTGTATCCACGCACATCTACGAATTGCAGCCGCTCTTCCATTGAAGCGATATTCTTACAACTTATTTCCATCACCATGCCTCCTATTTTGTTCGTTGTTGTGGTCTTTGAAACTCTGAAAAGTCTTCTGATCCTGTTTGCCCACTACAGAATACCCGTCAGTGCTACGAACTCTGAAAGGACAATGTTATCTTACTGCAATATCTAATCTATAGTGTCATAATAATATAAATAAACCCAACTGAATCAAAAGACGATCATCATTTAATACAATGCACATATTTGATAGTTTGAAGAAAGCGTAGTGAATAACATATATGTGGGATCAGCTAGTAACTAATTTCAAGTCCCGCTAATGTGAAAATAAACTATGCCCACCTCATGATTCTATGGCACTACAAATCAGTGAAGTTATCTTAACTTTTATGAGTGGCTTATGGGTGTGGTTAGCTAGATATAGGCAATTCGAACATATGGATGTCTCCTCTTTCTGATGTTGACATCAATTGGTTCACTAATCAGGGGAGCAAGTGGGGCGCACCAGGAACACATCGCAGTTCATGTGTATAAAAGTGGTGCTCACCGCGTAGGTGCAGAGTTTGCCCTTCTCATTTGAGTTACTAAGTTAGCTCCCAAAAACGAAATTTGTTATCTAGGCTGATCCTTCTTCTGTGAAGTATATTCAGGAACTGAACCCAGCCCGCACATCGGACATGCAAGAGTATTCAATCAGCAGCACCAGAGGGGCGGCAACCTCCGTAGACTGAATCTAGGAAGTATCCCAGCTGCCCGCCTAGTGAAATCACGCCATAGCTTCACGAAGAGGATGCTGCTGATGTTGTTCTGCATGATGACGACAACTTTCAATCAGGCGACGAATGCTGGGACTGAGCTGCCGCCCTTGTCGACGCCAAGGCCGAGCACCTGATTTTGGACTCGAGCGTGATAGGCCCGGTAAGATGTCCAGCCATACCCAAGCGACCATGCCGTGAGGGACGAAACATGTCAAGCCGAAGTGCGACGGCGGCGTGAGACAGCGATTTTAAGGTCCCTAGTTCTGCCAAGTCTGCCTCGTTCGTGGCCGCGATGACTGCCTCAGCACCGCGTTGAGCAGAAAGAGGTGCGATTTCATGGCGCCTTGCCCGAGATATTCCGGCGAGACGTATGTGTGCACGTACGAGCAAGCTAGCTGATCTAGATTGCTGTCCTAGATATGCCTGTACGCAACGCACGCGAAACACAAATCGCTGTAGTGGCACCTCTGTTTCGAGGCAGCACCCAAAAAGCTTCACGACATTCCGATGGTTGATCTGCGATAGAATGGCTACCTCATTTATGAACTCGTCGATCTCCCTCTGGATTGCGACCTTGGACTTCTTGATAGCCACGACATGCAGGTCCGACATGATCCCTTTGTAGACCGTGCCGTGCCCTCCTTTGCCGATCTCACGAGCTTTGTCGAAACTGTTTGTTGCCCTGTCCAGCTCCAGCAAGGGTATGATCATCCTCTCGGAAATGTCAGCCTTTTGTGATACCAATTGCTGCAACAGATGCCCACGGTTTTGCTTGAAGAATTTCTGCTTCAGCTTTCTTGCCCTCCGATGCTTGAGCTGTCGGGTCACAAATAAAACGCCAAGTACCAGGAGTAGAAGGCCACAGCCACTGCCAATTCCTATGCCGACACTTAAACCTGAAATTCGTTGGAAAATATGTGGGATCTTAGTCACCAGGAAGAATCTCTGATGTAATCGACCTCAAGATAAGTAAATCTTTGTTGTAAAACAGAGCTAGTCAATGTTTCTGTAAATAGAACAGGGGAGACATCTCTTTTATGATAAACAGAGCAATCACTGATGTTCAAAGAATACATGAATCGATGACAATTCAGTTGTGTGGTGCTCACCTAAGGAAGACTTGACGCAGCCATTTTTGATGCGCGGGTCGCCACGGCTGCCCCGCGGACACCTGCACAGATACCCTCCGACGGTGTTGCTGCACTCGCCGGCGCACATGCCTGGCAACGCGCACTCGTCGACGTCTTTGCATCCGCCGGCGAGGTAAGGGTTTCCCTGGTACCCGTCCTGGCACTGGCACACGTATCCGCTGCGGTAGTTGCCGGTGACGTTGCGGCACGAGCTGTAGCTGCTCCGGCACGCGCTCGTCGCCTCGTCCTCGGGACAGCCCGACGTCGCCACGCCCGGCAGCACCACCGGATTTGAATCCACCGCGAATTCAAGAACCACGGGGATCGCCGGCCGGCGAGAGGGGGAGTACCCGGCCGAGTCGTTGAGGAGCGTGGCGTCAAACCACCCTCGCTCGGCGATGCGCACCGCGATTGGCAGCTTGTCGTCGTGCTCGTGGCTCGAGTCCAGATACTTGAAGAGCACTCCGTAGGAGGGCCGGCCTATGGGGATGGGCGTCTCGCAGCAGCCGATGCCGGAGCACGCGGCATCGCCGCCGTCTCCAGGGGAGCTGGTCACCACGCCCGTCCACATATCGTTGATGGAGCAGAAGGAGCAGCCGCTGATGACGTTACGGCCGCCGCCGTCCCCGACCAGCGTGGCCTGCACGTTGCACCCCGTGACGACGAACTGGTTGTGCCTCTCGGACACCACGTACGGGCCGGCGGCGGCGCCGGCGCCGCCCCACGTGCCGTTGCCGTCGACCGCCCCGTCGAAGGTGAGGTTGACCTGTCCCGCGCTGTCCACGACGCGCACCGTGGAGTTGACCAGGGAGATCTCCACGACCTGGAGGGCGCCGCCGCCGACGAGCAGCCGGCGCGTCCGGTCGCAGGTGAGGTTGAAGCCCGGCAAGTGGCACCCCTCGCCGATGCCGAACGGGTACGGCACGCTGACGTTGAGCCGGTTCCCCCGGGCGGCGCGGGACTCGCAGTCCCAGAGCAGGCACCGCGCGACGGCGGCGTGGTTCGTGGCGGCGTCGGCGAAGCGCATGTCGTCGTCCCAGACGGACTCGAGGCGGCGGAGCAGGGGCTGCCTGGCGAGGAGCTCCCGCACGAACCCGGCGTCCCCGGCCGCGGCCGCCGTGTAGAGCAGCCGGCCGTCGTACCCCGCACGGATGAGCCGGTTCCCCCGGGCGGCGCGGGACTCGCAGTCCCAGAGCAGGCACCGCGCAACGGCGGCGTGGTTCGTGGCGGCGTCGGCGAAGCGCATGTCGTCGTCCCAGACGGACTCGAGGCGGCGGATGCGGCGCAGGGAGGTGAGCTTGATGAGGAGGTTGACGTCCACGCTGAGGAGTTCCCTGACGACGTCGTAGTGGCCGCTGGCGGCCGCCCAATCGACCGGCGTGGTCGCCGGTGCTCTCCCACCGGAGCGGGCAGTGGGATTCCTCCTCCATGGGCCTCCGGCAAGGCTGCTGCTACCAAAGAAGGACAGAGTCCGCCGCCTGCACAAATCAACAATTTTTATCCAAATCGATAGAGGAGACGGAGGAGCGCGAGGTGGGGTGCGGAGGCGACCGATTTTTTTGACGTACCAAGATATACGGGCCGGTTTATTTGACGTATGAAACTGGTTTTTTTTGACCTACCATGGTTTTTTAACCATCGCGTCCTCAAGCCGTATTATTAGTAGAGATATATATGGCATGCATTTCCTGAACTAGCCACAACTAGATCGATCAGACTTCTTTTTTACTGTATGTATGCACGCGCCTGCATCTTTGGAATGCTTTTGTGTTTTTGGACTGCAACGTTTGCATCTACTCCGTCAGGGCAAAGCTTCACAGTTTATGTATGTAGTAAATTACTGATACATAAGGCATGCATTGCGTGAACTAGCCACAACTAGATCAATCGACTTCTTTCTTACCGCATACTCCCTCCGTTCCAATTTAATTGATTCAATTTTGTCTACATTTGCACTAGATCTAGTGCAAATTCAGACAAAATTGAGTCCATTAATTTGGAACGGAGGGAGTATGTACTAAAATTGCCATGATCCTATTACACACGCATATTCATGGGAATTTTTTTCGCCTGGCTTCTGTGTACAGTTGTTCTACGAGACTAGAACCTTACCTTCTATACTCCAGGTTCAGGATGGATATGCATGTACAGACCTCACGACGAGGTAAAGGCTTCAACTCCTGGCCACAATTGCTGCTGTGGCAAAGGCTGATGCTATGCCGGCGCCGGCGCTGATGCTCGTAACACATTTCATGCATGCTCAAAATCTAACCCAACAGACACAAAGGGAGTACGTAGTTTTATGGTTGCTTACTAGGAGAGTTCGATGGGGCCACGGCTGTAGTACTGCTTACCGGGAGCGCACGGCCAGTCCTGCCACGGTTCGCAGTAGCTCGGCGGCGAGCCCTGCTCCTGCTTGTGGCAGTAGCCCCACGAGAAGGGCCCATCCAGTGCGGTGGCCCACCCACCGGTGGTCTCGTGGGAGGTCTGGCCAAAGAAGGCCGCCACCTCCTGTTTCCGGATCTCCATGCTCCCCGTGGTGCCAAACGCTGGGAACACGCCGGCGGCAGCCACGAAGGCGTCGTACGTGTAGAACCCGTGGGCAAGGCACGCCCCGTCATTGCGGTGGAGGAGGAGCCGCTTGAAGAGGTCCCCCTGGATATGATGGACACCACGCCCTGACCTCCACCAATGCCGCCGCCGCAGCCTCTGCACTGGCTCTGGCAGCCGGCACCTCAGTAGTCGGAGGTGCTGCCACATTACCAGAAGCTGCTGCAGCAGAAGCAGTTGCCACACGTTACGTCACCGCCGCATTGCTGGGTCGTGGCCAGTGCTACCGCCGCCAGGATGGCGGCCAGTGCCACCGCCACACTCAGGCCTCTCAGTGCTGACATTGTTTGCTGCCGGATGAATGAATCAAGCGCCAAGTGTCGCCATTTTCTAGAACAATTTATGCCTGCAGCTGGCCAGAAGAAGTTTCGTCCCTCATCCACTTCATTACTTCACAGGGCCATGCATGTCTCTTGAGAACAAGTTTCGTCCCTTATCTTCTTCATTACTGCACAGGACCATGTCATCCCTCATAAGTAGCTGAAATGGATCAAAAATTAGTCGCTCAACCATGTTTGGTTGATAAATTAGTTAATGCGTGTTGAAGACAGCTGATGGGATTAGTTTGGCCAAAAAGATACGAAACAAGATTATCCTGTTATACAAGAATGGAATATTCTACCAACTCTTTGTTGTGTTTTGAAACTTAATATGTTGCATTTTATGGGTTTTGCTAGTTTCAGTAACATCATCCAGGCCCTTGTACCTTGTAAGAACAGAAGTCATTTTTGAAAGAAAAATATATTTAAGCAGCTGTAGATAGTCAAAAAGCAAAGATGACGTGACATCGGGTGATTTTGACCACTTGTTAACAGAATGGTGAAATACACACCTTCTATGCTTGATTCCCGTGCTGTCTTCCACGATTTCACTATGTAAAAGGTCACTTGAGTAGCACAAAAAAGAGGCATACCTTCTGCTACCGAACAGATGCAGTGCTGCACAAAACATTAAGAAATCTTTCAAACATATCGAATCTTGGATCAAAGATGTTTTACTCAGAACACAAAGCTATGTTTCCTGTTCTTACGTGAACTTTTTGAGTTTACTGTAGATCAACCTTTCCAATCGCCTCTAGTATAGATGAATATGTAATAAGATCATACTCAAATCCCAAGACATTCATCTCTTTCATCAATTTAGCTGCCTCCTCAAACATGCCTGCATGACTCAAGGCACCAAGAACAGTATTATATGACACCCCATCTGGTTTTATTGCAGATTGCTTCATGTTTGAGAGCATCTCCATTGCTCGATGAGGACCTCCTGTTTTTGACAGTCCATTCAAGATAATATTGTATGAATTTATATCAGGAATACACCCATGCTCTTGCATTCTTCTCATTGTAGTAAGAGCTTCATCAAGCATGCCTGCTCTTGCTAACCCAGCCATGAGGGCGTTGTAAGCATAAACATTAGGAGTGCATCCAAGTTTGTTCATCTCATCAAAAAGATCTACAGCATCATCAAGCCGTCCAGCCTTCCCTAAGTGTTTTATCATCACTGCATACACTCGAGCACTGGAGGAGCCACAATTTTCTTTCAGTTCCTGAAATAGCTCATGTGCAAGATCATACCGTTTAGCTCTTCCAAGAGCATCAATCAGGCTGCAATATGCCGCTGGACATGGAGGGAAGCCCTTTTCGTCCATCTCCTCAAGTAGCATCATAGCCCTCTCTGTCCTGTTGGTTTTGCAGAATCCATCAATCAAAATTGAGTAGGTGAATGGACTAGGGGAGATTCCACTTGCCTTCATTCTCTCAAACCATGAAGAAATTTCAGAAAGGCGAGATTTAGATTCAAAAAGTGCTTTTATTATAGTGTTGTATGTGACCACGCTAGGAATACACCGTAATGTTCCCATTTCCTCAAATAACTTGATAGCATCATCCAGACGACCAGCCTTGCCCAAGAAATTTATCATATTATTCATAACAACTGTGTCTGGCCTGCAGCCTTCTCGTCGCATTTCATGGAAGAAGTTATATGCTTCGTCAAATCTCCCAGCTTTACCAAGTCCCCTGATTAACTCAGTGTAAGTAAATACATCTGGTTGGCAGTACTGATGCCTCATCTCTTCAAACAAACCCAATGCTCCATGAACATTGTGCGATTTAAAGAACAAAGCTATTAACATGGTGTATATCTTGGCAGTTGGCTGCATCCCGTTGTCCTTCATCTCATTCAACAACCTAATCGCTGAATCCTGGCGACCAAGCTTGCAGAAAGCAGAAATGAGTGCGCTGTAGGTCACGGTGTCCGGGAAGCAATGCCCCTCGTTGCTCATCTCACTGTAAAGCTCGTGCACTTTCTCATATTGCCCCTCGTGCATTAACATGATTATCATGCTATTGTATGCCTGAGAAGTCGGCTGACACTTGCGTGCCTTGATCTGGTAAAAGATAGCAACCGCCTTACCGATCATCTTGGCATAACCCAGCATCCGGATGATGTCTGACAGCTCCACCGGGGTGACAACACATACAGGATTCCTTACCATTTCCTGGATCATTTTCCACATCTCACCATACTGCTCTACGCCCTCTAAGCAACGTATCAGTGCCATGTAAGTGGACGTGTCGTGCTCGTAATTCCTCTTCTTTGCCGCCCACCTAAAGAACTGCATCTTCACGTTAACCCCGACATCGGTTTTCATAACCTCCCGTACCAACCAGTGATCGACTTTCATCATGAGCACCTCCAGCGCCTTCTCAGCGTCAGGGCCCCACTTGAATATCTTGAGGATCCTGATGAACCTCTCGTCCATGACTCGCACAGAGCGCGTGTACCTCCGCTCGATGGTTGTTGGTACTGCCTCCTCGCCCCGAGGAACTGGGGGCCGGAACATCTGAACAATCTCATTTTCTGTGCCAGTAAGCCAAGGTTTTCAAACCAAATAAAAAGCATTAGCATAAACATGTCGTTTCAGACAGCATAAACTGAAAACACCTACGGAATGCAACTGACATGGGGACTAAAGTCAGATCCAACTCGTAGTGTCATAGTAAAGCATTTGTGAAAACATTTTGCAAGGAAATAATTTGTTCTACCTGGCTAATGCTACTGGCACAAATGGCTACATCAGAACGAGTCAAGTTCCTCATTTCATCCGTATATCTCAACGAACATGATTTCACTAAGCAGTGTAACCAAAGACGGAATTAAATATGCGCGTCACCTGTCTGTTTTACCCTCCACGCGAGGTGCGGCGACGAGGAAATTCCCCGGACGGCGAGGAGACGCGCCATCTCCGGCCGCCGGCGGCCTGCGATGCGGCGGGCGAGGAAGAGAAGAGGAGGATGGGGCAGGCAGAGGGGTTAGGCGCACGCAGTCACTGCCAGGTGGGCCCTGCGGGATGTAAGCGGAGTCCGATTTGGGCCGTGGGCCGGAGCCCAGCCCGGGCGCTGGAAATTTCGAGCAGATTCATTATACGCGAGGGTTTAAGGGCGCAAAACAAATCGCGACGCCTATTCGTCCTCCTCTCCGACCTCGCCTGCGACCGAGACGAGGTTCCCTTCCTCCCGTCGCCGCCGTCGGCTTCCTCATCGGCCGCCGCGATGCCTCGGTGAGTGCTTTTGCCTCTTTAGTGTAGGTGCGGCGACGGTAGCTCGTGTGGGGGGCTGGGGCCGTAGGAAGCCGGCTGCTGATCTGAAACCCTAGCTTAGGCGCCCGATGGTTGCTCGTGGAAATTTCTGTTGGGGCAGTGCATGTTGGAACCGCGAGGAACCGGTGGGAAGGGGATTTCGTATAAAATTAGGAACGGGGAAGGCTAGAGGATGCGCCAATTGCTACGTTTTGGGGGGTCGGGGCAAGCCCCCCTTGCTCCACGATTGGATAGGATGGCAGCGCATTTTTGCGATTTAGCTCTTTGGTCGCGTAGTTAGGTAGACAGATTCGTGGTATGGTAGGAATTTGGGGCTTACGGTAGATAATCAGTCGAGCAGACGCATTGTCCTGCTTGCTCTGTGCATCGATGATTTTGTACTTCCTGCCGTGCCCTGGTGCTCTGTTCGTGAATATGTTACTCTGCTTACTCTTTTGTTTATATTCTCACTTCAATTGACACCCCCTTGTTCTTTGCCTGCAGATATTACTGCGATTACTGCGACACATACCTTACCCATGACTCGGTTAGTGTTAACTTATATCCAGTATCTGTAATGGCACACAGTAAACATGAATAGATGGTTGTTTTTAACGTATTTTGGTTCCGTATGATTATGTGCGGCAATATGTTCTTAGCCTAATTGGCGCTGGTGTTGATTATGTCAGGCCTATGATAAATATTAGCTTTCCCCAAACATCTACACTTTCTGTGCTGTTGCAGGATATCTCTGTTTTATATTCATGTATATTCCTCAAGATAAATATGTGCCACTTAGCAATCCCAGGGTGTTTTCTTACAGAGATAGTCTTTGAGATAATTTATGTCCAGTTAAGACTGCAGTAGAGAGACTGGTCTACCCTGTTTTTATAGCTGGAACATAATTTGTGCAATAGGTGGTCATCTACTGATGTATAAACTTCAAACAATGTGCAATAGTATATGTGAAGGTTACACTGTGTGTGCATTTGAGTGCAGTGAGATGTTCTAAAAAATACTCCATACAAGCCATCACTGGTTCCATAAATTTTTGTTGGTTAACTTTGCTATTTACGAGACACTGAAATGCCATACACTGGCATCTGCTCCCTCCGTTCCATTATTCTTGTCGAATGGAGGGAGTCATATTATTCATTCATAAACTATTGAATCCAGTAGGGCACTTCGAATTTTTTTGCCCTTTGCTATTATTTGTTTTGTTCTTATATCTCTTTGAGTTAACTACTTCTAAAAAATGGTGCAGCCATCTGTCCGTAAGCAGCACAACGCTGGATACAAACATAAGGTATCCATCTTTTCATCCTTATTATAGCTCTTGTTTATTCTTGTGTCTACAACTTTTTTTCATGTCAATGTTCTTCAGGCAAATGTTCGAAGCTACTATCAGCAATTTGAGGAGCAGCAAACTCAAAGTTTGATTGATCAGAGGATCAAAGAACATCTTGGACAAGCGGCAGCATTCCAAGTCGGTGCTCCTTTCACCCAACATATGATGCAATTTCCTGGAGCCCGTCCCCGTCTTCCGATTCTGCCTACACCTATGATGCCACATGGTTATATGCAACAACCTGGTGGACCGTTTGCAGGAGTTAGGCCTCCTATTTTACAAGCTCCTACTGGTCCTCAAGGTAAACATCAGTACTGTTTTCATTTTCTTTTGTGCATCTCTTATAACACATTTCGTTTAAATTGTACAGTTCATAACTTCTGTAATCTGAGATCCTGTTCTGTTAACTCGATACGCCCTCTGTCACCAAATAGGTGGCGTATAAATTGAGTAAAAAAGTCAATGCTCCCTAAGTTTGACCAAACAGAAATACAAAAATATGAATATTTATAATACAATATCAGTAGATCCACCATAAGATATATTTTCATAATGCATTTATTTAACACTATAGTTGTTCTTCCCTTCTATATACTTGGTCAAACTTAGAAATGATGAATTTCTTACTACATTTATATGCCACCTATTTGGGGACAGATGGAGTAACTTATATTGGGTTTTTTATATAAGATAAAAACTAAGCACTTGATTTCTTTTCACAAACGTTTTCTTTTTTGAAACGGAGGCAGATATCATGTGTAGAACTTGAGCTATTATTTATAGCTTGATCTTGCTTCTTCAGCACATTCTTTGTCTTTGTCATAGCTTTGGCAATAGTTGAGACATAAATAACCAGTTTAAGCTGAAACTCAAACTCAAGCTGAAACAAACAACTGGGAACATTTTCTAAAAGTATCCTAAAAGATAGATACCTTCAAATGTTTTTTTCTATTGCCAAATCTGTGATTTTTGGCAGTGTATATCTGAATCGGAGAATCTTATAGTGCCTTAACCCTTAAGTTTAATAGCGTGGCATTTTGTATCTAGATTATTCACTAGATTGTACAGAACTTATATTTACACACACGATTTATTGTATTTTGCACCCTATCGTAGGCTGAGTATATCAACTTAGTATTATGTTAGATTTAGACATATGTGCTGTCAGTTACTGTACCAATATAGGATGCATGTCTTGGAATTTTGTGCTACATCAAGTGCTCAAAGATGTTGGTTGTAGTAAAGGTAGTTGAGGGCTGTAAATCCTAAATGGAAAAAGAAATAGTGCTCAGGAGAAGAGGGGGGCGGGGGACACTGCCAAAATTGTGTAGTATTGAGGTTACTGCTCCTTCATGACCCTATAGGCAAAAACTTCCCATAGAAAGTGAAACTGGCCTGTTTTTCTAAGTGGTAGTCTGTACTAATAATATTGCAATCCGTCGGTAGGTACGTTGTTTCAAAACTACCCATAGTTTTCATGGAATTTACAAAAAACTGCCACCGCCGAGTGAAGTACTGGTTCAATTTTATTTTATTCCCCTCTCCTGCCTCAGTTGTGTTTGTCCGCTCGAATTTGAGCTCGCCGGCCTGCCTCTATAACCCTGCCTCCGCTGTGTTCGTCTGCTCGAATCCGAGTTCGCCGGTGTCGATTCGTGCCTGAGTTTGCTGTCTATGCGCGGTGAGGGCTGGAGGAAGACGGAGGCGAGCAGCTCTGTGCTCAGGACAATGTCATCTGGCGGGGCTCGTAAGGACGACGGTGGCGAGCTCAGTGCTCGGACGAGGTCATCCTGCGGGGCTCGGGAGGAGGTCGTCCGGCGGGAGCTCGGTAGGAGCTGGAGGAGGCATCTGCTCGGGAGCAGATCAACGGGCGAGCTGCAGCATTTGCCCCAGGCCACGCATCTCGATCTCAACCGAAAGAAACAGATAGGATACCTTATCCCTTTGGCTGGTTTACAGTTTAGTCCTACTTCTTGAGTAATTTACTTAATAGTCACTGCAATGATTCAGCTCTGAAATTATCATAAGACAAGCGCATTAGGAGTCCCTGTTTTTAAGCAAGAGAAAAAAGGTACATGAGTCTGACGGCCGCTTCCATGGCGTGCGAACTACCAACATTGCTTGCTAAGCATCATTCCAAGTTATCAAATGAGAGATTAACACGTACAGGTAGCCTCATATATGCACGATCTGAGGTTGACCTCTGCCAGCTTGAATTCTGCCATTCGAACTCGAAATATATTTTATATTCGAGGCGATGTAAAAACAACAAATCTGACTGATTTGAGAGATTTTAAATTGTGTACCATTCACTACTTTAGATGCCATACTTTGTGTTCTTTTTGTATTAGCCCCGAATATATGATATTTTGAGTTAAGATTTTACATGTTGTTATAGTACTCCACTAAATCAATGTATTTTTTTTGGATTGTTTTGTATCTTCAAACTACTATTTTTATAATCACCATTGTCTTGCAATAACACATTTCTAAATAATTTATTTAATTTTTTACATAATTTATGTATTTTTTAGGGATTTCAAATATCGTACCCTAGTTGCTTTAGTTGTACTCACTTTTCCCCACCCGGTATTTTTATGCCGTAGCAAGCTCTAAGAACAACGTCGACTCAAGGATAGCTCTGTGGGATGTTTTGGGTTGGGACGCTATAGAAAAGATTGTTAAGGTCGAGGCAATGAAGGTGATAACTTGTGTAGCATGTTTCAGGGACCTTAAATAAATTATTATGTGTCTTTTACGATTTACATATGTGGTATGCGATTTATTCTTAGGGCCGTAGCAACGCACGGGTATTTAGCTAGTTTTTGGTAAATTTGAGTTGAAAAGTGGTGGTTTTTATGCTATTAACTTGTCCTATGGAGGATCACTATGAATGTAGCCTTGGTAGAGTTACTAAATAAGAAAACGATCTAGTATTTATTTATTTGATAGCTGGTGCAGTGATTAGTTGCCGGACCTAGAGTAGTATATTGTGTCAAGTTGTAACATATCTTGCTATTGTGTATGGTTGTTATGGGTGATTTGCTGCCAGGTTTCTACATGGTTCATACTACCAATTGATGACAAGTCTTTGCTAAATACTTCCTCAAACCAGATGTTAACTCAGTCATAAATTGTTTGTGATGAGCTGTGTAAAACATATACCTCTATTTATTAAGATGTAATTACAATTTTATTGTGTGCTGTTGATCATCAGTATGAAAAAAATATGAAGCGAGGCCAATTATTGGAGGTGACTTATGATGTAACAACCCAATTTTGATAGGCTGATTAATAAAACATATGATCTCAAAACTGCAAAGTCAACGAGTTTTTATTTGAATAAATTCAAAGATTTCTCGTTAATTTAAATTACTTATATTTTTATTTGGATTTTGGCTGTGGGAATATTTTTGTTAGCTTCTACATATTCCAGATGGCATCCTCTGATTTTTCTGAGCAATGTACTTTAGCTTTGTGGTTAGTGTTCTTTGGCATATCTTTTTGCTGTGGAATTGGTTCAGCTAAGTTGTTAAGAAGGTGTAAACCCTGTTCAATCATAATACGTTGATACTTTAGTATCATTATATTCAATAATCAATGCTCCATAAGGCGTGTTGCCTCTTACCAGTCAACCGCAGAATCACAGCTGTTGATGTTCACCTCCTATGGAGTGCATTTACGGGGAAACACTCACTGTATCTTAGAGGAACCAAATCCTCACAGCAGAACATGGCTGTTCTTCAGAAGAATTGAACTTCTATTTTTAATGAAACACTTCTACCTCTGATCCATTGAGGCATTGACACAAACAAAATTAAGATCATTTATGTGATTGCTTTTCTGCAAATGTTCATTAGGTTATCATGGTGGCCAACCCATGCCTCAGATGCCACAGATGCCGCAACAAGGGGGCCCTCCTGGTTCCATGCCTATGCAGATGGCACCACTCCCAAGGCCCCCGACGCTACTGCCTCCCACATCTGGAGCCCCAGGTGCCCCCATATCCAACAATGCCGCACCTCCAGGTCCGCCACCAATGTATCAACCAACTCAACCGCCAAGTGCAGGCCCTGCTTCTGGAGCTCCAGCCCCGACGGCTCCTCCACAGGCTGCATTCTCCTATGCGCAACCATCTGAGGGAAACCACTGATTCTGTTCCTTGGATGCACTTATCGAACGAAACGCGCAGAAAGGCTGCTCCCGTGGAATTAGATGCTCTGTTATTTAACTGAGATCGTCTATCACTTGAATTCGAGAGATTGTTAAGGCTTCATGTAGTGGAGTATTTTGGTTTCTTAAGCTATGTTAATTGACTTTGTAATCGTGGTGAGGTTCGTATTAATTCCAGAGGGCTCTTGAAACATGAAAGTGGATAACGGCGATCATGTAGTACATATTTATTATCAGAGTACAAACTCTCAAATGTCCGTGTTTTTTCTGAACAATTTGAATGGTCATACATCGAGAACAGACTCCGTATGAGAAAGTCATGCTTGTTTTAGTAACTACTCTTGTCGCCAAACCAACCTTTGCTCTTTCCCAAATTCTTGGCGACACGACTGTGATAAAACGACGACCGCGCGTCGACTGCACGGTACAAAGCATCCACGCCGTTTCCTCCCCTAGGCGGTCCCATGTGGTGGGCCATGTTAGTTCTTGTCAGGAGCAGGTACTCGGTGGACCTTCCCGGACCTTCCAAAGAGGCCATCCAAGACGCCAGCGCAGCAACCACGCCGCCGCCATTTTCACTGGCGCGGCGGCGGCGCCCGGAGTCTTGCCGGGTTCGACATAGCCTTGCATCACCACGGTCATGTGCTACACGGCATGCCACCAACGGAGGAGAGGAGGAGACCGAGGGGATAAACGAACGGCGGCTGGCTCCGAGGCACCGCGTTCCAGCAGCGGAGAACAGCGCCATCTGTGGCTGACGGCTCCTGGCGATTGCTTCCCGAGGTGGTGAGAGCCCCCGGCCCGATGCAGCTATGGCCCTCGCCACGGCGCGGTGGTCTGGCGGACGGAGAGCTCCATCCCGAGGCGACGGCGACCAACGCGGTCCAGGCCCGCCTCCTTGCGATGCGAGGACTCCAGAAGCAGGCGCTGCTCGAGGAACTCCACCAGTGAACGACGCCGTGCTTTGCTGCTTCCGGCCGAATGTCAAACCACCTCCCACGTCGCTTCTCGCCGGCTGCCCAGCGGGTAGGAGTGTGGAGCTCGCGCCGCCGCCACCCCAGAGGCTCCCGCGCGCGGACCACGCCACCGTGGGCCTTGCACATCGCCGCCCATCCCCCGAAGCCTACCTCCCGCGTCGCCACCGTCTCTTCTTCCCAGCCGCCTGCAGCATCCGTGCGTGATTGCAGTACGCGGCGCCCTTCTTTTCCTCATCCGCGGCGACCTTATCTCAGCTAGGAGCAGCAGATGGAGCCACATGACCGTGGGCAGCAAGTGGAGAAGCAGCATGGGGCGGAATGGAGTCTTGCTGGTGGGAATTGGTGTAGAGGAGACCGGAGAAGCTGCACAGCCGCACAGGTGAACGGCAGAGGCAGAGGGTAAAGGAGGCGGACGGTGGCCGGAATCTGCGGTGGGACAGTTTTGACGGTAGGATAATGGGGAATCATGGAGGAGCAGATAACGGAGAGAGAGGGGGTATTGCCCCACGTGTACTTGCCCGGTAATACCATTTTGTTGCTAAATAATACTCCCTCCGATCGGAAATAACTATCAAGAACTTAGTACAAACTTTATACTAGGTTAGTACAAAATCACCGACAGTTATTTCCGACCGGAGGGAGTATCAATTTGTTGCCAATAATGCCATATAGGTGCACAACTTTGTTGTGAAGTTGCCTACTAATGTTGTAAAATTGTACATTATTATTATAAAGTTTCTTAGTCGGGCACACAAAAATTGCAGTGTCAGGTACAAAAGTTGCTCTGGCACGTAAGGCGCGGAATGGAGGGATTGGGCCGGCTTTATTCCCTTTTTTTTAAGATTCATTGCTCGTTGGGAAGAAAGGGATAGGAGAAAAACAAAGATATAGAAAAAGAGGAAAACATTTTGTCGGGTCATATCTATGATCTGTCAGCTACGAATTTGTGCACCATAATTGCACCGATGGGCTCCAAAGTTGCTCCGTCGCGTATCGGAGTTGCTCTGTCGCGCACCGAACTTGCTATGTTGGCACCAAAATTGATTTATAAGCTGTCAGCCTGTCACACACCTAAATTACTCTGTCATGCATCAAAATTGCTCCGCCGGATACTACAATTACTCCACCAAAGTTGCGCCTATGGGCACCAAAGTTGCGTGTCGGACACAAAAGTTACAATTTTGTGCTTTGTCACGCACTAAAATTGCATCGTCGAGCACCCAAATTGCCCTAGGCACCAATGTTGCACCGTCGAGAACCAATGTTGTGTGGTCGACATGAATTTTGCTCTCTTGGAGACCACCGTTGCGTTCCTAGGCACCAAATGTGTCGTCGGACACCAAAATTGCCCTGTCATGCACAAAACTTGTTTTATCGTGCACCGATGTTGTGCCATCTGACACCAAAGTTGCGGCGTTGGGCACCAAAATTACTCTGTCGCACGCCAAAATTGCTCCATCTGGCAATATCAAAAGAACCAATAATTATTATTACACTCCAAGAAAAAGATTGAGCTATATGGTGAAAATCGTCTACAAAGATGCGTACAAAAGGTATTTTAGGCAACTTAGTTAATGTGAAAGGCAAATTTGAAAGTACTAGAGCCAATTTATTCACAGTGATACGCAACTCAGTTAATTCAGAGGCAAATTAGTAGCAACTCCATTAATTCTCACCGTGCAAAAATATAATTTTAGGCAATAAAGTACTCCCTCCGGCCCGAATTAGGTGGCCCCCCGGCGGCCCAGCCCACTAAAAAGAATTTTGCGAAAACCCCCTCCCTGAAACATTTCTTCTCCCCTCTGGTCCTAATTTTGAAATCACGAGACATCTGGGACGGAGCTCGCGCCGGAGCTGGCCTCGCGCCGGAGCTCGCGCCGGAGCTCGCGCCGGAGCTAGCCTCACGCCGCAGCTCGCGCCAGAGCTGGCCTCTCTCCGCCGCCGCCTTGAGCAGAGGGGAGGCGGGCCCTCCAGGGGAGGACACATCTGGGACGGAGCTCGCGCCGGAGCTGGCCTCACGCCGGAGCTGGCCTCACGCCGCAGCTCGCGCCGGAGCTGGTCTCTCTCCGCCGCCGCCTTGAGCAGAGGGGAGGCGGGCCTTCCAGGAGAGGAGGCCGGAGCAGAGGAGGCGTGCCTCCAGGAGAGGAGGCCGGAGCCGCAGGGCTCTCTTCGCCGGCTGCTACTCCCCTCGCGGTGAGCTCGCGGCCGCGCTCGTCTCCCCCGCCTGATTAAGTTTCATCATGATCGCATGATTGCTTGATTGATTCATCCATCTCGTTCATCACTGCCTGCCAAACGTCTTGGTTAGATTTCTCCCATCTTTGTCATGCGATTAGCAAGATTACTGCATAAATGTTTCATCCATGCACACAAGCAAAAATCGTTTATGTTTACCTTTAGTCCTTTACCATGCAAGTCAGCAAGAAAAGGAAAGCACCACGCATTCTGTTATATTCTGTTATTGAGAAACATTAGCAAGTGCTGTGAGTTGGAATGTCACAACTTGATTCTGATGGTTCAGAGGAAAAGACATGCAAGTTAATCATCCAAGCAGATTTTCCATTTTATCTTAAATGAAGTCATGATGTCAGCCATGCGACAGAAAAGAAACTACAGATTACCTAGTTACAAGGACAGATGCTGATAAATTACCATGCAAGTTAATCATTCAATAACAAACATGATGCAGATCTCACAATTGTGAATTCCAGGTCATTTTCGGCACCTTCAGCTGGTAGAAACCCGAAACCTCGACAGTTAGGGGAAGTCAAGTCTTGCTAACACCAAATTGACTAAAATACTTCCACTCACCAAAAATAAGCCTCTCAATAAGCTGTTTTGCACATGCATAGGACCATCTCTGTTTCACAATTGGACCAAAAATGCAGGGTGACTCATCTTCTGTCAGCACAAAAAATTCAGGTTCCTGATTGAAAGGTAAAGACACAAAAAACATCAGAGAACAGCCAAATATGATCAAATGAATGTGATTGCTACATAGTGATTGTGCCAAACAAACATTTTATACAGTTAGCCTGGGTATATCATTGCTACAAAAATGTCAGGTAAAAACACTTCACAGCATACTTAAATTGGGAAGCCAATGGATATCAAACAAATTTTTGTTTTGTGCAGTGACAGCATGACATAGCTGAACAAATAATTATTTTCAACACAAATAATGATCATCCCCTCATAAAGCTAATCCCAGGAGTTAATTTAATTGTACTGGATGATCAACACAGATTAAATACTGAACAATAAGAGTTACTGTGTGCACTCAAATTCTGCTCATCCCGCAAAGTCAAGACATTCCATAGTAATGGTACAAAATCACCATTCCAAGACATTATCCCAGTGCCAGCCAACAACTGACAAGGTTTTACATAGAAAAATCCATTCCCAACCATTACCAAATCTAGCCAAAATTTTATTTAAGGACTTGTAACAAAGACAGAATAATTACAGGTGAACATCACAATCTAGCAATCTACACCAGGTCCTTTCCACCTTAATCCAATCCATAATATTTGGAGCAAAGATTTTTCAAAAAAGGAGGACCATATCTGGGAATGACTTCCATTTTGCATCATATAAGACTAGTTATAACTCTGAGTGCTTATTGCAACAGGCACAAGAAGAAGATGGACTTGGATCTCAATTTGACTCCACAGGAAGATGTGCAACAGCCACAAGAAGAAGATGTGCAGCAGCCACACCATAGGGAATTGCCAGACAGTCATAGATATGCAATATATGTTGCATTAAAAGCTCTCGGGAAAGACAGACAAGTTACAAAGGCAGATAAAAAACATGTAGCTGCTCTTTTGGAAACAAGTCTTACCACTGTTCGTAGAATATGGACAGCGGCACAAGAACAAGAAAGAGCAGGCAAGAGAACAGTGGAGGTAGATGTGTCCAGTAAAAAGAAGGGGAACTGTGGAAGGAAGAAATCAGAGCTTGGTCTGTCAAGGATTCCTTCCATTGAGCTGAACAAGAGGTCTACACTGAGGGGGCTCGCAAGGGAACTGAATGTCCCCTATGCCACATTGCAGAGAAGGTTCCAATGGGGAGGAGTAATACGCCGACACACAAGTTCAATCAAACCAGCACTGAAACCTGAAAACAAGATTGCGAGGCTAAAGTTTTGCACGTCAATGTTTGATCAAGCAACAACATCTGATGACAAACAATCATTTCTCAATATGGAGAACATAGTTCATATAGATGAAAAATGGTTTGACATGACGAAAAAGAATAGAACATACTATCTCCTCTATGAAGAGGAAGATCCCGTGCGAACTATATACAACAAAAATAGTATCGGGAAGGTCATGTTCTTAACAGCGGTGGCGAAACCCCGATACGATGAGCAAGGAAAGGAGACATTCGATGGTAAGATCGGAATATGGGCGTTCGTGAAAGAAACGGCAGCTAAGAATGACTCCAAGAATAGGCTCAAAGGAACCATGGAGATGAAGTCAATAGTTGTAACTAGAGACGTGATGAGGGAGTATATTTGTGAGAAGGTAGTTCTGTCTATCGCAGCTCTATGGCCTGACAGCAAGGAAACCATATTTATACAACAAGATAATGCGCGGACGCACATTCTTCGAGATGATCCAACGTTTCTTGCTGCCGTGAAAGAAACGGGACGGGATATTCGGTTGATGCAGCAACCAGCAAACTCCCCGGACTTGAATGCCCTCGATCTTGGCTTTTTTAGCTCAATTCAGTCCATCACAGTTCGCTATGCACCTAACACTCTCGAGGAACTAATAGAGTCGGTTGAAAAGGCATATGATGAGTATCCTGTGGATATCCTAGTGAAAGTGTTTATAACCCTTCAATCTGTCATGATTGAAGTCATGAAAGATGAAGGAGGAAATGTCTACAAGATAACACACATGGGCAAAGACAAACTGAAAAAAGAAGGAGATCTGCCTTTGGTTCTAAAATGTGATGCTGCAATCTATCGGAAAAGCATGGAGATCATAGCAAATCATGATGCCGCATTGGCTCAACATGCAGGTATAGGTTCCTCCCTAATGATATTTTCTTGTCCTCTAGTTAGTTCCTCTCTAAGCTATCGGAAAAACTTGGAGTTTGATGTTGCTTGATGACTCTTATGCAGGGGATCCATTGAACCACTCATCAAAGAAAAAAGCACGCCGGACAGGCCCCAAAGTGATTGTGGATAATGAGACGATAATCAAAAAAGATGTGTATATAAAATGGTTGGAGGACCCATCAAGCCTTGTCTCTAAAAGGCGTCGAGTTGGCGAATTCCAAGAGGACACGGGACAACTGAAGTTGGCGTATCGGCTCAAGAAAGCACAAGCAACTATAGTTGACACACCTTTTATGGCATAAACTACCGTCTGTGTGACTAAATTGGAGTACCGTCTGTGGTGCATAAGCTCCTTGTTAGTGCTCTAATGTGTGCACTGTGTCAATGTGAATACTCCTGGGATTTGCACAATGGACCTTAAGAGCTGGTAGGATGCTACAGTTGGTGTTACTTGACCAGTATTGGCATGTGCAAGATGCTTTCCTATAGGCTTCTCTGAATGCATGGTCATAAATAATCAGTGTTACTTGACCATGTATCAGACAGAATGTATGCAACTTAAAATAGGCTTCAATAATGAATCTGCTTCAATAATGTATGCAACTTAAAATGGGCTTCAGTACTCCATATCAATCATTGTACCTTCAACCACAAAAGAAAGAAATGCAAATTGGATTTGTACTCGGTCATTCTTGTGTTAATGTCAGTCTTGTGTAAACTGAATCTAGGGTCAATTTTTTGAACTAATTTTGTACTGTGAAGAAAAAGTTTGCAAACTGAAGAATCTTGTTCTCAAGTCCCAAGAATTTTTTCCACCTAACTTAGTAGTCAGTCATAAGATCGTTGAGAGCACAGATGCAAAACATCATCACACTTTTCCTCTCTTTTCTTTACCACTAGAAGCATAAGCAGGGATCTTCAGACAATTGCTAACAGAAGGGCTAATATACTCCAGACCAATTACAGGAGTAAGTTCCTCTAGACAAATAAATCATACAACAGTGGCAACTAAAGCAGTATATACTCCAGACCAATTACATCACCAATTTAACACCGCAAACAAGATTGAACAAGAGAGAAATGGTTCCAGCGATACCTTCCGACGACCTGGGCAAGGGTTTTGATGTAGCTGTCGATGATCTCGTCGCGCATGATCTCGGGGTTGGAGGGGTCGTCGGGGGGCGGCTCCATGACCACTAGCCAGTGCTCGAAGTCGCACCCCTCGAGGAGGATCGTCTCCTTGGGCGGGCGGTTGCTCCAGTTGGGGGAGGAGTCCCGCAGCGACGTCAACGCCGACTGCGTCCCTGCGCGTGCGCCGGAGGCGCTGCTTCTTCCGCTCCCTCCGCCTCTCCCTCCTCGTAGACACCGGCGGGAGATCGTTGGTCTCCACGTGGTCGCCGTTCCGCGCTGCAGCCTCCAAGATAGAATCTTGGGTGGCTAGATCTCACGAAGGCTCAAGCGGACGAGCGAGGGCATGGTGGCCGACGAGGCGGCGTCGGCGAGCAGCGCGCGGCGGGGAGTGAGCAGCGCGGAGGGGAGTGAGCTGCAGCGAGCGGCACAGAGGGGAGAGAGCGGCGCGGTGGCAGTGAGCGGCGCAGAGGGGAAAGTGAAGGTGGGGAACAGAATGCTTGTCGGTAATTCCACGGGGGTTTTTTTAAAAAAAAGTATAGAGGCCAGGTAAATCGGGCCGGAGGGAGTATCTTTTTTAGCAACTAATATGTGACGTTAGGCAACAAATTAACTGCTATTTTTAGGCAACTATCTTCTAGGCAATAAAGCAGCATTTTTAGCAACTATAATATTAATATGATTTTAGGCATCAAATACCATTAGGAAAATGCTTTAGATCAGCCGGAGGCTGAGCGTCGATCGCAACCTCCTGGTTGCCCGCGTGCCACGCGTCCGTGTGGGGCCCAATAAAAAGCAACCTTATCTCTTCGTTCCAATCGCACCCAACAGCACCAGCTCCGATGGGAATGGTTTAGGAAACTCCGCCGCGTGCCTGCGCCGCCTCCGCCGCTCGCTGTTAGGAAGCTTCTGTCGCGCCGCCGCACCGTGTCGGTAGGAATCTGCTGCTATCCCGCCGCCGCGCCAACTCCGCCGCCCCGCTAGGGAGCTGCTGCCGCCGGTCCCATGGCCACCAGCCACTGCGTCGCCGGGGTGCTCCTGCCGCCGCGCCCCCGTGGTCACCAGCCCAGCTGCGGGAGGAAGCAGCAGCCACGCCGCCGCGAGGAACCAGCCGCCGCGAACCCCAACCTCGTCGGTGACCCAACCTCCACCGTGCCGCCCTGCACGCCTGGGCCGCCGACCCGACCAGGAGGTCCTCCGCGCCGACATCGCCGATTCGGTGTTCCACGCCACCGTATACTTCCCGGTCGTCGTCGGACCTCCATTGGTGCTGGGAGGGCATCTTTTACTACCTTATGCGTTCGGCCTTGCTCCTTTAGGTGGTCGGAGTTGCTACCTTGGGGATTTTGCCTTGCTACCATGGGCGGCCCAAGTTGCTACCTTTGGACGGCCGAAGATGCTGCTACAAGGCTGAACGGAGCTTTCCTCACCGAGCAGCGGTCGTAGCATAGCGGTGCTGCATGGGAGAAGTTGTGTAAGAGATGGAGGCAGATTTTTTTTTGCTATGATGCTGATAGCACAAAAGTGTTGCTGCAATTGTTATGCCTTTTTGCTATTGTAACACAATTTTTTTGCTACGTGGTCTCTGGTGAGGTTTCCGGTGAGATCTCCGGCGAGCTCTATCTATGTACTCCCTCCGTTCGGAAATATAAGATGTTTTAATTTTGTGAAGCGAATGTATCTAGACATCTTTTAGTGTATAGGTTTACTTCACAAAGCTAAAACATCTTATATTTCTAAACGGAGGGAGTATTAGTCAAACCATTTTTGCTACGATGAAAGCAAAAACGAGGTTTTTTTGCTTCATAGAAGCATTTGAGGGATTTAGGTGAAAATTATTTTTGCTACAATTACATAAATATTTTGTTTCGAGCGGTCCATTTTTACTCCATTGCAGCAACCAGCGGGATTGAAGATCTAAATAGGACACGTGTCAGCACCTGGACTAGGAGGCTGGAAAGTTTCCAGCCCCCGGGGGATTGCCAGCACTTGCCATACCATTATTAGGCAAGTTCAACTTTTCTTTCACATGGGGCCACCACTCGGTGCATGCTCCTCTCCCCTTTATCTTCTTCCTCTGAGACGTATGCGTATCCATCTTTTCTGATTTCATTAGTCAACGCTCCCCTCCCTTGCGTTGCTCTATCCTGAGGTTGAGGCGGGGCGAGCCGTGCGCCATAGCGGGAGGTCGGACCTGACGAGAGGTCCCCTCCAAATTATTCTTAGTAGCCAAGGCAAGTCAATTCTCGAACAGGCGCGGGGTCGCGTGAGGAATTTGGCGGCCGGGCGGGAGGGGGCGGCGGTGCGGATCCAGGTGCGGATCTTGTGTGGTGTGGGAAAGGGGAACCTTGCCGGCGCTCGAGGGAAGCCGATGGCAGGGCGCGCGTAGGGGAGGCCGGCGGCGAGCATGGTTTGGGCGGGGTTGCGCGCGTGGCCTACGGCTGCGGGGTTGGTGCTACTGGCCAGAGCGGGTAATGGAGAAGACGAGTCGGTACGACGGCGGCGCTTGTACGACCAGGCAGGAGTAACGCCGCGAGCCGCCTCCAATTTCTGGCCGGTGCAGGGTGTTCGGGGGCGGCGCTGTGTGGTTGTGTCCGGGTGGCGGCGCTGTTGTTAGGTCTTTTCCATTTTCTGGTTTGCGGTGGACAGGGGCGACAGGAACTTGCTATATTCGGGTGTGCGACGGAGGCTATAGTTTATCGCATGCGCGATGCCTAGACGGGTCCTTTCTCTTTACAATATATATCTCTCGATCTAACAAAATCTGACTCTAAACAATTTCTGGGTGGGGTATTTAAGGATGACTTGGGATATTTTTGGACACTTCCTATATTGCTATAGACTCTATTACTATAGATTTTGACCCTTGATTTAATGAGTCATCTTGAGAGTTGCTTCATAATTTCTATTGTCTTGACTCACGAGGTTTATTTTCTAGGTTTAATGTGAATAAGATTGCTGGTCTTACAGAGATTTATCATGAGTCTAATTATGAGCATGAGCATATACTAACCTTGAGTATTCTTACTCGGAGAATTGTAGACTTAAGAGATTGTCTTGATTTTTGGAAGACGTGCCAAGTATCTTGCAGTTTATCGCCTCATTGAGTTGGCATTGCTTTTACTAGTGGAGATGATAAATTTGATAGGGCTTTCTCAATGAGAAAGATTGCCAAGACCTAGTTGCGCTCAGCGATGGGTTCTTGATGAGTTGAGAATGCTTTACGAGCTAGGAATAGTCAGAAGTCTTGATTGACCAAATTATTGATATGTCTTTAGTTTTATTCATATTAAAATATGTTATTATGCTAAATGGTTGTATTACAATGATACATAGCATCAATATCTTGAGAATATTTCTTTATCTTCAGATCATATTTTTTAGAGTTCGCCCTATCTCAAATTATTTTTGTCCTTCGTCGCTGCTAACAATAGTTTCTTCTGAAGGCATTTACCTTCTGCTCTAAATTTATAACTCACTTTTTAGGGATAAGATATTTATGCCGTTGGACATGTTTTAATAAAATAAAGGTCATATACATCACTTTTAATACAGAGGTTGGGCTGCCCCATTTGGAGAAAAAAATAAAAACAGCATCAACTCAGACAACTATCGTAGTCATGGTCAAAGTTGTCAGAATCGCGATTCAAATCGTAGAATCGTCCGACTATACGATCCTACATGTTCAAAACGATCCAAACTGTAAGCGGGATCGTTTTTGGTGGAGTCGACGTAGGGTCTCGCGCCAAGTCGTCAGATCGTATTAAATCGCAAGCTGAGTCGTAAACATGAACGACTCTGACTCAAAGCTCTGGTCCAGTCATTTTTTTAAGATGGACGGCCGATAGGGTCTGTGCTAACCCTATTAATTTAGCGTTCCTAGGGCATTCGATCCAATTAGTGGCGGTTGTGTCTCTTTCTCTCTCTTCCTCCGTCGAATTCTGAGATCCATGCCAAGGTGAACGTGGAGGAGGAAAGGGACAAACTCGAGCAGGTCACAAGGTGCTCCAGTTCACACGTAATCGGTCAGCTTGTTACTACTGTTTACTTTATTTAAAATCAGATCTTGGGTGGAGCGAAGGGTTGCATGGATGCGTGCAGCAACAACACGATTTGTAGTTAGCTTAAACTAGTAAATAGTAATCAGCTAGCTAGCTTACGCATGGTTCTTATTTCTAATTAATATTTACCTAATTTTTTCATGATTATTTGTTTTAGGGAAATATGTCAACTAGCCAAGGTTCTGGTAGTAGAACAAAAAGGAAAAATGCTCCTGGAAATCGGTCTGACATTGGATGGGGTCATGGAGAGGAAGTTGATCGTGAAAAGAAGACCGTCAAATGCAGATATTGCTCTGAGGTTAGAGGGGGAGGAATATATAGGTTGAAGCATCATTTGGCAGGGACTCGCTTTAACGTGGAGCCTTGTTCAAAAGTACCTGATGATGTCCGACTAATGTTCTTGAAGCTTCTAAATTGTCATGAAGAAGAGAGTGATGCAAAAAAGAGGAAGTTACAAAGGATAGCAAATGGTTCTCAAGAACAAAATACTCGAGCATAGAATGACCAAGGTCAAGATGGAGATCATTCAGCTAACAAGGGTAAAGCCCAGACAACTGTGAATCAGTTCTACAAAAAACAAGAGCGAGAGGAGGTTTGCGTTCAGATTTGCCGTTTTTTTCTATACCTCTGCTATTGCATTCAATGCCGTCAAGAATCCAGAATTTGTAAAGATGGTTCAGATGATAGGACAATATGGTAAAAATCTAAAGCCTCCATCATACCATGAAATAAGAGTAAAATATCTCAAGCTAGAAGTTCAGAGAACAATGAATCTGGTTGCTGAATTTAAAGAAGAGTGGAAAAAGACCGGGTGTACAATTATGTCGGATGGTTGGACCGATAGAAAGAGAAGATCAATATGCAATTTTTTGGTGAACAGCCCAAAGGGTACTGTCTTTTTGGCATCTGTTGATACTTCTGATATTTCCAAAACAGCCGACAAAGTTTTTGCAATGCTAGATGATGTTGTTGAGATAGTAGGAGAGGATAATGTTGTGCAAGTTGTGACTGATAATGCGGCTAACTACAAGGCAGCTGGTGATCTATTGATGGAGAAGAGAAAAAAGTTATTCTGGACACCATGTGCTGCACATTGCATTGATTTAATTCTTGAAAATTTTGAGAAAAGTATTAAGATGCACACCACAACAATCGCAAAGGGCCGGAAAATTTGCACATATATTTATTCGAGAACATTGCCACTTAGTTGGCTGAGAGAATTCACTAAAGGAAGAGAGTTAATTAGGCCAGCGATCACAAGATTTGCTACTGCCTATTTGACATTGGGTTGTCTACATGAACTGAAAGGTGCGTTAGTTAACATGTTTAGCTCAAACAAGTGGAGGGGTAGCAAATTTGCTGCTACAAAAGAAGGCAAGGAAGTTCAGCAAATTGTATTGGATAGCCGTGGGTTTTGGCCTAATGTTGCCCTATGTCTGAAAGCTGCATTGCCACTTATAAGAGTTCTTCGGCTAGTTGATTCAGATGAGAAGCCTGCAATGCCTTTCATTTATGATGAGATGAGTCGTGCAAAAGAAAAGATAAAGCAAAATTTTGGCAATGTGAAGAAGAGGTACATCACGTATTTATGCTTGATGCTATAGATTCTAGTCCTAACATATATACTGTATGTTTACTATTCTGCATTTTCTCTGTACAGGTATAAGCAAATATTCGAGATTATTGATGCAAGATGGGAAGCACAACTCCATAGGCCTTTACATGCTGATGCATACTACCTGAATCCACATTGCCATTATAGTGCCAATTTTAAAGCTGCAGAAGTAAAACGTGGACTTTACACATGCCTTGAGAAAATGGTTCCTAATTTAGATGAAAGAGTGAAGATAGACCTACAACTTGATGCATTTAAAAATGGATTAGGACTGTTTGGAATGGAATCAGCAGTTATGACTAGAACACAGAAGGCTCCTGGTTAGTTACTTTGCACAAGTGCATGTTAACTTTGTAGTCATGTTATTATTTTTGCAGAAGTAACATAGTCTTAATTTCTTGTACCAGCGGATTGGTGGGATTCATACGGAGACGAAGTTCCTGAGCTACAAAAATTTGCTATTAAAATTTTGAGCTTAACCTGTAGCTCTTCAGGTTGTGAGCGAAATTTTAGTGCCTTTGAGCAAGTAAGAAATTCAGTGGTTATTTTTTATATGCAATATTATATAGCATATTTATGTAAGCACACTGATGATTTTATTCTAAAACTTATGTAGGTACACTCGAAAAAAAGAAATCACTTGCACCAAGAGAAGATGAATGATCTAGTCTTTGTCATGTATAACCTGAAGTTGTTAGATAGGCAAGCTAGAAGAATAAGACGAGCAAAGGTGACCTATGATGCAGAAGATGTATCTTCTGATGATGAATGGATAACTGAAAAGGAGGACCCTGTTCTTCCTACAGAGAAGAATTGGTTGCGTGCCCTAGACAAAATTGCCCATAGAGAATCAGAGAAAGAACAAGAGGCTGATCCTGAACAGGAAGTTGAGAATATGGTCAATAATTTAACCGAAGCATGTACGCAGAGTTAATTCACTCAAAAATTAACACATTGGTTCCTTCATTGTATTATAAATCACCATTATTTTTTGCTTGTTTACAGGTGGAGATGATCTTGGATTGGACCAAGATCTTGATGGCTATGACTTCGGGAACTTCAATCATGAATATGGCGACGACGAAAGCAATTAAGCCCCTTCTATATCTGCGAGGCAGTACTAGTGTTATACCGTCCACAACGGATGAAGAATAATATTTTAATATTTTCTCAGGCTGAACGTGCATATTTGTGACAATGTTCTTATGAACCTGTATGTTTGAGACCTATCGCGTATGCTTAATTTTATTTGTGGTTATGCACTTATATGCTATTTAATATATGTATGCTATTTAAGTTGAGATATATATATATATATATATATTACTTTTCTCATTCTCATACAGAATAAGCACTCATTATGTATTATCAACTATGGAAATATCAAAAAATCTAGTGTTGGTAGAATCAGGTAGAATCTTAGATTCTACGACTCGATTCTACGATACGATTCTACCAGAGCATTTCCGATCCGATTCAGAATCGCGATTCTGACAACTTTGGTCATGGTAACACAACACCACAGAAGCAAGAGAAAGGCATCAGCAAATGTTTCTCTAAACTAGGCAAGATTTCTTTGACAAACACAACTATTACTAATGTATAATTATAGTATATATTTCTTGACTTAATGACAGGGGGAAATCGCTCCCGCATTCACAAATTTTTTTTGCCAGCGATTCAGTCAATTAATATACTCCTACACTCTAACTAAGAAGGTAACCTAGTACACACCAACATAAGACAGACATGTCTGCTCAGACTAATGAATCAAGCCTACTAAAATAATTTCAGCTCTTGGACGGGATCGATCCTCTCTGGTCTTTCCTTTGGCGCGAGATGAATCCCAATCTTCACTTGAGCACGTCACGGGGATCACAATTCCAGTGTGCGCACTTTCTGCTCAGAGTAATGAACATAGATTCAGTTCAGTTCTTGGACGGGATCCTCTGCCACGAGATGAATGCCAAGCTTCACTTGAACGCCTCCATGAAATCAATGAAAGGGTCGTTGAACTCCACTGTCTGCACCACCAAGTCCATCTCCCGGCGAGCCTGGGCCCTCCGCCGCTCGATCTCACGCCGGCGGACGGCCTCCACATCGGCGGCAGGGGCAGCAGAGCGAGCCTTGGCAAGACGGGCCCTCTCGAGGAGCTCGCTCATGCTGCAGGCCGGGGGCTTCGGTGGCTCTGCCGCGACCTCGCGAAGAGGAGCCGGCGAGGCGCTGGCCTGGTTCTTGCTCACGCCGAGGGCTTCCACGCTGTTCCGCACCGAGCCCGCGGGGCATCGATCCTCGCCGCTGCTGGAACGCGGTCGTGTCTTGATCTTGGTGGGGGTGTCGAGCTGGACCTCACCGCAAGCACCGCGTGCGCGCTTCGCCGGAGGCTCACTGTCGTGGAACGATCCCGCCCGCTTCGGTTTCTTGGCGACGGCGGCGGCGGGCTTCGCTACGCAGGCGGGGTTGATGAGGACGATGCGGGAGGACGCGCAGGCACGGCCGGCGGCGGCGGATCCGCGCGAGACCAGCGAGTGGGGATGAACCGTGGCACCCATGGCCGGAGTGGAGCTCGAGAGATCGTGGTCGGGCTACACGAGATGAGATTGCGGGAATCGAACGCGGGGATTGGGATTTGGGAGGAACAGTAAGCAGATGAGTAGCGGTCAAGTTTGGGATAGAACTATAGAAGAGGCGGCAATAAGACGCGCCAACAAATTCAAGTCCAACTCGGTGTGGGACCGCGAGTCCGATTCGTGTCCGTATCGATCGAGAGTAGTAGTGTAGTACTCGGGTCCATGTGTGCCGATCGAGTAGTAGTGTAGTACTACTTCGTGAATAAGTACTCCCTTTGATCGGAAATAATACCTTAATTACACATTAGATACTGTAATTGATATAGTTAGACATACTGAATATACTCTCCGACGATGCACATATATGATTTAATTCTTGATCAAAGATAAATCATAAAAAGTCGTGTGCATGTTATCCATTAGAACAGAGGGATTGTATAAGTTAACTAAATGCCTTGTTAATTATAATCTATAAAATATACTCCCTCCGATCGGAAATAACTGTCGGAGACTTAGTACAAACTTTATACTAAGCTAGTACAAAATTGCCGACACTTATTTCTGATCGGAGGGAGTAGTACATTTTGCAAAGCTAAGTTAGTTGTCTAAATTTACTACAATTTGGAGTAGTACAACTCCTGCCGTTCATGTCCAAGTAGTACAGTTAGAAGAAGAGTCATGCTCTCTCAGTTTTTATTTAGTTTGTATTCTGGGTTTAGTTAAAATTAAACTTTTTTAAAATTTAACTAAGAATATATGAAAAAAAATAAACATCCAATATATTAAATACATATGATATGAAAATATACTTAATGGCAATCCTATTAATATAAAGTTTACATTATAGATGTTGATATATTTTCATTAATATCTAGTTAAAATTTACAGAGTTTGACTTTGACTAAACTTAGAACGCAAACTAATTATGAACGGAGGGAGTACTAAAATTATTGGTCTAGGTTAGCAGCAGGGTAAGTCGTGAATGTATATATAAACATTAGATATGGAGGTTCTCCGCCGCCCATTAGTTTGAATAGTAAGAATTGGGTTGCAATTTTGCCAGAAATCGGTTGAAATTGAGACGGCCTTGCGGAAGATGGTCGGAACCAAAATGGTGCAGTCAAATTTGGTCAAAATTGGGGGTTGGTCCGGCGCCAGTATGATGAACTTGTCATGAAAGTTCCGTGGCGCCAAGTTTTTTCCCTCTATATGGTAAACTCTAAAAATCGCTGAAAACTAAAGATATGAGCTATGGGCTCTTCATTTTTCACATCATCTTAAAGCTAATTTGCGGGATTTGGACATCTTTTCCGCCAAAAATTATAAAACAATTGTTATTTAACGGTTTTGCCTCTTCTAACGTATGAGAGCATCTCCAGCAAATCCCTTGTATAGCCCGACCATTGTAATAACCTTTTTTTACGGTTTTGGCCCAGAAATATGACCCCATCGGGTCCTTTATTTTTGCTAAAACCTTTAGAAAAATTACAGCTGTGTCAAAAAAAAATCCTCTTTCACGGTATATCTTTAGTTTTCATGAGAAATTTCCCGGTATCCCATATCGCTCGGAAAACTTTGGTGCGCTGAAAACTTCAGCTGTGCGCTTCCACCTGCCCTCGCCGTTGCCGTCTCCCCATAGAAAAGCTCACTTGTTGTGTCGTGCGCCCAATCCACACCTCTGTGATCTTGTTGCTCGTAGGGTTCCCTCTCGTCCGGAGTTGATCGAGATCGTAGTTGCCATGGACCTGGCACTAATCTCCCTAGTGTGTCCCGATTCGGACAAGCCATTTGGGTCACGTCGTTTTCATCCTGATTTGCCATGAAACCCTCTCTGACTTTCAGTTCCCCTTGCAACGCGGATGTAAATTTTATCGATTTGTTCACGTGTATGTTAAATTTTATTTTGTATACGAACCTTGCTCATACTGGAGCCGAGTTTGACCTTGAGTCTGGTCGCACAAAGCTTTTTCAAGCAATTGTGGTCGTCGGACGATTCGAATATTGATGACTTGATTCACGACGATGATGTCAATAATTTAATTGTGATTCTCCCCATGATAGAGCTCTAGGGCAGCAAAAGGAAATGTAGAGGCTCAATGGTTGTCCGTCTTTGCATTCCTCGTAACCGAGCTCTCGACCATGATATGCTAATAAAAGATTGTTCCGCCTCATCTCTTTCGTAGGCGTTATCAAATGCGTAGAGATATATCTATGCGTATTGTCAAAGCTTGCAAGGCCAACTCTCGCTTTTTCACTCGCCGCAGGAACATTATCGGCCTTTTTGAATTTAGTTTCGAACCAAAGGTCTTGACAGCTATATGGACCATGACCCCAATTCATGTGTGATTTGAACCATTCTTTACATTCCAGACCATTCTTTTTTAATATTTGAATTTAAACTATTATTGTAATTTATTTTAAAGGATACACCTTGGGAGGTGTATCGGTTTCATAGAAGAAGAGGCCAAGACGGCCGATACAACGCCAAAAGGCTACCCGATACAAACGCAACACCACACGATACACAACACAACTCATACCGACCAAACGATAAGGACTCGCCTTATACCATCTTCAGCCAAGAATGGCGAGAAGGCGATACACCGGGCTTCTAGGCCGCGTCACAACCGAAGAAGGGAACTTCAAGAGACCGATTCAAACTCCAGGAAGGCACAAGCCAACGCACCGCCCGCCCATTAGCGCCTAAGAGTCGGCGAGTGAGCGGCGGGGCTGAACCCGACTAGAGAAATCATCGATCATGGAGCGCCGGCAGCGGTGTACATAGCGCCCTGAAAGCCCGCGCTCTGAGCAGCGGCCACCATCGACTCCAACACGTGCACGAAGGACTCCACGAACCACCTAGGCGACGCCCCCAAGGAGGGAACGACGCATACGCGCCGCCGCCGCCCAAACCGAAGCCTGGCTCTAGGGTTTCCCCCGGTGGTCGAGGCGGGGAAGAACGAGCAGCGCCATGATGACGCCTCCAAGAAGGTGACGGCGCCCGCGGGCGTCGCCGTCGTCCGCATCATGCAGGGCTTTCACCCGGCCCTGCCGTCGACCCCAACCATCAAACGTGCTGCAAGGAGTCGCCTTTGGGCTCACCAACGGAGAGAAGCGAGCCGGAAATGCCACCGCGGGGCAGGAGGGTTGAACACCGTCCCACCTCGATCCACCGAACAACGAGACGGGGCTAGACGGAGGGGATCCAGCCGCCGCCTTCACCTGGCAGGACGCCGGCGCCACCACGACGCCCAGCAGCCGACCAGGTACCACACGTAGCCCGCTGTCGCCAGCAAGCCCAGCCAGGCCCGCCCAGGCCCATCTGAGCCGAGCAAGGCCGGAGCTCGCTGCCACAGCAGGGCGCCACCACCACCGCCGCGGGGAGGCCGAGCCTCCACCGACGCCGCCACGCCGCGCTCGCCGCCGGGCTTCGCAGCACCACGCCGCCAAGAGCCGCCGGCCACACGTCGCCGTCGCAAGGGGAGAGCGCCGCCGCTACGCAGGGGAAGCCCCACCGCCATCCGCTTGAATCCGCGCAGCCACCGCGACGCCGCCGCACCTCCGTGGAGCCCAGGGACCTCCGCCGCGCCGCCCCACGCCGAGCGTCGCGCCTCTGCCGGCAGCGCCGTCCCGCGCCGACCTCTGCCGCGCAGATGGGAAGGGACACCCCGCCGCCGCCAACGCCATCGGGCTTCGCCCAGCAGCGCCTTCCGGCGGCGGCGAGGAGGAAGACTGAGGAGGAGGGGGGTTAGGGCCGGCGGCGGCTAGGGTTCCTCCCGGTTGCCCGCGAGAGCGACGCGAGAGGAAAGACTCTATTATTGTAATTTAGATTATTGTGGTATTGGCATAGTGCATGATGTTGAAACATTCATAAGTTTGATTTATTATGCTGTTGTATTAAGATTGTTTTATCCAAAATTGCAAATTATAACCCTTCCTTACTGTAGTAAACGTCTATATGATTTGTTCCTTCGTAGCCTGTGCGATACCTAAAACCGATTTTTTGGTCTACCTTATATGAGTTTTATAATACCGTGATTTAAGAAATCTGCTAGAGATGCTCTTAGATATGCCGCGTCTAGCATACTGCTAGTATCTACAATATGTGCTCTAGTGTCTGGCATTCACCTATACCTTTCCCGCGGTTGGATATGTTAATTCATACTTATTTCGTACTACATATACACACCTCCGTTCTTGGTTGCATAAGGTATTTACATTTTTTGTGTGATATACATTGTATAAAACATACGCTGCACATACGTCGCTGGTTTGTCTTCAGCAATCAATAGGACCATGCCAGCAAAAATGTACAACTTTGCTATCATAACAGAGAAAAAAATGCAGTATACTAACTGAGGAAACTTGTTGTTTATGAGCTAGAACTCAATAGGTGATGGTACTCTAATTCAGTTCAGGCAGCTAAACAGAATAAACAGAAGGAACGAACTTTCCTCTCCCCATCCAGTAACCATGAATATAATTACCCAATTAAAACTCCGTGTTCATTTCAACTCTAGAAATATCTGCATCGTTTATTTTGCTCTAAACAGGTGGTACATGCGGATTCCACTTATTACATTGCTGACATAATATAATGCTGAATTCGTAGTACATGGAAAACTAGTCTTCAGAAATCTGGTCACTGCTGCCCATTTAACTTAAACGGTGCTTAGCACTACCATGCCACAACTCACAAATGACTAACTTCAAACCGAATTTCCTTCGCTATCTGCATGGTGAGCAGACTGGAAGAATTTATGCTGCACACGCCGAAATGTATCTTTATGATCTGCTCAGGGATTTTACGTTGCTTATGAAAGAAGAAATTCTCTTGGGGTCTTTTCGAATTCCATCAGCAGCACATATACCACTGCTAACATCGACTCCATCCGGCTTCAGAACAGACACTGCTTCGCACACATTATCAGCATGAAGGCCTCCAGCCAATAGCCATCCATTCTTGCTTCTAACAGATGGCATCTGAAATTTCTGCCAGTTGAATCCCTTGCCACTGTAAACAAGGAAGACTGAATGTTTGTTATGTGCTTTCTATGTCCCAAAATATAAGATGTTTTGGTAGGCTAAATAGCCTACCAAAATGTCTTGTAAAGGCTGTGTTCATCAATTGATGGAGAGGCCGGGGTCATACTCCTTTTTTTAAAAAAAAAACACAAAATGTCGCGTATTTTGGGACGGTACTACTTTTTAGAAGCAGTTAAGTTTTTCATGGCGATTTTGGGAAGCACAGCACGTAAATAACTTAGCATATACTGCTATAAGAAATTTTTCAACAATAATAGCATATGCATGATGAAGAACAGAGGTACATGTCAATGTAATATGAATACTGAGATCAATGATGGGTATTCACCAAAAACTATAAAGAAACACTAATGGTTTTTTCCGGGTATATCAAACACTTGAATGGATAATTGACTTTTATCTATTACTCCCTCCGTTCCAAAACTGAACTTCTAGTTTTGTCCTAAGCCAAACTACTTCATTTTCTACCAAATTTTTAGAATAATATATGAACATCTATAACACCAATTTAGTTTTATGAGACTCATCATCACTGATTTTCATAGTATATTGATTGGATGTTGTATATGTTGACATTTTTCTACAAAATTCGGCCAAACTTAGAGAAGTTTGAATTAGGCAAAACTAGAACCTCTATTATTTTGGAATAGAGGGAGTAATAAGGAACAAGCAGAAAATAGTTCAGCATAGTGAACAAGTCTTTACTCACTGAAGAAGCAATGAACAAAATTCTAACCTTCCGCCTTTTGCACTGTCCACTAAGAACCAGTCAAGTACATATTTTTCAGGAGGAGGAGCATTAATAAGTTTTCCATCATCATCGGCATTTAGGACATAAATGATTCGTCTATCCTTTGAAAGCACAGGAAGCAATGCACGGGGTTCATCTCCATGGAGCTGCATATGAGAAATTCCGTATAATCACTGCAACGTTGCAAAAATAATTCATAACATAACATGACACAGGAAACTACATAGCTAATTTCTAACCTGCACTAGATTAAGGTCACATGAATCAGATACTCTTAATATTGTCTCTTCGTCATCATCCACAAAAACACCAACTGATTCAGCCCCATAAGATTGCGCTACCCTTGATATTTCTTTTGCTTCTGCTAATGCGACGGAGCGTTTAGAGTTAGGCCAGAGTATCAAGCCAATAAGTTTAGCTCCTGCCTTCACAGCGATTTCTGCATCTTTAGCCGATGTGATGCCACACATTTTGACTACAGGCTTAGCACCTTCATGACTTGGTAATGAAGATCTAATGGTGTTTGATCCATGGGTACTCTTCATCGCCCAGCAAGACGTTTTAACTAGAGGAATTCTTGTATGTGCTGATTAAGAAACCGAGTTTAATTAGTAATCACTAGCATAAGTAAACTCAATAAGCTGTGAGACAAGAATGACATTGTGAGGTTGTGAAGTACTACAACAATAAATCTATATATAGAACAAAATAATCTAGGATCAGCGTAAGAGAGGTGCCAAAGATTTTTCTTTAGCAAGAACACATGGTACACAAAATCAAATCTGACAACATAATATGCATGCCTTTCAGCCCTACACCACTAATTATCATAGATATAATGTGCAAACATGCTCTACAAGACTACATATCCCTTTTCTACTTTTTTGCAACGAGCAAGTCCCTGTATTTTCATGTCCTAGTTCGCATAATGAGAAATTACAAAAGCCTGACATTTCAAGCAACCCTATCAAGCATAAACGAAAATCAGGATTGGTAAGTAATAAAACGTAATTCCCAGAATTTACCATTGTTATGCAATATAGAAATTTGTTGAGACTGTCTTGCTGAGACGGACGGCGCCATTAACGTGACCACTCGAGATGGACTGTGGAAACAAAAGAAGGTTAAGTTGAGATAACAAAAAAAAAGTTTGAGTTCATCACTTATATGGAACAAAATAATCTCAAGTTTGGTACAGTACATCCCTTTGCAGCTAGAATGGAAGAAGGCAAAGAAAAATCAATGATGCTATTCCTCCAACAGGTGCCCAGGTGGACTGAAGCGGAATCTCCATTTTGAAGTGTCCAGTGGCCCACAAACATATATACTCACAGTCCAACATTGCGGCTCCTAATTCCTCAATCCGCCTCGAGAACATGTAATTTCAGAGACCGAGTCCAAGAGATACTGCTCCACTCAAATCGATCTTCCGTGCTGAGGAAGAACCCAATCGAACCACGGACTAGCGGAGCATCGATTAGATGGGCGCAGCAAACAAATAACTCCTAGAATCGAGTAGAACAAACGAACTTCTGGAATAACAGATCCAATGGGGCTAGGGTTCATTACCGCGAGCAGAAGAAACTAATCCAGTAGGCCTGGATGTTAGTTGCCGTTGCAGATTCCAGTAGGGAGAAAAGAAGATAGGCGGCACAGAATGGGGGCGGCACAGAATGGGGCTAGGGTTCATTACCGCGAGCAGAAGAAACTAATCCAGTAGGCCTGGATGTTAGTTGCCGTTGCAGATTCCAGTTGGAGAAAAGAAGATAGGCGGCACAGAAAACGGCAGAGCCTGTCTACCGGATTTGGTTTGGTAAGCCGGGGGGAAGAGTAGCTAGGACTGACGATTGTGGTAGGTGAAAAGAGTTGGACAATTCCAAATGAGGAAAACTCTGCATTTTGTAATCTTTAGCTTAGGGAAACGTTCAAGTTAAATTTCACTATTCACACGAGGACCTAAAAAATTGAACCAAAATCTTCAAGATCAGAGGGCCTCAAACTTGGTATAAGCCTTTCTGTAACGTAGGAATTTGACAGAGATCCCACAAAATGTGTACAATTTTCCCCGTTCCAAACATGACTTCAAGCATAGCAAAATTGGTTGGAGCAAAATGTATGAGCCACCACAATTCAAGCATAGTTGTACAATACGATCTGGATTTACCTGCTACAACTAACAACCCTATTTAGACAGGCGCAACACGAACACGGTGGTAGACCTATCTGTGTCGCAGACAGATAAAACATTGGACAACTTCACCCACACCGACTCACCAAACCACACTACATCGGCCATCTATCAGACTCGCATTACACAATCTGCAGACAAACCAGATATGTGTACCAATCATGCTAAGATAGCCAGACCATGATTGGGTTCCTGTTCTACTCCTGCTTCTCAGCTCTTACAGGACCTCTGGGTATCTTGCTCAGAACCTTGGCGTCGAGGACCTTGTACTGCTTGTGGAGCTCTACATGCACCTTCTCGGCAAAATGATCCACCTTGTCCTGGTACTTGTGGTACAAGATCGGCACCGTGTGTAGCATCAAGGCCGCTGTTCAACAATATCATGATGATTAGTTAACAGAACTGTCACGAATTCAAAGAGATGCAGACAGATGGTTTTACTTTTTAGGTACTCAAAGATTCATTACCAGCATATATCAAGGTCAGGAAATCACAGAGGCTCCCAATTTCAGAAAGAATCCAGAGAGCGACGATCAACTGAAACATTGGAACCACGTGTTGGCAATCGCCAATTAGTCAAACAGAACAAACTGTGAAGTTTTGGTGAAGGTAAATGAACATAGATTTATTTGGGTAGAAATATACGCCTAGAAACTTCATCAGGTCATGCCCCAGGGCAATCTCCCGAAGCAAACCAAGTGCTTGGTTGATGTCAGTACGCAGCACTTTCATGATATTCGCAGCAAGCTCTTCAGATATCTGTACTTGAGGAATATCAGGCTGGTTCCTGAAACGGAATAACCGATGATGTTAAACAAGCTGGATGAAGTGTTAGCCACATAATAATTTTACCATGTCCTCCTCACTTCTTGATGAAAACGGTGGCCTTGGACCACAAGAACACGACAGCCAGGGCGCCAATCAGCACATGAGATACCAGAGGCAAGAGATTGTATTCGACAACTTCGAACAGAACCCATATAGCGGTTGCACCCCCGATGACTGCGGCAGATATCTTCTTGTCTTTCCACATCAGTACATCAGCAGCTGCATACATAACACACATACAAATATGTAACTGAACAACATATGCCATGCAACTATGATTTTGAAGTGCATTTGCTTGACTGTTACTGTCACGAGTGAGTTATCATGTGTTAGTGTAGAAGTTAATGATTTTTTTTCATAGAATAGCACAAGGGAGTTATAACGGATCAATTACTATGAAATTAAAATCAGCATCGGTTCCCAACTCTGTTCTACAATCCTCTTTAAGTCTTAACCCATTGCCCTTGAACGCATAACCTACACTTTCCAGATCCATCAAAATAGTTTTATCTGACAGTTATAGAAATGCATGATGTTGAAATTTCATTCGAGTCTGATAAATACAGAGAGAGAAACACAGGAGAATCATGGCCCCAAAATCGTACTCCCTCCGATCAGAAATAACTGTCGGGGATTTAGTACAAACTTTGTACTAAGTTAGTACAAAATCACCGACAGTTATTTCCTTCCGGAGGGAGTTCGACCTTCCAACATTACACACCCCTTTCATCAAAAATAAAATTTGACAAACTAACATGCAATCTCTGCAATGATTGCGTATACATAAAGATCTGTGCTATGTACTTTGGCCTAGCATTTTGTGAGCAGCCGTAAATTCTTGCCCTTCCGTTTGAAGAGTTGAGCAGCGGCAACATTGTAGCTTAAGAGCGACTCTAGGAGGTGTTGACAGACATATTTGAGTGTATCCTTGTTTATGAAGGTAGACCACAGAGCTGGATGACAGAGGGGTGATGATTAAACATGAGTAGGACCCTCAAAATCCAGCTGGAAAGAAACGCTATGCTCATTATCTCAGTTGCTGAACTGCTGATCAATAACAAGGCCTTTAAGGAAACAATTCGAGAAAACCAACGTGGGCAAATGGCTAGCTCCGCCCTGCCAATAATATTTTTTTAAAGACTATTGTAAATCTTCTCTCCATCAATGAAGAAGAAACAATTGCAAACCTTTATCAGTCATAGAAAAGAAATCTCTTAATTAAGACCATAATATTTTTTTTCTAAAAATAGGGCATGTTGTAAATGGATCAATCTTCTAATTAGCAGCGCCGATTTCGCTCTCCAACATGTCTCTTTTCCCTATTCCTAATTCCTATGGAGTTCATGTTCCCCAACTACTCTCCTCGAGATATCAAGGACCGCCCCAGTACAATTCAGAATTAGCAAGGTGAATTTTCTCCTATGAATCAGCACTGAAGAAAGCGAATTCCGGTTCAGGCACGTAACTAAGTTGCTAGAACTAGAGAAATCAAGAATTAGGATAGGAAGAGAAAGAGCCATACTTTTACCACCACCGAGAGCCTTGTGCACGGACTTGTCCTCCCTCAGGAACCTAAACCCCCTCGCCCTCGCCGCCGGCGGGGACGCCGCCGCCTCCGAGGCGCCGTCAGCCGGTGGGCCCGTGGGAGAATTCTCCGTGGGTGCAGCCATGGTGGGAGCAGATCCCAACGCTGTATCGATCAGCAAGAACGCGAGACCTCCTTCCTTCCTCCCCACGTCTTCTAGCAGAAGAAACAGAGCGGGGCAGGGCAGGACTCATTTAGGCGTGATGACTCGTGACGGAGAAAGATAGAAGCGGTTTAGGCGGGGTTAGCTGGAACTCTAGAAGGGGTCGGCGAGTCGGTAGCACACAGTTGGCAGCCCAGATATGTTCTGGAAAAGCTTGTTACGTTATGTCTGTCATCATAGGAGTAATGCTGCCACGGGAGATTGTCAAGTAGTCACCCGTTCTAAATTTAACTGTCGCAACGTTGATCAAATTTGGTCTAGATACGGTTTTAATGTGTAGGCTTTGCTTATTTTTGAAAAAAAAAGTCTGACATTAGTTTGGAATGGAGAGAGTAATGGATACTTAAATATAACATTGAACTTGACAAACCTGTTTTCTATTTTCGCCGGATAGAGAAATCATTATTTTAGATGTCGACTTTTTTTCTTTTGAGATTTTAGATATTGATTCTAGTTGTGAGCCATTCCATCTTATTTGTAGAGAGGAGGCCATGGCTAGATTTGTTGGTGTCAACCTTTTTATGAGTGGGTTGACTTCCTCAACATGGCCATCTCAAGGCATAGTTAAGTTTTTTTTCCAGTCCGCCTAAATTCAGTTTGTTTGTATTTAAGCATATTTGATTGTTACGATTCTGACTAATATTGGTCCAGGCCATTTTATCTTTTTCATAATTCTAATTTTTGAAATTCTAGATGCCCATGTGGTCCATTTATGTATGGCAAGAGGTGTGATAAAAGTTTAGTTTCACATTGCTAGTTTGAAGGAGTACTTGGACCACTTTATAAGGTGAGCTCTTCTCTTTGTTCCATGAGCATATGAGAAGAGGACTCCTAAACGCCTGCTTCTCCACCGCACGCCTACCTCGCCACGCTACGACGCATGCTCCGTGGTTGTGGAACGGGCCTCGATCCGAGGCTTCTTTTTTATCACGCATGACTGGACGAATATGAACGGTTACACATGAGCTAAAACGTTCAGCACTAATTTGTCTCCTGCATCTGCCTGTTCCCATGTGGGAACCCCTCTCCATAGACCTAAATCTATTGAGTTGTATCTAAGGCCTCTCCTTGTGATTTGGATCTTTCTTATGAGTGAATTCTGTTGTTCTTAATCTTTTCCTGTGGATTCTATCGAGGCAATATTTTCCCTCCTAAGATTCTATCTTGTTGTTTGCCAATCTTTCATTTTCGATTATATTGCTTGCAATCTTTCCCTTGTGATTTTGTTGGTTTGGTGGATCGAGCCGTTGGGAGCAACTGATTTGTATTGTGTGAGTGGTGTATGTTTGTATCATCGAATTCCCTTGGAGTTCTTTGTGTTCATCGCCGTGTTCTTTGTGTTCTTCCCCAAATTCCCTCTAATCCGTGAAGATCAGGCCTCCCTAGAGGCAAGCCTCATATCAACATATGATTTAGGCATCATCATATTCTCATATGTATTAGAAAGAGTTCCTAAAAACTAAAGTACCCAATAATTGAGTTGATGTGCACGGGCTCTTGTGAGAGGTCCTTGTAACTGAGTTACATGAGAAGGTGTAGGTGCAGCGGTTGCATCAATAGTAGGGATGTCCTCATCATGTGAGTAAGCTACCACTGTCAATTAGTATTGTGATAGTCATGTTTCCAAATTGTATGTGCACTATGAAAGTATTTTGGGCAACACACAATGCACATAAGAGATTGTGTTGATATTTCTAGTGTTGTTTCACTCCTTTTCCATTTCTGAATTGTCCTTTTCTTCATATTCAATACGATATATGATTCATGTAGGTTCATTGTCATGAACTTTTAGTTCTTGAACTAGTGATTTTGTGCCATTTTGAAACCTTCTTGTGTCTTGGAATCAAATTTATTTGCAGAATATTTTTTAAACTATTTATTTGAATCAATTTCTAGAAATAATATACAAAAATTAGAAATTTTCAAACATAATACACTATTGTCCTAGCCTTGGACGATTAGAACTAGTTGGCGAGCCACTAGACGATAGGTACAATGCTTGCATGCAATCTAACTTATTGTTCATGCCCAATAGGTGGGTCCCTTGAATATTGCAGGAGCTATTGTTTAGGGCATGGACAATAGGTGAGGCTCAGAAATATTGCAGGCAGGTCCTGGACAATATCATATAATGTTGTATTTTTTTGCCGTAAATTTTTGCCCGCCTGTGGTTCCTGCCAAGATTTTTCGCCTACTGTTAATTTGAGTATGTTCAAAATATATCTTCCTTTTAGTTGTAGCCATTAAGTTAGTATATTCTAAATACATCTTAATTTTGGGTAATTAATACAAATAATAAGTGATATGTCTCACCTGTGGTAGTCTGAAAATAAGTGATAGATTTGCATATTTTAGAAGTGATATGGAAAAAAGATAGAATAAAACATACTATTGGTATGAAATCTTGGCGAAAAAACCGTGGGAGAGAAAAAAAATCCAGCAAAACAAAACAATATTATATGACTTATTGTCAGGCCCTGAACAATAGGTAGGTTCTTGGAATTCTGGGGCCCTACCTATTGTCCAGAGTCCTATCATCTAAAGCCTAGAATATTACATGCATGCATTGGACCTGTCGTTCAGGTCTGGCCGATTAGGACTAATTGTCAAATGTAGGACGACAATGTATTATTTTTTGGAAATGTTATTTTGTGTATTGTTTTTGAAATTAATATTTTTTTAAAAAAGTTCTTATTTTCATTTGTAGCATAAAATTTTAACTCTTGCTTCCTGAGTAACACTAGCAGGTGTTGTGGAAGGAATAGTTGCAGGCAATCTATGCTGCTGAAAGTTGACTTGTCTCTTTGCTAAATAAAAATAGGTTCCCTGGTTGGTGTGCTTGTTCCATTCTCCTAGCATACCACGTGGCTTTACGCATGCATGTTTGTGCGCTTGAGGCATTGCACATGAATTTGCATATAAAGATTCAGTCGAAATATAAAACTCTTGACATAGTCATTTTTGGAGAGTTGGACCATTTTTAATCAATAAAATCATGGCCTTCTCAAATTCTTCGTGAAACTACAGAAGTTTGAGTAGGAAGTGAAAGTGCTTAACATTATCACAAACGGATGATTCTGCAAAAAAAAATAGGAAATGACAGAAACAGTGCTAGGGAATTGTTGGTGCAAAGAAACTTGTGCCTCGGCACCACTGAATGGCAAGCCCCTTGAAATATTGACTACTACTTCAGTTCTCTGGTCGAGTGTTGTTCTTGTCACATCGAATTACTGTTTGATGGTTTGGATGAATCGGTGTTAGTGCCATAAACTCGTGTATATTCCTCTTGGCAGGCTTGATGACAGGTTGCAGTCATTTCAGTTCACCGTGAAAAGTTACTTTGGAGTTGGGAATTGTATGAAGTTGGCCAGTCACAGAAATTTCATTATCTTGATTGTCAGCATATTGTTGTTGCTAATGATGATTTTTTATAGTAGCATGTACAATGTTCCTGCCGCCACCGAGCCGCTCGCCTTCGATGTCGCATAGATCTGGGTGGAGGTGGGATTTTAACCTGAAGAATTTTTTTTCAGAAACCAATCCCTTTCTCTGATCTACAACCGATCAACTCCACGGATGAAAACTGCACATCACCCTGGACTCGAGAGCAAGATGGGGGATTTTAATAAAGATACCAACCCCAAAGAGCTCTCAATCCACTTTGATGTCGAAGATCAGTGGCTCTGGTACCAATTGATCATGGTATGTTATGCCAATTACAAAGAAAATTAGAGCACACACAGGAAACATTCATAGATTTAGGGTTCAAACTTTCGTTATTCTAGAGGAATTTAGGCTAGGGTTTGCTCATACAACAGAAAATTTAAGCTAACCAGAACATAGCGGCTAAGGTTACAACCCGGCCGATACTATGAAATATGCCATTATAATGCTCAGATTCGAGCTAAATAGGAAACAAAAGTCCAGCTAATTAAGAGAGTGAGCAAGTGATATATAAATTAATAAAGCAAATAACAACATGTCGAGGAGGGAGAGTTGTATGATTTCCCATTAACTACTCTGTTTTAAGGGCTTGGCATGAACCGGTATCGGAGATTCAACGGTCTAAGTGTGATCCAACACAAGCACACTGAAGGTGTTAAATTTATTAATTAATTTGTTTAATGAATCGGTCGAGGGACCAAGTCACACGTGTCAAAGGGCGACCACCGCCGCTCACAAACGGCTTCCCACCACAAAATGAGCGAAGACATTTTCAATGAGGTCACGCTCACCACGGGGCAGTGGCTGCAGCTGCAAGGGAGGGGGCTATGGCGGCGGTGTTAGGGTTTCCCCCTAGTTCTGCATATATAGAAAAAAATGCAACTTGGGGGTTAGACAACCCACCAAGCAATTTTAATAGAAGAATTTCATGTGTACAACGAGAGAGCAAGCGCTAGCACTCTAACTCAAGACCTCGCGGGTAGGGTAGGTATCACCACCTCCCAACCATCCGGGCTATGCCTCGGTTCACAGTTCTGCATATATAGGAGGAGCAATATATATACGTGGAGGGTCAGATTTCTGTTGGCCCCGTTTCTTGTGTGCATGTCAACGTGGGTCATTGATGTATTCCGATTGTTATTATGTCTCTGTGTCTTAAAATATTTAGAATAAATAACTTAACTTTTTCTAGATACGACATATTAAAAAGCATCTAGATAAATCTATATCAAGATAAAACCAAGTCACTTTATTTTATGAGAGAGTGAATACTCTATATTCCAACAAAGATTGCTGGAATTTGTATCTGGCCATTTGGCCCTACCTGTTGAGCAATAAACTGTTGCTTTACCCCGACAAAGAAAACTATCCCAAATTCTGGCCGTTCTTGATCCTCCTCATCCTCCCCATTACTTCATTAAAGGAGACGTCAAATGCATCCCTCATGCCGCCCTCGAACCTCACCCTGGGGTCTGATGTCTATGAACGCTTCTATTCTTGTAGACAGTGTTGGGCCTCCAAGTGCAGAGGTTTGTAGAACAGCAGCAAGTTTCCCTTAAGTGGATCACCCAAGGTTTATCGAACTCAGGGAGGAAGAGGTCAAAGATATCCATCTCAAGCAACCCTGCAATTAAGATACAAGAAGTCTCTTGTGTCCCCAACACACCCAATACACTTGTCAGATGTATAGGTGCACTAGTTTAGCGAAGAGATAGTAAAATACAAGTAATATGGATGATTATAAATGGTAATTGCAATCTGAAATAAAAATTACTATGAGCAAACATGTAATAGAACTTGTTGTAAACGGTATTTCAATGCTTAGAAATAAGGCATAGGGATCATACTTTCACTAGTGGACACTCTCAACAATGATAACATAATTGAACACATAAATATCTTTCTTCACTATGATACCCTGAACAGCGTAGGGATGTGAAAGCTCTCCTTAAAGTTTGCATTCCCCAATCCAGATTACCCCACACTGTCACCTTGAGTGCACTAGACGGTTCCAGACAAACACCACAATTTCATAGAGACATTCAACTCAAATCATAACTCATGATAAGTATTACTGTAAAATTTATCCTAAGAGCCACACACGATGTGCACATTGTCAACTTCACATCGTGGGACAAGGTGTCTCCGGAGATTATACTAATAAAACCACTTGAGTAGCATAACAGATGAAGAGTAACATCTACTAATTCAACTAGATACAAAGCTCATGATCACATAAAGATCACACCATGGGAGAGAGAGATGAACCACATAGCTACCGGTAGAGCCCTCGGCCTTGGGGAGAACTACTCCCTCCTCATCATGGGAGTCGGCAACGGCGATGGAGATGGCGGTGGAGTCGATGGAGATGGCTCCAGGGGCAATTCCCCATCCTGGCAGGGTGCTGGAACAGAGACTTCTGTGCCCCGAAATTGGTCTTCGATGGCGGCGGTGCTGTGGAACTTTTCGTGGATGGATGTTGATTCCCTTAGGGTTTTCACGTTGGAGGCTTTTTATAGGGAGAAGGGCGATGTCAGAGGGCACCCAGGGGCCCCACACCACATGGTTGTGCGGCCAGGGGCACACGCGCCACCACCTAGTGTCGCTGCCTCCTGGCCCTTCTCCATCTCCCCTTTGGGCTCCACGTACGTGATAGCAAATTAGGGACTTCGGGCTTTGTTTCGTCCAATTCCAAGAATATTTCCTGTATAACTTTTCTGAAATACAAAAACAGCAGAAAACAGGAACTGGCACTGTGGCATCTTGTTAATAGGTTAGTTCCGGAAAATGCATAAAAATGCCACGAAGTGTAAACAAAACATAAAGCAATTGGTGTAAAACAAGCATGGAGCATCAAAAAATATAGATATGTTTGCAACGTATCAAGCATCGTCAAGCTTAACTCCTGCTCGTCCTCGAGTAGGTAAGTGATAACAAAAATAATTTTTGAGGTGACATGCAGCCAACACAATCTTGATCAAATTATTGTAAAGCATTGCAAGCTGAGATCAAAGTACTCTAAACATGGGCATAAGAGATATAATTCTAACAATAGAACTTAGCAACCATGTTACAACATGAAAAGTAACACAAACAAAATATCATGAATAATAATGCATTGAAAGTTATTTGTTTGTTTGGAGCATAGAGAAAACATAGCAAAGTGGTATTCAGCTTGTCCTTCATGGAATAGCAAAATATAAATGCATAGGACACCTTCAAAGTTCAAAGGGTGACTAGATACAAATAATTTGAGAACAAGCAATACCATAATCATGAATCAATCAATAATAAATTTTGGGACTATGCACATTATACTCAAAATGACAACTATGCTCTCTTAATCGGTGCATAAAGATAGGAGATGAAGACTCAACATAAAAGTAAAAGAAAGGCCCTTTGCAGAGGGAAGTAGTGATTGCAAGTTTTATAAACCTTCCAAAAATTATGGTACTTATTAGCTTTGAGCTCTCATTGCCCCTATCATTGGCATCTTGAGTGGTTAAGGTTAATGTGAGAACAAATATGAGTTATATGCTTGACAAACCATAAGTTGAAAATCTCATGTTCGATGAATACGAGTACCTAAACCACATGCTACTCAACTTAGGTCCCAAGCAAGTTCTTGTTATTGTAAGCATACATGTATCATCGAGAATGCCAACGGGGTACCTCCTGCCTGATGATATGGAAGCTTTCCCATATCAAAATTACATGACAAACAGACAATGAACACCTCGACATCTCTTTTATTTACCATTGGGTATAGCTTTTTATTTTGAGATGCGTCATCGAATGTCCACTATGGTTATCTTGTAAATTTCCACCATGAATGATGCATGGTTTAGATTAGCATCCCAGGCGTTTCTCTAACACATATACAAACTCCATGAGCTCACAAGTTTCCAACTTATTTCACACCGCTAGGCATCCATAAACAAAAGATCATGATATCAACGAAATAGGAATAAGTGCAATGTTAAAAATGTGCCCCATGAAAGCATGACTGTGCTAATTCTCAACTTACAATTTTCAAGCATATAAACTTCATAAGAGAATCACAATGGTCAAGTTTATGAAGTGCAAGAAAGTAAATATGCCGTCAAGTTCATGAGAGCTTTACTAACTAATTTTCTCATAACAAACAATTTAATTTGGAAGATAGATAAAAGTATGATAAATATACTTGGAATAGCAAATGCTAATAGGTAGATATGGTGGACACATTGGCAAAATTTGGTTTTTGGGAGTTGGATGCACGAGTAGAGATCATACTCAGTACAGATGAAGGCTAGCAAAAGACTGGGAGGGACCAACTAAGAGAGCAATAACGGCCATAATCATGCATAGCGACAAAACATCATTAATCAAAGCATAAAGTGATATTACAAGTCAAAAACTAAATGATCATAGAGGCTTGAGATGATTGGTTCATAGTCATAACATGATGTAAGCATGCGCAAGTCGACCCAAATAAAGCATCAAAGGAGAATACCACAATATTATGCTTCTATATGATAAAAACAACGCATGATTCTTTCAATGGCACATTAAGCACTCTCAGTCATTTGAGACAAGTCATGCTACAACAATAACTAATAAGCATATAATCAAAATAATATCTAGCATGACATGCTAAAGTCTAAGCCACAGTCTAAACAAGCTTCCTTTTGCACCTGACGAGGGGTTAACTCGACAAATGTCCTAGATGAAGGACTTAGGATCGGGGAAATAGGGCGTCGGATGAACTCGAAGGTAAACTTAATCAAAACAAGGTGGCTATGAAAGTAAACGTGGGCGTAAAACCTGGCTTGCTTTCAATCTGGCCTACACCGTCCTCTCCTGTCCCCTATATATAGGTGGCCAGGTCTCAAGGATCGAGTAGGGTCCGATACAGATTATAATATTGACATACGGTAAGAACTCATATTTCGACTAGTATTACAATTAGGCCTAGCTTAATGGGCCTCAGGGGTGCTGAACTGACGGGCTCTATTATCTATACCCTTGTCAGTAGCCCCTGAGATTCTACCAGAATTGCAGATTCAGGTTGAATCTCTAATCTTAAAATCTTCGACTTGATCATTTCTTTGACTTCTTTATATCTTCAAATCTTCGACTTGGTCTTTCGACTTATTCTTATTATGATATCTCGCAAGGGGTTTTGATGAACAAGCCTGACAACTCTGACGGATCAAGAGGCCAGTTAACTGCCGAAATAGATACTTGTCACCTACTTCAAATTCAATCCCCTTGGACTTGAATTTGGGAAACCGGTCAAACCCATTCTTTTGCCGCATTTAGGACTTACAAAGAATGAATCCCAGTGGTTCTCAGGGTACCTAGTGCGTCCACCAAGATTTTCTTCGCGTCATAGACACGAATACATACCAGCAGAGCGCATCCATGTGCGTATACCAGGCCTCACAGGACGGATCCCGGGGTCTTACCTTCGTGATAATCACGACATTCGAGTTTCGTTGTGATAACGCAACTCGAGAATCGCATGTCGCAGTCTTTATTTGACTGAAAATATTCGGGTTATATAACCATGACTTAATAAACAACTCGCTCCCGATGGGAGTAATAACGTTTCATCGAATTTTCCTTCACCTTCCTTGCTCCGGTATTCATGAATAAACATCGTCGGGTGAGCGCTCAGCGCTCCCGATGGGAGTAGCCCCCGAGGCTATAATCGAAGAATTATTTTTTCGAGTATAGGCTCAAATATATTGTGCTCCATCTTCATACTTCAACTCGAAATAGTTTGATGATAATATCATCGGGGGCGCACTCAGCGCTCCCGATGGTAGTAGCCCCCAAGGCTATAGTCCAATGTTTTTCGAGTATAGTCTCCAAAATTAATTCTTGTTTTGTCGGCGCCAATCTTTTGTCACTGCCCTCTCATTCCTTACTCGCAAATTGCCATATTCAATATTTGTCGAGTGCATGCATCTGTCGAGTTTATCTTTGGTTTTGTACCTTCTTCATGACGTCAGCGGCCAAATTTCTCTATACGTCACTTTGAATTAGCGCAAACCATTTTGTGGGTAGCGCGGTAATTTTGTATTTTTCCCCGCCCGTTAGTGGGCTGCCGCTTCCTCTCCGTGCGCCACGTCTCAGCCCACGTTCCTTCTCCGGGAAGGTATATTAGGGGAAATTGGAGATTTGCACTGTTTACCAGCTCATTATCTCCGCCGCCGCCATTATTTCAATCTCTGCGCCCTGCTATTCTCCTGCCTAGCCCCCAAGCGCAGATCGTGGATGCGTGTGAAGCACTTGGCAAAAAAGAACAAAATGGCCAAGGGTAAAGCGACGAACTTCGCAACGAGCTGGATGCCCTCTGCTTTCAAGCAGAAGGATCTGAACAAGGCCAAGGCGGACGGTCTTGTCTCCAACAACGACTCCATCATCTTCCCTAGCACCGAACGGATCCCCAAGCCCCCGAGCGGCTACCGGGTGATGTTCCTCTCTTTCCTTCTCCGCGGACTCTCTCTTCCTGCCCACGAGTTCCTTCGTGGGCTTCTTTATGTTTACGGTGTGTAGCTTCACCAGCTCACACCTAACTCTATCCTCCACATTGCCTATTTTGTGACTCTTTGCGAGTCGTTCCTGGGGATCGAACCCCATTTTCTTCTCTGGAGGTCCATCTTTCGGCTCCGCCCCAGCGTTTCTTTGTCAAATAAGCCTGAGCTGGGCGGAGCTGTCGTCTCTGTGCGTGCTGAAGCCCAATACTTGGAATTTTCCATGTCTGCATTAGTCCAGGGATGGAGGACCAAATGGTTTTATATCAAAGACCGTAAGGCCGGCTCCAATGATGAATACGGCTTAGCACTTTTCGATGCCTCCAAAGAATTGAAGAAGTTGTCATTGTGGGATTCAGCTCCCACAGATGCAGAGATGGAGGAGATCGCACCGCTGCTGACCCGCATCCAAGCCTTGAAAGGTGGTAAAGGAGGTGCTCTGTCGGGTATTCAACTCATGGCGTTCTTTGTGTAACGTCGAGTTCAACCCCTGCAACATCGTCTTTCCAAGCTTTGGAACTATTCTGGCTTGGTAGACTCTTCTCGAGTCTCTGGAGATCTGATTGAGAAGCAAGATGTCGACAAGCGGGTCAGGGCTCTTACCAAGCTCACCAAGGATCATGCAGTTGCGGACTTGGCCGCCCCTTATTTTGACTCCGAGCACCCTTTGCCCAAGGTATGTTTTCTTTGCGTTATCGATTCTCGTTTTTCCCCTCATCTTCCTGCTGTCATTTGGCATGTCTCAATAATTTTACTAACTTACTTCTTTTGCAGGATCATCAGTTCCTTGTTTCACGCCCTCCCCTTCCAGAGGAGGGGCCTCTACCGGTGGATCTGGCCTCTACTATTTCCGAAGCCCTCGAGGCTGAAGAAAATCAGGACAGAGATGATGCCGAAGTATCGGAAGATGAGACGAGCTCGATGACGTCGCCTCCTCCTGCACTTTCTGAAGATCTGGTTGTCGATAAGAAGAGGAAGCGTATCGAAGAGCTCGCATCTTCGAGTGCCTCCATGCAGAGAACTGTGGCCGGTGAAGCCCTTGTTCAAGAAGATGATCTAGAACTGTTCGACTTCATGGCATCGTAAATGTTCTGTGTACTCTATGATTTTGTTGTGTTTGCTTTGTTCCTTATTGGGTTGTATAAAACTTGTTTCCTTTTGCTTTCCTTGCAGTGATGATGAGGACCCGAAGAGGGATGCTAACACTGCTCCCTCTGTTGAGGATATGACTGATGATGAACCTCCAATGCCAGAGAGCCGGCCGCGAAATCTCCGAAGGCCCCCAGAGCTCCCATCAAGAAAATTCCCGTGTCCTGGAGCACCAAGCGGTCGAAAAAATCGAAGGAAGCCGATGTTTCCCTCGAAGCCCATGAATCCGCGGACTCCCCTGATGATGTAAGTGTTTATCTGCCCTTATGTTCCTTGCGTTATTCGTATACTCACGTGTTCCCTCCTTGACAGGCATTGATGAAGAAATTTGTCGCTTTGGGCACTGAATGTGCTGAATACTTGAAGGTTGCCAGAGCTTCCGAAGGTGAATTACTTTTCCTACCTTTGCTTATATTGTATGCTTTTCTTTGTTTGTTGCTTGATCTTTTCTTTCCTCCTTGTTGTCCTACAGCTGCTTTAGCGACGGCCAATGCTCGCATTTCGTCGCTGGAAGCTGAACTCAGCGCTTCTCGAAAAGCTTTTGATGCCGCGACTACTGCCAAGGTCAGTGCTGAGAAGTCGAATAAATCAGCATTGGCTAAGGCGAAGAAAGCATAGAAAGCCTTGGCTGATGCTAACAAGGAGCACCTCCAACGGGAGCAAGCTGTGGCGGAACAGCTGAACACGATGTCTACTGCTATTGGAGGTACATACTGTACCTTTCTTCTTCTACTACTTTTTGATTTACTTGTTTTCTTATACTTGCTTATATATTCTTCTTCTGCTGCTTTCTGTCTTCTTGGTTCTACAGAATACACTAGAGTGCCTGCGTCAACTTTGCCACCAGACACCGATCCTCTCATGGCTGTGGTTAGCTTGCTTGAAGCAAATTGGAAATCCGTCCGAGATATCTTCGAGTTAGTTAACCGCGTTCTTACGCGGATTTTTGTCGGGTTGTGGCCCAAGCAAAAGGCGGAAGTGCCACACAATGATGTGAAGAAACTCGCCCAGGCCTTCAACACCACTGACGACCCCATCCTTCAGATGAAAGGCCTTTCTTTGAAGCGTGGTTCCGAGGGTGCCATTGCATTTTCATATGCACATGGTGCGGAGTTTGACTGGGAGAAAGTTGGCTCTTCCCATGGCCGCACCCGCTCAGAGCGAAAGGCTTTCTTTGAGAAGGCGAAGAAGTTTTCGCCCGCCATTGTGGCGATGATTTCTCCCTCTGCGGCTTCTGCGGCTTCTTCTACGCCAGCTTCTTCAACACCAGCGACGAACAAATCCGCGCCTCCTCCGACTGCTGGTGCTGCTTCTGCCACGCCTTCCTCTACCACGGAGCATGATGCTGAGGTGGCATAGACTTAGTCTTCCTGTTGTTTTATTCATCTCTTTTGTTGTAATGAACTTCTAGTTATGCTCTGCCTGAGAACTGGTCAAAAGGCTTTGCACTTGTTTGTAGATATCTTTTCTAATATGAAATGCTTGAATGATGTTCCTGAGTTGTGTCTTTCCTTCTGATTGACTTGAGCCTTTGCTTGCTGGTGAATCGTCGGGTTATAATCGAGCTCCATCCCCTGATGATATATTCGCTTCTGGGATTTCCTCGCCTCCTCGACCTCCCTGTCGATGTGAGGAATATTCTTTCAGAGTTGCGGACCTTGAGAGCCACCTATCCTTGATGAAACGTCAGGCACAAGTTGCTCTAGACAAGGCTAGTAAGTCCCATGGTCTCGTAAGACAAGTGTCTGATCATGAAATATACTGGCCTCTGGACGCCATGGGCTTTTCCTTCTTCGCTTCTTTCGACTACTAATACTGTACTCACCACCTGATGGGTTGCGGCGATGTACAATAGCAGTGGTTCTTTTTCTTTTGGTGCGACCAGCACTGGTGGCGTGGAAAGCACTTTTTTCAACTGTGCAAACGCTGCGTCTGCTTCTTCTGTCCACTCGAATTTATCGTCTGATTTCTTCATAAGTGCATAAAAAGGAAGCGCCTTCTCCCCTAGTCGAGCAACGAAGCGACTTAGTGCCGTGACGCGTCCTGCAAGTTTCTGTACGTCGTGTAGTTTCGTGGGTTTCCCCATTGTCAAAATTGCTTGAATCTTCTCTGGGTTCGCCTCGATTCCTCGTTCTGATACCAGGAACCCTAAAAGTTGTCCCGCTGATACACCGAAAGAGCACTTTGTCGGGTTAAGCTTAAGCTTGTACCTGCTCAGGTTGTCGAAGGTTTCTGCCAAGTCACTGATTAGAGATTTCTCCTCTCTTGTGGTGATGACTACATCATCAATGTAGACTTGTATGTTGCGCCCTATTTGGCTTCCGAGGCAACTTTGCATCATCTGTTGATAAGTTGCTCCTGTATTTTTTAGGCCGAACGGCATCACTTGGTAGCAAAACACCCCATATGGTGTGATGAAGGCCGTTTTTTCTTCGTCTTCTTTCTTCAATTTGATCTGATTGTAACCAGAGTATGCGTCCAAAAATGAAAGCCTCACGCATCCCGCTGTTGAATCGATTATCTGATCGATGCGGGGTAGAGGAAAGGGATCCTTTGGACAATGCTTATTGAGAGATGTGTAGTCGACACATACTCTTTGTACGTCTGTGTTCTTCTTGGGTACTATGACTGGGTTCGACACCCAACTCGAAGTTTTGATTTCTCTGATAAATCTGGCATTTTCTAGCCTGTGCAATTCTGATGCTATCGCCTTCCTTTTAGGTTCATCGAATCGTCGCAATGGCTGCTTGACTGGCTTTGACTTGGGACCTACATTTAATGCGTGCTCGACGAGTTCCCTGGGAACCCCTGGCATGTCTGATGGACACCAGGCGAAGATTTCCCAGCGCTCACGGAGGAACTCGACGAGCGCGCTTTCCTGTGCAGGATCCAAGTTCACCGCAATTGATGTCGTCTTGTTTGCGTCTGTAGGATGGACCTGGATTTTCTTCGAGTCCTGAGACGTGTCGAAAGCCTGATCTGGCAGGGCTCGTCCAACGTCGGGTAGTACATTGTGATCCGTTTCTCCTTTTAACCTCTCGTATTCCGCTGTCATGCCGAAGGTTTGCGCCATCCTGTTGAATTCCCTGTCGCATGTATTGGCTACTTCAAAGCTCCCTTGTACTGTAATTGTTCCTTTAGGCCCTGGAATTTTTAATGTCAGATACGCGTAGTGTGGTACTGCCATGAATTTTGCAAATGCTGGGCGCCCCAGGATTGCATGATATTGTGACGGCCAGTCCATCACTTCAAATTCCAGCTTCTCTTTTCGGTAGTTTCCGCTACTGCCAAAGCAGACATCGAGTTCTATTCTCCCCAAAGGGTAGTGTGCGGCTCCTGGTACTATTCCGTGGAAAGAGCAATCTGTTGGCTTCAGACTCGTCAGCGAGATGTACATTGCCTTTAGGGTTCTAGCATATATCAAGTTTATGCCACTCCCTGCATCCATGAACACTCTTCCGATGTCGTACCCTCCTATTTGTGCCTTTAAAACCATAGGCGAGTGGCCTGGCCTGGGAACTTTCCTCAGGTGGTCTGCTCTACTGAACTTGACTGGTTGTTCTGACCACCGGAGGTACTCTGTGGTAGCTGGTGGTGATGATATTGCTAGGTTGACTTGCCTGGATATGCTCTTTCGCTCTTTCTTTGACTTGGGCACCGGTTGAATCATGGCTGATATGTACACTTTTGACTCTAGGTTCCTTGCTAGCCTTTGCATTTAATATCCTTGACTTCTGTGTCTTTCTCCTTGCCTCCCTTCTTGTTTTGAGCCCATGGCGCTTTGCAACCTTAGGAATGTTCTGCAATCCTTCATCTGGTGATTTGAGACCCTTTTCCCGTCGAGATACGCGTAGTGGATTCGACAAGGTCCGTATAGCATATCCTCGGCCGAAGGACCAGAGTATCTCGGTTTTTCTACTCCTTTTGCCTGAAACCTCCTATTTTCATATCCTTCCTCTTCTTCTAGTACGTAACCCACGGCTACCTGATTTCGCCTTCCTTGGTTATCCCTGCTACGGTGTTGTCTCCTCTGTCTACTTACTCTGTCGACTTCTGGTGAACGTCCTCTTTTATTGTTATACGCGTCCTCTCCATCAGCAAATTTGTTGGCTTGTTCCATTAGCTCGGCTACTGTCGTAGGTCTTGTTCTTCCTATTTCTTCCACGAGATCTGAGCGACGAAGTCCGGCCGAAAAGGCGTCTATTGCTCGTTCGTCGGAGACGTCCTCTGCTGAGTTTTTGATTATACTCCAGCGTTGTATATAAGAACGCAGCGTTTCGCCTTTCCTCTGCACACATGCTTTAACTTCCTCCAGTGATGCTGGGCGCTTGTAGGTGGAACAAAAATTTCTTGTGAATTGACTTTTGAGTTCCCCCCAACTTCCGATGGATTCGTTGGGTAGGGTATTCAGCCAGGACCGTGCGGCGCCGGTGAGGTGCAGCTGCAAACTTTGCATTGCAGTCGCCTTTGTTCCCCCCAATATCTGCACTGCCTGCAGATAATCTGATAACCATAGGGTAGGTTCTTGCGACCCATCATACTTAGGTTGGTCGTGTGGTAATTTGAATCCTTTGGGTACCCGTGTTTTGCGAACCCTGCGGGTAAAGCATAACGCACCCATATCTTTATCGTCGTCCTCGTAATTCTCTTCCCTCCAAGCATGACGCGATTTATTTACTCGAGCTTGTGCTATTATACTCCTTGCGTCCTCCTTCTTTTTCTGTCGCTTTTTCTCCTCTGATGACTCTCTATACTCGTTATCTTTGAAATTGTATCTGAACTTCTCCTTTCGACTTCCCTTGCAGCTTGTCGACTTTGTCTCTGGAGCTTGTTCCCTGATCTTTCCTTCTACTATTCCGAGGCTTCGTATCGCGGCTCGGTGCATATCTTCTCGTGGGTCCCCAGGTTCTGGTCTTGTAGCTAGTAAATACGCTTGTGCTGCTATTAGTGCCGCTTCTTTTGTTTTTTGTATGAAGTCATCCTCCTCCTCTTCTAGCTGCGGGGTAGGGCTCCTTGAGTACCCCTCTTCTCTGCCGCATGCTGTCGCCCCCCTGTTGTGTTTTGGGTCTCCACGCCTTTCTCTGCTGTATTCTGAATCTTCGCTATAGTCTTCCCAGTATTCCTCCCTTGATATACTGTTATTGTCTTGAAAAACCATGTCTCTTTCCTCCCTTAGTTTTTTCCTGTGCTGGTATAATGCATACTGATATCCCATTAGAACTTCTCTTCTCGATCCTTCGGGTACTTCTGTACCATGATTGATAGCTGACTTGATCATCCTCCATTCACCGGTCGAGACATGGACTTTCTCCTTTTCCTTTTTGCTGTGATCTTTTATTTTGTTGACTTGCCTGTCGACATTCTCATTTCCTTCGCCATTGTTTTCTTCTTCTGTTTCGGTGATAATGACGCATAACTGATGTACCTTGGAGACGCCGCTGCTTTCCATGGCGAAGTCCTTTGCGTTGTTGTGCGTCTGACACGCTCTTTCTTCTGAGTCGAAATTTTTCTGAATTTTGTCGCCTTCTGCGATTGGTGTTTTGTCGAAACTGACCGGCGAGTTTACCTCGCTGGAAGAGCCTTCTGACGATTCCAATGTTTCCTCTGTTTCGGGCTTGCTTCCCGACGGATCTGGTTTCATCGAATCCGAGAGGCGGGATGAACCCGATGGCCCAACGATGATGCTCAAACTTCCAATGGTTAACTCCATCTCTTGACTTCCGTCGAGTTCTGAACTGCTGTTGGCTAAAAGCGAAAAAGCTGTCGAATTCATGATTCCAACGCCCCGGTCCCCACGATCGGCGCCAATTGACGAGGGTTAACTCGACAAATGTCCTAGATGAAGGACTTAGGATCGGGGAGATAGGGCGCTGGATGAACTCGAAGGTAAAGTTAGTCGAAATAGGTGTGTGTCGAAAGTAAACTTGGGTGTTCAACCTGGCTTGCTTTCAATCTGACCTACACCGTCCCCTCTGGCCCCTATATATAGGTGGCCAGGTCTCGAGGATCGGGTAGGGTCTGATACAGATTACAATATCGACATACGGTAAAGACTCGTATTCGACTATTATTACAATAGGGCCTAGCTATACGGGCCTTAGGGGTACTCAACTAACGGGCTCTATTAGCTATACCCTTGTCAGTCGGGTCTAGTAGCGAGAATCACTCATTTTGAGGAGTGCGAGTCCTTTCTTCTTGGAATCATCGAGTCTGTTTGCGAGATGTTACTTTGTGAGTCTTCAGGGAGCCTCTCCGCTTTGTTTTTGCTCTGACTTTCTCTGTGCTGATTTTTGCTTGTGCCGCAGGTACCTGCCTTGATCTTGTTGGCGAATCACTTCGGGGAACTGAGCGGATTACTGCTCTTCAAAGTGTTGCTCAAGGAACTGAAAGCTTATGGTCCAATCCCCGCCATTGTTGTGCCATCGTGCTTCTTCAGGATCGTGCTCAGTACATTGGCAAAGCTGTTGATGGTTGTCGTAAGGCCCTGACAACCATGTACTCTATCATGCTGCCTCGTAATCCTATGCCGAGGGATTTTAGACAGCTACTCGAAACTTTCTGGACGAGCCAACGAGTCCACCTCCTTATAAAGCTGAACTTGATTGCTGGTGCTAATTTCGCTCTTGGATGGATGCGAAAGTGGAATCCAAGACTTAATTTCGACCGCATGTCTCAGAGTTTGCCTCCAGGACGAACTACGGTTAGAATTCACATGGATGCAACGCTGGAACCAGCGAGGAGGATTATCTCGAGGTTATTACAAGAGGACGCCAGGTTTTTCAGGAGTATCATTATTTGAATCCTTTTGATGTGGATGACTCAGAGCCGCCTGCTTCTTGAGTTGGATGTATATGCTTATTGTATTCGCGATAGTGCTTTTTTCCTTGGGTCGTTATCCAAGGAAGTTTTAGTACTCAAGGTGTCTTATTCATTTTTGGCGTTTGCCGCGTTTAGACATGTAAGCTTAGATATGATGAACTTGTCTTTATTATACTTTGTAATGTAAGATACGTGGGGTGACCCAAGAGATCCGGCCTATGACCTGTGTTTTGAATCTAGAGAGCATTGCCCTAGGATGACTTGTGGCTTTTATAGCCTTATTCTTCTACCCTACTCTGGTGTTCTCGATACTTATGCTGCCGTGGCCTTCTCTTCTTCCCTTGTAGCTTTGTCTTCTCCTGACTCTTCTACTCGTGGTTTCTTCGTCTGTGGTTCTGCGGGCACTACAAGAAAAATGCTAACTTACGACCCTCTATTTTTGTCACTGGATCGTCATAATAAGTTGTTTATGACGATCTTATGACAAAAATAGGATGGTCAAAAGCTGAGCGTCGCAAATGAACTATAACGATGATTTTGTTAAAATCGTCATAACCGTCTATGACGATCTTCGATCGTCGTAACCCTTATGACGATCCAATATCGTCACTAGCCTTCAGGCCAAGCCACGTCAGATCCTACGTGGCTAATCCTACGTGGCTTGTCGTAATGCAAATTCAGCCCGGTCCGTTTTGGTGGTTTATATGGGCCAAGCCCAATAATTTTGGCCATTTTCCTAAGCCTTTTTGTTGCCTTTTGGGCTGTAATTTCAGTACCTTTTGGACCGTAGCCTCTTTCAAACTTTTTTATTTTAATTTTGAGCCTTTTTCAAATCTCTCTAAAATTATTTTGCCAATATATTTGGGCCATAGCCTTTTAGAGCCCAAAAGAATTTTGTCCAGTAGAATTTAAGGCCTTTTTAATTAATTAATTCTTTATTCGAAAATACAGAGAAAACAATCAATTATGTTTTATTTCCACAGATTCCAATTACTCACATCCCAACAAACAATCAATATTTCACAAATGAAAAATATGCCAAAACAAACTGAACTAGAGCCATAAAAAATAAGTTACATAATTCTTCTCAGTCACAATATTACAAGCTAATAGAATATTAAATCTAATATTTGCTAATTGGGGCTTCACGCTTCATAAAAACTCTTCATGGCCTGGGGATCTTGTAACAGAAGAACACCTGCTAACAACAAAACACAACATACAGAGCATTTAGGAACAAAATACAAACAGTTGGGTATTTGAATAGAATGCATGAGTACAAAATAATAGCAGATCCATAGCAGCCAGCCTTGTAAATTGGGGAATTTGAGTTGTAACAAGAAAAGTCATATGCAGCACATACAAGTTTTAATGGTGTGACATACAGAACCAACTCAGCTATCTGGCAATCAACACTAGGCAACACTGAATTGAAGAAGCCAAAAAATTGAACAAATTTGCCATAATTTCCGTGAGACAACATTTCAAAAGCTTTAAAAGATGCTACTGTGTAGTCATGTACTCGCTATTCCGCTTATTTGTTCTCTAAGGAAGTGCTAGGTAGCACTTCAAGCTGTTGGCCAAAAAAAATGATACAGAAGCTAGGTAGAACTAGCACATAATGGGTTATACATGGACCCATAAGTTGATACCTGATGTGAGGTCGACCCCGAGCCCCGCCGCAAGCTCACAGAAGGACACCACCGCTAGCCTTGTTCAAGTAACGCTTACCAGATTTTCTTTTCTTTAGAGATTCACAATGCCTTTCAACAGTCTCTTTTGTTTCCAGCAATGATTTCTACAGAAAGGTAACCCATACATTAGCAATTTAACAAAGTGATGGTACGTCATTGTCACTGTCAATAATTGGAATTATATAGAAAGGAGGCAAAACATGTAAAGACAAGAGCTGCAAACAATGTGCCTCAATAAATAAAGCTGTATGGAATATAAACTGCATGTCAAGCCAAGCCAGGGAGACGGACAGATAACGTAAATGAAAGTTCCACAGTAAGATTTTAACATTATGATAGCTTTTACGAACGAATACTATAGCTATTAGTGTGTACTGAAGATCGGATCTGCATCATTGTTGATGATGGTCCTTGCACGTACTCGTCCTGTGCTCCCAAGAGCTAGCTGGAGAGGAACCAGTCGGGAGGTACACATGAGAATCTTAGGGTCTGTAATGACAGTAAGGATTTAAAACTGTTAGAAAAGCTCATGATGTTTTAAAAATTAAGTATTGGAGGACCAATATGACAATACATAAACCAGTAGTAGTACTACTAATACTAGAGGAAAAAAAGACGTATACAACAAAGATGATGAGAATAAACATAAACCATTACGTACTACTGCTAGTCTACTACATCGCTTAAGAACTTCCATTCAAATGTAAACATGTAATAATAATAGGCTTCAGGTTGTGCAAGAAAGAATCAGCAATACTAATAATGGATGGTAGAATTACTGGACACTAGATGTTATACTACAACAACAACATTCAAGCTCATGGTAAGGATCAATATCAGCAATACTAATGATGCATGGTAGAATTACTAGACACTAGATGTTATACTAGAAAGAATCAGCAATACCAATATCATGCTATAGCAGCAAACAGATAAAACAGATAAAACAAGTACAACAATTGTGTAGAGCTGGCGTATGCACTTGCCAGAATCCCCAAAAGATTTTAAAGATATAGCATGGTGTAGACCCAAGCAACAAACACTAATGACTGTGGTACATGTCTATAGACTACAGATATGTTTACCAGGTCTGCAATCAACAAACTGAAGACCTTGTAAGCTCCAAGTGGGGATTTCATGTGTACTTATGAACCACGAACGGACTCCAGATCATATACTGAACAGAAAATATTACTCAACACCTAACTAATACTAGTTAACATAGCAACTAGTAACAGCAGCTTACTTGAGCAAAACTTGGATTTAGTAGAAGAGCAATGAACAGAGATTGAAGAGCTACTGGGAGCAATGAACTAACGAGCATGAGCACTAACTGAGCTAGCAATGGCAGACATGTATTTTTGTGCTCCGGTACTGTCATGATATATAAGATGAACATACTACCTCCTTTTCAAGGAATAAGGCGCCCTCGTTTTGCGTGTTTTTTCTTTGACCAAGATTTACTCTAAATATATAAAGAATATTGGTATAAAATTAGTATCATTGGAAACTATGTTTCAATACAAATTCAACGATACTAATTTTACACAATATAATAAAGTTTTAGTTGCTCTACTTGTTTGGTCAAACTTTGCTTTGGAATGCGCGTGCGCCTTATTCCTTGAAAAGGAGGTAGTATTAATTAGTAGCAGCACAAAATGTATCTTTGAACACATACATCTCATGTTGACAACTATCAGTACAGCTCCTGAACTAACTAGAGGGTATCTAGGGACGCATCCATGTCTTCGGGCGTATGCAAGACTGACGGAAAACTAAGATCACACACAAACCAGGGAAAGTATGCAAGACTGACAGAAAATAATAGCAGCTTATACTACTATGTCTAACAGATCAGTGCATGGGTATTTCTGGGATCCAACCGTGGGATCTGGTGTCGTCGGGCATTAGGTGATGCGGCATCGGACGACGCCTGGGCCGCAGATCCGGTGTAGCCGGGCGCGGCCTCGGTATCCTTGAGCTGCGGTGGTGTTCAGGATGGCGAGCTTTGAGCGAGGGAGACCTCCAGCCCCATCTCAAACAGCTGCAGAGCCACAACAACAAATCAACATGGAGTGGTGGAAGCAGCGGAGGTGCGAAATAGAGGAGGGAAGACTCACCGGGCTAGCCCTGACGACCCAGGTTGTTGATCTCCTCGAAGGCGCTGGCGATCAACACGCCCACCTCAGCGCGCACAATGAACGTGGTCAAGGAGGAGGGCTCGCCGGAGCTGTGACCGTCCGTGGCGCCCGGAAGCGGTTGTCGACGGTCCTCGAGGCCGCGGCAACCCGGCGTCGGTGAAGGCCTGGGCTTGCAGGCCGACCGAATTCCACCACGCGGTCGCGGAACCTGGTGACGCGAGGAGGAACATAGAGAAGGGGGGAGGGGGTTCCGGGGCGAAGGTCGGCGGGGCAGGGACCGGCCGGAGTGAGCCAAGATCTAGCCGGCGGCGGAGGTGGAGGAAAGGGGAGGAGAGAGGAGGGAGGAGGGGCTCGGGATAGGGTTGGGGGCTTGGGGCTCGGGCTAGGGTTTGGAGGCTGGTTTTGTTCACTGAGGCGAGAGAGGAATCTCTCGGCCGATGAAATCTGGACGGTGGATGGAGGTATCTGGACGGTACAAATTGCTTCGGTGGGCTGATCCGTGGATAGCATGGTTCCGTCTTCTGATTGGCTGAAAACAACTGCCCACAGATTAAGAATTGGCAAGTTTTATTTCTTTTCATAACAACAACAAAATACACGAGAAATAGAGTGTATGTGGATGATAAAAGGACCATATATTAAGTGTGTACTTGGAAGGGCACACATGTTGATATGGTTTTATTTGCATAAAAATCAATTTTCTATTTTTTGAGTGCTAAAAGTGGTTCCATAATTGAGCTAGGTTAAGATCAAAAACCATAGCATAGTTTGTTAAAATGACCCCATATTGTGCAAATGTGTGCCTCTTGGGATAAAAACAATGTTTATTTTGGGTGTCTTCCTTTTCTTCGCATAAAAAGTTCATTTTCTATTTTTTGAGTGTTAAAAATGGGGTTTTTTTTGAAACAACTACCAAATATTTGATGCTAAATTGGACCATAAGATTTTTAGAAAATAATATATCATATTTTATGCACAAATCACCAACTATTTAAGTGTCCAAAGCTTTCCATGTATCTTCCATGAAAAAGACAAACTTCTGCTGAATCAGCTGGAAATGGGTCAAATTTGAACTACAGGTGCATCATAATATGTTCATGATTTTTTTCGAAAATCATTTTTAGCTTCAAAAGTATATATTTCATCATAGATCTAATAATAGGTTTGCAAGAATCAACCTCTAGCTAAGAATAGTCATGCTCGCCATTTTGACCGCATTTTGAATCGAGCATAAGTAATTCAAAACAAAATTAAAAAATGTGAAACCTTCGCATGGTGTCATATTATGTGACCTAGTTGGAAGGAAAAATAACAAACTTGGACTATCGCAAATATTCTAGAAAACCCTTCTCACAAATGAGCTACCATGTATAGAGTTACATGGCTTTCAAGCCAAATGAGCTAGGTCGTGACCAAAACCATGGCATGGTTTGTTCAAATAACCCCATATTGTGCAAAAGTGTGCGACTTGGGATGTTAAACAATGTTTATTTTGGGTGTCTTCCTTTTCTTCGCATAGAAAGTTCATTTTCTATTTTTTGAGTGTTAAAAATGGGGTTTTTTGTTAAACAACTACCAAATATTTGAGGCTAAATTAGAACATAAGATTTTTAGAAAATAATATATCATATTTTATGCACAAATCACCAACTATTTAAGTGTACAAAGCTTTCCATATATCTTCCATGAAAAAGACAAACTTCTGCCGAATCAGCTGGAAATGGGTCAAATTTGAACTACAGGTGCATCATAATATGTTCATGATTTTTTTCGAACATCATTTTTAGCTTCAAAAGTATATATTTCATCATAGATCTAATAATAGGTTTGCAATAATCAACCTCTAGCTAAGAATAGTCATGCCCGCCATTTTGACCGCATTTTGAATCGAGCATAAGTAATTAAAAACAAAATTAAAAAATGTGAAACCTTCGCATGGTGTCATGTTATGTGACCTAGTTGGAAGGAAAAATAACAAACTTGGACTATCGCAAATATTCTAGAAAACCCTTCTCACAAATGAGCTACCATGTATAGAGTTCCATGGCTTTCAAGCCAAATGAGCTAGGTCGTGACCAAAACCATAGCATGGTTTGTTCAAATGACCCCATATTGTGCAAAAGTGTGCGACTTGGGATGTTAAACAATGTTTATTTTGGGTGTCTTCCTTTTCTTCGCATAGAAAGTTCATTTTCTATTTTGCAAGTGTTAAAAATGGGATTTTTTGTGAAACAACAACCAAATATTTGATGCTAAATTGGATCATAAGATTTTTAGAAAATAATATATCATATTTATGCACAAATCACCAACTATTTAAGTGTTCAAAGGTTTCCATGTATCTTCCATGAAAAAGACAAACTTTTGCCGAATCAACTCGAAATGGGTCAAATTTGAACTACAGGTGCATCATAGTATGTTCATGATTTTTTTTCAAAAATCATTTTTAGCTTCAAAAGTATATATTTCACCATAGATCTAATAATACGTTTGCAAGAATCAACCCCTAGCTAATAATAGCCATGCCTGCCATTTTGACCGTATTTTGAATCAAGCATAAGTAATTCAAAACAAAATTGAAAAAATGTGAAACCTTCGCATGGTGTCATGTTATGTGACCTAGTTGGAAGGAAAAATAACAAACTTGGACTATCACAAATATTATAGAAAACCCTTCAAACAAATGAGCTACCATGTATAGAGTTCCATGGCTTTCAAGCCAAATAAACTAGATCGTGATCAAAATCATGGCATGGTTTGTTCAAATGACCCCATATTGTGGAAAAGTGTGTTTCTTGGGATGTTAAACATTGTTTATTTTGGTTGTCTTTCTTTTCTTCGCATAAAAAGTTCATTTTCTATTTTGCAAGTGTTAAAAATGGGATTTTTTGTGAAACAACAACCAAATATTTGATGCTAAATTGGATCATAAGATTTTTAGAAAATAATATATCATATTTATGCACAAATCACCAACTATTTAAGTGTTCAAAGGTTTCCATGTATCTTCCATGAAAAAGACAAACTTCTGCCGAATCAACTCGAAATGGGTCAAATCTGAACTACAGGTGCATCATAGTATGTTCATGATTTTTTTTCAAAAATCATTTTTAGCTTCAAAAGTATATATTTCACCATAGATCTAATAATACGTTTGCAAGAATCAACCCCTAGCTAATAATAGCCATGCCTGCCATTTTGACCGTATTTTGAATATACCATAATGGCATTATTGTGATTAAATTTTGTTTTCTAATTTTTTGTGGAGAAAAGATCTAATATTTATATATATGTAATAAAGAGAATTTACAAAGTTTGTTTAAATTTATTTGGCCTTTTTTTGAATTTTTACATCTTTTATGTCCAAATCAGAAAATAAATAAAAAAGACAAAGAGAAAAAAATAGTAGTGCTGCCGCGCTGGCCAAGGCCTTGTCCACAACAGCGGCCCAATAAGTGAAAAAGGTTAAAAAAAATAGAAGAGGGTATGGCCATTTCGGCTCAGATCCACTACGTTAAACTCTTAAGTAGGCTTTCTGCGTATATGGGACAACAACTTGGCTGTTGTGGAGTGGTTGTGTCCCGTGGAGATGAGATGGAGGTTGCGGGTTCGAGTCTCCTTGAGGCAAGTTTTTACCATATTATTTTCCCTATTGGCTGGTCGGGTCAGGTGGACCAGTATGGGACCCGCTTGTCAGGTGCTGTGGTGTTTGACTGGCTGGTCTTGTCGGTGGGGTCAGGTGGGACCCGCATCTAGTGGGCGGGTCAGGTTGGACCCGTAGTGGTGTCAGGTGGGACCCGCTAATCAGTTCGCTGGGGTCAGGTTGGACCCATATCTAGGTCAGTAGATTGACATGTGGGACCCACATTCAGTACTCCTTAGAATATATGAGATTGACGTGTATGCCAGCGGTTTAGAAATTTAATAATTCAAATAGCCATGTAGACATGACACCTAAGCGAATTGCTTAGGTGTTAGTCCAGTCACCACTTTGAAATAAAAAAATATATGTATGAAAATGTGTGACGATCCAAATTGGTCGTAATCGACTTCAAATAAGGTCGTAAGCTGCATTTCTCGGATTATGACGATTTCTTCTATTAAAATGATGACATTTTTAGCCAAATCGTCGTAATTTGTAAGACCTTTTGGCCTTCCCAATCGGCTTACGACCATTTGCTATAGAATCGTCATAACTCTATGACGATTTCATCCATGGTCACTACGAGAAGGTCATAAGTTGACATATTCCTTGTAGTGGGGATGCCCTTCGGGTAACTTGTCGTCTTCTATAGTCGTGATTTTCGCCTTTTCTTTGGGTTCTCCGTGTTGGCTATCATGCCAAAGTTTTGCGCCATTTTGTGGAACTCCTTGTCGCATAGGTCTGATACCTCGAAACTTCCTTTTACCGTGATGATTCCCTTTGGACCTGGCATCTTGAGTACTAGATACGTGTAGTGAGGTACTGCCATGAATCGCGAAAATGCAGGTCTTCCGAGGATCGCGTGATACTGAGATGGCCAGTCCATGACTTCGAAGTCGAGTTTCTCCCTTCTGTAGTTTTGTCGAGTTCTGAAACAGACGTTGAGTGCTATTCGACCAAGTGGATAGTTTAGCACTTCCTGGGACTATTCCATGAAAAGAGCAGTCGGTGGGTTTCAGGAACTCCAATGAAATGTGCATTGCCCGTAAGGTCTTTGCGTATATGAGATTTATCCCACTTCCTGCATCCATAAATATTCTGTCGGCATCATAGGCTCCGATTTGAGCTTTGAGTACCAAGGGCGCATTTCCTGGCCGAGGTACTATTATTGGGTGATCATCTCTGCTGAATTCAATTGGTTGCTCTGACCAATGCAGATACTCTGTTGTTGCTGGTGGTGAAGTTATTGCGAGATTGACTTGTCGAGTTATACTTTTCTCCTCTTTGTTCGACTTGGGCACTGGTTGTATCATTGCTGTAATGTGCCCTTTAGATGGAACATATCCTTCGTCGTCATCGCGTCCCTGATTTGGTTGATCTTGGATCTTGGGAGCTCCACTGTTCCCTTGTTGGGTTGTTGGTGCGTTGCTTGTGTTTCCGTCGTATCCCTGTCGTTTTGCTTCGGCTTGCTTGTTGAGTGCTGCTTCTTGCAGTTTTAAGAACGTAGTGCAATCTTTTATTGCGTGTCTGGATACACGTTTCCCATCGACAAATGCAGAGTGAATATGACATGGTCCGTTGAGCATATCTTCTGGTGATGGGTTATACTCTCTAGATTCCCTTGGTTAAAACTTTCTGTAGTCTTCTTTTCCGTAGCTACGGTATCCCGAGCCTTTACGGTCATTACTTTGGTAGCTGTTATCTTTATATCCTGCGGCTACTTGGCTGTAAGAGCCATAGTTGTCGTAGTTGTAGGATCTTCTGCGTTGACCTCCATACCTGTTTCCTCTATCATCCTCTGGTGATCGCGTGCGTTTATTGTTGCACACATCCTCTCCATCTGCAAATCTGTTTGCTACATCCATTAGATCTGATACTGTTTTTGGCTTTATTCTGCCCATCTCTTTGACTAGGTCTCCTCGTCGTAACCCAATTATGAATGCGTCTATTGCTCTTTCATCTGAGACTTTGACTGCCGAATTCTTGATTATACTCCACCTTTGGATGTATGCCCTTAATGTTTCCCCGCGTTGCTGCACGCAGGCTTTGACTTCTTCTATAGATGCTGGCCGCTTGTATGTCGACTTGAAGTTACTCGTGAATTGCTTTGTGAGTTCTTCCCAGCTTCCAATTGTTTCCTCTCCTAGTTTGCTTAACCATGACCTTGCTGCACCGGTGAGGTGTAACTGCAAACTTTGCATTGCTGTTTCCCTGGTTCCTCCTAATATTTTTACTGCTTGCAGGTAGTCTGAAATCCATGACTGTGGCTCCTGATACCCGTCGTACTTTTGCTGGTCATGAGGTAATTTGAAACCTTTGGGTACTGGCGTGATGCGAACCCTACGGGTAAAGCATGGCGCCCCCATCTCCTTTTCATCGTCTTCATAATCGCGTGTTTTATTAGGAGTTCTGGATCATCGATTTCCTTTGTACCGTTCTGGTGATGGCGTCCTAGATCGTCGACTTCCACTTCCATGCCGAGGACTGTTGTGACGGCGTGGTGACCTTGGTTTGTGTGTTCCTTTGCTGCGATACGCTTCTTCCTCTTTTGCTGATAATCTGTTGCCTACCATCTTCAATCCGTTTAATGCTGCGCGGTGCATATGTTCCCTCGGATCTCCTGGATTAGGCCGTGTTGTATACAAGTATGCTTGAGCTGCCACCAGTGCTGCTTCAGGAGTTTTTGGTATAATGTTTCCTTGATCATCGACCGATAGGAAGGACAAGTCGAGGTTTTTCGAGATACTTTGCCTTTCTGAATGCCCGAGATTCTCATATCTTGATCCATGCCGATGATGCCTTCTGTTTGTGTATGATGCATCGCTTCGTGCCCTGCGAGCAGCGTCGCTTGCTGCAATGGCTGAGTCCTTCCTTTTCTGTATTTCAATCCTTTCTTTTGCTAATAACTTCGCCTGCTGCCTTAGGGCGTAATGGTATCCCAAAAGCATGTTTTGGCTGGAATTTGCTGGTATTGGCGTGCCGTGCTCCACGGCTGTATTGATTGTTTTCCACTCATCTTCTGATAGTCGAACTTTTACCCTTGTTGCGAGGGAGTCAGCGGTTTCTCCTTCCGCTAGGTGGTTTGCTCCTCTATTTATGTTTGCTGGATTGAGCACTGGATTATTGTTGTCGTCGAGTTCTTCTGAATTGTCTTCTGTGATGGCTAATATCTAGCATCGATTGTCGAGTCTGCCATTGTAACTTGAGAAGATCGAATTGTCATTTTCAGAAAGTTCTAGTCCTGTCTTCCAAGTGTCCGTTGATTGGTCTGAGATGTCATCATGGTAGATCATGAGATCTTCGAGTTGCACCTCTAAGTCGAAGTTTTCCGTGGTTTTGTCGCCTTCTGTGATTTTTCTTTCTTCTTCTTCTTCCAAGCTGATCGGCGAGTTTACCTTGCTAGAAGAACCTTCTGATGATTCTGACATTGCTACTGTCTTGGGCTCACTTGCCGACGGATCCGATTTTGTCGGATCTGAAAGGCAAATCGAACCTAGTGATCCGACGCGAAAGTTCAGACTTCCGATCGTCGAATCCATATCCTGATCCATGCTCTCAAATACTTGTGTGAAACTTGACTGGTGCGGTTGAAAATCGACAGTTCTGAAGGGTATCTGAATTTCGTCGACTTGCGGATTGCTGTTGGCTGAAAGCGAAAAAGCTGTCGAATTCATGATTCCAATGCCCCGAGTCCCCACGGTCGGCGCCAATTGACGAGGGGTTAACTCGACAAATGTCCTAGATGAAGGACTTAGGATCGGGGAAATAGGGCGTCGGATGAACTCGAAGGTAAACTTAATCAAAACAAGGTGGCTATGAAAGTAAACGTGGGCGTAAAACCTAGCTTGCTTTCAATCTGGCCTACACCGTCCTCTCCTGTCCCCTATATATAGGTGGCCAGGTCTCGAGGATCGGGTAGGGTCCGATACAGATTACAATATCGACATACGGTAAGAACTCGTATTTCGACTAGTATTACAATTGGGCCTAGCTTAACGGGCCTCAGGGGTGCTCAACTAACGGGCTCTATTATCTATACCCTTGTCAGCACCACTATAAGCATAAAATATTTTACTCTTTTCCAACACCAATCAACCTATTTGAAACAATTCTCAAGGATAAAAATCAACAATGACCAGAGGTCTACACCTAATTAAAGGAACTAACAAGTTCTGAACAAAAATAAGGGTTAAAAAAAGCTAAACGCCGTACTAGCAAAAGAGAACACTCGCGGAACGATAAGAGTGAAAACTAGAGTGTTCTAGGCAATAAAAATGGAGTGTGTCTTCTCCAAAACAAATATGCTGGGGTCCAACCATTTATTGCAGCAAACAAAACAAAAGAAAACTGAAAGCAAAAAATAATGACGCTCCAAGAGCAACACATAGCATATGAAGCAATAAAAATATAGTGTCTTGAAAGATGACCTGATATTTTTATTGATGAAGAAGGGGATGCCTTGGGCATCCCCAAGCTTTGACGCTTGTAATTCTTGGATATTTCTTGGGGTGACATGGGCATCCCCAAGCTTGAGCTTTTTTCCATTCTTCATCTCATCTCATCATTCTCCTTTCCCTACACTTGAAAACTTTCTTCATACAAAACTTCACACAATTCTCATTAGCAACATTAGTTTATGCAAGATAGAGATCCACTTTTGGTTCAGTTTTAACTCAAGTAGAACATCTATTAAAACATTATCTACTGTAGCAACTTCTTCTAAAAGTTCCGTGATCAAAAGAACTCAAAAAGAAAGAGATCAAGAGGCAAATGCAAATAGTGGTAGAAATCTGTCAAAACAGAACAACAGGTAAAGATCGATTTGTTCGAAAATCTTATGTTGCTCAAATCGAAAAGTGCAAAACTAACGAAAGTTAGATAATAACCTGGGGCACGTGCACAAAAAATCATAGATCAATATGACGTTCTGGGATTTTTCATGAATTTTTACAGCGAGGCGCAGAAATCTGTTTCTGGACAGCAACTTCCCCAAATCTTACCTTCCTCCTATTAGAGGCTATTCTTGGCACAAAAACGAAATAAAAAAGGATAAGGAGAGGTTGTTACAGTAGTAACAACTTCCAAGACTCAACAAAAGAAAAATTACTGAAAGAAAACATGGGTTATCTCCCAAGAGTGCTTTTCTTTAACGCCTTTCAGCTAGGCGCAGTGATTTTAAAAGATGCTCACGTAAGTGCCAAAAAAGAGTTTGAAGCAAAAGAGAGCATCAAACAGCAAATACGAAACACTTTTAAATCTAACCCACTTCCTATGAAAAAGAATCTTGTAAAGAAACAAGTCATGAAAGCACAAAGCAACTAGCATAGGAAAGCAAAACAAGTGCAACTTCAAGATTTTCAACATAAAGAGGGGAGACTTAATATTACTGAGATGCATAAAACCATGCTTCCCTCTCTCATAATACCCTTCAGTAGCATCATGAATAAAACTAACAATATAACTATCACATAAAACATTCTTATCATGAGCCACATGCATAAAAGAATTAATACTCTCCACATAAACATAGTCATTCTTATTAATCGTAGTGGGAGCAAATTCAACAAAATAGCTATCATTATTATTCTCATCACCATAGTCATCAAATATAGGAGGCATATTGTAATCATAATTAATTTTCTCCTCAATAGTAGGTGGACTGAAAATATCATATTCATCATTGTAATCATCATATATTGGAGTTATAGTATCATCAAAGTAAATTTTCTCCTCCATGCTTGGGGGACTAAAAAGATCATTTTCATAAAAACTAGCTTCCCCAAGCTTAGACTTTTCCATAGCATTAGCAATAATGGTGTTCAAAGAATTCATACTAATAACATTGCTATTAGCATGCAAATAAAGTTCCATAGGTTTTTAAATTTTCTGTTCAAACACTTCATGTCCTAACTCAAGATAAATACTATAAAGCTCTCTATTTTTTGTTGTTGTTTTCCATTAAGCCTAACTAGTGAAAATAAAAACAAGAAACAAAAATATATAATTGCAGAATCTAAAGGAAATAACTTCGAGAACTCACACACAAGCAACAGTACTAGAAGATAGCTTAGTAGCCAGAGGATGTGAGTACCTTTTACCTTACCTCCCCGGCAACGGCGCCAGAAAAGAGCTTGTTGTCTATGAACGCTTCTATTCTTGTAGACAGTGTTGGGCCTCCAAGTGCAGAGGTTTGTAGAACAACATCAAGTTTCCCTTAAGTAGACCACCCAAGGTTTATCGAACTCAGGGAGGAAGAGGTCAAAGATATCCCTCTCAAGCAACCCTGCAATTAAGATACAAGAAGTCTCTTGTGTACCCAACACACCTAATACACTTGTCAGATGTATAGGTGCACTAGTTCGGCAAAGAGATAGTAAAACACAAGTAATATGGATGACTATAAGTGGTAATTGCAATCTGAAGTAAAAATCGCTACACGCAAACATGTAACAGAACTTGTTGTAAACGGTGTTTCAATGCTTAGAAACAAGGCCTAGGGATCATACTTTCACAAGTGGACACTCTCAACTATGATAACATAATTGAACACATAAATATCTTTCTTCACTATGCTACCCTGAACTACTCTCTGGTTGGATAACGAACACTAATCAAGCGTAGGGCTGTGAAAGCTCTCCTTAAAGTTTGCATTCCCCAATCTAGATTACCCCACACTGTAACCTTGAGTGCACTAGATAGTTCTAGACAAACACCACAATTTCATAGAGACATCCAACTCAAATCATAACTCATGTAAGTATTACTGTAAAATTTAGCCTAAGAGCCACACACAATGCGCACATTGTCAATTTCACATCATGGGACAAGGTGTCTCCGGAGATTACACTAATAAAACCACTTGAGTAGCATAACAGATGAAGAGTAACATCTACTAATTCAACTAGATACAAAGCTCATGATCACATAAAGATCACACCATGGGAGAGAGAGATGAACCACATAGCTACCGGTAGAGCCCTTAGCCTCGGGGGAGAACTACTCCCTCCTCATCATGGGAGTCAGCAACGGCGATGGAGATGGCGGTGGAGTCGATGGAGATGGCTCCGAGGGCAATTTCCCGTCCCGGCAGGGTGCCGGAACAGAGACTTTTGTCCCCCAAAATTGGTCTTCGATGGTGGCAGTGCTGCAGAACTTTTCGTGGATGGATGCCGATTCCTTTAGGGTTTTTGCGTCGGAGGCTTTTTATAGGAGGAAGGGCGATGTCAGAGGGCACCCAGGGGCCCCACACCACACATTGGCGCGGTCAGTGGGGGCACCCGCGCCACGACCTAGTGTGGCTGCCTCCTGGCCCTTTTCCGTCTCCCCTTTGGACTCTGTGTACGTGAAAGCAAAATAGGGACTTCGGGATTCGTTTCATCCAATTCTGAGAATATTTCCTATATAACTTTTCTAAAATACAAAAACAACAGAAAATAGGAACTGACACTATGGCATCTTGTTAATAGGTTAGTTCCAGAAAATGCATAAAAATGCCACGAAGTGTAAACAAAACATAAAGCAATTGGTGTAAAATAAGCATGGAGCATCAAAAATTATAGATACATTTGCAACGTATCAGGGTCTTCATACAGGAATCTCGGGATCATCTTAATGACCTCCTGATACGTCTCAAACGTATCTATAATTTTTGATGCTCCATGCTTGTTTTTACACTATTTTCCTTGTGTTTTGTTACACTTCGTGGCGTTTTTATGCGATTTCCGGAACTAACCTATTGACAAGATGCCACAGTGCAAGTTCCCTATTTTCTGCTGTTTTTGTGTTTCAGAAAAGCTACACAGGAAATATTCTCGGAATTGGACGAAACAAGTTCCAGAAGTCTTATTTTTCCCGGAAGAGTACCGAAGACCGAACGAGAGCCGGAGGGGGGCCAGGGGCAGCACACACAATAGGGGGGTGCAGCCCAGCCCCTAGCCGCGCCCACCTATTGTGAGGCCACCCTGGTCGCCTCCTGACGATGCCCCTTCGCCTATAAGAAACCTGGACAGAAAACCCTAAAGGAATCGGCGTTTTTCCAGAACAGTTCCGCAGCTCCGCCGTCGCCACCGACGAATTTTGGGGGATAGAAATCTCTGTCCGGCACCCTGCCGGGATGGGGAAGTGCCTCCGGAGCCACCTCCATCGGTCTCCATCGCCGTCTCCGCCGTCTCCATCGACCTCACCGCCATATCCATCAACCTTGCTGTCTCCTATGATGAGGAGGGAGTAGTTCTCCCCCGGGGCTAAGGGCTCTACCGGTAGCTATGTGGTTCACCTCTCTCTCCCATGATGTGATCTCTATGTGATCATGAGCTTTGTATCTAGTTGAATTGGTAGATGTTATTATTCAGATATTATGCTACCCCCGTGCTTTATATTTGTAATCTCCGGAGATACCTTGTATCATGGTGTGAAGGTGACTAGTGTGCGCATCATATGTATCTTTTTGGTTAATGTCTCTATGAATTGTTGGTGTTTGTTGGAACCATCTAGTGCGTTCATGGTGACAGTGTGGGACAATCTAGTTTGGGTACATACGGACTTTGAGCAGTGCTTCGTAGCCCTACGCATGATTAGTGTTTGTTTTCCATTGGATAATTGTTTTGAGTTGCATATTGATGATAGTATCTATTGGTTCAATTACGTTATATTTGTTGAGAGTGTGTCCACTAGTGAAATTATGATCCCTAGGCCTTGTTTCCAAGCTTTGCACACCGTTTCCTTTCAGTTTTGTTACATGTTTGCTCACAGCGATATTTATTTCAGATTACATTTACTACTTATAATCATCACTACTACTTGTATTTCACTATCTCTTCGCCGAACAAGTGCACCTATACATCTGACAAGTGTATTGGGTGTGTTGGGGACACAAGAGACTTTCTGTATCGTAATTGCAGGGTTGCTTGAGAGGGATAGCTTTGACCTCTTCCTCCCTGAGTTCGATAAACCTTGGGTGATCCACTTAAGGGAAACTTGCTGCTGCTCTACAAACCTCTGCACTTGGAGGCCCAATACTATCTACAAGAACAGACGCGTGCGTAGACATCAAGCTCTTTTCTGGCGCCATTGCCGGGGAGGTAAGGTAAAAGGTACTTGCATCCTCCTGTGTGAGTGCTCGAAGTTATTTCCTTTAGATTCTGCAATTATATCTTTTTGTTTCTTGTTTTATTTTCACTAGTTAGTCTTAATGGAAAATAAAGAGTTCTTTAGTCTTTTTCCTGAGTTTAGATTTGAAGAGAAAATTGAAAAACCTTTGGAGCTTTATTCGCATGCTAATAGTGTTGTTAGTATGAATGCTTTGAATACCGTTGTTGCTAATGCTATAGAAAAGTCTAAGCTTGGGGAAGCTGTTTTGTTAAGCATGATATTTTTAGTTCCCCAGCTTTAGTGGAGAAAGTTTGCTCTGATGATATTTTATCTCCCCTATGTGATGTTCCTATGCCTGTTACCTATGTTAGTGATCATGATTGGGAAACGCACTCTACTTTTGATATTGAAAATCTTTTTGGTACCAATTCTAAGGTTAATAATTGTTGTACCATTAGTACTATCCATGTTCCTTCCTATGATGATATGTTTGATGAATATGCTTTGCGAAATAGCTGTTCTCTCGCTTATGATGATACTAAACCTCTAGTTTATGATGGTTATGATGCTGAGTATAATATTTTCAGTTCACCTACTTTTGAGGAGGAAACAAGTTATGATTACAATATGCCTCCTATTTTTGATGATTATGGTGATGAGAATAATTTTATTGAATTTGCTCCTACTATTGTTCATGTGGGGAGTATTAATTCTTTTACACATGAGGCTCGTGATAGGGATGTTTTATGTGATGGCTCTATTGTTAATTCTATTCATGATGCTACTGAAAGTTACTATGAGAGAGGGAAACATGGTTTGATGTATCTCAATAATATTGAGTTTCCCCTCTTTTTTTTGGAATTCTTGAAGTTGTACTTGTTTTGCCTTCCTATGCTTTTCGCTTTGCGCTTTCATGACTTGTCTCTTTACAAGACTATTTTTCATAGGAAGTGGTTTAGATTTAAATATGTTTCATATTTGCTTTTTGATGCTCTCTCTTGCTTTAAGTTCCTATATAGCGCCTTTGCCTTAAGCTCTTTTATGGCACCTACATGAGTATCTTTGCAAACTACTGCGCCTAGCTCAAAGGCGTTAAAGAAAAGCACTCTTGGGAGATAACCCAATGTTTTACTTTTAGTTCTTTTTCTTTTATTTGAGTCTTGGAAGTTATTACTACTGTAATGACCTCTCCTTATCGTTTTTATTTCGTTTTTATGCCAAGAGAAGCCTCTAATTTGAGCAAGGTAAGATTTGGGGATGTTGCTGTCCTGAAACAGATTTCGGTGCCGCATCGTAAAAATTCATGAAAATTCTCAGTATATATTTTCGACCTGCGATTTCTTGTGCATATGCCCCAGGTTATATCCAAACTTTCATTAGTTTAACACTTTTTGATTTGAGCAACAGAAAACCCTCTAAAAATTCGACCTTTGTCAGCTGTTCTGTTTTGACAGATTTCTGCCATTATTTGTGTTTGCCTCTCGATCGCTTTATTTTTTAGTTCTTTTGACCGCGGAACTTTTGGGGAAGTTGCTACAGTAGCATATGCTTTATATGTGGTGGTTTTGAGTTGAAATCTGAACCAAAAAGGGTTGATTCATTATTATGTTTATGCTAACGTTGCTAATAGAATTGTGTTGAGTTTTGTATGAAGGAAGTTTTCAAGTGTAGGGATTGGAGAATGATAAGATGAGTTGAAGAATGGATAAAAGCTCAAGCTTGGGGATGCCCATGCACCCCAAGAAATATCCAAGAAGTAAAAGCGTCAAAGCTTGGGGATGCCCCCGAGGCACCCCTTCTTCATCGGCAAAAATCAGGTCACCTTTCAAGACACAATATTTTTATTGCTTCATGCACTATGTGTTTTTTTGGAGCGTCGGTTGTTTTTGCTTTTGGTTTTCTTTTGTTTTGTTTGCTGCAATAAATGGTTGGATCACATCATGTTTGTTTTGGAGAGAGCTATGCTCCTTTTTTCATTGCCAAGAACACTCTATTTTTCACTCTTATCGTTCAACGAGTGTTCTCTTTTTCTGCTACTGCGCTTAGCTTTTGTTTTTTACCTTGATTTTTGTTCAGATCTTGTTATATATTTGCATCAAGGTGTATTTGGACCTCTGGTCTATTTTGGTTTTCATCAAAAGAGTTGTTTCGAAAAGGTTTGAATGGTGTTGGAAAAGAGAAAAAGTTTCATGCAAAAAAGTGGTACAAAAAAGAGCTTGTTTAGACTGTGGCTTAGACTTTTGCATGCCATGCTTGATGTCATTTTGATAGTATGCTTAGTGATTTTTGCTGTAGCATGACTTGTCTCAAATGACTGAGATTGCTTAATGAGCCTTTGAAAAAAATCATGCGTTGTTTTTATTATATGGAAGGATTTATTTGGTTTTCTCCTTTGATGCTTTATTTGGGTTGACTTGGCACATGCTTACACATGTTCACTACAAAATAAGTAGCCTATAGCCTCTATGATCATTTGGTTTTTGACTTGTGATACCACTTTATGCTTCTTTCAATGATGTTTTGTCGCTATGCATGATTATGGCCGTTATTGCTCTCTTAGTTAGTCGCTCCCAGTCTTTTGCTAGCCCTCATTTTGTACTGAGTATGAGCTCTACTCGTGCATCCAACTCCCAAAAACCAAGTTGTTCCAATGTGTCCACCATACATACCTATTAGCAATTTGCTATTCAAAAGTACATTTGACTTGCTTTTATCTATCCTTCAAAATGAACTCTTTTTGGTGTTATGCGAAAATTGGTCAGTAAAGCTCTCACGAACCTGATGGCACACTTTACTTTTCTCGTTCTTAAAAATTTGACATTATGGCTCTCTTATGTTGAGTTGTTATGCTTGCAAGTTGTAAGTTGGAAATTAGCCCAGCCATGCCGTCATGGGGCAAGCTTTCAACATTGCACTTCTTATTTGAGTTGATATCGTGATCTTTTGTTTATGGATACTCGCGATGTGAAACAAGTTGGGAATCTTGCGGGATCATGGAGTTCTTATATGTGTTAGAGAAACGCCTGGGCCGCTAATCTAAGCCATGTATAATTCATGGTGGAAATTTATGGCATGCCCATAGTGGACATTCGACAACGCATCTCAAAATAAAAAGCTATACCAGTGGTAAATAAAAGAGATGTCGAGGTGTTCATTGTCTGTTTGTCTTGTCATTTTGATGTGGGCTTGTTCCATGTCATCAGGCAGGAGGTACCCCGTTGGTGGTTCTCGATGATACACATATATTTACAATAACAAGAGCTTGCTTGGGACTCTAAGTCGAGTAGCATGAGGTTTGGGTATTCATACTACATGGGACACGAGGTTTTCAACTTATGATTTGTTAAGCATATGCTTCATAATTGTACTCGCATTAACTTTAACCATTCAAGATGCTTATGATGGGGGCAATGAGAGCTCAAAGCTAGTAAGTACCATAATTTTTGAAGGTTTATAAAACTCGCAATCACTGCTTCCCTCCGCAAAGGGCCTTTCTTTTATTTTTTATGTTGAGTCTCCACCTTCTACCTTTATGCACCGTCTAAGAGAGCATAGTTGTCATTCCGAGTATAATGTGCATAGTTCCAAAGTTTATTATTGATTGATTCATGATTATGGTTTTGCTTGTTCTTAAATTACTTGTATCTAGTCACCCTCTTAAACTTGAAGGTGTCCTGTGCATTTATGTTTTGTTACTCCATGAGGGATAAGCTGAAAACCATTTGCTATGTTTTCCATATGGTTGAAACACACACGTGACTTTCATTGTTTCATTTTCATGATCTTTCCTTTGTGTTTCTTTTTCATGTTATAACATGGTTGCTAAGTTTCTATTATCAAGATTATGTCTTTCATGCCCATGTTTTTAAGTTCTTTGATCTCAGCACTCAATGCTCTACCTCGTTGATCAAATTGTGTTGGTGCATGTCACCTAAAAAATTATTCTTTTGTTATCACTTACCTACTCGAGGACGAGCAGGAGTTAAGCTTGGGGATGCTGATACGTCTCAAACGTATCTATATTTTTTGATGCTCCATGCTTGTTTTTACACCATTTGCCTTGTGTTTCGTTACACTTCGTGGTGTTTTTATGCGATTTCTAGAACTAACCTATTGACAAGATGCCACAGTGCTAGTTCCCTGTTTTCTGCTATTTTTGTGTTTCAGAAAAGCTACACAGGAAATATTCTCAGAATTGGATGAAACAAGTTCCAGAAGTCTTATTTTTCCCGGAAGAGTACCGAAGACCGAACGAGAGCCGGAGGGGGGCCAGGGGCTGCCCACACAATAGGGGGGCGCGGCCCTGCCCCAGGCTGCGCCCACCTATTGTGATGCCACCCTGGTCGCCTCCTGACGACACCCCTTCGCCTATAAGAAGCCTCGGGACGGAAAACCCTAAAGGAATCGGCGTTTTTCTAGAACAGTTCCGCAGCTCCGCCGCCGCCACCGCCACCGCCGAATTTCGGGGGACAGAAGTCTCTGTTAGGGCATTTTCTAGCCTCCCTAGTTTTGTGTGTTAGTTGACAACACCAGGACATTTTACCAGTGTTTTGTGCAGAAAGTTGGCCGGATTTTTCGGCCGGATATTTGCAAAACTGGGCCGGATAATCCGGCCACCCCTGAAAACGGCAAAGGACCAGAAGCAGTAAGATGCGCGTCACCCAGATTTTGGGGCGGATATTTCGACCGGATTTTTCCAAATCTGGGCCGGATAATCCGCCCCCCCCCCCCCCGTGAAAACGGCTAAGGACCAGAAGAAGAGCAGATGCGCGTCACCCAGATTTGGGGGCGGATATTTGGGCCGGATTATTCTAGATCTGGGCCGGATAATCTGCCCCCCTTGTGAAAACGACTAAGGACCAGAAGAAGAGCAGATGCGCGTCACCCTATTTGGCGGCGGATATTTGGGCCGGATTATTCCAGATCTGGGCCGGATAATCCGCCCCCCCCCCGTGAAACGACTAAGGACCAGAAGAAATACAGATGCGCGTCACCCAGATTCCTGGCCGGATATTTCGGCCGGATTATTCCAGAAGTGGGCCGGAATATCCGGCCACCGGATTATCCGGTGCAAGTTTGGGCCGGATAATCCGGCCCCTGGCGGCTGCAACGGATACATTTCGGGAAGGGGTATTTATACCCCTCCCTCTCTTCCTCCCCTGCTTGCTCGTCTTCATCAAGAACAAGACACTATTTGGAGCCAACCTCACTGCAAGATCTCCACCTTCAACCACCCAAAGTCTTAGATCTTTGGAGGATCGAAGGAGGAGGTCCCGATCTACATCTCCACCGAAGGAATTTCTCTTTCCCCTCCTTTTGCTTGAGGGATTTGCTCCTAGTGGTTCCTTGGAAACACTAGGTGGTGTAATTCGTGATTACTCTTGTCTTTGTGGTTTCTAGCCTCCGTGGCTTTCTTGGAGCCTCCAATTCAGTTGTGGATGTGTGCCCCAATCTCCGTGTAAGGGATTCGGTGAGTTCCCCCAATACCACCGCTTAGTGGAACGAGCTAGCCTCCGTGGCTTGCTCACCGGAGAACAAGGTGAGCCTCCGTGGCGTTGGTCGACTCCGTGTCACCACACCTCTCCAACGTGGACATACTTCCCCTCAAAAGGAAGGAACTACGGGAATACATCCTTGTGTCTCCGGTCTCCGCTCCTCGGTTATTTCTTACCCGAACTCGCTTACTTGCTTACTTGTTTACTTGTTCACTTGCTTGCTTGTCACTTAGGAAATTCACCTAGTTGCACATCTAGAAAATTTACTTTGTGTCAAGCCTAAAAGTTAAAAAGATAAAAAAATTGTGTAGCGCCTATTCACCCCCCCCTCTAGTCGCCCGTGTGATCCTTTTCAATTGGTATCAGAGCCTAGTGCTCTTTGATTGGGCTTAACCACCTAAGAGATCATGGGCGAAGAGGAACCCGCCACTAAGGGGGATCTTAATAACATAATGACTCGCATGGATGCTATGATGGCGGCCATGGAAAGCCAAAAATCTCAACTTGATGCTCTCACTAGTGGAACATCAAGTACCACTCCATCAACTCCGGTTGACACCTCGGGTAAGGATAAGCCATCCTTAACGAGGAAGATCCGGAGAAGGATGGGAATGAGAACAACGAGGATCCCCCCAAGAAAGATGACACCTCTCGGGGACATAGCACGGAGGTTCCACCTCCTACGAGCTATGTCTCCGGAAGGCACCTTCAAATGCCACACCTTGCCTCATGCGGCCCACCGCCACCACTTGATGCTTCTAGCTTTGCCAATTGGCAAGATAACATGCGCTCCTCACATAAACTTTGTGTCTATTGAGCTTTGGAGGATCATTGAGCAGGGTTTTCATCCAACTTCCAAGGATTTGACCAACTTGCTACCTTGGGAGCAAATCGACAAGCAGCTCAATGCCTCCGCCTTGCATCTCATTCACATGTCTCTCACCGAGAAGGACAAGGCGTTCGTCCGCAACATCTCCTCCGCCAAGGAAGCTTGGGATGCTCTCACCAACCTCTTCATCGGCAATGAGAGCATCCAAGAGTCCAAGTTTGATGAGGCATCTAATGAAGCGGACAACTTCGCCATGCTTGATGGTGAATCTCCCGAAGAACTTCATCGGCGTCTCTCGGCACTCCAAGTGAAGTTAATCGACCTCGGCTCTACTCAATGTGATGGGAGATGGATGAAGAGGAAATTTGTCCAAGCCCTCTTGCCCTTCTTCAAAGATACGGTGAACTCAATCAAGGGAGATGCCAACTTTAGGAAGATGACCGCTCATGACATCTTGCAAGAGATTGTGGCAAGGAAGATCTCCGAGAAGAATGCGGATGATGCTCTAGCTCGTGCACGTGGTGTGCGTGCACCCAACCTTGCTTTGAAGGCCAAAGTCTCTCTTCATGAAGAAGCAAGTTTGATGGAAGAGGAAGAGTCAATGGGTGGAAGTCTCGAAGACATGAAGTATGCTCATGCCGAACACATGGCTCTTGCTCAACGGGCTTTCATGAAGAAGTGGAAGTCATCAAGTCCCTCCAAACCTAAAGCCACAAGTAGAGTGAGAACATGCTACAATTGTGGCAATCAACACCATTTCATTGCGGATTGTCCTTATGAAAGAGTGGAAGATCACAATGGAAGACTCATCGCAAGGAGATGAAGGCCAAGTCTTACCCACCAAGGAACTTTGACAAGAAGAAAGCCGTTCCAATACATGCCTTGACGACTCAAGAAGAATACCCATTCGGTGATGATGCAAGTGATGATGAAGAAGTAGGAAGGGCCGCCATCGCCATCGTCAAGCCTATCTCTTTACCATCCCTCTTCGCTTCCGCAAACGAGTCCAAGCGCTCCAACTCCAAGGGAACATGTCTAATGGCTCACGCTACAAAGGTATCACCCTCTTTCACACCCATCATACCTAGAAGCTTATCCTTGATGGATTGTGTTGATACTAGTAGTGATAAGGATGAGCCTAATGAATTTGACACCTTCATGTCAACCTTGCATGGGGAGACCAAAGCTCAATTTGAGATTCTCCTCAATCAATATAATGAGTCTCTCTAACTAAATGATAAAAATGAGGAACGCATCTTTGAGCTAGAAGGGCATGCTCATGAGTATGCCAATGAAATTGCAACACTCAATCAATCCCTTGAGATTGAGCAAGATCTAAGGATGGCACTCGAGGCATCCAAGTTAGGTCTTGAAGAGTCTTATAACTTGGACATTGCTAGGCTTAAAAATGATCGTGATATTGCTCAATCAGTTGCTAATGAACTTAGGTTGCAAAATGAGAACTAAATCTTATTATTGCTAAAGAAGCAACCAAGTTCCCTTCTACCACCTTTGTTGCAAGTTTTGTTACACTATTGACGTTCCACTTCCTTGATGAAGTCCATGACGGTTTGTTGGGTCTCGTATTTGTGCTTGAAGAAGTAGACCCAAGTATATCTTGAGTAGTCATCAACAATCACCAAGCAATACTTCTTCCCTGCTAGACTCGCATGAGATGGAGGGCCAAAGAGGTCCATGTGAAGGAGCTCCAAGACCCTCTTAGAAGAAATGATCGTCTTGCTAGGATGAGGAACTTCATGCATCTTTCCTTCAATGCAAGCTCTACACACATGATCTTTGGCAAAGGTTAGATCGGATAGTCCTAGGATGTGGTTACCTTTGTGGAGTCTTTGCAAAGTTCTCATATTGACGTGGCCTAGCCGGCGATGCCATAGCCATCCCACGTCAACTTTAGCCATTAGGCAAGTCGCGGCTTTAGTGACCTTCTCTGAGAAGTCAATCACATATAAGCCGTTTTCAACATGCCCAACGAAGGCTACTTTAAGAGACTTGCTCCACAAAAGAACCACAATCCCAACATCAAAGAAAGTTGCAAAGCCCATATCGGCAAGTTGAGCTACGGAAAGTAAATTATAAGAGAGAGACTCAACAAGCATGACATTCTCCACGGTAACATCTTGAGATATAACAACTTTACCAAGACCCAATACCTTTGACCTTGAGGAATCTCCATAGGTGACATAGCCCGCACTAGATGAACCGGTGCGAAGCTCCTTCACCAACTCTTTGCTTCCAGACATATGATTGGTAGTACCACTATCAATTATCCATTGTCCCGCACTGGAAGCAAAGCCCTACAAGAGATTAAGCCTTGTTCTTAGGTCCCCATTTTTCAATGGGTCCCCTTTTGTTAGTAACAAGGGCCTTAGGAACCCAAATAGACCAAGCAATGCATTCATTAGGTGAGCCAACAAATTTAGCATAAACATGTCCATCATAAGCACGGCGAAGAACATAAGAGGGGTTATATTTTCCTGCAAAGTCGTTGTGATTGGGCATTGCCCTCTTGGCATTCCCAAACACCTCCCTCACGAGCTCCCCCTCCTCCTCATAAACATTGCCATCCTCATCAAAGCATATGTCATTCGGGATGTGCTTCTTAGGAGGAGGAGTGGGCACAAGAAATTGCATCTTCTTGTTGTTCTTCTTCTTGTTCTTTTTCTTGTTCCTCTTCTTCTTAGACTTGGAAGTGAAACCAAGCCCGGTCTTGTCACCATGTTGCTTTTGAGCACTCAAAAGCTCATCAAGCCTTGTGTCACCTTTGGGGGAATGAGAAGGACTATGCTCTACTCAAGTGGAGCCTTCACCTTCACAAGCTCCACAAGCTCCTCAAGGACCGATTGATGCTAACCAAAGACAAGCATTAGACCCTCATTCAAGCGAGCAAGGCCAAGATCAAGACCAAGTGGACGGTGGTGATTCCTCACCAATGGTAGATCAAGGCCAAGCTCAAGATGTTGATCATGCTCATGATGTTGATCAAGCTCAAGTTGAAGGTCAAGGCGAGGACCAAAATAGTGGTGATGACCAAGTGGCTTCTCAAGAGTCTTTTGAAGAAGCTCAAGCTCGCCGTGCAAGGAAAGTGGAAGAGGCTCTTCGCAAAGGGAGTCATACCTTGGATAGTGTGATTGGAAGTGTGAGAAAAGGGGTTTCCACAAGGAGACAATTAGCCAACTTTAGCATCCATCATGCCTTCGTCTCTTGTGTGGAACCTCAAAAGGTGTTTGAGGCACTTGAAGACCCGGATTGGGTGGAAGCCATGCACGAAGAACTCAATAACTTCAAGCGCAATGAGGTTTGGACTTTGGTGGAGAAGCCCAAGGAGTGCCGCAATGTCATTGGAACCAAGTGGGTGTTCAAGAACAAACAAGATGCCAATGGGATTGTTGTGAGGAACAAGGCACGCTTGGTTGCTCAAGGATACTCTCAAGTGGAAGGAATCGACTATGGGGAGACCTACTGACGAGGGTTAACTCGACAAATGTCCTAGATGAAGGACTTAGGATCGGGGAGATAGGGCGTCGGATGAACTCGAAGGTAAAGTTAGTCGAAATAGGTGTGTATCGAAAGTAAACTTGGGTGTTCAACCTGGCTTGCTTTCAATCTGCCCTACACCGTCCCCTCCTGACCCCTATATATAGGTGGCCAGGTCTCGAGGATCGGGTAGGGTCCGATACAAATTACAAATATCGACATACGGTAATAACTTGTATTCGACTATCATTACAATTGGGCCTAGCTTATTGGGCCTCAGGGGTACTCAACTAGCGGGCTCTATTAACTATACCCTTGTCAGTAGCCCCTGAGATTCTACCAGAATTGTAGATTCAGGTTGAATCTCTAATCTTCAAATCTTCGACTTCTTCACATCTTCAAATCTTCGACTTTAGTCTTTTTTGACTTATTTTTACGATATTCTTTCGCAAGGGGTTTTGATGAGCAAGCCTGACAACTCTGATGGATCAAGAGGTCAGTTAACTGCCGGAACAGATACTTGTCATCTACTTCAAATTCAATCCCCTTGGACTTGAATTCGGGATACCGGTCAAACCCATTCTTTTGCCGCATTTAGGACTTACAAAGAATGAATCCCAGTGGTTCTCAAGGTACCCAGTGCGTCCACCAGGATTTTCTTCGCGTCGTAGACACGGATACATACCAGCAGAGCGCATCCATGTGCGTATACCAGGCCACACAGGACGGATCCCGGGGTCTTACCTTCGTGATAAATCACGGCATTCGAGTTTCGTTGCGATAACGCAACTCGAGAATCTTATGTCGCAGTCAGAATTTCGACTGAAAATATTCGGGTTTCTGCAACCATAAAACTCGCTCCCGATGGGAGTAATCTCTAATCTTTAATTTGTCGACTACGTAGTCGAAGTTTTGTATGCTTACCCTTCTGCATCTTCAATATTGATCATCTCATCTTTATCGGGTGCGCGCTCAGCGCTCCCGATGGGAGTAGCCCCCGAGGCTATGTTTGGCGACTTGTAGTCAAGCATAGGCTCAAAGTTCAGCTCTTCTTTCTTCTGCGAACCTCTTATTATTTTACGAGCCCCCGAGTCCAAGTCGAGGTTTTCATATCGCATAATCTCTCCCCCCTTTTTTTCCTTCTTCTTTGATATTATCGTCTGCTGTGCGCAGATTTTAACTCCTGTTGTAAATTATGTTCACGGGCTTTGCTGTAGCCCGGAGGCCCAATAATATGTGCTTATAAATAAAGCGCCTGCTAATTAAGGTAAAAAACCCTAATCAGACTCCTCCTCTGCCACATCATCTTCTTCCTCCATCTAGGGTTTTTGCGAGGTTTTTCTGCTATGCTCATGGCTGATGCTCAAGGTTCTCGTCTGACCCTTGGCTCTCCGGTAGCCCCACGAGGTCAGGGTCGCCCTCGTGGAAGTAAGAACAAGAAAACCACGCCGGCCGCCGCAGGAACTTCTTCTGACGCTCCGGCTAAGCGTCGTCCCGGCCGCCCACCTGGTAGCAAGAACAAGTCTAAGGTGACCAGCGCCACTCCAGGCCCTGCTGCTCCTCCTCCTGCTGCGCCTGCCGCTCCCGCTACTCCTCCTCAAATCTTCTCCTTCCTCTGCATTGCCATGGCGCAGTGCCGTAAGATTCAGCGATTACCGCTAAATTTTACGAAGTTTATGGATGGCCGCGAACTGCGAGAAGCTGTTCTCCGTGAACAATCTGGCGGTGGCATCCCATACGAGGTGGAGGTATGGTACGATGGCGACGGCGAGCAGTACTTCAGGGGAGGCTGGTCGCAGTTTGCGGAGGACCATGACATCCGTCAAGGTTTCTTCATGGCCTTCGACTTCCATATCGGGACGTCGAAGTTCGACGTGAAGATCTTCGATGGCACTCTTTGCCAGAAGGAGTACGAAGCTTGAAGTCCACTTCTATTAGGACTTGCTGTGTTTTTCATGTAATTCCTTTTTATCATGTTCTTGCTACCATGCTTATCTGTAATGAATATTGTCCAAGTAGTCGATGTCTTTTGCTAGTACCATGAGAACAAGTTATGTTCTGAGGTATGTTTTCCATATATTGGGCTCTTTGCGAACCAAAAAAGGTAGGAATAATGTCGGGTTCTTCTTATGAACCAAATTCTATCAATAGTCGTCGGGTTGTCTAAACAACCTTATAATAAGGGAAAAGCCTCCATCTTGTCATAATAATTTTCGTACGACCCAGGGGTTGAAGCCCTCGAGCGGAGAAGTAACACAAGAATCGTACAATTTTGTCGAGTTCAACCCAAAGAACCCGACCTGTGGCCTCATGTTCTGGGTTCAGAAGGCTAACTTGAATATATTGATACCTCTATATTTAGTCTACGCGTAAAAACGTCGTAGCTGTTCTGCATTCCACGGGTTGCTTTCGTCCTTCCCAGTCTTCTTGTCTTGTAGTCGATATGCTCCTCCTGGTATGACTTCCGTGACGATGTAAGGTCCCACCCAAGGGGACTCCAATTTCCCATGGCTATCTTGCTTGAGTCGCAAAACAAGGTCTCCTACCACGAAGGATCGTGGACGAACTCGACTACTATGGTAGTTTCGTAAGCTTTGTTGATATTGCGTAGCTCTTTCTAATGCTTTGTCTCTTGCTTCATCTAGCGCATCGACGTCGTCTTGCAATGCTTCTGTCGATGTCGCCTCATCATATGCTGTCACTCTTGGAGCCTCGTGTGTAACTTCGACTGGAAGCACGGCTTCTGCGCCATGGACCAGGAAGAAAGGAGTTTCTTGAGTTGCTGCATTGGGCGTAGTTCTTAGGCTCCAAAGAACGGAGGGCAATTCTTCTACCCAAGCGCTCTTGGCTTTCTCGAGAGGTGCTAAAAGCCTCTTTTTTATTCCACTACTTATCAGGCCATTGGCTTTTTCGACTTGCCCGTTTGTCTTCGGGTGCGCCACAGATGCAAATTTAAGCTTGATCCCCAATCCTTCGCAGTAACTTTTGAATTCTTTTGAAGTAAAATTTGTCCCATTGTCTGTGATAATGTTGTGTGGTACACCAAAACGAAAAACTATCGACTTGATGAAGCTGATTGCTGCTGTAGAATCTTGAGTTGTTACTGGGGCCGCTTCCACCCATTTGGTGAATTTATCGACTGCCACTAGCATATAGACATGCCCTCCAGGCCAAGATTTGTGCAATTTTCCCACCATGTCAAGTCCCCATTGTGCAAAGGGCCAGGATAATGGTATTGTTTGTAGCTCCGCTGCTGGTGCATGTGGTCTGGATGCAAACCTTTGACATGCTTCACACTTTCGAACTATATCTTTTGCGTCCTCGATGGCTGTTAGCCAATAGAATCCCGCTTGAAAAGCTTTTGCCGCTATTGCTCTGCTGCTGGCGTGATGGCCACATACTCCGCCGTGTATGTCTTTCAATATTGCTTGCCCTTCCTGGGGTGTGACACAACGCTGTAAAACGCCGGTAATACTTCTCTTGTATAGTTTTCCAACACGACAAACGCTTTTGCTCTTCGAGTTATCCTCTTGGCCTCCACTGCATCTTCTGGGAGCTTTTTATTTATCATGTACGCAAGATATGGCTGCATCCATGTTTCTTCTATCATCATGACCTCCTCTGGTTCTGTCGTAGCCCCCGAGCCTGCCGTGGTAGTCGAACTTTTAGCACTTTTTATTGATCTTTCTGCTATTTCTTCCCAAAATACTCCAGACGGCACAGGTAAGCATTGTGATCCGATATTTGCTAAAGTGTCGGCTTCTTCATTGCTGTTCCTGCTGATGTGCGAGACTTCGCATCCATCGAACGTTCCTTCTAGATAATGGTACAAATTCTTGTAGGCCATCATGTTGTCGTTGATTGCGTCACACCTGTTCATGACTTGCTGAACAACAAGGTTAGAATCTCCAAATATTTTTAGGCGAGTTGCTCCACAAGCTTTAGCCATCTTCATTCCGTGCAACAAAGCCTCGTACTCCGCTTCATTGTTAGAAGCCTATGGGAAGCTCATCCTTAGGACATATTTTAATTTATCGCCATGAGGCGATATCAATACTACTCCTGCGCCTGCGCCTTGGACTCGCTTAGAACCGTCGAAGTACATTGTCCAAGTACTCGATAAATCTGGTGGTCCCGTGCTTTGCAACTCGAGCCACTCTGCTGTAAAATCTGGCAAGATTTGCGACTTGATCGCCTTCCTTTTTTCGTACGTGATGTCCATGGGAAATAACTCGATTCCCCACAAAGAGACACGGCCCGTTGCTAAAGGGTTATTCAGTATGTTCGATAGTGGTGCTTCATTGACCACTATAATTGGGTGCACAGTAAAATACTGTCGTAACTTACGTGCAGTTGTGAAGACACTGTATGCCAACTTCTGATAATGCGGGTACCTCTGTTTGGTTGGAGATAGCACTTCACTGATGAAATATACCGGTCTCTAGATGCCATGAGCTTTGCCTTCTTCACTTCTTTCGACCACTAGAACTGTACTTACCACCTGATGGGTTGCGGCGATGTACAGTAGGAGTGGCTCTTTTCTTTAGGTGCGACCAGCACTGGCGGCGTGGAAAGCACTTTTTTCAATTGCGCAAACACTGCGTCTGCTTCTTCTGTCCACTCAAATTTGTCGTCTGACTTTTTCATGAGTGCATAAAAAGGAAGTGCCTTCTCCCCTAGTCGAGCAACGAAACGACTTAATGCCGCGACGCGTCCTGCTAATTTCTGTACGTCGTGGAGTTTCGTGGGTTTCCCCATTGTTAGAATTGCTTGAATCTTCTCTGGATTTGCCTCTATCCCTCGTACTGATACCAAGAACCCCAAAAGTTGCCCTGCTGAAACTCCGAAGGAACACTTTGTCGGGTTCAACTTAAGCTTGAACTTGTTTAGGTTGTCGAAGGTTTCTGCCAAGTCGCTGATTAAAGATTTCTCCTCTCTTGTAGTGATGACTACATCATCAATGTAGACTTGTATGTTGCGCCCTATTTGGCTCCCGAGGCAACTTTGCATCATCCTTTGATAAGTTGCTCCTGCATTTTTTAGGCCGAATGGCATCACTTCGTAGCAAAACACCCCATACGGTGTGATGAAGGCCGTTTTTTCCTCGTCCTCTTTCTTCAGCTTGATCTAGTTATAGCCAGAATATGCATCCAAAAAGGAAAGCCTTGCGCAGCCCGCTGTTGAATCGATTATTTGATCGATGCGGGGTAAAGGGAAGGGATCCTTTGGACATTGCTTATTGAGAGATGTGTAGTCGACACATACTCTTTGTACGTCTGTGTTCTTCTTGGGTACTATTACTGGGTTCGACACCCAACTCGAAGTTTTGATTTCTCTGATAAATCCAGCACTTTCTAATCTGTGCAATTCTGACGCTATTGCCTTCCTCTTGGGTTCATCGAATCGTCGCAGTGGTTGCTTGACTGGTTTCGCCTTGGGATCTACATTTAGTGCGTGCTCGACGAGTTCCCTGGGAACCCCTGGCATGTCCGATGGACACCAGGCGAAGATTTCCCAGCGCTCACGGAGGAACTCGACGAGCGCGCCTTCCTATGCGGGATCCAAGTTCACCACAATTGATGTCGTCTTGTTTGGATCCGTGGGGTGGACCTGTATTTTCTTTGAATCCTGCGTTGTGTCGAAAGCCTTATCTGGCAGGGATCGTCCAACGTCGGGTAGCACATTATGGTCTGTTTCTCCTTTTAACCTCTCGTATTCTGCTGTCATGCCGAAGGTTTGCGCCATCTTGTTGAATTCTCTGTCGCATGTGTTGGCTACTTCAAAGCTCCCTTGTACTGTGATTGTTCCTTTGGGCCCTGGAATTTTCAACGTGAGATACGCGTAGTGCGGTACTGCCATGAATTTTGCAAATGCTAGGCGCCCCAGGATTGCATGATATTGTGACGGCCAATCCATAACTTCGAACTCCAGTTTCTCTCTTCTATAGTTTTCGCTGCTACCAAAGCAGACATCGAGTTCTATTCTTCCCAAGGGGTAATTTGCTGCTCCTGGTACTATCCCGTGGAAAGAGCAATCTGTTGGCTTCAGACTCGTCGGTGATATGCACATAGCCTTCAGTGTTCTAGCATATATTAAGTTTGTGCCGCTCCCTGCATCCATGAACACTCTTCCAATGTCGTACCCTCCTATTTGCGCCTTTAGAACCATAGGCGAGTGGCCCGGCCTAGGAACTTTCTGTGGGTGATCCGCTCTACTAAACTTGACTGGTTGCTCTGACCATCGTAGGTACTCTGTGGTAGCTGGTGGTGACGATATTGCTAGGTTCACTTGCCTGGATATGCTCTTTCGCTCTTTTTTCGACTTGGGCACCGGTTGAATCATGGATGATATGTATACTTTTGACTCTAGATGCTTTGATAACCTTTGAGTTTGATATCCTTGACTTCTACGTTTTTCTCCTTGCCTTCCTTCTTGGCTCGAGCCCATGGCACCTTGCAACCTTAGGAATGTTCTGCAATCCTTCATCTGGTGATTTGAGACCCTTTTCCCATCGAGGTACGCGTAGTGGATTCGACAAGGTCCGTATAGCATATCCTCAGCCGAAGGACCAGAGTATCTTGATTTTTCTGTTCCTTTTGCCTGAAACCTCCTGCTTTCGTACCCTTCCTCTTCTTCTAGTATATAACCTGCGGCTACCTGATTTCGCCTTCCTTGGTTACCCCCGCTGCGGTATCGTCTCCTTTGTTGACTTGTTCTATCGACTTCTGGCGAACGTCCTCTTTTATTGTTATATGCGTCCTCTCCATCAGCGAATTTGTTGGCTTGTTCCATTAGCTCAGTTACTGTCGTAGGTCTTGTTCTTCCTATTTCTTCTACAAGATCTGAGCGACGAAGTCCTTCCGAAAAGGCGTCTATTGCTCGTTCATCGGAGACGTCCTCTGCTGAGTTTTTGATTATACTCCAGCGTTGTATATAAGATCGTAGCGTTTCGCCTTTCTTCTGCACACATGCTTTAACTTCTTCCAGTGATGCTGGGCGCTTGTAGGTGGAACGAAAATTTCTTGCGAATTGACTTTCGAGTTCCCCCCAGCTTCCAATTGATTCGTCGGGTAGGGTGTTCAACCAGGACCGGGCGGCGCCGGTGAGGTGCAGCTGCAAACTTTGCATTGCAGTCGCCTTTGTTCCTCCTAATATCTGCACTGCCTGTAGATAATCTGATAGCCATAGGGTGGGTTCCTGCGACCCGTCGTACTTGTTCTGATCTTGGGGTAGTTTAAATCCTTTGGGTACTCGCGTTTTGCGAACCCTGCTGGTAAAGCATAACGCACCCATATCTTTATCATCGTCTTCGTAATTTTCTTCCCTCCAAGCATGCCGCGATTTATCTACTCGAGCTTGTGCTATTATACTTCTTGCATCCTCCTTCCTTTTCTGTCGCTTTTTCTCTTCTGATGATTCACTATAGTCATCGTTTGAGTACTTGTACCTGAACTTCTCCTTGCCGCTTCCCTTGTAGCTTGTCGACTTCTCCTCTGGGGCTTGCTCCCTGATTTTACCTTCTACTATTCCGAGGCTTCGTATCGCGGCTCGGTGCATACCTTCTCGCGGGTCTCCATGTTCTGGTCTTGTAGCTAGCAAATACGCTTGTGCTGCTGCCAATGCTGCCTCTGGCGTTTTTTGTATCAGGTCATCTTCTTCCTCTTCTAGCTGCGGGGTGGGGCTCCTCGAGTACCGTTCTTCCCTGCCGCATGCTGTCACCCCCCTGTTGTGTTTTGGATCTCTACGCCTTTCTCTGCTATATTCTGAATCTTCGCTATAGTCTTCCCAGTATTCTTCCCTTGATGTACTGTTATTGTCTTGAAACATCATGTCTCTTTCCTCCCTTAGTTTCTTCTTGTGTTGGTATAGTGCATACTGATATCCCATTAGAACTTCTCTTCTCGATCCCTCGGGTACTTCTGTACCATGATTAATTGCTGACGTAATCATTCTCCATTCACCAGCCGAGACGTGGACTTTCTCTTTTTCCTTTTTGTTGTGATCTTTCACTTTGTCGACTTGCCTGTCGACCTTTTTGCTTCCTTCGCTGTTGTTTCCATCTTCTGCTTCAGTGATAATGACGCATAACTGATGTACTTTGGAGACGCTGCTACTTCCTCCGGCGAAGTCCTTTGCATTGTTGTGTGTCTGACACGCTTTTTCTTCTGAGTCGAGATTTTCCTCAATTTCGTCGCCTTCTGTGATTGATGCTTTTTCTAAGCTGATCTGCGAGTTCACCTCATTGGAAGAGCCTTCTGATGACTCCAATGTTTCCTCTGTTTCGGGCTTTCTTGCCGATGGATCTGGTTTCGTCGAGTCCGAGAGGCGGGATGAACCCGATGGCCCGATGAGGATGCTGAAACTTCCAATTGTCAACTCCGTCTCTTGACTTTCGTCGAGTTCTGATCTGCTGTTGGCTAAAAGCGAAAAAGCCGTCGAATTCATGATTCCAACGCCCAGAGTCCCCACGGTCGGCGCCAATTGATGAGGGGTTAACTCGACAAATGTCCTAGATGAAGGACTTAGGATCGGGGAGATAGGGCGTCGGATGAACTCAAAGGTAAAGTTAGTCGAAATAGGTGTGTATCGAAAGTAAACTTGGGTGTTCAACCTGGCTTGCTTTCAATCTGCCCTACACCGTCCCCTCCTGACCCCTATATATAGGTGGCCAGGTCTCGAGGATCGGGTAGGGTCCGATACAAATTACAAATATCGACATACGGTAATAACTTGTATTCGACTATCATTACAATTGGGCCTAGCTTATTGGGCCTCAGGGGTACTCAACTAGCGGGCTCTATTAACTATACCCTTGTCACCTACGCTCCCGTGGCTCGTCTCGAGTCAATCCGTATCCTTCTTGCTTATGCTTCTCACTTCAACTTTAAATTATATCAAATGGATGTGAAGAGTGCCTTTCTCAACGGTCCTCTACATGAATTGGTCTATGTGAAGCAACCCCCGGGGTTTGAAGATCCTCATTTCCCGACCCATGTCTACAAACTCGATAAGGCGCTTTATGGCCTTAAACAAGCCTCACGCGCGTGGCACGAGCACCTTAAGGAGTTGTTGTTAGACCGTGGGTTTGAAATTGGGCTCATCGATCCAACTCTTTTTACTAAGAAAGTCAACGGGGAGCTTTTCATATGCCAAATTTATGTAGACGATATCATTTTTGGCTCTTCTAACAAACTCTTCAATGATGAATTTGCAAAGCTAATGACAGACAAATTCGAGATGTCCATGATGGGAGAGTTGAAATTCTTTCTTGGCTTTGAGATTCGGCAATTGCGAGGAGGGACATTCATCAATCAAGCCAAGTACATCCAAGACATGCTCAAGAAATTCAACATGGATTCCGGAGTTAAAGGAGCCAAAACCCCCATGCCGACAAAGGTTACTCTTGATCTCGATCCTAGTGGTAAGGAAGTGGATCAAAAGCTTTACCGTTCGATGATTGGCTCGCTTCTTTATCTTTGCGCATCTAGACCCGATATCATGCTTAGTGTGGGAATTTGTGCACGTTATCAAGCCGCCCCAAAGGAAAGCCATTTAATGGCCGTGAAAAGAATCTTCCGATATTTGATTCATACTCCAACTTTCGGCCTTTGGTACCCGAAGGGATCAAGCTTCGAGCTTGTTGGGTACTCGGACTCGGATTGGGCGGGAGACAAAGTAGATAGGAAGTCAACTTCCGGGGCTTGCCAACTCCTTGGTAGGTCCTTGGTTAGTTGGTCTTCCAAGAAGCAAAATTGTGTGTCTCTCTCCACCGCCGAAGCCGAGTACGTGTCCACGGCAAGTTGTTGTGCTCAACTCCTTTGGATGCGGCAAACGTTGAAGGACTATGGAGTTCATTGCGACAAGGTTCCACTCTTGTGTGACAACGAGAGTGCCATCAAGATTGCTCATAATCCGGTTCAACACAACAAGACGAAGCACATTGAGATCCGGCATCATTTCATCCGGGACCACGTCAATCGAGGTGATATTAACCTATCTTATGTAGGTACAAATGATCAACTCGCCGACATCTTCACGAAGCCCCTTGATGAAGCAAGATTCCGAGAGTTGAGGCATGAGTTGAATATCATCGATTCTTGCAATGTGGCTTGTTAGTGTGCACTCATTCCCATACGTTAGCACGTGTTCTAATCTAGATGTGGGCATGGATATAGGGGGAGTGCGGTCCTAATTCATTGGGCTATCCATCCCCCCATTATGCCGAAAGTAATGCAATCATTCTCTTAATATCATTTTGTGATATGTGAGCTTCAATGATGAGTATTGGTTATGGACCCAAGATATATCTTCGCGGTTCAATGCCAAAACACTCATATATGGTGGCTTCGTCCACCGACCTCTTCTTTTGAAGAGTTCATTCCTTGAAAATCTCTTGAGTTTGGTTTAAGTTTTTCTTGGTTTTGTTTATTTCTTGGTATGGGAAGGCACTTGAGTTGGTCTTTCGATGATTTCTTGCATTCTTGCAACTCCAAGTGCCGAGAACCACTCCATGTTTGCTTTCTAACCTAAGCCCATCTCATCCCTAAACATTCTCTCCATGCACACAAGTTCTGTTTTCTGCCACAAATTTCCTGAGCAAAAGGAGTTCCAGGCCGGATTATCCGGGCCACTTTTGGGCCGGATTCTCCGGGGGCCGGAATATCCGGTCCAAGTTTGGGCCGGATAATCCGGTCCGGCGGTCAGTCCATATAAAAAGGGGGGCGCGGGGTGAACTGGCCACTTTGGCAGTTCTTCCACCTCCACCCCCCTCTCTCTCCACCGCCGCCACCTGCTCCTCCTCTTGCTCGCCGGCGCCTCCCCGGCCGCCGGATCCGGCCGATCTTCAAGGCTCGTGCTCTCCTTCTTCTCGGGAACAAGTTCCTCCAAGCAGTTCCTCCAATGGATGAGGGTAAATTTCGCATCTCCTAGCCCTAGTGGTGAAGTTCTTGTGAGATTTATTTGCTTAGTTCTTGGAGTCTAGTTGTTCCCGTTGTTCTCCCCTTAGGCCTTGTTGGTATACCCTTGTGATTCACCTAGCCGATCTATGCATTTGACTTGTTTGGATAAGATCTGAGAAAGTTTTCGCCCAGGGGCGGATTATCCGGCCCACTTTTGGACCGGATAATCCGGCCTGCCTGGTGCTTCCTTTTCTCCCTTCTTGACCATCAATGTCAGGCATTCCTCTGCTATGTTCATCACTCTAGTATACGTTCCTGGTACTTGTGTGCATTCTCATCACCATGCTCCCCACTTATTCTCTTCACAGGTGGTGGTCCGGCTAAGAGGAGTCGTCCTCGCTACCTCCGTTACAATGAAGATGGTATTCTGGAAGATGAGGTATCGATCCGGTCAAAACAGCGTGCAGCCGTCCGGAAAGTCAAGGCAACCAAGGATGCTAAGGCAGCTGAGAGAGCTGCTAAGAGGGCTGCTCAAGCCAACAAGGGAAAGGAGCCACGAGTCAACTACAAGCAAATGAGCCAGAGTTCCTACTCAGCCCTGAGGCAGCAAGATTGGTACGCCAATCAGCAGAGGGCAACTCACATTGAAGACCGTTGTTTCTGGTGTCCAGAGCAGCTGTACATCTATCAGGATATCTTTGCTCCCATGAGTAAGCCCATTCGCCCGATGCATCCCATTGATCTTACTTTCCTGAAGTCGAAGGAGTACTTTGTTCCAGCTGTCCAGGTAGTGGAGAGGCTAGGCCTCACTGGTTTGTTGACTGTTCAGTGTGATTATGATCCTCAGCTCATAGTTCAGTTTTATGCTACCTTGGCTTTTGCTGCTGATGATAACAAAACTTTCAAGTGGATGACTGGGACTCGTTACTGTGAGTCTACCTTCACTCGGTTTGCTTCTCTGTTGGGCTACCCTTTTAATGGCCTGACGAATCCTGTTGGTCACCGGGTTCACACTCCGCTTCCAGTCGACAAGAATCTGCTTTGTGATCTATATGGACCTCGTGGAGTTCCTGGTCAAGCTGCTGGTCTGTTGCCTCTGTATGATCTTCTTGTGCGTATCTTCAGGGAGAACATTGCTCCAAGTGGAGGGAACAACGATGCTATCAGAAGCTCCCTGGTGGATCTCCTTATTTTTTCTCATGATTGTGCCACGTCTACCAATCCGGATGCAGATTTCTCTCTTGATGTGATGGACTTTATCTTCAACGAGATGTATGATGCTATGGTCAGCAAGGGTTCTCTTCCGTACGCCCCTTTCATCATGAAGCTTATCATTGACACTTGCAAGGGTCAGGATTTCAGCAGTAAGTGTGTGTCTCACAAGGTCAAGAAGCTCTATGTGAAGCAGAACAAGCCAGCTCCAGCTCCTGTTGGTCCCATTGGTCCCGATTCTTTCATGAGAGATGCTCGTTCTAGTGTGCCAAGTGGCAAGTTTGTGTCTAAGGATGTGCCCAAGAGAGTGAAGAAGTTGAGCTGGTTTCAGAAGCATGTTCTTTGCATGAAGGTTGAGATTCATCGTGAGAACTATGAAGCTTATTGTGAGCGCAAGGCTATCCTTGATACTCAGCGTGAGATTCTTCATAAGCTCAGTGGGGACCAAGCTGCTCTAGCTCCTACTCCTCCTCCCATTGCCTACAACAAGTGGCATTCCGAGACCTATGATTGGGGCGCGATGGAGAAGTCTCTCTATGTTGGTCGCACCACTCGTGTTGGTGATGAAGATGAAGATGAAGAGGAAGAGGATGTGGAAGAAGATGAGGAAGGAGAGTTTGAAGAAGATGATGAAGAGGAGGAGGACTATGAGGAGGACGAGGACGACTTTGAGTGACTTCTTGGGGCGTGTAGTATGCTCTTGTCCCTTTTTGGTGTCTTGATGCCAAAGGGGGAGAAGTTGTTCTAGTAGGACTTCTTGTTGGGATTTGCTTTGGTGTGGGAGCTGCTTTTCCATTTTCTTGCTTATGAACTTATCGTTGAACTTATTGTTATCTTGTGCTTGGTGAACTTTCTTTAGGATTGTTATTGTGAAACTTGTTTAAGTTATATTGCTTATCTCTAGAGGGAGCTTCACTTGAACTTATGCATATCTTTAGGGGGAGCTCTCTTGCCTAATTGATCTTACTATTGTAAATCCTAGTGTTGTCATCTAACACCAAAAAGGGGGAGATTGTTAGGGCATTTTCTAGCCTTCCTAGTTTTGTGTGTTAGTTGACAACACCAGGACATTTTACCAGTGTTTTTGTGCAGAAAGTTGGCCGGATTTTTCGGCCGGATATTTGCAAAACTGGGCCGGATAATCCGGCCACCCCTGAAAACGGCTAAGGACCAAAAGCATCAAGATGCGCGTCACCCAGATTTTGGGGCGGATATTTCGGCCGGATTTTTCCAAATCTGGGCCGGATAATCCCCCCCCCCCCATGAAAACGGCTAAGGACCAGAAGAAGAGCAGATGCGCGTCACCCAGATTTGGGGGCGGATATTTGGGCCGGATTATTCTAGATCTGGGCCGGATAATCCACCCCCCCCCCTTGTGAAAACGACTAAGGACCAAAAGAAGAGCAGATGCGCGTCACCCAGATTTGGGGGCGGATATTTGGGCCGGATTATTCCAGATCTGGGCCGGATAATCCCCCCCCCCCCGTGAAACGACTAAGGACCAGAAGAAATACAGATGCGCGTCACCCAGATTCCTGGCCGGATATTTCGGCCGGATTATTCCAGAAGTGGGCCGGAATATCCGGCCGCCGGATTATCCGGTGCAAGTTTGGGCCGGATAATCTGGCCCCTGGCGGCTGCAACGGATACATTTCGGGAAGGGGTATTTATACCCCTTCCTCTCTTCCTCCCCTGCTTGCTCGTCTTCATCAAGAACAAGACACTATTTGGAGCCAACCTCACTGCAAGATCTCCACCTTCAACCACCCAAAGTCTTAGATCTTTGGAGGATCGAAGGAGGAGGTCCCGATCTACATCTCCACTGAAGGAATTTCTCTTTCCCCTCCTTTTGCTTGAGGGATTTGCTCCTAGTGGTTCCTTGGAAACACTAGGTGGTGTAATACGTGATTACTCTTGTCTTTGTGGTTTCTAGCCTCCGTGGCTTTCTTGGGAGCCTCCAATTCAGTTGTGGATGTGTGCCCCAATCTCCGTGTAAGGGATTCGGTGAGTTCCCCCAATACCACCGCTTAGTGGAACGAGCTAGCCTCCATGGCTTGCTCACCGGAGAACAAGGTGAGCCTCCGTGGCGTTGGTCGACTCCGTGTCACCACACCTCTCCAACGTAGACGTACTTCCCCTCAAAAGGAAGGAACTATGGGAATACATCCTTGTGTCTCCCGTCTCCGCTCCTCGGTTATTTCTTACCCGAACTCGCTTACTTGCTTACTTGTTTACTTGTTCACTTGCTTGCTTGTCACTTAGGAAATTCACCTAGTTGCACATCTAGAGAATTTACTTTGTGTCAAGCCTAAAAGTTAAAAAGATAAAAAAATTGTGTAGCGCCTATTCACCCCCCCTCTAGTCGCCCGTGTGATCCTTTTCAGTCTCTGTTCCGGCACCCTGCCGGGACGGGGAAGTGCCCCCGGAGCCACCTCCATTGGTATCCATCTCCGTTTCCGCAGTCTCCATCGACCTCACCGCCATCTCCATCAACCTTGCTGTCTCCTATGATGAGGAGGGAGTAGTTCTCCCCCGGGACTGAGGGCTCTACCGGTAGCTATATGGTTCACCTCTCTCTCCCATGATGTGATCTTTATGTGATCGTGAGCTTTGTATCTAGTTGAATTGGTAGATGTTATTATTCAGATATTATGCTACTCCCGTGCTTTATATTTGTAATCTCCGGAGATACCTTGTATCATGGTGTGAAGGTGACTAGTGTGCGCATCATGTGTATCTTTTTGGTTAATGTCTCTATGAATTGTTGGTGTTTGTTGAAACCATCTAGTGCGTTCATGGTGACAGTGTGGGACAATGTAGTTTGGGTACATACGGACTTTGAGGAGTGCTTCGTAGCCCTACGCATGATTAGTGTTTGTTTTCCATTGGAGAATTGTTTTGAGTTGCATATTGATGATAGTATCTATTGGTTCAATTATGTTATATTTGTTGAGAGTGTGTCCACTAGTGAAAGTATGATCCATAGGCCTTGTTTCCAAGCTTTGCACACCGTTTCCTTTCAGTTTTGTTACATGTTTGCTCGCAGCAATATTTATTTCAGATTACATTTACTACTTATAATCATCACTACTACTTGTATTTCACTATCTCTTCGCCGAACTAGTGCACCTATACATCTGACAAGTGTATTGGGTGTGTTGGGGACACAAGAGACTTTCTGTATCGTAATTCCAGGGTTGCTTGAGAGGGATAGCTTTGACCTCTTCCTCCCTGAGTTCGATAAACCTTGGGTGATCCACTTAAGGGAAACTTGCTGCTGCTCTACAAACCTCTGCACTTGGAGGCCCAACACTGTCTACAAGAACAGACGTGTGCGTAGACATCACCTCCTCCCTCATGCCGCCCACCTCCTCATCGGTGTACCTTGCCGAACCTCCTCCACGTCAACCTTCCCTTCGAGGAGTTCGTTGGGGTCGACGAGCACCCAGTACGGGTGCTCCTTGCCGTCGCTACTGTCTGGGTCGGGGTGGTGCCACTGGTACTGCTTCTTGAAGGTGGACGCCTTCGAGAAGGTAACTGTGTAGTTGATGCTGAGGAAAAGGCGCTCGCTTGGCAACTGACGTGGCAACGTTGCTCACGCCTTGCCGTGCCCTCCCTCGCTAGATGCGGTAGGTTGCAGGGGAGGTTGCCGCGTTGATGGCTGCCGCCGCCATAGTCTCTGGGGCCGCCGACGCCCTGGGGGACCTTTGGGGTCGTCGCTGGGTGGACATCATCGACGAAGAGGACGCGGCTGAGGCTGCTGCGCTCAAGGCGGCGACACGATGCGGGTCCCCGGCGCTCCCGACCTTGGCGGAATTCCTCGCTGTGGCGCGCCATGTCCGCTCGTCCCGGCGTGCCTCCATGGTTTGCGCGGCGGCGCCATCGCTGAAGTCGGCTTTGCCTCATTTCCGGCCGGTCCGTCCGCTGCCAAGCGTGCGCATGTTGCCTGCTTGCGCTGGAGCTGGCCTAGTGGGCGGCGCTGCCTTGGGTTCGCCCAAGGTGGCCTGCTCGCCGGAGCCGGCACTGGCAGCGAGCGAGAAGGCGGCGCCGCTTGCTTCCCCCCGTCGGGAGGGACGGACCTGGCCAGGCGTGTTAGTTGGGCCATCTGAGGGGTTACTGGGTTGCGTTGCCCTCTTGGGGCCCAAGCCCATCCTCGGCTGGCGTAGCCAAGATGCTAGGGTTTCCGTGGTGGGCCGCGTGGGCCATTTGACCATGATCTCGGGCTTGTGCAACGGCCAGCCCAAGCCCATTGGGGCCTGGCTGTGGATACACAAGGGGGCGGCCTCTCTGGACGAGGGTTTCGTCGCTGCCCCCGACTCCATCCGCCGCTGATACGTCTCCAACGTATCTATAATTTTTGATGCTCCATGCTTGTTTTTACACCATTTGCCTATTGTTTCGTTACACTTCGTGGCACTTTTATGCATTTTCCGGAACTAACCTATTAACGAGTTGCCACAGTGTCAGTTCCCTGTTTTCTGCTGTTTTTGTGTTTCAGAAGTGATACACAGGAAATATTCTCGGAATTGGACGAAACAAGTTCCTGAAGTCTTATTTTACCCGGAAGCTTCCAGAGATCCGAAGGAGAGTAGGAGGGGGGCCGCCAGGGCCCCACACACCAGGCTCGCGCGGCCAGGGGCCTGGCCGCGCCGCCATGGGGTGAGGGCCCCTGGCCCCACCTCTGACATCGTCCCTTCACCTATAAAGACCCCCCGACGGAAAAAAACCTAAGGACCCGATCACTTATCCAGAACACATCGCGATCCGCCGCCGCCATCGACCCGAAGATCGGGAGGGTCCAGAAGCTCTTCCCGGCACCCTGCCGGAGAGGGGAATCGCCACCGGAGGTCTTCTTCATCGCCATGCTTGCCTCCGGAGCGATGAGTGAGTAGTCTACCTTGGACTATGGGTCCATAGCAGTAGCTAGATGGTTGTCTTCTCCACCATGTGCTTCATGTTTAGATCTCATGAGCTGCCCTACATGATTGAGATCACCGTTATGTAATTCTACATGTTTGGTTTGTTGGGATCCGATGAATATTGGTGTTTATGATTGAGTTGCTGTACTGAATATTATCTTATGTTATCTCTATGTTGTTTATGATCTTGCATGCTATCCGTTGTTAGTAGCTATCTTGGCCGAGTAGTGGCTAGTGACTCCAAGAGGGGGTATTTATGCTCGATAGTGGGTTCATGCCTCTGCTTAACCTGGGGGAGTGACAGAAACCTCTAAGGTTGTAGATGTGCTGTTGCTACTAGGGAGAAAACAACATTCATATGCTCAAGGGCATATGCTTTGTTTACATTACACACTTTGCTTAATGCAATTATCTGTTGTTCGCAACTTAATACTCATGGGGTGTTCGGATTGATATCCCCGGGAGTGGATTATTAGTCATAGATGCAGTTGGATGGCGGTCTATGTATTTTGTTGTAATGCCCAGAGTAAATCTCATAGTGATCTTCTTGACATATCACGTTTATCTTTATTCTATCAATTGCCCAACTGTAATTTGTTTACCCAACATGTGTTATTTATCTTATGGAGAGACACCACTAGTGAACTGTGGACCCCGGTCCTATTTCCATCATATTGCTATCACCTGTTTACTTTACTCGCACTGTTTACTTTACTCGCACTGTTTACTTTACTCGCATACTCTACTGTTTTCCACTCGATACGCTCATAACCTTTGTTTCAAGCAAACTGGTGAGATTGACAACCTCATCGCAAGTTGGGAGCAAAGTACTTGGTTGTGTTGTGTGCAGGTTCCGCGTTGCTACTGGCCGAAGACGAGTCAACAAGTATCGTTAAACGGCGCCCTTGTTGGAGTGTTATTAAGCCAGTCTGCATCACCTTCAGTCATCGCTGTCTGCTTTTCTCCTGAACGATATTAAACCTTGGTTTCTTAACTGAGGGAAAACTAGCTGCTATACTCATCATACCTTACTCTTGGGGTTCCCAACGGGCTGGTCATTCACCACGCACAAGGACTGTCTGCTACACATCAGCTTGGCATCAGTAGCTTCTTTTCTGGCGCCGTTGCCGGGGAAGAGTGGAAGACTTCTGCGAGGGGAGTTTTCGCACGCACATCCTTTACTTTGTTTTAAGTTTTGCTTTACTTTATTTTTACTTGCATCATTTTATCAAAAACCCAAAAAAATTAGAATCCTTTGTAGTTGTTTTTACTTGTCTTGCTTTATCATGCTTTCTATCAATGGTTGGTTTCTTTGAAACTAAATCTTTTTGGCAAGGTGGGTTCACTGAAGAGCAGGAAAATTATTATGATGAACACCGCTTGTCACAAAAAGGGAAACACTTATGGGAACAAATCAATAGATTATATATCATTGCTAGAAATGTGTGCTCTACTTATAATGTTACTTATTGCTTTGATGAATCTTGTTGCTGTAGAAGGTATAAACACCTCCCTTTTCAATGTGAGTATAATGATGATGTTACCATATCTTCTTATATTAATGGAAATTATGACTTTTATGATGTGGAACAAATTGAAAAATTTATTGCTTGGAAGGGTGCATTCGAACTTGCTTATTTTCTTGAAAATACTGATGATGCACCTTATAAATATGAGGTTTATGATATACTTACATTTTGCTTTGATAATTACAAGGAAGAAAATGGCTATATTTTTAAATATCTTAATAGATGCTCTTCAACGGAAGAGACTAATGCCTTGAAGGAGCCTATGGAAGAAGAAATTGCTGAAATTGGAAGCTCATTGTTTGAAAAAGAGGAGGAGAGTGATGATCAAGAGGAGGAAGAATGGAGCTACCCAAGTCTACCTCCCAATAAGAGTAACTCTTTAACTAATACCTTATTTGATAGCCATCCATGCTTAACAAAGGAGGGTGATTGTGATATTTATATTGTTGATTTTGTTCATGATGCTACTGAAAATTATTATGAGAGAGGAAAATATAGTTGTTGGAATTCTCATGTTACTAAAACACCTCTCTTTACATTGGAAGTTCCGAAGTTGCTCTTGTTTTATCTACCCATACTTGTGACTATGTGCTTCTTTGATTTATTTTCTTACAAGATTCCTATGCATAGGAAATGGGTTAGACTTAAATGTGTTTTATATTTGCTCCTTGATGCTCTCTTTTGCTTCAATTCATATTTCTTATGTGAGCATCTTCTCAAATTACTGAGCCTAGCTCAAAGGCGTTAAAGAAAAGCACTCTTGGGAGATAACCCAATGTTTTTATTTTCAGTACTTTTTCTTTTATTTGAGTCTTGGAAGTCATTACTACTGTAATGACCGCTCCTTGTCTTGTTTATTTCGTTTTTGTGCCAAGAGAAGCCTCTAATTCGAGTGAGGTAAAGATTTGGGGATGTTGCTGTCCTGAAACTGTTTTCGGTGCTGCACTGTAAAAATTCGTATAAATTCTCTGTATATCTTTTGGACCTGCGATTTCTTGTACGTATGACCCAGATTATATCCAAACTTTTGTTAGTTGAACACTTTTTGATTTGAGCAACAGAAAATCCCTCAAAAATTCGACCTTTGTCAGCTGTTCAGTTTTGACAGATTTCTGCCAATATTTGTGTTTGCCACTTTATCGCTTTCTTTTGAGTTCTTTTGATCACGGAACTTTTGGGGATGTTGCTACAGAAGTATTTGCTATATATGTGGTGGTTTTGAGTTGAAACCTGAAGCAAAAAGAGGTTGATTATATGTTATGCTTACACTAATGTTGCTAATAGAATTGTGTTTAGTTTTGTATGAAGGAAGTTTTCAAGTGTAGGGATTGGAGAATGATGAGATGAGTTGAAGAATGGACAAAAGCTCAAGCTTGGGGATGCCCATGCATCACCCCAAGAAATATTCAAGAAGTACAAGCGTCAAAGCTTGGGGATGCCCCCGAGGCACCCCTTCTTCATCGGCAAAAATCAGGTCACCTTTCAAAACACTATATTTTTATTGCTTCATGCACTATGTGTTTTTCTTGGAGCGTCAGTTGTTTTAGTTTTCTTAGTTGGGTTAGTTTGTTTGTTTGCTGCAATAAATGATTGGACCCCAACAAATTTTCTTTTGGAGAAGTACTCATTTTCATTTGCAAAGAACGCTATAGTTTTCACTCTTATTAAAAATCGAGTGTTCTTCTTTTTCTGCTAGTGCTTTTGGTTTTCGTTTTCGCCTTGATTTGCGTTCAGACCTTGTCATATCCTTTCATCAAGGTGTATTTTTGCCTCTGATCTTTATTGGTTTTCATCAAAAGAGGTGTCTATAAAAATTTGAAATGGTGTTGGAAAAGAGAAAAAGCTTTGTGCAAAAAAGTGGTACAAGAAGGAGCTTGTGTAGACTGCGGCTTAGGCTTTTTCATGTCATGCTTGATGTCTTTTTGATAGTATTCTTAGTGGTTTTGCTGTAGCATGACTTGTCTCAAATAACTGAGATTGCTTAATGAGCCTTTGAAAAAATCATGCGTTGTTTTTATTGTATGGAAGCATTATTTTGGTTTTCTCCTTGATGCTTTATTTGGGTTGACTTGGCGCATGCTCACACATGTTAGACTCTTACAAAGTCGCCAATAGCCTCTATGATCATTTAGTTTTTGACTTTTGATGCCATCTTATGCTTCTTTTAATGTCGCTTTGTCGCTTTGCATGATTATGGCCATTATTGCTCTCTTAGTTGGTCGCTCCCAGTCTTTTGCTAGCCCTCGCCTTGTACTGAGTATGAGCTCTACTCGTGCATCCAACTCCTAAAAGCCAAAGTTTTCCAAAGTGTCCACCATACATACCTACTAGCAATTTGCTATTCCAAGTAAATTTGACTTGCTTTTATTATCTCTTCAAATTAAACTCTTACCAGTGTTATGCGAAATTCGGTCAGTAAAGCTCTCACGAACCGAAAGGCACACTTTACTTTTTCCTGTTCTTAAAAATTTGACATTGTGGTCTCTTATGTTGAGTTGTTATGCTTGCAAGTTGTAAGTTGGATTCTAGCCCAGCCATGCTGTCATGGGCAAGCTTTCAACATTGCACTTCTTATTTGAGTTGATATCGTGATCTTTTGTTTATGGATGCCCGCGGTGTGAAATGAATTGGGAATCTTGTGGGGATCATGGAGTTTGTATATGTGTTAGGGAAACGCCGGGCCACCAATCTAAGCCATGCATAATTCATGGTGGAAATTTGCAGCATACCCATGGTGAACATTCGACGACGCATCTCACAATAAAAAGCTAAACAAAATGGCAAATAAAAGAGATGTCGAGGTGTTCATTGTCTGCTTGTCCTGTCATTTTGGTGTGGGCTTGTTCCATGTCATCGGGCATGGAGGTACCCCATTGGCGGTTCTCAATGATATGCATATATTTACAATGACAAGAGCCTTGCTTGGGACTCTAAGTAAAGTAGCATGAGGTTTGGGTACTCGTATTCACGGGACACGAGGTTTTCAACTTATGATTTGTCAAGCATATGCATCATAATTGTTCTCGCATTAACTTTAACCATTCAAGATGCTTATGATGGGGGCAATGAGAGCTCAAAGCCGGTAAGTACCATAATTTTTGAAGGTTATAAAACTTGCAATCACTGCTTCCCTCTGCGAAGGGCCTTTCTTCTACTTTTATGTTGAGTCACCACCTTCTATCTTTATGCACCATAAGAGAGCATAGTTGTCATTCTTAGTGTGATATGCATTGTCCCAAAGTTCATTAATTGATTCATATTGTTGGTTTCACTTGTTCTTAAATTATTTGTATCTAGTCGCCCTCTTAAACTTGAAGGTGTCCTATGCATTTATGTTTTGCTCTCTTTGAAGGACAAGCTGAAAACCATTTGTATGTTTTTCCTTATGATTTGAACACACGTTTGACTTTCATTGTTTCATTTTCATGATCTTTTGTTTGTGTTCATTTGCATGTTTACAACATGGTTGCTAAGTTCTTATTGTCAAGATTATATCTTCATGCCCATGTTTTAAGTTCTTATGATCCCAGCTCACAAATGCTTACGTACATGATCAAGATTGTGTAGGTGCATGTCACCTCAAAAATTATTCTTTGTCATCACTTACCTACTCGAGGATGAGCAGGAGTTAAGCCTGGGGATGCTTGATACGTCTCCAACGTATCTATAATTTTTGATGCTCCATGCTTGTTTTTACACCATTTGCCTATTGTTTCGTTACACTTCGTGGCACTTTTATGCATTTTCCGGAACTAACCTATTAACGAGTTGCCACAGTGCCAGTTCCCTGTTTTCTGCTGTTTTTGTGTTTCAGAAGTAATACACAGGAAATATTCTCGGAATTGGACGAAACAAGTTCCCGAAGTCTTATTTTACCCGGAAGCTTCCAGAGATCCGAAGGATAGTAGGAGGGGGGCCACCAGGGCCCCACACACCAGGCTCGCGCGGCTAGGGGCCTGGCCGCGCCGCCATGGGGTGAGGGCCCCTGGCCCCACCTCTGACATCGTCCCTTCGCCTATAAAGACCCCCCGACGGAAAAAACCTAAGGACCCGATCACTTTTCCAGAACACATCGCGATCCGCCGCCGCCGTCGACCCGAAGATCGGGAGGGTCCAGAAGCTCTTCCCGGCACCCTGCCGGAGAGGGGAATCGCCACCGGAGGTCTTCTTCATCGCCATGCTTGCCTCCGGAGCGATGAGTGAGTAGTCTACCTTGGACTATGGGTCCATAGCAGTAGCTAGATGGTTGTCTTCTCCACCATGTGCTTCATGTTTAGATCTCATGAGCTGCCCTACATGATTGAGATCACCGTTATGTAATTCTACATGTTTGGTTTGTTGGGATCCGATGAATATTGGTGTTTATGATTGAGTTGCTGTACTGAATATTATCTTATGTTATCTCTGTGTTGTTTATGATCTTGCATGCTATCCGTTGTTAGTAGCTATCTTGGCCGAGTAGTGGCTAGTGACTCCAAGAGGGGGTATTTATGCTCGATAGTGGGTTCATGCCTCTGCTTAACCTGGGGGAGTGACAGAAACCTCTAAGGTTGTAGATGTGCTGTTGCTACTAGGGAGAAAACAACATTCATATGCTCAAGGGCATATGCTTTGTTTACATTACACACTTTGCTTAATGCAATTATCTGTTGTTCGCAACTTAATACTCATGGGGTGTTCGGATTGATATCCCCGGGAGTGGATTATTAGTCATAGATGCAGTTGGATGGCGGTCTATGTATTTTGTTGTAATGCCCAGAGTAAATCTCATAGTGATCTTCTTGACATATCATGTTTATCTTTATTCTATCAATTGCCCAACTATAATTTGTTTACCCAGCATGTGTTATTTATCTTATGGAGAGACACCACTAGTGAACTGTGGACCCCGGTCCTATTTCCATCATATTGCTATCACCTATTTACTTTACTCGCACTGTTTACTTTACTCGCATTGTTTACTTTACTCGCATACTCTACTGTTTTCCACTCGATACGCTCATAACCTTTGTTTCAAGCAAACCGGTGAGATTGACAACCTCATCGCAAGTTGGGAGCAAAGTACTTGGTTGTGTTGTGTGCAGGTTCCGCGTTGCTACTGGCCGAAGACGAGTCAACAAGTATCGTTAAACGACGCCCTTGTTGGAGTGTTATTAAGCCAGTCTGCATCACCTTCAGTCGTCGCTGTCTGCTTTTCTCCTGAACGATATTAAACCTTGGTTTCTTAACTGAGGGAAAACTAGCTGCTATACTCATCATACCTTCCTCTTGGGGTTCCCAACGGGCTGGTCATTCACCACGCACAAGGACTGTCTGCTACACGTCAGCTTGGCATCAGCAACCGCCATCTCCCCATCGCTCGTCTGGTTTGCCACGTCGCCACCCCGCCACCGTTGACCATGTCTTATGCCGCCGCGGCTGCTGGGACCAGGAAGCGGGCCCGAAGCCGCACCCTTTCATCGAGGCACCGCCCTCGCTCTCTGTCGTGTCCCGGTCTTCAAGCCGCCGCTCGGCCCTCTGGTGGTGCGCCGCCCTACCGGCCTCTGGCGAGGCGGTCGTTGGTGCAGAGTCGTTCCCCGCGAGCTGCTCGCGATGCTCGGCCTCGGCATGGCCAGGGGCACGCGGGGTCTCCGACACGATCTGGGCACCACCCTCGTGAGCCACTGGCTTGCAGCGATGCTGGCCAGCGCTCCCCTGGTGGTCGGGCCTCGTCACCTGTGGGTCAACATGCTGAGGCGACGATGCACCAGGAGCTGGAACTCCACCCCCCGGTCAGAGCCTCTCGTGGTGTGGAGGGCTCATGGCGTGCACTGGCACAGTCTCCGCAGTGCGATTCCGATGGTCCTCCAGCAATTATGAAGAAGAAGAAAAGCAAGCAAGAAGAAGAAGAAGGCCGCGGGCGCGAGTGGCGAGGGAAACTTGGGCACGGTGGCCGTGGCAAGCGAGGAGGTGCGTGGTGCTCCCTCGCTTTGTCTGCCCCACCAATGCTTGGAGTTCCTTGGTCACGCTATCGAGGGTGGCTTCTACTACATTGACATTGGGGGGGGTGCAGATGACTATTCCAGAGCACCTTTGAGTGGTTTCTGTGGCCGTACAGGACCCCCCTGTCGATTGTAGTCACCGCTGAGCTCCTCTGTTCCAAGTTTGCCTAGATGATGCCAGGCCACAAGTGGAGTGTGCGAGAGATCTCACCCTCTCAGTTTGTTGTGGCTTTCCCTTCAGTGGAGCTTCTTCGCTTCTGTGCCTGCAGCACCATGCTCACTCTACCGATCAACAAGCTTTAGGTTTCCGTCAGGCCCTCAACTGCTCACCCCGACACCACATCGACTATGTCCTTTGTGTGGGTTCGGATCCTCGGGTTCCCTATTGAGCCTGAGATTAGGACCCTAGAGATTGTGGAGCTTGTGTCTCAGGCGATTGGCAAGCTCGTCGAGATTGATGCGAGGTTGCTTGGTGGGTGTGGCCCGATTCGCATTCGCTTGGTGGGAGTGGCCAGATTCAGCTGTCCATCGTCCTGCCTCCGTTCTACTTCGGCACCGCTGGTAGGAGCCTCAATGTCGAGCTGGATGATACGTTGCAAACGTATCTATAATTTTTGATGCTCCATGCTTGTTTTACACCAATTGCTTTATGTTTTGTTTACACTTCGTGGCGTTTTTATGCATTTTCCGGAACTAACCTATTAACAAGATGCCACAGTGCCAGTTCCTATTTTCTGCTGTTTTTGTGTTTCAGAAAAGTTACACAGGAAATATTCTCAAAATTGGACGAAACGAAAGCCAAAGTTCATATTTACCTGAAATGAAGATGGAGTCCAAAGGAGAGATGGAGAGGGGCCAGGAGGCGGCCACACCATAGGGTGGCGCGGCCTACCCCTTGGCCGCACCGGGCCCTGGTGTGGGCCCCTCGGCCCCTCTCTGACATCGTCGTTCCACCTATAAATTCCCTTCTTCGAGAAAACCCTAAGGGCCCGAACATCTATCCATGAAACATACTGCAATACGCTGCCATCGTCGACCCGAGTTCAGGAGGGTCCAGAAGCTCTTCCTGGCACCCTGCCGGAGAGGGGAATCATCACCAGATGCCTTCTTCATCACCATGCCAGCCTCGGAGTGATGCATGAGTAGTCCACCCCGGGACCATGGGTCCATAACAGTATCTAGATGGTTGTCTTCTCCTCCATGTGCCTCATGTGTAGATCTTGTGAGCTACCTATCATGGTCAGGATCATCTTTATGTAATTCTACATGTTGTGTTTGTTGGGATCCGATGAATATTGAGTACTATGTCAAGTTGATTGTTGATTTATCATGTCTATGTTATTTGTGATCTTGCATGCTCTCCGTTGCTAGTAGATATCTTGGCCAAGTAGATGCTAGTGACTCCAAGAGGGAGTATTTATGCTCGATAGTGGGTTCATGCCTCTAGTAATCTGGGAGAGTGGCAATAACTTCTAAGGTTGTAGATGTGTTGTTGCTACTAGGGAGAAAACAACAATCTTTTGTTCAAGGACAATTGTATTGTTTACATTACACACTTTGCTTAAGGTGATAATCTGTTGTTTGCAACTTAATACCCAAGGGTTGTTCGGATGATATCCTGCGGGTGGATTATTAGTCATAGATGCAGTTGGATTATAGTCTATGTATTATGTTGTAATGCCCAAATGAATCTCATAGTGATCTTCATGACATGTACATGCATTGCTATGCATTCTCTATTTTGTCAATTGCCCAACTGTAATTTGTTTACCCAGCATGTTATATCTTTATGGAGAGACACCTCTAGTGAACTGTGGACCCCGGTCCATTCTTTTACATTTATATTACCATCTACTGCAAGCACTGTTTACTTTCCACAATCATTAATTTATTTCACCGCAAACAAACATCTCTTTCCACACTATACGTCTAATCCTTTGTTTTCAGCAGACCGGTGAGATTGACAACCTCACTGTAAGTTGGGGCAAAGTAGTTTGGTTGTGTTGTGTGCAGGTTCCACGTTGCTGCTGGCGCCGACATCGCGCACAATTCTGTTCCCACGTCAACTAGGCACCGTCAACTTGTTTTCTGGCGCCGTTGCCAAAGTCAGCGAGCAACAACCTTCAGAAGTGGTTTCTTTCTCCTACTGGTCAATTAAACTTTGGTTTCATACTGAGGGAAAACTTACTGCTGTGCTCATCATACCTTCCTCTAGGGGTTTCCCAACTGGTCCTGTGAGACATCACTGGACGAGGAGCTCCCCGCCACCAGGTCTCCTCCTCGCCCCTCAGAACCGCCGTCCGACGGGCCCGATGGGGATGAGGGCGATTCCTCAGGTGACGACTCTGGCAGTGACGAAGAGGAGGCTGGGATCAGCTGAGGTCGCCCCCGAGGGCCTCTCCAGCTCTTCCTCGCCCCGATGGCACCTCCTCCTACTTGCCCTCCAGGACTCAGGCATCTTCGCTTGGGCGCCCACCTCACCTACGCTCTCGAGAAGCGCTCCTCCCGTCCTGACAGCAGTGGTCTGGCAGCGCTCCTGCCACGTCAGCCCTGAGGTGCTCATTTCACAGTACGGTACCAACTTCTCTCAGGAGGCGGGGTCTATTGGCCTCCTCGACTTCGCCGCTTCTCTAGTGGCTTCGACCCAGCCTAAGCTGGGTGTGGAGGGCAACAGGGACTCGGGGAGTGTGGGGCTGGAGGTTGTGCCTCCGTCTACCCCGCGCTCTCCTGGGATGGTGTGCTACACTCGCTCACCTGGATCTACTCCCACCTCACCTAGAGGGTCCCTGCCGCTTGTCCCTGTTACCCCCTTGCCACACTTCCTGGAGCCAGCCGCGGTCATCCACGACACTCCCGTGGCTGGTGCCAAGACTCGTGCGGTTCGCGGTTAGCGACCCTCTCAGCCCCCTCGCTACAGTACCCATCTGGCGCGCTCCAGGGCGGGCTTGACAGGGACTGAGCCGACCGTGGCTGAGCAGGCTGATGTCTACGCACTTCTATTCCTATAGACACTTGTTGGGCCTCCAAGTGCAGAGGTTTGTAGAACAGCAGCAAGTTTCCCTTAAGTGGATCACCCAAGGTTTATCGAACTCAGGGAGGTTAGAGGTCAAAGCTATCCCTCTCAAGCAACCCTGCAATTACGATACAGAAAGTCTCTTGTGTCCCTAACACGGTGCACACACTGTCACCATTACACCATGAAAGGAGGAATAAATCACTCAAACTATCATAGCAATAATTATTCTCATAATCCACAAGAGATCACAATCATAGCCTAAACCAAGTACCACCATGATGCACGCACTGTCACCGTTACACCAAGGCAGGAGGAATAGATTACTTTAACAATCACCACTAGAGTACACATAACATCTGAATAATAACATCTACTTGTTCAACATGATACAAAGCTCACGATCACATAAAGATCACATCATGGGAGAGAGAGGTGAACCACATAGCTACCGGTAGAGCCCTTAGCCCCGGGGATGAACTACTCCCTCCTCATCATAGGAGACAGCAAGGTTGATGGAGATGGCGGTGAGGTCGATGGAGACGGTGGAGACGGCGATGGAGACCGATGGAGATGGCTCCGGGGGCACTTCCCCGTCCCGGCAGGGTGCCGGAACAGAGACTTCTGTCCCCCGAAATTTGTCGGTGGCGGCGGCGGAAATGCGGAACTCTTTCTGGAAAATTGCCGACTCCCCTTAGGGTTTTCTGTCCCGAGGCTTTATATAGGCGAAGGGGCGATGTCAGAGGCGGCCCCAGGCTTCCTCACACAGGGGTGGCGCGGCCAGGGCCTGGGCCGCGCCAGCCCTGTGTGAGGGCGGCCTGTGGCCCCTCTCCTTCCTCTCTTCGGATGTCTGGATGCTCCCGGGAAACATAAGACTTCTGGCTTTTGTTTCGTCCAATTCCGAGAATATTTCCTGTGTATCACTTCTGAAACACAAAAACAGCAGAAAACAGGGAACTGACACTGTGGCACTTGTTAATAGGTTAGTTCCGGAAAATGCATAAAAGCGCCACGAAGTGTAACGAAACAGTAGGCAAATGGTGTAAAAACAAGCATGGAGCATCAAAAATTATAGATACGTTTGAGACGTATCAAGCATCCCCAAGCTTAACTCCTGCTCGTCCTCGAGTAGGTAAGTGATAACAAAAGAAATAATTTTTGAGGTGACATGCACCTACACAATCTTGATCATATATGTAAGCATTGTGAGCTGGGATCAAAGAACTTAAAACATGGGCATGAAAGATATAATCTTGATAATAAGAACTTAGCAACCATGTTGTAAACATGCAAATGAACACAAACAAAAGATCATGAATAATGAAACAATGAAAGTCAAACGTGTGTTCAAATCATAAGGAAAAACATGCAAATGGTTTTCAGCTTGTCCTTCATGGGGAGCAAAACATAAATGCATAGGACACCTTCAAGTTTAAGAGGGCGACTAGATACAAATAATTTGAGAACAAGTGAAACCATGATCATGAATCAATCAATGAAAACTTTGGGACAATGCACATTATACTCAGAATGACAACTATGCTCTCTTAATGGTGCATAAAGGTAGAAGGTGGTGACTCAACATAAAAGTAAAAGAAAGGCCCTTCGCGGAGGGAAGCAGTGATTTAACATGTGCTAGAGCTTTTCATTTGTAAAACAGAGAGATAAAAATTGGTTTTGAGAGGTGGTTGTCTTTGTCAACGACTGGCAATGGGGTTCTTACTATCTTCCATACAAAAATAAAGCAAGTTTTTGAGAGAGAGATTGGCACTTTTGTGCTCTTTTATAAAGCTTGGCACTCCTCCCCACCTTTTTTCCTTTCACAAACCATGGCTAACCGATTCCATCGGGTGCCCACCAACATTCACATTCCATGGAGGAGTGCCTTTTTTTCTTTCTTTTTTTTTCTTTTTTTTCTTTTTGGAATAAGCAATATGGAAGATAGCAAATCCGACCACTACGTCCCCATGAGCTAAAAACAGTGGCACAAAACGAGAAGTAGTTGAAAGTTTTTGAAAGGTAGCACATGAAAATTTACTTTGGAATGGCTTACAAATACCATGCATAGGAGTTTATAGTGGACACAATGGCAAACTTGGTTTTTGGGAGTTGGATGCACGAGTAGAGCACATACTCAGTACAAAATGAGGGCTAGCAAAAGACTGGGAGCGACCAACTAAGAGAGCAATAATGGTCATAATCATGCAAAGCGACAAAGCGACATTAAAAGAAGCATAAGATGGCATCAAAAGTCAAAAACTAAATGATCATGAAGGCTATTGGCGACTTTGTAAGAGTCTAACATGTGTGAGCATGCGCCAATTCAACCCAAATAAAGCATCAAGGAGAAAACCAAAATGATGCTTCCATACAATAAAAACAACGCATGATTTTTTCAAAGGCTCATTAAGCAATCTTAGTTATTTGAGACAAGTCATGCTACAGCAAAACCACTAAGCATACTATCAAAAAGACATCAAGCATGACATGAAAAATCCTAAGCCACAGTCTACACAAGCTCCTTCTTGTACCACTTTTTTGCATAAAGCTTTTTCTCTTTTCCAACACCATTTGAAACTTTTTATAAACACCTCTTTTGATGAAAACCAATAAAGACCAGAGGCAAAAATACACCTTGATAAATAAATATAAGAAGATCTGAACGCAAATCAAGGCGAAAACGAAAACCAAAAGCAGTAGCAGAAAAAGAGAACACTCATTGAAACGATAAGAGTGAAAAATAGTGTTCTTGGCAAATGAAAAACGGAGTTCATCTCCCTCCAAAAGAAACATGATGTGATCTAACCATTTATTGCAGCAAACTAAACTAAACTAATACTGAAAACAAAAACAACTGACGCTCCAAGAAAAACGCATAGTGCATGAAGCAATAAAAATATAGTGTCTTGAAAGGTGACCTGATTTTTGCCGATGCAGAAGGGGTGCCTCGGGGGAATCCCCAAGCTTTGACGCTTGTACTTCTTGGATATTTCTTGGGGTGATGCATGGGCATCCCCAAGCTTGAGCTTTTGTCCATTCCTCAACTCATCTCATCATTCTCCAATCCCTACACTTGAAAACTTCCTTCATACAAAACTAAACACAATTCTATTAGCAACATTAGTGCAAGCATAACATATAATCAATCCTCTTTTTGCTTCAGGTTTCAACTCAAAACCACCACATATTAAGTATATACTACTGTAGAAACTTCCCCAAAAGTTCCATGCTCAAAAGAACTAAAAAAGAAAGCGATAAAGCGGCAAAAACGAATAGTGGCAGAAATCTGTCAAAATAGAATAGCTGACAAAGGTCGAATTTTTGACGGGTTTTCTGTTGCTCAAATCAAAAAGTGTTCAACTAATGAAAGTTTGGATATAACCTGGGGCATATGCACAAGAAATTGCAGGTCCAAAAGATATACAGAGAATTTTTACGAATTTTTACGGTGCAGCACCGAAAACAGTTTCAGGACAGCAACATCCCCAAATCTTACCTCACTCAAATTAGAGGCTTCTCTTAGCACAAAAACGAAATAAAAAGGATAAGGAGCGGTTATTACAGTAGTAATAACTTCCAAGACTCAAATAAAATAAAAAGTACTGAAAATAAAACAATGGGTTATCTCCCAAGAGTGCTTTTCTTTAACGCCTTTGAGCTAGGCACAGTGATTTGCAAAGATGCTCATATGGGCGCCATATAAGAGTTTGAGGCAAAGGCGCCATATAGGAACTTAAAGCAATAGAGAGCATCAAAAAGCAAATGTGAAAGACATTTATATCTGAACCACTTCCTATGCATAGGAATCTTGTAAGAAAATAAAACAACGAGGCACATAGTAGCAAGCATGGATAGATAAAACAAGTGCCACTTCAAGATTTGCAACATAAAGAGGGGAAACTTAATATTGTTGAGATCCATCAAACCATGTTTCCCTCTCTCATAATAACTTTCAGTAGCATCATGAATAAAACTAACAATATAACTATCACATAAAGCATCCCTATCATGAGCCACATGCATAAAAGAATTAATACTCACCACAGGAACAATAGTAATAGGAGCAGATTCAACAGAAAAATTATTCTCATCACCATAATCATCATAAATAGGAGGCATATTGTAATCATAACTAATTTTCTCCTCAAAAGTAGGTGAACTGAAAATATTATACTCATCATCATAACCATCATAAACTAGAGGTTTAGTATCATCACAAGCTAGAGAACAACTATTTCGCAAAGCATATTCTTCAAACATATCATCATAAGAAGGAACATCACATATGGGAGATAAAATATCATCAGAGCAAATTTTCTCCACTAAAGCTGGGGAACTAAAAATATCATGCTTAACAAAACCAGCTTCCCCAAGCTTAGACTTTTCTATAGCATTAGTAATAACAGTGTTCAAAGCAATCATACTAACATCACTATTAGCATGCAAAGTAAGCTCCAAAGGTTTTTCAATTTTCTCTTCAAACACTTCATATCTAAACTCAGGAAAAAGACTACAGAACTCTTTGTTTTCCATTAAGCCTAACTAGTAAAAATAAAAACAAGAAACAAAAAGATGTAATTGCAGAATCTAAAGGAAATAACTCCGAGCACTCACACAGGAGGATGCAAGTACCTTTTACCTTACCTCCCCGGCAACGGCGCCAGAAAAGAGCTTGATGTCTACGCACTTCTATTCCTGTAGACACTTGTTGGGCCTCCAAGTTCAGAGGTTTGTAGAACAGCAGCAAGTTTCCCTTAAGTGGATCACCCAAGGTTTATCGAACTCAGGGAGGTTAGAGGTCAAAGCTATCCCTCTCAAGCAACCCTGCAATTACGATACAGAAAGTCTCTTGTGTCCCCAACACACCCAATACACTTGTCAGATGTATAGGTGCACTAGTTCGGCGAAGAGATAGTGAAATACAAGTGGTATAGATGATTATAAGTAGCAAACGTGATGTGAAATAAATATCGCTGCGAGCAAAAAAGTAACAAAATAGCAAGTAAACGGTGTGCAATGCTTGGAAACAAGGCCTAGGGATCATACTTTCACTAGTGGACACACTCCCAACAATATAACATGATTGAACAAATAAACAACTTCTCTCCACGATGGTACTCTGAATTACTCTCCTATTGAATAACACTAATCATTGTGTAGTGGCTACAGAAGCACCCCTTAAAGTTCATCAAGTACTTGACAAACACCACTCATAGAGATACCCAAATCAGATCACAACTCAAGATAGATATCATTGTAACTTAGACCAAGTACTAACACGGTGCACACACTGTCACCATTACACCATGAAAGGAGGAATAAATCACTCAAACTATCATAGCAATAATTATTCTCATAATCCACAAGAGATCACAATCATAGCCTAAACCAAGTACCACCATGATGCACGCACTGTCACCGTTACACCAAGGCAGGAGGAATAGATTACTTTAACAATCACCACTAGAGTACACATAACATCTGAATAATAACATCTACTTGTTCAACATGATACAAAGCTAACGATCACATAAAGATCACATCATGGGAGAGAGAGGTGAACCACATAGCTACCGGTAGAGCCCTTAGCCCCGGGGATGAACTACTCCCTCCTCATCATAGGAGACAGCAAGATTGATGGAGATGGCGGTGAGGTCGATGGAGACGGCAGAGACGGCGATGGAGACCGATGGAGATGGCTCCGGGGGCACTTCCCCGTCCCGGCAGGGTGCCGGAACAGAGACTTCTGTCCCCCGAAATTCGTCGATGGCGGTGGCGGAACTGCAGAACTCTTTCTGGAAAATTGCCGACTCCCCTTAGGGTTTTCCGTCCCGAGGCTTTATATAGGCGAAGGGGCGATGTCAGAGGCGGCCCCAGGCCTCCTCACACAGGGGTGGCGCGGCCAGGGCCTGGGCCGTGCCAGCCCTGTGTGAGGGCGGCATGTGGCCCCTCTCCTTCCTCTCTTCGGATGTCTGGATGCTCCCGGGAAACATAAGACTTCTGGCTTTTGTTTCGTCCAATTCCGAGAATATTTCCTGTGTATCACTTCTGAAACACAAAAACAGCAGAAAACAGGGAACTGGCACTGTGGCACTTGTTAATAGGTTAGTTCCGGAAAATGCATAAAAGCGCCACGAAGTGTAACGAAACAGTAGGCAAATGGTGTAAAAACAAGCATGGAGCATCAAAAATTATAGATACGTTTGAGACGTATCACAGGCAGCTCAGCGGGCTGCTGCCCGTAACCTGGACTCAGGTACTTCTGGCGCCTCGCCCCCTCCTCCCTCCCCTTCAGGCTCTAGGTTTTCAGTTCTCGATGAGTCTCCGCTAGAGCACTTGGCTCAGGTGGCTACACACAGTGGTGTGGTCTTTCGTGGTGAGCGGGGACCACAGTTGGCTCAGATTGCCGATCAGAGTGAGAGAGATCTATGAGGGGACCCTCGCTACGGCTCGCGCTCAAGCAGAGCGTGAGCGAGTGGACCCCTCAAGGCCTACTGGGTCTGGGCAAACAACGCCTGGACCTAGGGAAGGCGGATCTCCAACGCTAGGCGCGGAGGAGGCTCCCCATGCGATTCCCCAGGCAAGGGGGATGCGTGGGAGGCCTCCCAAGGCGACGTCCAGGCCCTCGACCTCTAGTAGGGCCCGATCTGTCCCCCGTAAGGGGACAACCCCCAGGAGTCTTATCCAATGAGTATCAAATTTCTCATTTGGAACCTCAGGGGATTTGGGGTAGAGGGCCATCGACGTCAGCTCAAGGAATACATGCGTCAAGAAGATGCAGATATTGTGGGTCTCCAGGAAACAATCAAGCAGAACTTTCTCCTCACAGAGCTACAGGGACGTAGTCATGATAAGTTTGCATGGAATAGGTTGCCGGCCTCTGGACACTCGGGAGGTATCCTTCTAGGGGTGAAGGAGGAAACCTCTGGGGTAGAGGATATGGATCGCGGGGAATTTTTTGTGAGTATGTCAGTCACCCATAGACGCTCTAACCTCAAATGGGAGGTTATCAGTGTTTATGGACCCACGGACCATAGGAGGTCACCGACTTTCCTCGCCGAACTCAAAGCGAAGGTGGAGGATACCACCATCCCTGTGGTCGTGGCGAGTGACTTCAACTTGATCCGCACGCCAGATGACAAGAGCTCAGCCATCGTGGATATCCCTAGGATGCGGATATTCAATGATTGCATCGTGGACCTTGCGCTTAGAGAGATCACGCGAATAGGAGCGAGGTATACGTGGACTAATAAGTGTGTGGACCTAGTTTGGAGTGTTCTAGATCGTGCCTTTGTGTTGGTAGAGTGGGAGGTTGCTTTCCTGCTCTGCACATTAAGGGCTCTTACCAGGATTGGTTCAGACCATACGCCCCTCCTACTTTCATCTGGAGGGGCTCCCCGCCGAGATTGAATCGCTTCCATTTTGAGAATTTCTGGCTATCTCAGTCGGGATTCGTGGAAGCGGTACAATCTAAGTAGGTAGAAGCAGCGGCCTCCCCCCCCGCGTGTTTTGTGCAGTGGATGTCTGGCACCACTATGCCAAGATGATCCGAAAATTCATGCGTGGTTGGGGTGCCAACCTTGGAGATGCCCTTCGTCTGCAGAAGGGCAATCTCCTTAGTGAGATCCAGACTCTGGATAGTGTGGCTGACTCAGTGGGTCTTACCGTTGAGGAATGGACACACAGATATGCCTTGGAGACGTCCCTTATGGATATCTACGAGGGGGAAGAGTCATTATGGCGGAAAAGGAGCTGCCAGAATTGGATCCTAAAGGGGGATGCAAATATTGTGTACTTCCATGCCATTGCCAATGGTCGTCGTAGAAAATGCTCCATCCCATGCTTATGGGATAATGACCGTCTATTGGAGGATAATAGGGATATTTCCGCCCACACCTATTCCTTCTATAAGGAGCTCTTCACGGCGACTCCTCGTTCTGGGTTGGCGTTAGCGGTCGACTTCTAGCCCCTGGGGCTAGGGTCACTGACGTCGATAATGCGAAACTCACCCTCCCATTCCTGCCTGAGGAGTCGCGCGTGCAATCAAAGATATGAAGGCTAACTCAGCCCCTGGTCCGGATGGTCTCCCAGTTTCTTTCTTTTAGACTTTCTGGGAGCAGCTTCAGGATGTGATCATGCCAATGTTCCAGGAATTCTATACTGGAACTCTGGTCATGTCTCGCCTGAACTATGGTGTGATTACGCTGATCCCAAAGTAGTGGGGGCCACGAATATCCACCAATTTAGGCCGATCACGGTGATCAATGTCATCCAATGAATCTTTGCTAAGGTCTGTGCTTCAAGGATTGCCCCGGTCATGGAACGCTTGACTCACCCATGTCAGTATGCCTTTGTCAAAGGGCGATATATTCATGATGTGGTGTTGGCGCTCCATGAGATAATCCGTGAAGTTAAGACTCGACACCATAAAGGGGTCTTCCTGAAGTTGGACTTCTAGAAGGCATATGATCGCTTGGATTGGCATTTCCTACGCTAGGTCCTCCAGTGGCGAGGATTTGATGATCGATTCATCACTTGGGTCATGCAGTTCGTCATGAGCGGTAGCACCTCGATCAATGTGAATGGGGAGGTGGGCCCCTATTTTAGGCCATCGTGGAGAGTGAGACAGGGGGACCCCATCTCCCCCTTGCTCTTTAACTCCGCGGTGGATGCCCTTGCGGAGATCTTAGAGAAAGATAAGATCACCGGCCACATTTTGGGTGTGGTAGGGCATCTTATCCCAGGGGGTGGGGTAACCCATCTCCAATATGCTGACGACACCATGATCATGGTGGAGGGTTCAGATCTAGACATCATTAATATCAAATTCCTTCTTCTGTGCTTTGAGGAGATGTCGGGACTCGGGATAAACTTTGACAAGAGCGAGGTGGTGATTCTTGGTTTCTCCCTGGAGGACCAACAAAGGATAGCCGACAACCTAAATTGTAGGATATCCTCCTTCCCCATCACGTACCTAGGGATGCCGATTCAAGATACGAGGATTCTCATCAAGGATCTTGACCCTTTGGTAGGGTGAGTTAGGTGAAGGCTGAACCTTGGCGTGGGAGATTCACTTCTAAGGGTAGCAAGTCTATCCTCATTGACTCGTGCCTATCCAGCCTACCTATGTATATGATGGGGCTCTATTTACTGCCGGAGGGAGTACATGGTACCTTTGACAATGAACTATCGCGCTTCTTCTGGCGGAATTTGAGTGGCCGCCAGAAATATCACATGGTAAAATGGGCGGATATCTGTGCCCCCCAAGGAGCTTGGGGGCATAGGCATCTTAGCATCACGCCGCTTTAATAAGGCTTTGATGCTTAAATGGGTGTTGCGTATCCTTAGGGATGAGGGGGGCCTATGGCTATGTTTGATCAAAGCCAAATATCTTCGAGGCCGTCCCCTCTTGGCATGTGATCGTCGTGAGGGTTCCCAGTTTTGGCGCGCCATCCAGGATCTCAAGCAGGAGATTCGTCGAGGGATCTCCTTCTCCATTGGCAATGCTGAAGGCACCCTCTTCTGGCTCGATCCGTGGATGGGAGAGCAACCTCTGCGAGTGGGTTATCCCAGTCTATTTGTGATTTGCTCCAACCCTATGTTGCTGGTAGCCTCTACTGCACATGAGGGGACATGGAACATTGCGATCCGTAGAACCTTCGGCATGGAGGAGGCCGCCGCTTGGGTTGAGCTTAGAGCTAGACTTCCCCCTTCCCTTTCTACCTCTATAGATAGTGTTGCTTGGAGATTGACCCCTTCGGGGATTTTCTCGGTTAGCTTGGCCTATAGGGCCCTATTTAGAGGGCCCTCTTTACCTTGGACGACACCACTGTGGAAGGCTCCCCTACCCCTGAAGACCAAGATCTTAGTATGGCAATTGCTACGAGATCGTTTGCCTTCAGGGGTCGAGGTGGCAAAGAGACATGGGCAGGGGGACAAGTTGTGTCCATTATGCGGGATCCCCGAGTCGGGAACCCATATGATGTTCACTTGTCCCGCAGCCCAGTTTCTGTGGAGCTTTGTCCTAGGAGGCCCTGGGTCCTGCATGGCAGGCTCGGGACCTTGGCGAGTTACTAGAAACCCAAGCATTTTTTAACCGGAATGGAACGAGGCGTCGCCTCTTCTGGTTCATGTTCGTTGCGATGTCTTGGACCTTATGGACTACGTGCCATAACATGGTTATTGAGAAAATATTCCCTCGACGTACTTCTGACTCGATGTTTAAAATGATGGCTTCTTTACAGCTGTGGTACCCGCTGTGTAGACAGCGGGACAAGGAGCGGGTGAATGGCATGGTACGGGCCTTGCAGGAGGCGGCCCGCCATCTCTCCATGCCGCTGGATTGACCAGCGTAGCCTCATCTAGGGATTGCTCATCCTTTTATTTTATGTTGAGCTTGTTTGTGCTGTTGCCCCAGCAATTTTAGTTTCTCGTCTTATAACTTATTCGTGAACATGCGGCTGCAAGTAGAAGCTGGAGGCGGCAAAGCCGGAGACGACCCTGGGCGGCGACTTGCAGGCGCCGTCGCTGCAGTCGACATGCCGGCACCGGCTCGATGACGCGCACGAGTCGATGATGTGGTCGCGGATGGGAACCATCCCGTTGGCGCACCGAGCACCTGCGAATGTGTATAGCCACGGCCGCTCCGTGGCGCGAGCCCGCGCCTGCAACGCGGCCACCTCGCCGGCCGACGTCGGGTGGAAGTAGCTCGAGTACGGCACCGCGAATTCCAGTGGCTCCCAGGCGTTGGACTCGTATGCCAGCACCGTCATGCTGCCGGACTCCGGGTGATCAAGGAAGTCATTGCCGCAAGTCACAGTCTCGTTCTGCCGGAACATCCAGTTTGTCATGGCGGCGACCATGAAGTGGTCACGGCCCCCGAAGGCCGCCCACTGCGGCAGCGATGACAGCCACCGGATGAACTCGGAGGAGGGACCGCTGCGAACCGTAAAATTCTGGTCGCACAGGTGCTGTTGGAGCTCCAGCCCTGGGTAGTAGGGCACGTACACCGCCGTTGCTGCTGCCGGATCGTCGGTGAGGCACTCGTACAGGCGCATCCTATTGTGGACGATCACCTCCAGGGCGTATTGGTTCGTGTTGTACCTGCACGTGCTCATTATTAGACGCGGGTTAAATTTCTGATATGACGGATCTCATCACCATCGGTGAATGATCAACCGATCGAGCTTACCATCCGGTGTTGGGGATGACGCCGGTGTTGGGGATGACGTCCTGAAACGCCGACGAGCCCTTGACGCAGCCGCCAAGAACATCGAACCGGGAAGGCACATCTAACATGTACACGTACCTCCCCTCGCACGACGGCGAGGACGGTGCCGGAGGCAGAGCGCCATCCTGATCAGATCAGCCCCGTTGGTAGAGTGAGCTGGAAGGAAGCTGTCATTGAGCGTGATGGGAACCGAGAGCGGAAGGACGACGTCGAATGCCGCTCCTGAGTTAGGGTTAGAGGACAAGATGTAGAGGTGGACGGACTAGAAGTGGAGGAGGCAGGAGATGAGCCATGACGCCAGGAGGAGACCGTAGAGGAGGAACTTGGGGCACTGAGCTTCCATGGCCGGCTGGGTTTCGCTAGCTCTAGGTAGATGAGAGTAGGCAGTCGATCGAGAGCATGCATCTGCCTAAGATCCATGGCGCAGGGGGGATCGAGAGCATGCATCTGCCTAAGATCCATGGCGCAGGGGGAACCTGTAGCGCGTACAAGGATCTCTACTAATAATATTGCTAGAGGTATGGTCTGTGGCGGTCGCAAAATATGTTTTCGTCCACTGAAAATACGTTTTCTATCTATAAACTATTTACGAGGTTATGCCACCCCTAAGTGACTTACCGTTTAGGATTTCTTTTCCCATCTTATGCCTAACGTGTAGCGCCGGCCGAACTTTAACCATGGCACCAGTGTTCTGCCATCTATGGACATCGCGGAGAAAGAACGAGGTCTCCCTTACGCCTTTGGCTGTAGAGTGCAGGCACACCGGCCATTGCACTACCGTCTACCCCGAGGTACGCATCCCCGTATTTACCTCCGATAGAGAGCGACAAGAGAAATCTCGAGATTGACTTCCTACGGCAAGGCACGGCGGGGCGGATGGATCGCGGAGAAAGAACGAGGTCTCCCTTACGCCTCTGGCTGTAGAGTGCAGGCACACCGGCCATTGCACTACCGTCTACCCCGAGGTACGCATCCCCGTATTTACCTCCGATAGAGAGCGACAGGAGAAATCTCGAGATTGACTTCCTACGGCAAGGCACGGCAGGGCGGAGGGCATGCGTCGCCGGCGCAGCATTGCATGCGGAGAAGAGGAGTGATGGGATAGCGAGCCGACGCAACCTCTCCCACGACAGCCATGGCTAGCTTAGAGGACGTCGGGGAAGACGAGGATCCCGCTCGCTGACATGGGCCACGCGCCGCCCGAACGAGTTAGAAACCAGCGGGCTGCCGCCGGCCACACACCACCGCTCAGAGCCAGACCCATGGACTGGCTCTAGCCACAAACTCCTGCTCTGGCGGGTGCTTCTCCTTGGAGCTCGCGCGTCAGGATGTTTTCGTTTCGCTGAAGGACAAATCTGGTTGGGCCGTCTTTCGCTACATGCCCATTAGAAGTTCCGCTAGTTTGTGCGCTTCCGTGCTGTGCGGGAATTTTTGGCAAAAAAGACCACATGTGCCACTGAATTGACAAAAAAGACCACCTCTCAGATAAATTGCCAAAAAAGACCACTTGCCGCCTAAGCTTGTGGCGGCACGTTAGCATCGATGCAACAAGGCAAAATCTAATAGAGAGGTGGGTCCTGCCGCCAGGCCAGGAGGCGGCATGTGGAGGTGGCAGAAACTCAGTCCTCCCATGATGAGAAAGCATGCAAGAATTCTGTAATTGGTAGGACCTACCTTTGCATGCATAGTTTGTGCCTACCTAATTAAGATGAGAGATTTGATTAACATTGATTCATCAGGTTACAGCACATGCCGCCTCTAGTTTTGGCGGCAGGTACATGCCGCCAGAGACACAAGCGGCAAGTGGTCCTTTTTGTCAATTTTTCTAACAGCTGGTCCTTTTTAGCAATTCATTAGTACAAGGGGTTCTTCTTGCCAAAAATTCGCTGTGCGGCCGCCGCGACGCGAGTTTGGATACAAATAGGAAACGGGGCAGCTATTTAAACTGGTCACGCGCTCATTAGCGCGGCGAGGTGGGACTAAATGTGTGAACTGTGAAGTGCTTCAATGTCCCTATACTGCTGCCTCCACCGGTTTGGGACCTACTCCGGAGACTGCATGTGCGATATGACCGACGCTTTATTTTATTGGACGATGCGCGCATACTGTTTCTGCTGATGCTTGCTAGCTTTAGCACTTAGGTGCGTGCGTGCTGGTCGTGTTAGTCAAACACGTGTGTATGAATATGGTACGTCAGGGCATCATAGGCTAAGGCTGCTAGGCTATGTCTAATAAAATATTAATTAGGTACTAATATTAATTAGTACTAGCTACTGTCTTTCTGAAATTCTGGTACGTGCTCCGGTTCAGTACACGCCCCTTGCGTTGTTCTTGATTTATAGAGTTATGTGGTTCTCATGATTAGGCATAATAAAGTTCTTAAGAAATGATTTTGGAAGTACCTGAGAATAAAAATCGTACATCCGCGTGGAACAAAAAAATGCATCTAGGAATAAATTTCGTTGAACCAATTTTATAGAGTATGTGGAACAAAGTTCTTTAAAGAAGGACGAATATCTAGGAACAAAATATTTTGCGGGGCTACGTTTGAATAGTATGTGGAACAAAATTTCCTGAATGAACAAACTAATAATTATAATGTGGGGAACAAAATAATTATACAATGGGGGAACAAAAAGAAAAGTTTAGGAACAAACAATTTGTGGAATTAATTTTTGGGAATAAGAGGAACAAAAATGAAAATAACAGGGAACAAAACAAAATATCCAGGAACAAAAATGTTTCTAGGGCTAGTTTTGAATTATATGTGGAACAAACTTTTCTGATTGAAAGAACAAATAATTTTATAGCGAGGAACAAAAAATTATGCATTGGGGAACAAAAAGGAAAGTTTAGGAACAATAATCTGTGGTACTAATTTTCTGAGAATAAGAGGAACAAAAATGAAAATAACATGGAACAAAACAAATATCCAGGAACAAAAATGTTTCTAGGGCTAGTTTTGAATTATATGTGGAACAAATCATTGTGAATGTAGGAACAAATAATTATATAGCGAGGAACAAAAAATTATGCATTGGGAACAAAAAGGAAAGTTTAGGAACAACAATTTGTGGTACTAATTTTCTAAGAATAAGAGGAACAAAAATGAAAATAACAGAGAACAAAACAAATATACAGGAACAAAAATGTTTCTAGGGCTAGTTTTGAATTATATGTGGAACAAATCATTGTGAATGTAGGAACAAATAATTATATAGCAAGGAAGAAAAAATTATGCATTGGGGAACAAAAAGGAAAGTTTAGGAACAATAATTTGTGGTACTAATTTTCTGAGAATAAGAGGAACAAAAATGAAAATAATAGGGAACAAAACAAATATCCAGGAACAAAAATGTTTCTAGGGCTAGTTTTGAATTATATGTGGAACAAACATTTCTGATTGAAAGAACAAATAATTATATAGCAAGGAACAAAAAATTATGCATTGGGGAACAAAAAGGAAAGTTTAGGAAAAATAATTTGTGGTACTAATTTTCTGAGAATAAGAGGAACAAAAATGAAAATAATAGGGAACAAAACAAATATCGAGGAACACAAAAATTTCTAGGGCTAGTCTTGAATAATATGTGGAACAAATCATTTTGAATGTAGGAACAAATAATTATATAGCGAGGAACAAAAAAATTATGCATTGGGGAACAAAAAAGAAAGTTTAGGAACAATATTATGTGGTACTAATTTACTAGGAACAACATGAACACAAATGAAAATAATAGGGAACAAAATAGATACCCAAGAGCAACAATATTTGTGCGGATAGCTTCAAATAGTAAGTGGAACAACTAGTTTAGTTTCAAATATTTAGTTTCAAAATTAAATTAAGAAAAATAAAGAAGAAAATAAAAGGAAAAAAGAACATGAAAATAAAATAAAAAAGGAAAAGAAAGAAAAAATATAACAAATACTCTGAGAAGGAAAGAAAAAGAGAGAAGGAAAAAAACATACGTACATGAGGAAGACATCCGTGCTATGCCATCAATTTAGTGGAGAAGCAATAAATGAGATTCCACGACGTGACAGCTCAACAACCACACGAATAAAGCTCCCAGCAACCTGTGCTTAACTCCGGCATAGTCTCGAGAGATCTCAACATAAAGTCGTAAACGGGCCGAACCCATAATCGAAATTTCTTAAACGAAACGATCGTACATAGCGCGCGCGCTAGCGATCCATTTCTGCTCTGGCTCCATTTCGATATCATCATCGCCTCTACGCATGGTCGTGGTGAGCGGCCACACGGTCGGCGCGTCAACGGCCGAGGCACTCACCTCCTCCGGCGCCCAGGGCCAGGCGCTAGGAACAGAGCGGCATATTGCGCTCGCCTCCTCGGGCGCCCATGGGCCAGGGCCCAGATGCTAGGAGCGGAGCGGCGTATTCCCCTAGCTCGCTCGGCTCTGGCCAAGGAGCTGGCACCATGGCGAGTACCACGACAAGGAGTAGCTGCGCCATCTTGCAGAGAGAAACAAGGGGAAATTCAGGCGATGCAAAAAAAATCGAGGGTAAAGTAATGCCCATAGAGTCGTGTATCAAAGAAGTATATGCAACACACGTGCACTATTTTTTAGACCTCTTTATGCCTATCAATTGACATGAAGATGGGGTGTTATCGCTAGAGTAGCAGACTGGAAAGTGGTTGCAGCTCGTGCTGGTAAGTCAAATGCAATATATGATCCTTTCACAGGAGCTCAAGGCTATGGAAGAAGCTTTTAAATTGTCTTCCGATCTTGGTGTGATCAGAGCAGTGTTTGAGACTGATGCATAAGAACTTGCAATGGTACTGAATAGTCGCAAACCTAATTTCTATAAAGAGGCACGAATCATTGAGCACATTAAGGTGCAGAGTAGAACTTGGTTTCCTCTTGCTTAATTAGTTTTACCAAAAGAGCTGCTAATAGAGCTGCACATGATTTAGCACGTTTCGGTATGAGTTGTAATGAGAACTAGCTAAATGCCCACGCGTTGTAGCGGACTCTCTTTTTTCTTTCCTTTTTCCTTTCACTCTTTCTTCTTAATAGTGTGTTATGTAATTGTGCATGAAGCAAAGAATATTAATCCATCATACATAAGTCTTAAAGAATAATGTTATTCTCTCCTTCATTCTCGTACTTCCTCCGTTTCTATATATAAGTCGTATAGCTTTTTTAAAAAAATCCTAAAATTCCGGACTTATACTAAATTTTCCGCTAGAATTAAGGAGGACCTGACTCCCACATTTTTTTAACTGCCCTATGCATTCCCTTAGATTTAGGAGTCTAGAATAAATACACGTAGGTGTTTTCTTCTTCTTTCTCTATCATAAATCCCTGATTTGCATTAATCTCTGATTTGCATTAATCCCTGATTTGCATTAATCTCTGATTACTTTCCATGTATTACCAATTCTGGTGATCCTGTCATTATGTAAGGGGTATATTCGTCACTTACATATTGTATGTCGAGTGGGTGGCTTCACCACCAACTCGAAACCAATAGTAAAGATTATGGTGTGTCCTGGGAGTATGAGGTGTCAGAGTGCACTAGAATCTATGGGTGATTTTGCCCAACTTGTTTTGTAATAAAGCTTATGCTTTCCCTAAGAAAATCACGTCTTATTTATGATTTTAATTTTTGCCTTGTGTGTTTTTTTTTGAAAACCACTCTACTCCCTCCGTTCCAAAATAAGAGATGTGTCAACTTTATCTAAATTCATATATATATATATATATCTACATACTAAAATATTTTTAGTTTTTAAAAATAAAGATGGGTTTGTCAAAATATTCGTGTTCAATTAACATGATGCCATAGCTTTGCTAAATCGGCTCACAAAGCTACTCCAGCGATGGTGCTTCGGCAGATCAAGTTTGTTGGCAGCCTGTGTTCCCACCCTCCAGCGGTGCTTTGGTGGCGGCGGCGGTCAGCGACAGGCATTGAAGAAGATGGTATGCAAGGGCCTCTAAGGACTAGGCTGTATTTTTGTTTTTTTGGGGGGGGGGGGGGGGACTCTTGTACAAAGTTCCAAGAACGCATGTGTTTCCGGGTCCTTTCAGTGGGTGATACGTGTGTACTGCGTACGCTGTAAGAATCAAGATATAAACAAGTGGTTACATTCTAAAAAAAAATGATGCCATAGCTTTGGAAAAATCCAAATCTTAGGGAAACTAGAGACTGATGCAACAAAAGTTCAAGTTATTTAATAGGTGGATTACTATGACTATAACCATTGGTATTTGATACTATGGATGATTGGCTAAATGGGACCGTTCTGTTTTTTTAGGATGGTCTAGCCTATTACTTTTTTCTTGTGCTTATTTTGTAATTTCTGGGAATGTCCATGGATTGGCGAGTTTCTATTTGAAAGATTGTAGTTTTTAAACAGCGGGAGTTTCTACCCCCGCCAATAGGATCAGAAACAATTCGGTAGTGCCTTGCATCCAATGCGGCGACATCTCTTTAGAAGAACCAAATAAACGATCGCGCAATAAGATATATCTAACTGCAAGATCAACTACAACAATGGCACAACAATATCAATCAATTGCAAATATTTTAGAAGATACAAATCAAACGAGACATGATTATGATAGTGCTCGACAACGTAGTTAGACATGAACATGTATATAAGAAAAATATGTTCTCATTGATCATCATTTGCATTCAATAATAACAAAATATAATTATTTTATAAAATACATAAGTTCATCAGCTGGTCTGGTCTGCCCGTAGCAACGCACGGGTATTTTGCTAGTCTCGTACAATATGTATATGGAAAGCGACCAAATCCAATCCCTTCATTATAGGATGAGATCGATACGTGATTGTACTCTGCCTTTAATTGATTATATGGAAAAGATAGCATGAGGCGCCGCATGTGGCTCTCGAACGTGCGGCGGTGCACTAAGATTCCTAAAGAGAGTGGATTTTTTAAGCACCCATGTAGCTATCCCCTCTATCTTGACCGCACATGTAAGAAGAAGCATCTTGGGATCTGTGCTGTTTCTGGTGTGGCTTAGAGAGGTTGTACAGGAAACAAGGAGGTCAAATTGACAAGACCTGTCACAGTTTGGCTTCTTCTTCCCACTGGATTCTTTTCATGGCAGAGAAGCTCCAATCACGTGAGGGAGAGAGAGGGAGCGCGCTGCATGTATACTCTCTCCAAAGAAACTCTCTCTCTCTCTGCCCACTTCAAAACAAACAGAAATTTATAAAGAAGGGTGCTTACATCAAACGAAAGGGATTCCGTGAGAGCAAATATTTTTCATAAATGATGGAGAGAGAGTATGAGAGATGAGAGAGGTAAATGACTGACAGGAGAGAGGCAGTGAGAGTCAACTTTCTCAGGACAGATGGATCATGTGAGTTGCAGGAGGGACAAAAGAAGAAGGTCAAACCTCATGTTAGTATACCGCCTGCTAATCGCCTGACATGTACGGCAGCTAGCTGGCCTTGCAACATTTATCCCTAGAAACTTTGACGGTGTAGATAGAAGGGATAGCTGGGTGGGTGCTCAGCCACATCTTTTCCATTCCTAAAACCAATCGTGGCTCCTCTTCATCCTTATCTCTTATCCTCTCAGGCTCTCACCGTAGGAGCCCTTCTCACCACACAATCTTTTCTTCTCTCTCTTCACATAGGTCGCCACGGGAGCAGCGTTGGGGGAGGTTGCACATCGACGGAGAGGTGCGAGAGGAGTAGGCTTCCGCCACCAAGCTCGAGGTTGAGAGGCCTCCCGCCAACGAGGACGCTGTGGGGAGGCCGTCGCCGAGGAGCACGAGAAGATGGCGTCGATAGGCGGAGCGCCGCGTGCTGGGGAGTTTGACGAGTGCTGCGCCGGAAGGAAGAATAGGAGGCGCTCGACGCCTTCGTGCATACAACGGGGAGACACCATGCCTCGAAGTTGAGGTACGGGGAAAGCCAGAAGTGGGTCGCCGCTGCTGAGCACGCAACAGTAGGCGCCGCCGATGGGAGTTTGAGGAAGGCCGCACCGAGAGGCCCGAGAGGATGAGGCCACCGACAAGCAAGAAACGGGGAAGGCGCGCGTTGACGAGCACATGGAGCTACATGTGTAAGAAGGAGGCCTATGTCTAGCTCGGGGCCGTTGCTTCGTCGCTCTCATGTGAGTAGATGCAAGACTTCCATGAGGCATATGAAGGAATCGTTGCGCAAGTAGTGAATCAAAAGTCTGACAGCTTATTTCAGGATGCGCGACTGTGCGTCTGATATTTTTGGGGGGGAGTGATCTCCATTGCAAACTGATTACTAGAAAAAGGCAAATTAGCGCAGGTAGTAGCAACCATATTAGGCAACACGACTTAATTTGGCAGGCATGCATAGTTAACTCGGCAAATATGCATAATTAATCTGACAATTATGAGCTTGACAACTATAGGCACTAATTAACTTGGCAATTATGAGTAAATAATATGGAAATTGCTCCTAATTAATATGGAAATTACGAATCTGGCAATTACTCTTAATTAATCTGTCGATTATGAATAATCTGGTAATTACTCGTAATGAATATGGCAACTATAATTATTTACTCCAATTAGTACCCGACAGGTCGTTTTGCGATATGGATGGAATATAGGTTGCACCTGTTTACGGTGTCATTATGTCATTAACTTCTTTTTTTCTGGCGAAAAATCTTTTAACAGCAACAAATAATGTGCTGATAAGTGATAAGAAAAGAAAACTAAAAACGTAACCGAAGTTTTTTTAATGGACGTAACAATATCTGATGATTTTGACTGATAATAGAATCTCACACTTAACCCATCAATGTACGCAGGCAGGCCGAGCCACGTAAGGCCCACGCTCACGGTTTTACGCGCTTATAGCAGCCGCTGCACAAAATGGCTAACGTGCGACGCCGCCACCTAGTTCAATCCTTGATTATATATATAGAGTCATAGAGAGATGGCGAGACAGGTATTCGATTCACAAGCCAAGAACCCTAATTATCTTCACAAATCACAAGGGATTTAGTATTACTACTATCTACCGAGAGAAGGTAATTAGGCACTAGGCTGTGTGTTAGTGAAATAATGTTACGGTATCTATTATATAATTAAAACAACTAACAACCAATAGCTAGGATTTAACAATTTAGCTTTGCAACATATCAATGATCCAGATTCATCGATGTGGATCTCACGTAGCAAGAGTTACCCTGCTATACGCTGCCCAATCGTATTCGGCATGAACTCTAAATTTGTAATCGATCGCATAAAAAGAACTTGAATTTGCAATCGATCGCATACAAGAGATAGCCTGCTATATACGCGATCATATTCCGCATGAACTCTGAATTTTCTATATATACACGATGTAAACCAGCACGCGCCCATGGGCCATGGTCCCAATGCTAGATGGCTCCAAGGCAGGTTAGCAACTCAACCTCAAGAACACACTCACGATGAGTCCGTCTCTCCCCGACGTATTGAGGTCGCGCGGCCGCGCAGAGCTCGGATGCCTGCCAGTCATCGTCTAGAAGGAGCAAAGCTCGGATGCCTGGAGCTTGGCCGACTGAAGGAGCGACGGTATTCAAGTATCATAGCAACACCAGAATCACGCCTGGTACCGGCCATCCTGCGGATATGGAGATGGAAGCATCCTGCCTTCTCCCTACAGAACCTCCGATGCGCTCGAAGACGGAGGCGAGACGTTTTGACGATCACGCGATGGCAAAGCTTGGAGTATACAGGCACATCTACGGCAAGCTCGCTGCAGCTAAGGTCGGTCCGTCGGTGCCATCCTCAGCTATTCTTGGACTCGCGGTCGCAGGGCTCGGGCAACTCAGGGACGGTCCAGATCCAGTGATAACACGGGCGTTGCTGGAATACGGCCCCGTTCGGCAACAGACTGCTCCGATAAAATCAGTAGCTCCGCTCCGCTCCGACCCTGTAGCGCTCTCCGGATCGATGGTAGCGAGCGAAGGGCGTTCGGCTTGCTCTGCTCTGCCAGTGCGTGGGCTGCCAACCCATTGAAGAGAGATGTAGCCTGTTTTAAGCAGTACCATGGTAGTCCAGCCCAGGTGGACCTCAACGTTGATGGGCTTTGACACTAAAATCTGTCTGCGTTCAGCACTCGAAGCCATCGAAGTACCTTTTCCGATTTTCTGTATGCTTTTTTGTTTTCTATATATGTACTACTACCTTTTCAGGTTGATAATTCAGTCAAAAAATTTGTATGCTATTTTCTAGAATCGTTGAGACATAGGAAGATAACTTCGTATCATACAAATAACATATCACGAAATAAGAGTACCACATTTGCATATGTTTGCAAAACAAAATATTATTTATTACAGAACCATGTATTACTAAAATAATTCTGAAAATTACCAACCCAGATCAATGGCTGTAGCTAGCCGATCCCTAATCTCATCCACTATGTTTGATGCTCCTGAACAAATGATGGACATTTTTTGTGCATGGTGGCAAACCATTTTTTTCTTCATTTCATAGTACTTTTCATCATCACTATCACTGTCAGATGACATCTGCACATATACAATGAATAATCACCAAACATAAGTTAGCATCATACACATATTGTTCAAAAATAAATCAAAGATCCATAGATAAATATTATCTGAGCACTTATTACAAACCAACCAGAAATAAATGGTTCGACAATGCAAGCAAATAGTTCTGAAAAGAAAGTACATAAGAAAACATCACTCATACATAAAGAACCATCTACTTAGGATACTTATTGTCGTACTTCCTACGGAGCCAACCCAATCGAGATGCAACACTCATGTGCAAAAACATCTCCCTTTGGTCCCTCTTCACAAACAACTCGGTAGCAATATAGTGCTCATCACTACCTTCCTTTGCACCACAAGCAAGGACCTCATTCATGACAGAGGAAACAGATGTGGCATCATCATTTATTATGAAAGATTCAAATGACATCTGTGACTTTTAAGGAATGTCACCAATCCTTGTAATCTGCTCCTGCATCACTTGTGCAGTCTTGGGTTTCTTGCCCTTCTCATGAACAAACTTTCCAAGCCTCTTAACTGTCGAACCACTTGCTCCTGCATTAGTATCAGTTTGCTGTGCTTCGGTATCTTCCAGATCACAATCATGGATGTTATTGTCACAGCCCCAACTTTTTATCCAAAATTTAGTAGATTAAGTAGTGTAAATTTGGTAGCCAACAAAAACTTTTTGTGATTAGCTAAAAAGATTAGATTCTCTTGCATGATTGTCCTGTATGCCTTGATAATCATGTTTGTTTTGCTTGATTTTATACAATCACTTAGCTCTTGTGATCATGTCACTAAAACTATTTGGTAAAAATATTATCTTGGCAACCCCTCATGTTCTGAAATGATTTGACTTTTCCAAACAAATAGCCAAGATTCTTTTGACACAAAAGTTTTTCCAAAAACTAAGTATTTATAAAATCTACAAGGATCTATAAGTTGGTCCAACTACTTTGCAAAACTAACATTTTACAAGCTTATGTTCTACAAATATTTTCCCAAATGTATTTCTCGCTTATAGGAGAAATCTTTAAGAAAGGGGATATAATGTCTCCATTCTTTTTTGAGATAATAAAAATAACCAAAACTATGGTATCTCCCACAAAACTCTTTTCTTCCTCAGAGCCATTTTCAAAGTATTTCCATGACATGATCATCTTGTGAGCACATATCCATATATATTTTCTTGTGCTGATTGGTTATTTGCAAGTGTTGATCTTTGTTGACCTTGTTTGAATTCTTGTGTGGTAGCATGGTATACTTGGGTCCGTGGCCCAACACATCACCTTAGTTTCTACCTACTGGAGATATGCTTACCTTGTGCTCTCAAACTGTCTTTTTATAAAATATTCACTTGGTTCTGTCTAGCCTATTCATTTGGAAATATACAAAAAAAACCTTTAAGCTGACCCTCTCCATCATTTATATTATGCCCACCCCTACCACCTTGCTTTTGTGCAAAAATCACTCCAATCTCCTCTCACGTTATTCTTGAGATTGATGGATATAAAACCTTAGGCTCATCAACTTATGCTTGTATCTCAATCAAAACCTGAAGTTTTCTCTTGGCCTTCACACGTCGATCATTTTGATCTTGCTCACTTTCTCAAGAAAACCCTTGCACACCAAGATTCCCTTTCCCACTCTATTTTCAACATCCTTTACTTTTGTGCAACCAAAGCCATATTACTACATGACCTACAAAATTTCTTTCTCTTTTGTTTTTTTGAAATGCTACTTATTTCACTTGTACTATCAACTTTAATTCAACCTCTCAATTATTTATTTTGATCCTTTATCGGATAGTTCCCTTAGAACCATCTCACTCCTTGTTTTATCAAACGTCTTAACATGTTTTTTTTTTGAATATCAAGAAAGTAATGTGAGGAATAAATAAATTCCTTTATAGCGTACTCTTATTTTAAAATTCCCTTTTGACTTAATGCGATCTTTTCATCATATCTTTGAAAACAAAATTTTGCAATACTCATCCTAGGATGGGCAATCATTTACACTCTCCAAAGACATTCTTACTTTTTTTTCGAATTTTACAAAACCCTATCACATCTTTTCCTTGTCACATTCAATTTAATCAGATTTAAACCTAGTCTTGAGCCTCCCAATTAATTCTAGGAGCCTTTGATCATATCATACTCTTCACCTTTGCAACCCCAACACTTTGACCCCTCCTCCTCAAACTTTTGTGTTCTTTGTATACAAAATCCAAACTTGGCCGAGGCATGTGTTTGAAACTCAAACCTTGCATACCTCTCCTTTTCTCTCATTTCCTTTCTCGGGCTTAGCGGCTATCCCGCACATCACAACTCATCCTGGCTCTCTCCTCCTGCATGCACACTCACACCAGAACGACGGAGCGACGTCGGAGCGAGCGGCACGATCAATCACGGTGACCACCGCGTGCACCCAAAATGGCGACGGTTGAAGCCCAGCCAGCCCAGCCCAAGCAAGCCCTCAAGAACCCCTCGTATCGCTGACGTATGCCCCTCTCACGTCATCTCGCCCACCACCCCGACGTCAGCCCTCGCCCACCCATTGGGCACGGCCACCGCCCACCGCGTCCACCCGAGCCTCCTTGCGGCTATAAAAGAGCGCCCCCCCCAGCACCCTACTCCTTCACACCGCTCTCAGGGCACACTAGCTACCCTCTCCTAGCCACCAGAAGCGCAACGGCGCAGCCTCTTCGTTTCCCTCGCCGAGGAGAGCGAGTTTGGCTCTAGGCCCGACTCGGTGGCATGGCCAGCAACGTCCCGAGCATTCCCGACCCTCTCCACCATGTCTCTCTGCCTCTCTGACTTGCTTTCCTTCTTGCGCTTATAAGCTAGACTCCATATCTTTCCAGGAGCTCTCGGAGAGGCGACGACGTCGAGTTCGTGCGCAGCGCCGTCGACCTTGCCGACGTCTGCCCATCGTCTGGGAGCTCGCCTGCGCGTCCTAGGCAACCAGATGCACCGCCCCCAACCCACCTTTCGCCCCTGATTCGTCCTCGTCGAGCCCAGCCGAACACCGGTGAGCTTTCCAAGCCGACCATCACCGTCTTGCTCCTGTCGCTGCACGCGCTCGTCCTTTCACCCGTCCGCACCGGACCTTCTCAGCCATGCATCTGCTTCTTTCTCTATGTTACTCCCTTTTCCCGAGCTCACTTTGCTCGTCTTTCTTGCCTAGGATCGACCTGCCAGCAGGAGACTCCGTTCTCGCTGCACGTACCCGTGACCACGTCCATGACAGCAACCAGGAGCACGCCAGGACGTCCGACTCATCGAAGCAAGCCGAACCAGACTGCCGCACCAGCCCCGCATCTTCCCTTTCTCTCCGAGCAGCCCACGGTGAGCACTGGATGCTCCACCCTTGTTTACAGCGAGCCAGTCACGTTTTGAGCTCGTAACAGACGAACAGGCTAGTTTGCACGATTATTGAAGCGTGCACTTTTCTTTTAACTCAGCATTTTATTCTTCTCCACACGCGCACAGCCTAATATCTAGTTGGGCCCGCCTATTTTGGCCCACAATATACCGTACGTATTAATGTTTATCAAAAAAATTCGTTTGAATCTAATTCATATCTGAAACTTCAAATACTAATAATTTCCAAGCCATAGATCCAAATCGAATGAAACAACTTGCAGTAGATCAGAAATTTTAAATTCAATCCATAGCCCCTGGTCTAATATCAGTAGGAGTTTACTATAATAAAATGACTATTTATTCTTGTTCCATGTGTTGTTTGAGCTCCAATATAGTTATAAAATTACTGAAAACACTTTCCTCTATGAAACCTTTAAAAAAAATATTAAATCAAATACAACCGTATGAACTTGTGTTCATTTGTTGCTGTAATGCAATTGTACGAATGGTGATTGTGATTGTTTCTGTGTGTTTCTTATTTTCGCGACGATAGATTCGAACGTTGACGGGTTTGACAATGAGGGGAAATTTGAAGACTTTTAAGAAGACCAGAGACAAGCCGACCAAGGCAAGCCATCTTTACTTGTTGCATATCTTGATCCTAGTTTTATTTATGCAAGTCTTTCCATTTATATTTATTCAAAGATGCATTGTTTTTTTTTGTAATTGCTATTACCTCTTGATAGCGATTCATTGGCGACTAGGCTCCACTAGTCACTTGATATCATCTTTAAGATGACACCCCTCAACACCTACTTACTCCATTATATTAGTTGTAGCTTGATGCTTACCATCATGTTACCCCTTGTAGCCTTGTTTAGTGGAGCAAAAACTCTAGGTTGGGACACTCAAAAATTTGCGAAACGTTTTTGAAAACCTTGGGAAGTTTTTGACCTTGCCCGAGTGTAAGTTTTGGAAAAAGGAAGTTTTCTAATTGTTTTCCTAGGAAAAACGAAATGGAGACGATGGAAGGAGTTTTTATAAAAGAGCACTGCGTATAAGTGTTCGCCAAACCAACTTAATCCCGTGCAACCGCATTACCCTGGAATGGGACGGGGCTTAGTCTGTAATTTATTTGTCTTAGTATGGGCTACCTCACAACTCTATAAGGGTGTTTGATCCCTTGAAGCCGGGTTGCTAAATTTTGGGAGCAATACACCGTAGTTGCCTACGGCCGGACGGTACTACGGGTCTCTTGTCGTGGCGATGGTGTCGTGGAGTAGGGGACTGCCATGGTGCCGGAGAGGTTAAGCCCGTAGGGTAGGTGCCTATACTAGGACGACTAAGTGAAAGGCTTTGATCGATTATCCGAAGCCCACATACTTGTATGACGGTCCGTGGTAAAGTCCCGGCGGATTTATCGAATGGTGTGGGTAAAGTGTGCAACCTCTGCAGAGTGTCAATCTATTCGAATAGCCGCGTCCTCGGTCATGGACGGTTGGAATGGCCATACTTAACCTGGGCTGGTTTTGTTTAAAAAAAGGATTTTTGTGGAAAAAGGAAAGAGGAGATGGTTCGGAGTACCCATGGGGGTACTACCGTGGAAAATTGAGATTGGAATAAAGGAAATGACAACTTGGGTTACCCTTCCTAGAGGTTTTACTAAGAGTTGTTTTGAAAATGTTTTAATAAAGATATAGAAATGTCGTCGATCATGTTTCTTAACATGCTATAGCGACACGAGAAAGTTTTAGAAATAAACTTAGCATAGAGCCACCCTTGCTACAAGCCATACTAGCATACCTCTTGCATATTGTTCCTTTTAGGTGGTTTGCGAGTACAATTCCACAATGTACGCACGGCTTTGTCCCTGGCTATTTACTTGGTCAGACTTCGATGACTATGAGGAAGATGAAGGTTTCGATGACGACTTCGCGAACTAGGCCGTTCTCCCGGTCAGCTGCCTGTAGGGTTTAAGGCATGACTTGGGCCCGACGATGATGCTACTTTTATCCGCTGTGTTATGTGTTGAACTTCGCCTTCAAGGCATTTGATGTAAGACTTGGCCATGATGCCATTGTTGTAAGACTATTTTTAAATTCGGTTGTATGGATGATGTACTTTGATTACCAGTTCGGTTATGTGGATTCATGAGCATTTCTGGGATCATGAATTGTATGCATAACGGGAGTTTCGGACAAGCGGTCCAGGGCCCCCACAGAGCTGGTATCAGAGCCATCCTGACTGTAGGAGACCTTAGTTAGCATGGTCGTTAGTTAGTCAATTGCTATTTGAGTCAAACAATTTAAAAAAGTTTATTTTCCTAAGTAAACAAAGTTTTGACTTCTTCATTTCTCATCTCTTCAAAGCTTCTAAATCTTTCCTCTCTTTTGTAACAAGATCTTTGAAAATCTTTACTCTTTCATCTCCCCCTTTCAAATATTGGACGATGTTCCCATCTAAGACCCGAAGGCACTCTTTGACTCGACGTCAACCAAGCAAAAGTTCCATCGCCGACTGCCATCAAAATTTCAATTGAAGCCAGAGTCAACACAATGAAGATCAACAAGGATCCATAGGAAAGTTAGGACAAGCTCACTTGTTATGGTTGAGCGCCCCCTACATACTGCGAGTATTAGGTGTCCTTTGGTACTTAAAATTCATATGTAGTCCTTATGTTTGTAGATTATCATGTGTGTTGCCTTGTGTGGGTCTCGCTTGCTTTTGCCTTTTTTGCCGGAAAACACTTTTGTGTGTCAACTATAGGAAAAACTCAACTAAGATGCTTTGTTCCCTCCCCTCTATCAAAACTCCAAGAAGGATGATAACATTAACTTGGATAACAACTTGTTACAATCATGTTTACAAAAGATCCAAGTTATGGCTGACTTTCATGCCAAAGTTTTCCCCCGGATACCAAGGAAAAAGAAGCTGTACTCTCCAAGACCGACTGCAACTTGAGCAAGAACATCAACTTGAGCAAGAAGATGAAGGCTACACTAACATGTTCTAACACTAGGATATAATATTTAACCCCAATAATGGTGGACTTTCTAACAAACCAACTAACCTAATGAGTAATTATATGAAGCCATACTAACTTACGTGGTCCTTGCCCCATGAAGGCCAAGGATCAGAAGATCGAGGTCAAGTAAACAACGGAAGTGTTAATGAAGATCAAGGATGAAATCGTCATCGCCACCGAAGATATCAAGAAGAAATAACAGCGATAACAAGAAATGGAAAGCCTACTAACATTTATGAATAATTGGCAAGAACGAGGTACCCAATCTACCTCTAAATCCTCAAGGCTGCATGAAGGTGAAGAATCCGGAAGGACTTCAAACGTTGTTATCCAAAATGAAGAACCGTCTACTTGAAGGCACATCGAGGATTTATGTCGACCTATGAAGATCTCTTAGTTGAAGCCTTGACAGAACTAACATGCCCCTAGGTAGTTAGAAACCATAGTGAGTCAATCTATGGACATGACACACATTGAAGACCACATCGTTGGTGTTGACATCTGCAATCATAGGAAGACTACAAGCCCGGCAAAGGATCTAAATCAACATCAGGCTCCAAGGTGTGGCACCAAGTCCATGCGAAGAACAAGGAAACAACAACCTTAATTCAACAAAAGCTACTCAAGAAGCCTCAACCCCAATATAAGAACCATCCAACCACTACGAGTACGCTAGGTCGCTTGAACCGCCCTAACTCCAAAAGTTTCCCAAAGAAGATTCGACAACACCCCTCCAGCAGCACAATTACTTGACCCGCCAACTTTGTCAAAGGAAGAACATCCACAACAAAGCAAGACATCAACGCATATAAATCTAGAACATCAACCTCACCAAGGAATCCTGAAGATGTAACCTACCACTAACCTAACTAGCTCTAAACTTCTCTAGCACTACCATTAGGAATCTCGGGGACGAGATTCTTTTAAGGGGGGAAGGTCTGTCACAGCCCCAACTTTTTATCCAAAATTTAGTAGATTAAGTAGTGTAAATTTGGTAGCCAACAAAAACTTTTTGTGATTAGCTAAAAAGATTAGATTCTCTTGCATGATTGTCCTGTATGCCTTGATAATCATGTTTGTTTTGCTTGATTTTATACAATCACTTAGCTCTTGTGATCATGTCACTAAAACTATTTGGTAAAAATATTATCTTGGCAACCCCTCATGTTCTGAAATGATTTGACTTTTCCAAACAAATAGCCAAGATTCTTTTGACACAAAAGTTTTTCCAAAAACTAAGTATTTATAAAATCTACAAGGATCTATAAGTTGGTCCAACTACTTTGCAAAACTAACATTTTACAAGCTTATGTTCTACAAATATTTTCCCAAATGTATTTCTCGCTTATAGGAGAAATCTTTAAGAAAGGGGATATAATGTCTCCATTCTTTTTTGAGATAATAAAAATAACCAAAACTATGGTATCTCCGACAAAATTCTTTTCTTCCTCAGAGCCATTTTCAAAGTATTTCCATGACATGATCATCTTGTGAGCACATATCCATATATATTTTCTTGTGCTGATTGGTTATTTGCAAGTGTTGATCTTTGTTGACCTTGTTTGAATTCTTGTGTGGTAGCATGGTATACTTGGGTCCGTGGCCCAACACATCACCTTAGTTTCTACCTACTGGAGATATGCTTACCTTGTGCTCTCAAACTGTCTTTTTATAAAATATTCACTTGGTTCTGTCTAGCCTATTCATTTGGAAATATACAAAAAAAAACCTTTAAGCTGACCCTCTCCATCATTTATATTATGCCCACCCCTACCACCTTGCTTTTGTGCAAAAATCACTCCAATCTCCTCTCACGTTATTCTTGAGATTGATGGATATAAAACCTTAGGCTCATCAACTTATGCTTGTATCTCAATCAAAACCTGAAGTTTTCTCTTGGCCTTCACACGTCGATCATTTTGATCTTGCTCACTTTCTCAAGAAAACCCTTGCACACCAAGATTCCCTTTCCCACTCTATTTTCAACATCCTTTACTTTTGTGCAACCAAAGCCATATTACTACATGACCTACAAAATTTCTTTCTCTTTTGTTTTTTTGAAATGCTACTTATTTCACTTGTACTATCAACTTTAATTCAACCTCTCAATTATTTATTTTGATCCTTTATCGGATAGTTCCCTTAGAACCATCTCACTCCTTGTTTTATCAAACGTCTTAACATGTTTTTTTTTTTTGAATATCAAGAAAGTAATGTGAGGAATAAATAAATTCCTTTATAGCGTACTCTTATTTTAAAATTCCCTTTTGACTTAATGCGATCTTTTCATCATATCTTTGAAAACAAAATTTTGCAATACTCATCCTAGGATGGGCAATCATTTACACTCTCCAAAGACATTCTTACTTTTTTTTCGAATTTTACAAAACCCTATCACATCTTTTCCTTGTCACATTCAATTTAATCAGATTTAAACCTAGTCTTGAGCCTCCCAATTAATTCTAGGAGCCTTTGATCATATCATACTCTTCACCTTTGCAACCCCAACACTTTGACCCCTCCTCCTCAAACTTTTGTGTTCTTTGTATACAAAATCCAAACTTGGCCGAGGCATGTGTTTGAAACTCAAACCTTGCATACCTCTCCTTTTCTCTCATTTCCTTTCTCGGGCTTAGCGGCTATCCCGCACGTCACAACTCATCCTGGCTCTCTCCTCCTGCATGCACACTCACACCAGAACGACGGAGCGACGTCGGAGCGAGCGGCACGATCAATCACGGTGACCACCGCGTGCACCCAAAATGGCGACGGTTGAAGCCCAGCCAGCCCAGCCCAAGCAAGCCCTCAAGAACCCCTCGTATCGCTGACGTATGCCCCTCTCACGTCATCTCGCCCACCACCCCGACGTCAGCCCTCGCCCACCCATTGGGCACGGCCACCGCCCACCGCGTCCACCCGAGCCTCCTTGCGGCTATAAAAGAGCGCCCCCCCCAGCACCCTACTCCTTCACACCGCTCTCAGGGCACACTAGCTACCCTCTCCTAGCCACCAGAAGCGCAACGGCGCAGCCTCTTCGTTTCCCTCGCCGAGGAGAGCGAGTTTGGCTCTAGGCCCGACTCGGTGGCATGGCCAGCAACGTCCCGAGCATTCCCGACCCTCTCCACCATGTCTCTCTGCCTCTCTGACTTGCTTTCCTTCTTGCGCTTATAAGCTAGACTCCATATCTTTCCAGGAGCTCTCGGAGAGGCGACGACGTCGAGTTCGTGCGCAGCGCCGTCGACCTTGCCGACGTCTGCCCATCGTCTGGGAGCTCGCCTGCGCGTCCTAGGCAACCAGATGCACCGCCCCCAACCCACCTTTCGCCCCTGATTCGTCCTCGTCGAGCCCAGCCGAACACCGGTGAGCTTTCCAAGCCGACCATCACCGTCTTGCTCCTGTCGCTGCACGCGCTCGTCCTTTCACCCGTCCGCACCGGACCTTCTCAGCCATGCATCTGCTTCTTTCTCTATGTTACTCCCTTTTCCCGAGCTCACTTTGCTCGTCTTTCTTGCCTAGGATCGACCTGCCAGCAGGAGACTCCGTTCTCGCTGCACGTACCCGTGACCACGTCCATGACAGCAACCAGGAGCACGCCAGGACGTCCGACTCATCGAAGCAAGCCGAACCAGACTGCCGCACCAGCCCCGCATCTTCCCTTTCTCTCCGAGCAGCCCACGGTGAGCACTGGATGCTCCACCCTTGTTTACAGCGAGCCAGTCACGTTTTGAGCTCGTAACAGACGAACAGGCTAGTTTGCACGATTATTGAAGCGTGCACTTTTCTTTTAACTCAGCATTTTATTCTTCTCCACACGCGCACAGCCTAATATCTAGTTGGGCCCGCCTATTTTGGCCCACAATATACCGTACGTATTAATGTTTATCAAAAAAATTCGTTTGAATCTAATTCATATCTGAAACTTCAAATACTAATAATTTCCAAGCCATAGATCCAAATCGAATGAAACAACTTGCAGTAGATCAGAAATTTTAAATTCAATCCATAGCCCCTGGTCTAATATCAGTAGGAGTTTACTATAATAAAATGACTATTTATTCTTGTTCCATGTGTTGTTTGAGCTCCAATATAGTTATAAAATTACTGAAAACACTTTCCTCTATGAAACCTTTAAAAAAAATATTAAATCAAATACAACCGTATGAACTTGTGTTCATTTGTTGCTGTAATGCAATTGTACGAATGGTGATTGTGATTGTTTCTGTGTGTTTCTTATTTTCGCGACGATAGATTCGAACGTTGACGGGTTTGACAATGAGGGGAAATTTGAAGACTTTTAAGAAGACCAGAGACAAGCCGACCAAGGCAAGCCATCTTTACTTGTTGCATATCTTGATCCTAGTTTTATTTATGCAAGTCTTTCCATTTATATTTATTCAAAGATGCATTGTTTTTTTTTGTAATTGCTATTACCTCTTGATAGCGATTCATTGGCGACTAGGCTCCACTAGTCACTTGATATCATCTTTAAGATGACACCCCTCAACACCTACTTACTCCATTATATTAGTTGTAGCTTGATGCTTACCATCATGTTACCCCTTGTAGCCTTGTTTAGTGGAGCAAAAACTCTAGGTTGGGACACTCAAAAATTTGCGAAACGTTTTTGAAAACCTTGGGAAGTTTTTGACCTTGCCCGAGTGTAAGTTTTGGAAAAAGGAAGTTTTCTAATTGTTTTCCTAGGAAAAACGAAATGGAGACGATGGAAGGAGTTTTTATAAAAGAGCACTGCGTATAAGTGTTCGCCAAACCAACTTAATCCCGTGCAACCGCATTACCCTGGAATGGGACGGGGCTTAGTCTGTAATTTATTTGTCTTAGTATGGGCTACCTCACAACTCTATAAGGGTGTTTGATCCCTTGAAGCCGGGTTGCTAAATTTTGGGAGCAATACACCGTAGTTGCCTACGGCCGGACGGTACTACGGGTCTCTTGTCGTGGCGATGGTGTCGTGGAGTAGGGGACTGCCATGGTGCCGGAGAGGTTAAGCCCGTAGGGTAGGTGCCTATACTAGGACGACTAAGTGAAAGGCTTTGATCGATTATCCGAAGCCCACATACTTGTATGACGGTCCGTGGTAAAGTCCCGGCGGATTTATCGAATGGTGTGGGTAAAGTGTGCAACCTCTGCAGAGTGTCAATCTATTCGAATAGCCGCGTCCTCGGTCATGGACGGTTGGAATGGCCATACTTAACCTGGGCTGGTTTTGTTTAAAAAAAAGGATTTTTGTGGAAAAAGGAAAGAGGAGATGGTTCGGAGTACCCATGGGGGTACTACCGTGGAAAATTGAGATTGGAATAAAGGAAATGACAACTTGGGTTACCCTTCCTAGAGGTTTTACTAAGAGTTGTTTTGAAAATGTTTTAATAAAGATATAGAAATGTCGTCGATCATGTTTCTTAACATGCTATAGCGACACGAGAAAGTTTTAGAAATAAACTTAGCATAGAGCCACCCTTGCTACAAGCCATACTAGCATACCTCTTGCATATTGTTCCTTTTAGGTGGTTTGCGAGTACAATTCCACAATGTACGCACGGCTTTGTCCCTGGCTATTTACTTGGTCAGACTTCGATGACTATGAGGAAGATGAAGGTTTCGATGACGACTTCGCGAACTAGGCCGTTCTCCCGGTCAGCTGCCTGTAGGGTTTAAGGCATGACTTGGGCCCGACGATGATGCTACTTTTATCCGCTGTGTTATATGTTGAACTTCGCCTTCAAGGCATTTGATGTAAGACTTGGCCATGATGCCATTGTTGTAAGACTATTTTTAAATTCGGTTGTATGGATGATGTACTTTGATTACCAGTTCGGTTATGTGGATTCATGAGCATTTCTGGGATCATGAATTGTATGCATAACGGGAGTTTCGGACAAGCGGTCCAGGGCCCCCACAGTTATCAACATTCATTGCATCAGCTAATACTTCACTTGAAGGAGGTGGTATGCCTGATCCAGGATTCCAGTGATCAGTACCATCGCTAGTGATATCTTCAAACATGACCTTCAAGTTCGCTTCATTCTGAAGTCCTTGCTTCCTAAACTTTCCACAACCTTTAATATCATGTAATTTAAAAAGAGAACATTTGTTAATAATATGCAAGAATAAACTACAATATGGAAAATGGAAAAGAGAAGCATGACAACTCACTTTCTCTGCCTTCTTCCACCACTCATCATCTTGTTTCACAGTGTTCCGCTCGTAGTCCCATCCCGCTCCAGTCTCCCTAAGCCTTAGCTTCTTGAATATGTTGTAATCAATTTTCAGTTTGTCCCACTTGTTCTTAAGTTGGTCTCTCTTATACGGCAGACCTGTTCTCATTGTGAACTGGCTTGCCACTTCCTCATATGCATTGGGAGTCAAGTGTGTATTTGGTCTATTTCCCATCCTCACTTTCTCAGCAAACAACTCGGTGACAATCCGAGTGTTGTCATCAGTGCATTCAGCGGCGGCCATGATGAAAACTCGTCTAAAAAATTCATGTCATTTGTGTGTACTACCAAAAATTCAAATTTGTCTATAATCGATAGCAGACAAGCAGAAGCAAAATTATCTATAGTACATAGCGTGCTAGCTGTACCTAATTAATTCACACAACTGACTTACAAATATCAATAGTACGAGTAGCTTTTTCGTTTGTTCAAGCTGTAGTCAGCAGTATAATGAAGGCAGAAGAATAGAAATGTTGAAATATTGAGCCTTTTCATATGAGCCCATAATAGATTTCAGAAATTCCTAGAAATCTCAAAGTCCATGTGACATGCAGCCCAAGTTGTTGGCTGCACAAAGGCAAGGGGTGGGAGCTAAGTTTCGTCCCACATGGAAAGTTGGGAGAGATGTAGACTAACATATAAGGTGGGGTGTTGCACCACTTGGTAAGTGAGTGAGAAGAGAAGTGCCACACGCGCGCCTCCTCCTCCTCCTCCTCGCTCGCTCGTCTCGTCTCGTCTCGACTCGACACGACGCGCGCGCGCCGCGGTTTGCGGAATTGAGCCGAGCTTATCTTTTTGCAGCACAGGAAAACCGAACGTTTGACCGAGTCCTTGACGGACGCGTCACAACTAGCCGGTTCGGGTCGCTCCCGGATCATGGGCTGCTATAACCGACTCGGGCGTACGACGTGGGCATGGCCCACGTTGCCTAGGGTTTCTCCGCTGCACCGCCTATATAAACTCTTGCCCGGCTACACACCGCATACATTCTGAAACCGATCTAGGGTTTTGCCACCTCTCGCTGCTTGCACCACCTCCGTAGTCTACTCCATCCCGAGCGCCGGGGTGCACCGGCGAATGGGAGAGCAGGTCTCCCGAACCACTCGCATTTGCGATCCTGTACGGGAGAGGGCGAATTAGGTTTTTGGGAAGCGCTCTGCGCGACTGCTCAAGCTCTTTATCACGGGTCGTCTTCCATCCAAGTCGGGCGGTGCAGCCTACCGCCATCTTCATCGCCGTCTGCTTCAACCGGTCTACTCTAACGTTGTGATCAACAACGTTACTGCAATGACTACATCTGCAAACGAACGGTACGTGCGGTCTACTGTTGTTCGTCTGTTTATCATGTTCTGCGAGTACATGTTTAGCTGCTACTTGTTTCCGTTTATCTTGCTGTTTAGTACATCTAGTATGTTAGAGTTACATGTGGTAGTAGCTGGTTTTGTCATGTTTAATATTATGGAATTAATGATGGAAATTGTGCCTAATTATCCAACAATCCAAAAACCTAATTGTAGGCAATTTCCTGAATTATCAATGGCTGGTTTTACCGATGCACTGAGGCCGGATAAATTTACCGGTATGCACTTTAAGAGGTGGCGGTACAAGGCTGAGCTTTGGCTGACCACGATGAAAGTGTTCTAGATTAGTAAAGGCAAACCTGAAGGAACTATGTCTGAGGATGATCAGAAAAAGTTCGAGGAAGCCAATACTGTCTTTGTGGGATGCATTCTGAGCATTCTTGTTGACCGTCTGTATGATGTGTTTATGCACATAAAAGACGGAAATGAGCTCTAGGACGCACTGGACGCCAAGTTTGGTGCTGCAGATGCTGGCAGTGAACTGTACATCATGGAGAGCTTTCATGATTTTAAGAGGACTAAGGACCTTCCTGTGGTTCAACAAGCTCATGAGATACAGTGCATTGCCAAAGAGCTCGAACTCCTTAAGTGTGCCTTACCCGACAAGTTTGTGGCGGGTTGCATTATTGCTAAGTTGCCCCCTTCATGGAGGAACTTCGCCACAGCTCTCAAACACAAGAGACAGGAGATATCAGTTGAAAATCTGATAGCGTCCCTTGATGTTGAGGAGAAGGCTCGTGCTAAGGACACTGCTGAGAAAGGAGAGGGTCATGCTACTGCTAACTTTGTGCAGCAGAAAGACAAATCCTCAGGTAAGAACAAAGGGAACTTCAAGCCCTCTTTCAACAAGCCTGTAAAGACTACAACCTTCAAGAAGAAGAAGCTAAACAGGGACATGAGTGATCTGACGTCTTTCACTTGTGGAGAGCCCGGCCACTTTTCCAAGGACTGTCCAGAACGGGCAGACCACAGAGGGAAAAAGGCCAAGACTGTCAACGTCGTGACCGCTGGCAATACTGATGGGTATGGTAATCTATTTACTGTTCTTTCGGTATTTCAATCTCCCTCTCAATCTCCCTCTTGGTGGATTGATACGGGTGCTAACGTTCATGTGTGTGCTGACATATCTATGTTCACTTCCTACCAGGCCGCACGGGATTCCTCCGTCCTAATGGGCAATGGGTCACATGCCTCTGTTCGTGGTGTTGGCACGGTAGATCTGAAGTTCACTTCGGGGAAGATCGTGCTGCTGAGGAACGTGCAGCATGTCCCTTCTATGAACAAGAATCTTGTTAGCGGTTCCCTTCTCTGCAGAGATGGGTTTAAGGTTGTTTTCGAGTCGAATAAGGTAGTCGTTTCCAAGCATGGACAATTTATTGGAAAAGGCTATGAGTGCGGAGGCTTGTTCCGCTTTTCACTTTCAGATTTCTGTAATAAATCAGTGAACCATATTTGTGGCGGTGTTAATAATGATACCAGTGTTTGGCATTCTCGTTTATGTCACATTAATTTTGGTTTGATGTCTCGGTTATCCAGCATGAGTTTAATTCCGAAATTCACCATTGCCAAAGGTTCTAAGTGCCATAGTTGTGTGCAATCGAAGCAACCTCGTAAGCCTCATACGGCGGCCGAGGAGAGAAACTTGGCACCTCTAGAACTCATACATTCTGATCTATGCGAGATGAATGGTGTGTTGACAAAAGGTGAAAAGAGATATTTTATGACATTGATTGATGATGCGACTAGATTTTGCTATGTTTACTTGTGCAAACTAAAGATGAAGCTTTAGACTACTTTAAAATTTATAAGGCCGAAGTTGAAAATCAACTAGAGAGAAAGATCAAGCGTCTTAGGTCGGATCGTGGTGGAGAGTATTTTCCTAAAATCTTTGACGAATTCTGTGAGGAAGACGGTATTATTCATGAGAGGACGCCTCCCTACTCGCCCCAATCTAATGGGGTGGCCGAGAGGAAAAACCGCATGCTGCCTGACTTGGTGAATTCCATGCTCGACACTGCTGGTTTATCGAAGGCATGGTGGGGGGAGGCTTTGTTGACTGCATGTCATGTCCTGAATAGAGTTCCTAACAAGAATAAAGAGAAAACCCCTTATGAGGAGTGGGTTGGGAGAAAGCCATCACTTTCGTATTTGCGCACTTGGGGATGCTTGGCGAAGGTCAACATTCCCATCCCAAAGAAATGCAAACTCAGATCAAAGACTGTGGATTGCATCTTTCTAGGTTATGCTCAGCGGAGCATTGGCTATAGATTTTTAGTAGTTAAATCAGAGGTACCTTATATGCATGTTGACACTATAATGGAATCTCGTGATGCAACATTTTTTGAGAATATGTTTCCTATGAAAGATATGCATAGCACTGCTAGATTTTCTTCTGAGATAATTCCTGAATCTAGTACATCTGATGATTATTTTGAGCAACCACATGAGAACGTCTTTGAGAACGTTCATGAGAAGGATGACAATGAAGCTCCTACAAGGAGCAAGAGACGGAGGACTGCAAAGTCCTTCGGTGATGATTTCATTGTGTACCTTGTGGATGATACTCCCAAGTCCATTGCTGAGGCATATGCATCACCAGATGCAGATGATTGGAAAGAAGCTGTCCAAAATGAGATGGACTCGATTCTTTCTAATGGAACATGGGAATTATCTGAGTGCCCTCATGGCTGTAAGCCTGTGGGCTGTAAGTGGGTGTTCAAGAAGAAGCTAAGGCCTGATGGTACTATTGAGAAGTACAAGGCGAGACTTGTAGTGAAAGGTTACACACAGAGAGAAGGCGAAGATTACTTTGACACCTATTCACCTGTCGCAAGACTAACCACCATTCGAGTACTACTTTCCATGGCTGCCTCTTATGGTTTTATCGTTCATCAAATGGACGTAAAGACAGCTTTCCTCAATGGAGAGTTGGAAGAGGAAATCTATATGGATCAGCCTGATAGATTTGTGGTAAAAGGTGAAGAGAGAAAGGTGTGCAAGTTGCTAAAATCTTTATATGGCCTGAAACAAGCACCTAAGCAATGGCATGAGAAGTTTGACAGAACTTTAACTTCTGTTGGCTTTGTCGTTAATGAGGCTGACAAGTGCGTATACTATGGCCATGGTGGGGGTGAAGGTGTTATATTGTGTTTGTACATTGATGATATTCTCATCTTTGGTACAAACATGAAAGTGATACTTGAGGTCAAGTCTTTCTTGTCAAAGTGCTTTGATATGAAAGATCTGGGAGAAGCTGATGTGATCCTAAACATCAAGCTGAATAAGAACGAGAGTGGGATTACTTTATCGCAATCCCACTATGTTGAGAAGATCTTGAGCCGGTTTGGCTTTATTGATAGCAAGTCTTCTCCAACACCTTATGATCCCAGTGTGATATTACGTAAGAATACGAACGAATCAACAGATCAACTGAGATATTCTCAGATCGTTGGTTCACTCATGTACTTAGCGAGCGCGACAAGACCTGACATCTCTTTTGCTGTGAGCAAGTTGAGTAGGTTCATGTCAAACCCGGGTATTGATCATTGGCATGCACTTGAAAGGGTCATGCACTATCTATGTGGTACAATGAGTTACGGGATTCACTATTCAGGGCACCCTGCTGTGCTTGAAGGATATAGTGATGCAAATTAGATCTCTGATGTAGATGACATCAAAGCCACTAGTGGGTATGTATTTACCTTTGGAGGTGGCGCCGTGTCATGGAGGTCATGTAGGCAAACCATATTGACGAGGTCAACTATGGAAGCAGAACTTACTGCTTTAGACACAGCCACTGTAGAGTCAGAATGGCTGCGTGAGCTCTTGATGGACTTGCCGGTGGTTGAAAAACCTGTGCCAGCCATCCTCTTGAATTGTGACAATCAAACAGTTATTGTCAAAGTGAACAATTCTAAGGATAACGCGAAGTCATCAAGACACGTTAAAAGACGTTTGAAGTCTGTCAGGAAATTGCGAAACTCCGGAGTAATAACTGTTATGTATATTCAAACAGACAAAAACCTGGCAGATCCCTTTACAAAGGGACTATCACGTAATGTGATAGACAGTGCATCGAGGGAGATGGGTTTGAGACCCATAGATGTTATGCCATAGTGGTAACCCAACCTTTATGATCGGAGATCCCGTGAATTAGGACCTGGGAAAACAAGCTAGTGGTTTAACCGAGGAGAGTATTCTGTAACCCTCTCTATGTGAAGATGCAAAACTCTCAAAATCTGTAAGGCAGGTTGGCAACATGCCTTAATGTGTTTCTGTTGGCTATGATTAGCAAAGATGCTGTCCTACAGAGCATTCTTGAAAGAACACACCTATATGAGCCCGACTGTTAAACGTCACAGTCTATGAGATTTGGGTGATCTCTAGTAAACTCATGAAGAGACCATGGAGTATGACGCATATGCTCCAACCCGCGGGGTAGGCTACTGGCAGCCATGTACTGGTTATGACTCTGAGTGAAATCTTGACGCACAAAACTTGCAATTCAAGGCGTAGTCCATTGTTCAAGTTGCTGATAGACGTAGCTTAAGGTTCTAGGCGGAAGTTCAACTTAACAGTCTCTGCTGAAACACTGGTATATAAACAAGTAGTGAGGTTTGACAAATCTCTAAATGGGCATTTGAGATCTGGTGGGGGATTGTTGAAATATTGGGCCTTTTCATATAAGCCCATAATAGATTTCAAAAATTCCTAAAAATCTCAAAGCCCATGTGTGTAAGCCCATGTGACATGCAGCCCAAGTTGTTGGCTGCACAAAGGCAAGGGGTGGGAGCTAAGTTTAGGCCCTCATGAAAAGTTGGGAAAGATGTAGACCAACATATAAGGTGGGGTGTTACACCACTTGGTAAGTGAGTGAGAAGAGAAGTGCCACACGCGCGCTCCTCCTCCTCCTCCTCCTCGCTCGCTCGTCTCGTCTCGACTCGACTCGACTCGACTGGACACGTCACGATGCGCGCGCGCCGCGGTTTGCGGAATTGAGCTTCGGAGCCGAGCTTATCTTTTTGCAGCACAGGAAAACCGAACGTTTGACCGAGTCCTTGACGGACGCGTCACAACTAGCCGGTTCGGGTCGCTCCCAGATCGTGGGCTGCTGTAACCGACTCGGGCGTACGACGTGGGCGTGGCCCACGTTGCCTAGGGTTTCTCCGCTGCGCCACCTATATAAACTCTTGCCCGGCTACACGCCGCATACATCCTGAAACCGATCTAGGGTTTTGCCACCTCTCGCTGCTTGCGCCGCCTCCGTAGTCTACTCCATCCCGAGCGCCGGCGTGCAACGGCGAACGGGAGAGCAAGTCTCCGGAACCACTCGCCTTTGCGATCCTGTACGGGAGAGAGTGAATTAGGTTTTTGGGAAGCGCTCTGCGCGACTGCTCAAGCTCTTCATCATGGGTCGTCTTCCATCCAAGTCGGGCGGTGCAGCCTACCGCCGTCTTCATCGCCGTCTGCTTCGACCGGTCTACTCTAACGTTGTGATCAACAACGTTACTGCAATGACTACATCTGCAAATGAACGGTACATGCGGTCTACTGTTGTTCGTCTGTTCATCATGTTCTGCGAGTACATGTTTAGCTGCTACTTGTTTCCGTTCATCTTGCTGTTTAGTACATCTAGTATATTCGAGTTACATGTGGTAGTAGCTGGTTTTATCATGTTTAATATTATGGAATTAATGATGGAAATTGTGCCTAATTATCCAACAAGAAAACATAGTTAGTCGCTGTGATTTATTCAGAGAAAGAGTTTAGACTTTCAGATTATCTTTGACTGACAAACTGTTAACATCGTAGCAACATCGTAGCACATGACGGGTACCAAAATAAGATGTCTCGTGAGTTAAAATCTGACGATGCTTGACCGCCTACAAAAAAGACAGTATTGTCTTGCAGTTGCAGCGACTAATCATATTATGTTGATTTAGCTGATCAATTCTACTTGATTGCGCTACTTTCAGCTGAAACAATTCCCAGATTTCCCACTTCATAGAACGGAAGCATCTCATAGAAGCAGTAATAAAAAAGAGTGAGATAAGTACAGAGATTGGGTTGACTAGAGACATCACGACCAGGATACTCACGTGGCGGAGGCGTAGAACCTGGCGGCAGCGTCGGATCAATGGTGCGTACGTCCAATTTTGCTGGCAGTGGCCGTGATTCGATCGGCGGCGCGGTTTGGAATCAGGGAGAAGAACTAGGGTTGGAGCGCCATCGTTTTCTCTGGAAACAGAGGAGGATGACAGACGAGAGACCAGGGGAGGTACCGCTTTGACATCACTTATCGGTGGCAGTGGGTTGTAAAATTTAGCCGCTCCGCTGTTTTCTGTTTCGCAGATCGCCAAATCAGTCGCTTCACGTTTTGACGTGAAAGGAGAGAGCGCTCCGAGGTTGCCAATCTACAGAGCAGGGGCGTTCGGCCCAGCTCTGCTCGCTCCGGCACAGGAGCCAAGCGCTGGAGCGTTCCCGAACGGGGCCTACATTGTCGACCTTTGCATGTAAGCTGCAGGTAGGATCGCACGTCCCACCTCCTCCTCTTACATGGACATATGAGAAAATCCAGTTTGAGATTTGTTTGCTCTACTGCAAATCGTTCTGAGAAGGAAGGAAACGATCCGAGCCAGCCTCTCGCTGATATTTTCATAGGTTATTAATTAATAGAGATCTTTGGTAGAAAAACCGGATCTAATCTCATGCATACCCGCGGGATAGCATGACATCTATCCAGGTCGCCAGATTGTTGTCAGTTTCATACGCTGTCACTTCAGATGCCGTCGGTCGCGGGGCACGATTCAGGCACCTCACAACGTGCTACATGATCCGAGCTAGACGCAACTACACCGCCGGGAAGAACAAGTCCGCTAGCGGCCAGAAGTCGCACACAAGCAAATCGATGGTACCAGTGCTGATGGATACAAGTGCTAGCTTGGTTGCTTCACGAGCACCTTCTGAAGGTTAGATAACCTTTGCATGTCGATGTCACGCAAGCCAAAGAATTGGCTTTCAATTATTTTCTTTGGCAGCACGCACAATTATTTTGGAACAACTGCTACACTTAAATATAGATTCAGTGTGATAAGCTCATCATTCCTGGTTACCACGGTACAGTACTACTTCTGGGATTATTTGTTAGAGTAGATTATTTATAAAGAGATATGTAGTGAGAAAGTTCAGTGCTAACCGGGTTATATAACCGTACCATATGCTTCATTGAAGATGAAAGGCACCAAAGCAAGTTAAGTAATCACATCTCAAGAATGAAGCGTACGTCCCAATACATTTTATTTAAAATTTAGGAGACTGAAAAGGTAGTCTCTATTCTGTAGCAAGGAAAACGTTAAAGCTATTTGAGTGCAAAAAACAGTATTGGTAGAATTAAGATCTACGAGAATAGATGTTTAATCAAATATCCAAGGATATACTAAATGAACAAAATTACTTATCTTATTTTTAACGGTCTTGCCATGAATCAAATTAATACACTTAATCAAGTATACCCGTGTCGTCTTTTTGATATATTGTTTTAGTTACAGGAGACTTAATGAAGAATATATAAAATTAATTAACTTCCACATGTATATACTAAAACCAAATATATAATTGGATAGTTACACATCTAGCCGCGCAAGTTGCGCGGGCCTTGTGTGTTCTAGATATTTTCTGCAGTTGCCTTGTGTGTTTCTTGAGTGTGTGATGTTACATGGTGCTTGTGCTTGTTTTTGGCCTCTCGGCCTTAAAAACCCTCAGGTGCGTAAAACCCTGAATAGGAAGCCTCTCTAGAATGTGTTTTTCCTCTCATCAATTTATGTCAGCTCGAGTGGCATAGATAAGTTAATAGTAAGACTCTAACTCTAACATCGTTAATAGTGGAATACAACTCTTCCCGCAACACCTCCCCAGGATCCAACACGACCATTTCTGCTATGTGCTTCAAGCTTCGTCAAGACCTCTCTACAACGTCAAGGAAGCAGAAGATAAACCCTCCTAGACTACAAAGGACTTCTAGAAGAAGAAAAAAACTTCACTAACCTGGGTTATCTAACCTTAAATCTAGAGTTTCGCTAACATTGATGGTACTCTCTTAACACCCCCAACACCTGCTAACCTTCTAACAAGCCAACTAACATTGAGCATAGTACTATTAAAGCCAAGCCTAACTCTCATAGTTCAACATGTTATCGTCACATGAAGACGAAGACTCACATGATTGATCTCCACCAAGCAAATGGAAGCCTGAAGACTCTTCAAGATCCAGCCCTCGACTTGCGTTTGCCAAAGAAGAACCTTCATCTCTAGCCCGAGACGACTTAGAAGAACGCTTCTGGATAGGACTAACATGTGCCCTGATAGTTAGGAAACATAGAGAATTAAGTCTATAGATACAACGTGCCTAGCAAGACCAAGGCTTAAGCATCATTATCTGCAAACTTCCGAGCACTGTAGGCTCGGGACACAAGGTCTACACCATCATCAAGTTTCAAGGCGCGACGCCAAGATTTGAAGACTCCATCAAGCTAAACGACGAAAGCGACGACCCCAAGCCAATAAAAGCTACCCGACAAGCCTCGACTATTCAGGACCTCGATTGCAAGCCAAGAACCTTCTGACTCACGTAGGAACCGTTTGGACCTACTAGATCGCTTAACTCCACTAACCATAAAAGTGCCTCGATGAAGTTTCAACAAGATACTTTCGGCAACATCAATTCTCCAGCCATCAGCTTCAGCAAATAAAGATGATCTACACCTTTGGTAAAAGCAAGTATTTGATGCAATTCAAGGTATCACCGGTGAACTGAAGGAGCAACCGTTACAGCCTAACTCTAATTAAATTGTTACCCCTCTCTACTACTACGCTTAGGAATCTCGGGACGAAATTCTTTTTAAGGGGGGAAGAGCTGTAACACCCCAACTTTTGTAACCCTGTTTAAGCAGAGTTTGGTAATGCAAAAATGAGGGCCAACAAAAACTTTTTGCAACTAACCAAATAAATTAATGTTTCAAGCATGTTTGTGTTGATTGTTGTATAAACCATGTTTGTGAGAGTGCTGTTTGTTGAATTATATTTTTGGACCAACACAATCTTGTGTTCTTGTGATCATGCCCTCATTTGTACTTCTAGCTTATCTCCAAACAAAGCATCTTGGCACCCCTTTTATTCAAAATATTTTAATTTCTCACCCCAGGGGCCAAGACCTATTTTAAAATAAGAGCTTTACCAAAACCATGTATTTATAAAACTACAGGGACATAGTGTTGCGATCCCACTATTTTATAAAACTACTATTTTATAAACCCTATAGGATCTATGCTTTGGTATGATCCTACTATTTTGTGATGTACTATCTTACAAACATTTTACAAATGGATTTCTATTCTCTTTAAAAAAAAAGGCTTTGTCAAAATTAGGAGATGTTCCTATCTCTGGTGTTTCCTGGTAATCCTACAAAATGCATGTTAATGGTACATATACCATTTTCTTGCACTTTTTGATATAAAATTATCTTGAGAAAATTCTACTGAGCATAATTATGCAAGTATATATTTTTTGGGTTCAAAATATCATCTTGTCTCTTTTAAAAATTTCAAAGAATATTTTGAAATGAATATCTTTCAAATTTGAATCTACCTATAAGAAGTGACATAAAGCAATGCTTTTTAATACTTTTTTTTTTCTGAATGGCATACCCTATACATCTAGCCCACCGCTCTGATCTACCATCCTCCTACATCAGTTGGACAAAACAATGTATAAATAAATAAATGCCACCATGAACATCGTTGGCATTAATCTCCTTTTTCAGACTCTTGTTTCGTGACACACTTAAACTTAATCTTGACCATCATCTCATATTTTCTAACTTCCTAGATCTGCCTCCATATACACTTGTTGGGCAGTTATGAACTCCAAGCAAAAAAATTCCACAAATTAATCATCACATGGAACGACCCCCTTTATTGACCAAAAGCCAAAATACAAATTTTGTAGCTCTCTATTAACCCTAAGAGATTGCAAACTTGGAAGGCCATACCATACTCTCTACTACTCTCTCCGATTCATCAAAGCATGCTTGTGCATGGAGAGTTTGCCACCCTCATCAAAACCAATTCACGTCATGAACACATGTGTCATTTGCTATTCCATCTCTCCCTCTCTCTCTCACTCTTTAATTTTCTGTTTTGAACCAACAACAAACCACTCCCCTGACCTCTCCTACATCCAGCCCTACCTCTGGACGACCTTCATGCATGCTACAGTATGCTGCAGTGCCCCTCTCCTCTTGTCGCGTGTGTAGAAGTAGAGAGGGATTCTGAAAATGCTTGCCCCTCTTTTTCTTCACATCTTGCAGCCACGCCAGTGTCACCCCTCCCTTACTTCATCCTAGCCAATACTATGGTGAGTTAAGGCCAATCCAGACTCTCTCTTAACCCTTTTGTCAGCCTCCCTGGCCAGCCTCAGCTCCCTCTCTCTCTCTGGTGCCTTGAAACGCCATTGGCATGCCCCATTTCTTAAACGAGCACTTCTGTCCGAGCAGCCTCGCCACTGACCTCCCCTAGTAACTAAACTCGAACCAGCACGCGCCCTGGCATTTGTCATCTTCCTCATGGCTGCTAACGCCCTCGCTCTGAAGGCCGAGGCCGCGTCGAACACGTTGTGTGCGTTCACTCGTCGACCTCTCCCCAGGCCGACCGACCTCTCCCTGCTCTATCCTCTCGCCAGTAAACCCGCCCAGTTTACCTACGTTGTCTTGCGCAGCCTTGTCTCACCCCCTTGTCGTTTGACCCCTGTCCCGTGCGCCGCCCGCTCTGACCTATGAGCGTCGAGCAACTCTGCTCAATACCGCGCACGCACGCCTCCCCTGCCTTCTCTAGCACGCTCCCGCACTTTGGAATTCCTCTATTCCTCAGTCACCGACTCGCTCTCCCAATCACTGCCCGCAGTCCACGTTGAACCGGTGGGCATCTATTTAGGCACACGCCCGGCACTTCTCGCATGCGCACTCTCACATCTTCCCTCTAGACGACACCACGCCGAGCCGTAGCTAGAACTCCACCACCGCAACGTCTCCCTCTCGGTCCACCAGATACGCAGAGGAGGGGTACCGCCCTGTCCTTCTTCTTCCTACGCCGCGAGCTCGTCGGAGCTCCTCCCGGGCAAACCGAGACCGAGACAAGGTCTTCGGCCTCCGTCCCTGCCCTCTTCTCTCCCTCTCTTCTGCATATTTCTATCTACCTCTCTTTATCTCTCATCATCGGCCTTTTCTTGCTAGGATCGGACCTTCCTGGATGACACCGTCGACGTTATGCTGCCCGTGCGCTCAGGAAGCTCGCCCCCGACCAAGCTATCGACCGTGAGCATGCATGCAGGTCTGAGGTGACCAAGTCGAGCCGCCTCACTCCTCTGCACCTTCCCTGATCGCCCTCCTTCGTCTCCGACTAACCCCGGTGAGAATCGAGCTTCTCGTCGGCGTTGAGCTCTTCCCGCGCCGGTTTTAGGTCGTCGCCTGGGCGCTCGTATGCGCATTCACGTCGAGCCCCTGCACCGCCTAGGTCCTCCTCGACGTCTTCATGCCTCCCCTCGGTGAGCCCTGCATCTCGCGCTGTCGTCTAAGGCGCTAGGGTTCCCCCGCTGTGCGTCTCCGCTTCGTCGGGGAAGACGACGATATCGGGCGTACCGTTTCGGCGCCTCCGTAATCTGGGTCGGCCCGGTGATGTGCTACAGGTCTGCTTAGATCATCTGCTGGTATTTTTATTAACTGCTGCTAGTTTGTAAAATCCATATATTACTGTCTGAACATCCAAATTCTGTGATTCAAATTTCTGGGTTATCCCACTACAGGAAAACAAGCCGCTGCCGTGTCCAGTGGCTCTGCCGTGTGCCCGCAAGGACATGGACACGGGCCAGCGTGGCACACGGCAGACCATCTGGCCACGGGGGAAGACATCTCCGACACACGGCAGACAATTGGCCACGGGGAAAGGGAAAACGGACACACGGCAAACTAAGCGAGCACGGCAGAGACTGCAGAGACACACGGCAGACAATTGGCCACGGCACACTTTTGAGAACTTTGGCGCCGCAACGATTGGTTCCCGCCAGAACGTTGGCGCCAAAATACTACCGTGGGACCCAGGCTTTGCCGTGTGTATAAACACGGTAGTGTTATATCACATGCTATTTTACCCCTTTTTGTGAACAATATGTCCCCGGAAAATTCCTGAATATATAATAATTTACTTTTTTCCTTCTAAACTGCATGCATTACTTTCCGTGGGAGGAAACGGGCGGGAAGAAGAGGGCGGAAAGAAAAGGGCGGGAGGAAAAGGGCGGGAAGAAATGGGCGGGAAGAAATGGGCGGGAGGAAAAGGGCGGGAAAACAAGACACTCTGCCTATAAAAGGAGCATCGATACGCCGTGGCAAGCAGCTCAACAAGTCAAAGGACCACACTAGCCCCCCGGAATAACGCCGTCCGGAGAAATCTAGGGGGGTAGACCGCGCGTGGGCAGCGGGCTAGGGTTTCGCCGTAGACCGTGCTTCGGGGGTCCGGAACCCACCCAACTCATGCATGTGAACCTAAAATTTGTATATATATGTGATGTTGGGTTGGGAGATGCAATAGCTAGGTCCCATGTGTGACCTTCCACCTGTACCTATATTTCGGCTCGAGCTGACTTTTAGGTGGAAACTCCCGCGTCGGCTAAACCGGGGGGAATCTTGTGATAAGCATGGGCAAACCTTTGCTTCCCATGTTCCTATGCCCTAACCAAAGTCAACGGACCACACTAGCCCCCCGGAATAACGCCGTCCGGAGAAATCTAGGGGGGTAGACCGCGCGTGGGCAGCGGGCTAGGGTTTCGCCGTAGACCGTGCTTCGGGGGTCCGGAACCCACCCAACTCATGCATGTGGACCTAAAATGTGTATGTATGTGTGATGTTGGGTTGGGAGATGCAATAGCTAGGTCCCAGGTGTGACCTTCCACCTGTACCTATATTTCGGCTCGAGCTGACTTTTAGGTGGAAACTCCTGCGTCGGCTAAACCGGGGGGAATCTTGTGATAAGCATGGGCAAACCTTTGCTTCCCATGTTCCTATGCCCTAACCAAAGTCAATGGACCACACTAGCCCCTGGAATAACGCCGTCCGGAGAAATCTAGGGGGGTAGACCGCGCGTGGGCAGCGGGCTAGGGTTTCGCCGTAGACCGTGCTTCGGGGGTCCGGAACCCACCCAACTCATGCATGTGGACCTAAAATGTGTATGTATGTGTGATGTTGGGTTGGGAGATGCAATAGCTAGGTCCCATGTGTGACCTTCCACCTGTACCTATATTTCGGCTCGAGCTGACTTTTAGGTGGAAACTCCCGCGTCGGCTAAACCGGGGGGAATCTTGTGATAAGCATGGGCAAACCTTTGCTTCCCATGTTCCTATGCCCTAACCAAAGTCAACGGACCACACTAGCCCCCCGGAATAACGCCGTCCGGAGAAATCTAGGGGGGTAGACCGCGCGTGGGCAGCGGGCTAGGGTTTCGCCGTAGACCGTGCTTCGGGGGTCCGGAACCCACCCAACTCATGCATGTGGACCTAAAATGTGTATGTATGTGTGATGTTGGGTTGGGAGATGCAATAGCTAGGTCCCAGGTGTGACCTTCCACCTGTACCTATATTTCGGCTCGAGCTGACTTTTAGGTGGAAACTCCCGCGTCGGCTAAACGGGGGGGAATCTTGTGATAAGCATGGGCAAACCTTTGCTTCCCATGTTCCTATGCCCTAACCAAAGTCAACGGACCACACTAGCCCCCCCGGAATAACGCCGTCCAGAGAAATCTAGGGGGGTAGACCGCGCGTGGGCAGCGGGCTAAGGTTTCGCCGTAGACCGTGCTTCGGGGGTCCGGAACCCACCCAACTCATGCATGTGGACCTAAAATGTGTATGTATGTGTGATGTTGGGTTGGGAGATGCAATAGCTAGGTCCCAGGTGTGACCTTCCACCTGTACCTATATTTCGGCTCGAGCTGACTTTTAGGTGGAAACTCCCACGTCGGCTAAACCGGGGGGAATCTTGTGATAAGCATGGGGAAACCTTTGCTTCCCATGTTCCTATGCCCTAACCAAAGTCAACGGACCACACTAGCCCCCCGGAATAACGCCGTCCGGAGAAATCTAGGGGGGTAGACCGCGCGTGGGCAGCGGGCTAGGGTTTCGCCGTAGACCGTGCTTCGGGGGTCCGGAACCCACCCAACTCATGCATGTGGACCTAAAATGTGTATGTATGTGTGATGTTGGGTTGGGAGATGCAATAGCTAGGTCCCAGGTGTGACCTTCCACCTGTACCTATATTTCGGCTCGAGCTGACTTTTAGGTGGAAACTCCCGCGTCGGCTAAACCGGGGGGAATCTTGTGATAAGCATGGGCAAACCTTTGCTTCCCATGTTCCTATGCCTTAACCAAAGTCAACGGACCACACTAGCCCCCCGGAATAACGCCGTCCGGAGAAATCTAGGGGGGTAGACCGCGCGTGGGCAGCGGGCTAGGGTTTCGCCGTAGACCGTGCTTCGGGGGTCCGGAACCCACCCAACTCATGCATGTGGACCTAAAATGTGTATGTATGTGTGATGTTGGGTTGGGAGATGCAATAGCTAGCTCCCAGGTGTGACCTTCCACCTGTACCTATATTTCGGCTCGAGCTGACTTTTAGGTGGAAACTCCCGCGTCGGCTAAACCGGGGGGAATCTTGTGATAAGCATGGGGAAACCTTTGCTTCCCATGTTCCTATGCCCTAACCAAAGTCAACGGACCACACTAGCCCCCCGGAATAACGCCGTCCGGAGAAATCTAGGGGGGTAGACCGCGCGTGGGCATCGGGCTAGGGTTTCGCCGTAGACCGTGCTTCGGGGGTCCGGAACCCACCCAACTCATGCATGTGGACCTAAAATGTGTATGTATGTGTGATGTTGGGTTGGGAGATGCAATAGCTAGGTCCCATGTGTGACCTTCCACCTGTACCTATATTTCGGCTCGAGCTGACTTTTAGGTGGAAACTCCCACGTCGGCTAAACCGGGGGGAATCTTGTGATAAGCATGGGCAAACCTTTGCTTCCCATGTTCCTATGCCCTAACCAAAGACAACGGACCACACTAGCCCCCCGGAATAACGCCGTCCGGAGAAATCTAGAAGGGTAGACCGCGCGTGGGCAGCGGGCTAGGGTTTCGCCGTAGACCGTGCTTCGGGGGTCCGGAACCCACCCAACTCATGCATGTGGACATAAAATGTGTATGTATGTGTGATGTTGGGTTGGGAGATGCAATAGCTAGGTCCCAGGTGTGACCTTCCACCTGTACCTATATTTCGGCTCGAGCCGACTTTTAGGTGGAAACTCCCGCGTCGGCTAAACCGGGGGGAATCTTGTGATAAGCATGGGCAAACCTTTGCTTCCCATGTTCCTATGCCCTAACCAAAGTCAACGGACCACACTAGCCCCCCGGAATAACGCCGTCCGGAGAAATCTAGGGGGGTAGACCGCGCGTGGGCAGCGGGCTAGGGTTTCGCCGTAGACAGTGCTTCGGGGGTCCGGAACCCAGCCAACTCATGCATGTGGACCTAAAATGTGTATGTATGTGTGATGTTGGGTTGGGAGATGCAATAGCTAGGTCCCAGGTGTGACCTTCCACCTGTACCTATATTTCGGCTCGAGCTGACTTTTAGGTGGAAACTCCCGCGTCGGCTAAACCGGGGGGAATCTTGTGATAAGCATGGGCAAACCTTTGCTTCCCATGTTCCTATGCCCTAACCAAAGTCAACGGACCACACTAGCCCCCCGGAATAACGCCGTCCGGAGAAATCTAGGGGGGTAGACCGCGCGTGGGCATCGGGCTAGGGTTTCGCCGTAGACCGTGCTTCGGGGGTCCGGAACCCACCCAACTCATGCATGTGGACCTAAAATGTGTATGTATGTGTGATGTTGGGTTGGGAGATGCAATAGCTAGGTCCCATGTGTGACCTTCCACCTGTACCTATATTTCGGCTCGAGCCGAGTTTTAGGTGGAAACTCCCGCGTCGGCTAAACCGGGGGGAATCTTGTGATAAGCATGGGCAAACCTTTGCTTCCCATGTTCCTATGCCCTAACCAAAGTCAACGGACCACACTAGCCCCCCGGAATAACGCCGTCCGGAGAAATCTAGGGGGGTAGACCGTGCGTGGGCAGCGGGCTAGGGTTTCGCCGTAGACCGTGCTTCGGGGGTCCAGAACCCACCCAACTCATGCATGTGGACCTAAAATGTGTATGTATGTGTGATGTTGGGTTGGGAGATGCAATAGCTAGGTCCCATGTGTGACCTTCCACCTGTACCTATATTTCGGCTCGAGCTGACTTTTAGGTGGAAACTCCCGCGTCGGCTAAACCGGGGGGAATCTTGTGATAAGCATGGGCAAACCTTTGCTTCCCATGTTCCTATGCCCTAACCAAAGTCAAAGGACCACACTAGCCCCCCGGAATAACGCCGTCCGGAGAAATCTAGGGGGGTAGACCGCGCGTGGGCAGCGGGCTAGGGTTTCGCCGTAGACCGTGCTTGGGGGGTCCGGAACACACCAAAATTATGCATGGACCTAAAATGTGTTTATGTATGTCTGAAGGATACATTATATGCAGATGTATTATATGAAATCTTATGAAATAAATAAGATAAAGAAAATGGAAAAGAAAAAAAAATGAAAATATATAGTATGCCGTGTGCAAGCACACGGCAAACATTCTGCAGGCTATCTGCCGTGTGCTTGCACACGGCATAGTGTCGGCAGGCTCTCTGCCGTGGCCAGGCGCACGACAAACAATCCGCGCACGGTAGAGAGCCGGGGACATACCCGTTGCGCTGGTCGGCCTCTCCACCAATTGCCCCCGCAGCCGCGCGCCCTAGATAGCTTTCCCGCCGCCGCCGCCGCCGCTTGCCGCGCCCGCTGTCGACCAGCGCCACCGCTCCTCCCTCCCCCACCGCCATAGTGCCCCTCCTCCTCCCTAGCCTCCGCCGCCGCTCATCTCGCCGACTGACATGGAGGTCGGGGCGGCCGCCCGAGCTAGCCCGCCCCCGGCCTAGCTCCCTGCTGCAGCCTCCCGGCGCGCCCCGGCCGCCGGCCGGCCGCCCCTCCACCGGCCGCCCCCCGGCCGGCCCTGCTCCGCAGCTGCTCCGGCCTCGTCTCCACGGGCCGGCCTCCTCCGCAGCTGCTCCGGCCACCGCTGCAGGTAAGAGACATTTAGTTAGGTTAGTAGCTAGTTAGTTAGCAGCAGTTAGCAGCAGTTAATTAGGTTAGTTAACTTAGTTAGTTAGCTAGCTTAGTTAGTTAGTAGTTAGCTTAGTTAGTTAGCTTTATTTAGTTAACTTAGTTAGTTAGCTAGGTTAGTTAACTTAGTTAGTTAGTTAGCTTAGTTAGTTAGTAGTTAGTTAGCTTAGTTTAGTTAGTAGTTAGCTTAGTTAGGTAGTTAGCCAGTTAGCTTAGTTCGGTAGTTAGCTAGTTAGTAGTTTTGTGAAATAGTTTAGTAATATGTTTTATTTTCTTTTTGCAGGAGCATTGTCGGTGATCTTCTTCCCCTTCGCACATCGATCACGCTTCGAGGGTGATATGTCGTCATCTCTCATGCCTAGGGTTTATTTTATTGTCTAGAGAACCAAGTCGGTCGCGAAAACCTAGGCGTCTCCCGTTCGGAAGGGTTACGCGGACAAATATGCATTGAGTTGCATATTTTTAACCGTAATCCTTCCGGATTGTCCACGTTCTTTGGACAGCCGGAGGATGTGTAGATTGGGTACGTTTTCCATGTTCTACCCGTACCGAGACAGGATTTCGGCAGCGTCTTCCCGTTGTTCTCCGGATGCACACCCTCTCGGCTCTTTTGCCAAGACGTGCATCTGGAGAACAGCGGGGAGGTGCTGCCGAAATTCTGACTCGGTACGGGTAGAGCATGGAGAACGTACCTAATCTGCACATCCTCGGGTGGGATTAGGATACCTATTAGAGAGGTAGGTGCATGCATGACGTAAAAATTGTATATGTTGAAATTATTAAAACTAACACCTCATAAGATGGCATGTGTTTTGGTACTTATCAGAAGATGGAGAATCGTGAGTGGATGTACAAGGGCCGACCAAGTCGGTGGGAGTTGACTGATGAATGGAAGGAAAAGACTGGGAAGTTTGTGGAAAGGGCTTTTCGGATAGATCCTAGACCGAATGGTACCTGGTGCCCCTGTAGCAAATGTCGAAATATAAGACGTCATCCGAAGGAGGTTGTGAGTAAACACCTGGTTACTAATGGGTTCACACCTTTCTACCATGTTTGGAAATTCCACGGTGAAAGCACATCAAAACATGGTAGTACGGTGACGCAGCGGGCCAGACAGATTATCCCGACGACAGAATTTGATACTGGGATTGACGACTGTTTGGACGACTTCCTTAATGCAAATGCGCCTGAAAGTCCCGCCGTGGAGGAGGAGACAAATGGGGAGACAGCGGGTGAGGATCCGGAGGAGAACACGAAGCAGTACTACGATACTTTGTTTGCGGCGCAGAAACCCCTTCATGAACATACAGAGGTTACACAACTGGATGCCATCGCACGCCTAATGGCATTTAAGAGCGACAGGCACCTCAGGAGAGATGGCTTCGATGATCTTCTAGCTGTCGTTGGCAGCCTTCTGCCGAAAGGTCACCTCTTGACGAAGAGCATGTACGAGTCCAACAAAATCCTCCGTTCACTGAAGATGTCATATGAGCAGATACACTGTTGTCCAAAGGGATGCATGCTATTTAGAAAAGAACATGCGGACACAACATATTGTATCCATTGCAATTCCTCTAGGTACTTTGAGGTTGACGCCGGTAATGGTCAGAAGAGGCAGACTAAGGTTGCCCAAAAGATCCTCCGGTACCTTCCGTTCATACCGAGGATCCAACGCCTATTTATGACCAAGGAATCTGCACAACAGATGCGATGGCCTGCACTAGGGAAAAGATACCGTGACAAGATGATACATCCATCAGATGGTGAAGCATGGAAGTCGTTTGTAGCAAAATATCCAGTGAAATCGGGCAACCCCAGGAGTGTAGCAGTTGCGATATCAACCGATGGGTTCAATCCATATGGTATGTCTGCTGCAATATACAGCTGTTGGCCCGTGTTTGTCATTCCCTTGAACCTCCCCCCAGGTGTATGCATGAGACGACAGAACATGTTTGTGTCGATGATTATCCCAGGACCGAAATACCCGGGGAAGAACATGAACGTGTATTTGGAACCGCTGTTTGACGACATGCTTGATGCCTGGAACGACCGTGGGGTACGAACATATGACGCCGTAACAAAGGAACACTTTGATATGTATGTCTGGTTTCACACATCTCTGCATGACCTACCAGCACGTGCTTTGTTCTGCGGCTGGTCTACACATGGGAAGTGGCCTTGCCCGGTGTGCAGGCAGGCAGTGACTTTCCTTTGGTTGAAGAAGGGAGGCAAGTATTCTTGCTTTGACCAACATCGACAGTTCCTCCCCCCGGATCATCCATTCAGGAGTGACATAAAGAGGTTCAGAAAAGATGTTGTTGTCCATGCTCCACGTCCTAGTATGATGACTGGAACCGAGCTAAAGGCCGAGTTAGACTCTCTCATGCCTAATCCCAATGGTACTGGTTTCGAGGGATATGGGGAGACACACCAATGGACCCACATTCCGTGCTTCTGGAAGCTCCCTTACTTTAAGGATTTGGAGCTCCCGCATAACATTGATGTAATGCACACTGAGAAGAATATTGCCGAGGCCCTTTGGAGCACAATCATGGACACTAAAAAGACAAAGGATAATGTTAAGGCTAGAATTGATCAACAACAATGGTGTGATAGGACAAAGTTAGACATGCAGCCTCCTGGGGTCAAAGGACCTAAGTGGTCAAAGCCAAAGGCTCGATTCTGCCCTTCACGTGCAGAAAGGAGAGAAATATTGCACTGGATTGTGGACAGCTTGTACTTCCCTGATGGGTACGCAGCTAATTGGGCGAGGGGAGTGAATATGGAAACGTTGCGAGTAGGGGGGCTCAAGAGTCATGACTATCATGTATGGATTGAGCGGATTATGCCGGTGATGATTCGAGGCTATGTCGACGAGGAGACTTGGCAAGTGCTGGCAGAGTTGAGCTTTTTCTTCCGTCAACTTTGTGCTAAGGAATTAGACATAGAAGTGGTCAAGAAGCTAGATCAACAGGCACCCGAGTTGCTTTGCAAGCTTGAGATGCTTCTTCCGCCAGGGTTTTTCAATCTGATGCAACATATGATCTTGCATCTCCCGCAGGAGGCGTTAAAGGGGGGGCCTATGCAGTTTCGTTGGCAGTTCGGGCCCGAGAGAGTGAATAAGGATATTCAGCTTAAAACCGACAATAAAAACAAGCCCGAGGCATCCATTGCGGAGGCAACCCTTACCGAGGAGGTGTCAAATTTCACGACAAAGTACTATGATGACAACATTCCCACTCGGCACAATCCTGTCCTTCGTTACAATGCTGCCAACCATGAAGAGGTACCCAAGCTTAGCATCTTTGTCGGGCTAGGTGGCAAATCAAGTGGCGCTAAGAGAACGACGATAAAAGGATCCGAATGGGATTTTATACAATCTTATGTCTTGAACAGCATGGAGGAAGTGAAGCCGTACATCAAGTAAGTTCGGTTCATCACTTTGTTTTTCGCAATCCTTCATAAATTTGTGACTAATTAATCCTCCTATCATTGGCATAGACGGTTCACTGAAATACACTGGAAGCAAAATAGGGATCCTACCTTTGAAGAAGCTACGGAAATATTTAAAAGTGGTGGTAAATTTGGTTTCATCAGCTGGTTCTCGGCTTTGGTACTTCTCTATCTAACTAGTACATTCGTCGACCTCCTCTAGATTCCAATATCTTCTTCTACTAAACTTCTTGTACTAAACTTGTAGGCAAAATCGGAGAAAGAAATGAAACCAGAGCTGAAACAAATTGGTAATGGCTTTAAATATTCCGTCGAGTCATTTAATGCTTACGACGTGAACGAGTATCGCTTCCATACCCACAGTTACACACAGGGTCGACCGAACCGGAAGACAATAAATAGCGGGGTCCTGTGTGAAGGCTCAGATGGACTTCATTACTATGGAAGAGTGGAGCATATATACGAGCTGAATTACGGTTTTGGCAAAGGGCATAACCCTGTGGTATTCAAATGCCATTGGTTCGACCCAAATCGGGTGAAACGGAAACCCGACATTGGTTGGGTCGAAGTTGAACGAAGCTCCGTATATGCGGGATCTGATGTCTACATTTTGGCTACCCAGGCCTTTCAAGTATTCTATCTTCCGTACCCATGCAAAAAACCGAGCAAGCGCCTGCAAGGTTGGGATGTTGTAATCACGGTACCGACGCGTGGTAGGCCGCCTTTGCCTAACACGGATGATTACCGCATCGACAGCTCGAGATATGATGCCGACTTTTTCCAAGAAGAAGGGCTTCCAGGAAATTTCACTATCAACTTGGAGATCGATGAGGACATGGTCGTAGATGATGAAGAAGACGAAGCTGCACACATAGAGGAAGACACTCCGCAGGATGAAGTGGAGGAGGTTAAGAACCAACATGACGTGACATTACTTGAGCGATTCCACCAAGGCCTTGACCTTGATGATCCGGCCGGCCCACCTCCAGATTATGTGCCTGATTATTGGTGGGGAAATCTTGATAGCGATGACGAAACATTGGATCCAAGAGTGGATCGTAGTGATATCGACACGGGCTACTGAAGTGATTTGTAATAGCTAGACTATTTATATATTTCCTCTATCATGTGTAATAATGGATTTCTGTAGCTAGACAATTTATGTATGTCCTCTATCATGTGTAATAATGGATTTCTGTTTATTCAAACTATTTATGTATGTCCTCTATCATGTGTAATAATGAATTTCTGTTTATTCAAAATTTCATGCATGTATTAATATTCATTGTCTACCATGTGTACTAATGGAGATTCTCTTGATGTCAATGCAGGTGATTGAAAAATGCCAGGAGGAGGAGCTGTGAAGAAGGCAAAGCAAGTGGCCAAAAAAGTTAAGTCGGTGAAATCTTTGTTCAGCAAGACGGTTGCCGAGCCTGGAGGATCCAGTTGTAGTCAGACTCAGAGTCAGCCAGCTGTAGGCGCATCGCGTCGCCGCTCCAGGAGGCCTCCTCGAGCCCTTTCTCCTTCTCCACCCCCTGCAGATGAGGAGGAGGGAGATGCTGAGGACGATGGGGACTGGCAGCACGAGGAGGGAGGGGACCAGCAGCACGAGGATGGTGGGGACCAGCAGCACGAGGAGGGTGCTGAGGAGCCACACCAGCAGCCTGAGCTCACTGGGGAGGAGGCTGAGGAGGAGGCTGACTGGGCGAGCTTGTACGAGGACCCCGCCGACTACGACGAGCTGCGGTGGATACCTATGCCTATGGATCAGTTTGAGGAGCGCAACGAGGGCATGAAGAAGCCTTTGCCCCAGAAGGTTTGGCAGCGTGGGCCTGCGGGGCTCCCCGAGAGACCACAAAATCCCTTTGCGGTCCTCATACCAAAGTATGACCGGTACGTTTTTTGACTCACATAACATTTCGCAACTTCCTTTTTATATCCTCATGTTGAAAACTCTTGATCTTTGTTGTGTAGGTCCTACCACTTCGACGGCCGTACACCTCCAGAGCGCGCCTACGCGAGCATCATGGGATGTTGTGTTAGGGACAAGTTCCCTGGGTTGGTGACGCTGCCTGATGGAAGAGTCACGGTAGCTTGGACTTGGAAGCACTACAGCTACCCGCCGGTCGTTGGTGAGGAGGAGGATGAATTTGAAGTGGATAACGCCCAGCAGCGAGTGTTGTGCCAGTTTTGGGTAAGTTTCTATGATTTCACATCATTCAATAACTCCTAATTGTAAATTGTAACTTTGTTCCTTTCTGACCTTACTGAATGCTTTTGTAGCAATACTTCAAGCCAAACGAGGCATACTGGGATGAGTGCCATAAGGTGGCATGCAAAGTAGCCCAGAAGCAAGTCACCGACATGCACTACGAGGCGCGCATTCAGTGCATCATCAATTGGTATGCCGAGTACCGGTGGATTCAGTTGACAAAGGCCGATGCCCGGAAGGTGAAGTACTTTGAGCCATGGCAGTACATGCAGGTAAATGCATATCGATTACTATCAACTAGTTGGCTATCTTCTCTAGTTTCATTAAGTGTATATTTTCTGTCTCCAGGCGATTCCTCAGTACTGCAGTGCAAAGAAGCAGTGCTTCGCGAGGATGGTAGCGTGGTGGACCTCCCCTGCGTACTGGAAGAAGCACGAAGAAGGTAAAACACGGCGTGCTTTGATGGGCGGTGGATCACACCGTCAAGGCAGCGCATCCTTTCAGATCCACGTCCAGAAAAAGGTGAGCAAAAGTATTATTTATTCTTCATGTCAAGTTATCATTTTCTCCATACTGCTATTTTCTATCACTCATCCTTTATTCTCTCATTTGCAGACACTTGAGATGGGCGTTGTGCCAGAGTTCTTCCCGTTTTGGAATAGCTTCCGTGAGAGGAAGGGCCCGCCAGATCCCGTTGTGGGTACGTCACTCAACATGGGGGGGAAGCAGCGGAAGGAAGCGTACGTGAGGAAGTTCAAGCAGAAGCACGGAGAGGATTCCGACCCTTACAGTGCGCCCTTTGACGCCGAGGTTACACATCTTGATCTTGTCCATTTTTGCTCCGTAGTACACTTGTGGAGATTTAGCCATACTTGTTGTGCTTCTACACTCTTAGTTTGCTGTGATGGCGGGACAAGGGAAGAAGAATGGTCGCCTATATATTGGTCACGGCGCTATTGATCCAGCGACCGTTCCATCTCTCTCCGATGTCCGTAGATCCAGGACGAGCTCCAATCCTGGTGTAGAGACTCGCCCGTCGCCTTCTCTTGGAGCGCTCGCCGAGGTTCAGGTATGTCTCTCTCGGTCTACTTCACTTCATCACACTAGTGGAACATTGATAACATTGCGATGCCAAAACATAGGCTCAGTTGGCCGAACAGATCCGACTGCGAGAGGAGGCCCAGGCCGAAGCTAGGCGCATGCAAGAGCAGCAGAATGCAATGCACGCCATGATGCAACAGAAGTTTGCATATTATGACTAGCGACTAATGGTGAGTTTCTTTGTAGGCAGGAATAATATCAATTCCATTCTTCTAGTAACCTCATACCTCCGCATGCGTTGATTTGCAGGCCATGGACCCATCCGGTACCTCGTCTTCGCATGGTACTCCTACTTCTGCTACCCCCCAGCACTGTCCCCCTATGCCATGGGTAAGTAGAATTTCCTATTGTCAATCAATCCTCAGAATTCGGTTAATATTGTCTAACAGGAAATTCTTTTCCATTTGCTAGCTTTTCCCGACTGGGCTACCATATCAGTTTCCGCCTAGTGCTACTTTTCCCACTAGGTATCCCCCGATGCCCCCGGAGATGATGACAACATATCAGGTTCCACCTACTGCAGGGACTTCCGCTATGCAAACCTCCCCGGAGATGACGGATGCAGGAGGTCAACCACACGTCACCAATGATAGCCTAGTCAACAAGCTCTTCTAGAAGGTGACTTGTCCTACCTTTGTGCTCCTCTCGTGCATTGTACACTTGTGAAAATCTAGACCTAGTCCATAATAGAGAAAAAAAACATAATTTCTAGTGCACTTGTGAAAATTTAGACCTAGTCCACAATCTAGACCTACTCTATCATACACTTGTGGAATTTTAGTTCGTAGAACTAGTTCATAATATAGAACTCAAGTGTATCATGCCGTTGTGGAGTTGCGCTCGTCTCCATGTACACATCATATGACACAAATTTGAACTTGCCCAAAGTTCAATATTTCTCATAATTATGCTTTCGATTTTGTAGGATTTGTCAAGGACTTCGATCTATGCCATTGTGGAGTTGGTGCTTGTATCCATGTGTCGGAGGCTTGTGTTCATGGACTTGTGATCTATCTTGTTTGAGAACTTGTGAATGCATGTTTAATGGACTTTTAGGACATGTGAACTCTATGCACGACAATATGTATGTTTGATGGGCTTATGACTATGCATTACAATATGTATGACTCTATATGCATGACAATATGTACGTTTGATGGAATTGTGTTGCTTGCTTGTCATATATTGCATTTCTGGAATATTATATATTTTGCAATGCAGGGATTAAACAAAAACAAATAAAACAGATAAAAACTGGGGCTTTTACCGTGTGCAGGCACACGGCAAAGGGGACGAAAGTCCTCTGCCGTGCACTTGCACACGGCAGACCGGACACGTGTCATGAATCTGTGAACCTGGGAGTCCACTTTTGGACCAAATGGTCTTTTTACCGAGCACAAACACACGGTAGATCTTGGGAGGGCACGGTAAAGGAGACACACGGCAAAGAGTGGGTCCCACTATGTCGCTGGTTCACGCGTGTCTGGCAGTCAAATCCAGACACACGGCAAAGCGTGATCACGGCAAACACTGTGCCGTGTGCTGCCAGGCACACGGCAGATGGTGTCCCCACCACTGGCGCGAGCTGACGGGGAAAGCCGCTTTTTTCTGCCGTGATTGCCCGTCGACACACGGCAAAACCTCTGCCGTGTCCATGTCACGTGGGCACACGGCAGATGGTCTCTGCCGTCATTGTCACTGCCGTGACAGGTCTGCCGTGTGCCTGTACACGGCAGATGGTCTGCCGTGTCCAAAAGAGGGTCTGCCGTGTGACTGGCACACACGGCAGAGGCGTGGATTCCGGTAGTGCCCCTGTTAATACATATAGCTAGGTGTACTGGACATTTTTTTTAGTTTGGTCACTGTAGAAATTTCTAGGAATTAATAGCAAAATCTGGCCAACTTGCGTTCAAAATTGCATGTGTAGAGCTCTGTAGATTCGAAGGCGGTCTTTCCAATTTCAGAGTTAGTATTATGTGTTGAATTATATGTGGCACTAAAATGAGCTCTCTATGATGTGTGTGACTAGAGTAGTAATTAAAATGCTACAGAAGCTTATTCAACTTCTTTAATTCACAAATCTTGTTATATGAGTGAAAATGGCATGACTCAAATTTTCATGAGTCATGAGCTGTATTATCTTGCAAATTCTCTGTTTGTAAAGTTTTGTGATAAAAAGAACATATCTGGGAGTTTAAATGCCTAAATAACCTTTGTTTGCCATAGGAAATTCGTAGGGAAATAAGCATAACTCCCAAATGATATGAATCCAATTTTGTTGGGTTCATATTGTGGGGTTCTTTCTGTGAATATGTTGTTTGCGTGTTTTGGTTGCATAGAACTCCCTGAGTGTAGTAAATGGCTTATTAGGGTTTGTTGTCTGCTAAATTTACCATTTAATCCTAGAATTAGATCATTGGGTGAAGTCACTTGGAGTAGTTTAGTTTTGTGCTAGGATACCTGCTGATGCTTTGTGCATGTGTGTGTTGCTTGCAGTAGTAAAGTGTGTGAATTATTTGTGCTTGTGTGCTTATTACTTTATTCTTGATCGGCGTTAGATTCGAATGACACCGGATATACCAAGGAGGGGGAAATCTTTGCATATAAAGAAGAAGACCAGGGACAAGATGAGCAAGGCAAGCCATCTAAACTTGTTGCATATCTGATCCCAGTTTTACATATTGCATGATTTATTACTGTTTATGAAAATGCATTGTTTTATGTTGCTATTGCCCTAAATAGCAATTGTTGGCGACTTGGCTCCGCAAGTCAAATGATATTATCCTCATGGATGACCCCTATCTTGACACCTACTTATTCCCCAGAATTAGTGGTGTGATGGTTAGCATCATAGCCTTTGGAAAACTTTGTAGTGGAGCAAAAACTCTAGGTTGGGAACACTCAAATGGGACTTTGAAAAATAATTTCGAAAACCTTGGAATAGTGCTCTATTTCACTGAAATGTTTTCAGGAAAATATGTTCTGGAAAATGGAGAAAAGGAGGAGGAGGATTTATGAAAAAGGGCATTGTGTATAAGTGTTCGCCAGACCAATTACTCCCGTGCAACCACATTACCCCGGTATGGGACGGGGCCTAGTTTGAAGTCTGTCTGCTTTAGTGCGGGGAGTCTCATACTATATAAGGGTTCGTGGTGCCCGAAAAGTGGTACGCGACACCCCTGAATCCGGGTTGACGCCTATTGAGGGTCAATACATTACACCGGCATATCCCGAGCCGCCGGAAGACACTTGGGTTCTCCCGCCATGGCGCCGGAGTTACGCTCTGAAGGAGGTACTGCCGGGGCGTGCCGGGGAGGTAGACTCCACAGGGTAGGCACCCGTGCTAAGGTAGATGGATGGAGGGCTTTGATCGATTATCCGAACCCCACATACTTGTGTATGACGGTCCGTGGTGGTATCCCGGCGGATTTATTGAATGGTGTGGGTAAAGTGTACAACCTCTACAGAGTGTAAATCTATTCGAATAGCCGAGTCCTTGGTCATAGACGGTTGGAATGGCCATACTTAACCTGTGTTGGTTTTGGTTTTAAAAGTGGTTTTCGGAAAAATGGAGGAAGGTGTCGAACGGAGTACTCGGAGGGTAGTGCCGTGGCACGGTTATGGTTCGGAGTACTTGTAGGGTACTGCCGATGGAAATGAGATGGTCATGTGTGATTAACCTGGTTTTATAAAGGAAGGTGGTCATGTTTGATTGACCATCGGCTCTCTCTTGAAAAGCAAATGAGTTCTCTCCTTCCCTAGAGATTTACTAAAAAGGTTTTCTAAATGTCGTCTTTAATAAGGATATAGAAATGTCGTAAGACATGCTATATCGACACGAGAAATTGACTAGTTAGGATAAACTAGACTAGAGCCTTTCACCTTGCTACAGCCAAATTGCATACCGATGAATTTCTCTTAGATGGTTTGCGAGTACAATTCAAATGTACTCACGGCTTTGTCCCTGGCTATTAACTTGGTCAGACCTGGAAGACGACTATGAGGAAGATGATGGTGGGAATGACGACGCCGATGCGAACTAGGAACGTCTCCCAGTCAGTTGCCTCTAGGGTAGTAGGCATGACGTGGGTCATCAACACTGTTTGGTATCCGCTGCTTAGTTGTAAACTTGCCCTGCATGGCAATATCAAACTTTGTCATGTGACCAGTTGTAAGTATATTATTCGGTACTTTAATGGATGATGTAATTCTGGTATCAACTCGGATATGTGGATTCATGACACACTAATCATGGGATCGTGAATTGTATGCATATCGGATATTCCGGATGAGTAATCCGGGGTCCCCACAGAATATATGTCAAGGAAAAAAATATTTAGCTCATTTAGACAAGGTTGGAAAAAAAACTTTCTTACAAATGGAGCAGTTTGCCCTAGCTTTGGAGCTTATTTGGATCACATTTCTAGGACTATGACTTTTACTTTGCAATAGGGACAGGATTGATTACCTAACATGTATAATACTTGAGAAAATATTGCAACATCATAACAAATAACATTAGTACCTCAAAGAAATAATAGAATTAAAATAGTCTAAATTTAAAATTTGGCTCAAATTTGACATCAAAGTACAGATAGCATTATTACACCTCATAAGTTTTCATGATTCAATGGTGAACATCAACATGTTGATCATATCATCCATATGACTTATGTTCGACCTTTTGGTCCATGTTTTTCGAGAACTTGTTTGTACATGCAACACTCGTCAAGTTTAACCAAGTATTTCTCCATGTGTAAAACTGACTTACACCCGTTGTATGTGAGCGTACTGTTTATAGTACCTGATCATCATGTGATTCTTCAAAACAACAAACTTTTGCAATGGTGCATACGAAGGGAGAACATATTTTATCTTGAAATTAAGTGTGAGAGATTATCTTATATGCTACCATCGTGATCAAAGTAAAATAAGATGCATAAAGGATAAGGAACACAAGCATAATTTATGTGACATGGTACAACCAATCTTGCGCCTTTGATCTCCATCTCCAACGCGTCGACATGATCTCCATCACTCCACCATGACTGCCTCCACCACAAATAGCAACTAAAACTATTGCTAACTACTTAGCGATAAAGTAAAGCTATTAGATGGTGTATGAAGTTGACATGCAGGTCATATAAAATATTAAAAACAACCATATGGTTCCTGCCGGTTGTGAACTCATCGACATGCAAGTCATGAAACTACAAAATATAATTATTGCATACATCATATATATTACATCACATCTTGGGCCATACCACATCACATGCTCGCTGCAAAAATAAGTTAGACGCCGCTATTTTGTTGTTGCATGTTTTACGTGGCTTTTGGGAGCTACGAAGAAGAACCCTTCTTATTTACGCAAATCCACAAAAGTGATATATAAGTTGCAAAAATCCTATTGTAAATCAGATGACAACTATTGTGGAAAAAATAGACACCCACCAGCTGCTTATGCGGTGCAAGCCACATGTCAAACGCAGAGCCGGTCTCATGAACGCGTTCATGTAAAGTTGTCCTGGGCCACTTCAATCCCACTATATCGGGCATCAAGAAGTACACAAAAGGTGGATTGGCAACAAAAACATCAACACCCGCAAAAAAACCATTCTATTTTATTTGTGTTAAACATCTACGTGTAGATCTTGCTCTACTACCACTGAAGGGTTTTACAGCATAGAAAACAAAAAATTCCTACGAAGATGAACAAGAGAGAACCAAGATCTAATCTAGGAGATGCAAAACAACGAGCTTAAGAGATACTAGATCTCATACCCTTGAAGATCGCATAGTGGAAACGTTTAATAGAAGATGGTCGAAGTAGTCATACTTTCTCCTTCCTCGCGATCCGATCCGATCCAACGCCTCAACGAGCGAGACCTCCAAGTTATGCACATGTGCAGCACAACGATGTATCCACCTTCCACTGTCCAGCTAGTATGGTGGAGAGATATATGGGATCTGTAGCACAACGACGTGGTGCGTATGGTGGAGAGGTTCCGTCGGTAGGGCTTCGCATGCGCATGCGTAGTTACGGGGAGGAGAGAAGGCAGCAAGGGGAGGTGTCGGCTAGGGTTAAGGGTGGCGTGCATCTGGCCGCACCCCTACTCATACAGTAGCCCTAGCTGGCCAGGGATGCCCCCTCCCCAAGTTTCCTAGGGCGGCCAAGGGGGAGGAACTTGGGAGGCAAGTTTCCCATTCTTTCTAGTAGTAGGCACCTAGGGATTTCCCTAGCGGGCCAGCTGGGCCATTCTAGGGCTGGTGCTCCTGAGGCCAGGGCACCACCCTTTGGGTCCATGATGGTCGTTTTGTTAGGTGGGCCCACCTCTGGACGCACTTCGGAACCTTTTGGAGTAAACCGATCCGATAGCAGAAAATTCCAATTTTTTTCTGAAACCCTAAAATAGACTTTCCTATATGAATCTTATTGTCCGCACCATTCAGGGACTCCTCGTGATGTCTTGGATCCCATCCGAGACTCCAAACAAAAATACATTCACCATATATCCATTTCTACCGTAGCATCAATGAGCGTTAAGTGTGTGACCCTATGGGTTCGAGAACATGTAGACATGACCACATCAATAATCAATAGAGGGATCTGGAAATCTATAATGACTCCCACACATTCAACTAAGATCACTATCAGTTGAACCATGATGTCAAGATTCAATTAATATCGTATACAATTTCCCTTTTGTGTCACGATATTTTACTTGCTCGAGATTTGATCATCGGTATCACTATAACTAGTTCAATCTCGTTCACAACAAATACTCTTTACTTATTCCGTAATCCAATTTCACCATGTGATTAAACTCATTAACCATATACTTGCAAGTGCTGTAGGATATTGATTACCGAGTGTGCCTGGTGTATATCTCTCTATTAAGGGAGATACAATTCCAATCTTGATAAATGCAACCTAACAAGTACTTTTGATTACCTAAGAGATACCTTTATGATCACCCTGTTACGGTGTGACATTTGATGACCTCAAAGCACTCTTCTGGGGCATTATCTCATGGTCCAAGGAATAGAATACTTGACATTGGAAAGCTACATAATTGTGAACACAATAACACGATCTAATTGATAGATTTAATTTGGGTCTGTCCATCACGTCATTCTCCTATGACATGACCTCATTATTAATTGACAACACATGTATATGGTTAGGAAACCTTAACCATCATTAATCAATGAGCGAGTCTAGTAGAGGCATACTAGGGACACAGTGTTGTTCATAAACCACACAACTATAAATGGTTTTGCTTAATACAATTGTAGCATGGAATATAGACATTATGAAGAACTTGATTCATAATAAGAACTTTATTTATTATTGCCTCTAGGGCATAATTGCAACAACATCACCCATGTTTTGTATGTCGGCTAGGGGAAGCAGACAAAGACCATTTCGCATTGAAATTCAAACAAAAATAGATGCATTTACATGTTCGAAGTAGTCTCTGGTGGCTCCATCTCGTTGCCCTTGGTTTAGCCCCTACCCATCGGCAATCTAGGTCACAAATCGTCCGAGGCGGCTAGGATCTAGATTCAAATAGAAAAGTAGTGGCTAGGGTTCCAAAATCACTCACCCGTAACCCACTGTCTCGACGAAAGGGATGTCGCCGCCGAGAATGAATTGGTCACCGTCGCCGCTGGAGAAGAAGAAGAGGACGGTGGGGAACAGTCGGGAATGGGCGGCGCAAGATAAGTTTCACTGTCTTGATGCCGCTGGCAAATACGTGGGACCCACCTGAATAAGGATTGTCTTTATCTAACGTCACAATTCCTAAAAAAATGTCACACCGGAGTATTAAGATATTAAACCATACTTGTCTTGTAGGCTATTTGGGACGCGAGAAAGGTCGCGTGAGAGCAATTATTGCGATTGATGTTGTTTTCCGTCCAGTACCAATGAAAGATGTTGCACAGGACCTATTGGCCCCATCTAGCCATACATGAAGAAAATCATCCTCAAGATTCGAAATAAATATAGGGACAATCCACTCAGACAGTCTGACAAGGGTATAGCTAATAAAGCCCACTATCTTTTTACCCCTAAGGCCCATTAAGTTAGGCCCAAGCATAGATATAGTTGAAATACGAGATGATACCATATAAAGACAATATAATTTGTATTGAACCCGACCGGATCCTCGAGATCTGGCCACCTATATATAGGGGCCAGGAGAGGCCAGCCAGGGACAGATTGAGATTGAGCCAATTGAGTACCACGCTTATTCTCAACACCCACTAAACATCGCCTTGTTTGACTGATCTTTACCTTCGAGTTCATCCGACGCCCTCTTCCCCCGATCCTAATTCCTTAATTTAGGACATTTTTCGAGTTAACCCTCATCAATTAGCGCCGACCGTGGGGACCTTGGGCGTTGGAGTCATGAATTCGACGGCTTTTTCGCTTTCAGCCAATAGTAACTCGAAGGTCGACGGAAACCAGATATCCTTCGGGACCATAGATTTTCAACCTCATCCACCAACTCTTACTCCAATTTTCACAGGATTACAGCAGAAGATGGACCTAACAATTGGAAGTCTAAACTTCATGTCGGTTCTTTGGTATCGATTCGCCTCTCGGATGCGACGAAATTGGATCTGTCGGCAGGAACAACCGCGACAATGGCCATATCAGAATCATCGATAGGCTTTTCGAGCGAGGTAAACTCGCCGGTCAGCTTCCCGATGACAAGCATAGAAGACAAAATTGAAGAACTCGAAGAAATCATGGGAAATCTCGACTTAGGAGAAGCATTGGATCGCTTAGATCTCGACCAAGAGGACTTCACCACCCGAGGTGGCGGTGTCTCCAGCAACGTGCACCAAGTATGCATCATCATCACTGAAGCAGCAGAAGAAAATGATGACACAGACAACATAGTAGTCAACACACATGGCAACAAGCCGAGGAGCAACAGCGGAAAGGAGAAAGAGAAAATATATGTCTCCGCTGGAGAGTGGAGAATTATCATGTCAGCAATCAATCACGGCACGGAGGTACCCGCAAACTCGAGAAGAGAAGTTTTAATGGGATATCAGTACGCCCTGCATCAGCACAAAAAGAAGATGTGAGAGGAAAAGCAAGCTCAGGAGAAGCCATGAGAACAAGAGTGCATCAAGCAGATCATACTGGGATGAATACAACGAAACATCTGACTCCAGCAAAGAAAGACACCGTGAACCAAAGCATAGCAGGAGAAAAACAGCACGCAAGAAGTATCAGCGCACCACTACCTGACAAAGATGAAAACTTCATACAAGAAACGCCAAAAGCTGCCTTAGTGGCAGCACAGGCATATCTATTAACCACACGCCGGAACCCGGAGATCCGCGGGAACACATGCATCAAGCGGCCATAAAAAGCCTTGGGCTAGTGGGAGATGAGTTAAAACAGAATTCCTCAGCGAAAAAGTTGATACATTACGAGTATAAGGGGAAGAGAAGCCGAAAAAACCGAACTCCGCAAAGCCAAAAAACCAATTCACCCGGCGATGAAGATCATGAAGCACGAAGAAAGGATGCAAGGAATATTATAGCACAGTCCAGGGTGAACATGGCACGCTATGCATGGAATGAAGAAAAATACGAGGACGACGAAAAGGAAATGGGCGCGCTATGCTTTACCCGAAGGGTTCGTAGAACGCGAGTACCTAAAGGATTCAAACTACCACATGTCAGCAGAAATATGATGGGTCGCAAGAACCTAGGTTATGGTTATCAGACTACCTCCAGGCAGTGCAAATACTTGGAGGAACAAGAGCAACAACAATGCAAAGATTACAACTACACCTCACCGGCGCAGCACGGTCTTGGTTAGGCACGTTGCCCGACGATTCTATCGGAAGCTGGGGCGAATTAGAAAATCAATTCACAATTTTTTTTCGCTCAACGTACAAACGACCAGCATCAATAGAAGAAGTCAAATCCCGTGTGCAGAAAAAGGACGAGACTTTACATTCATATATATAACAATGGAGTATAAAAAAAAAACTCCGCATAAGACGTCTCCGACGAGCGAGCAGTAGATGCTTTTTCAGTTGGCCTTCGCTGTTCGGATCTTGTGGAAGAATTAGGAAGAACAAGGCCCAAAACAGCGTCAGAATTAATGGAAATAGCAAGCAGATTCGCAGATGGAGAACACGCTTACAACAACAAAAGGGAGCATTCACCAGAAGGCGATGGATCAAGCAGGCAACGTAACCAAATGTAACATCCCAGGATGCGAGGCCAGAAATAGAGAGAACACAGAAGTGTGCATTGCATTCATGCATAGAAAATCTGGGAAATTTTCGCGCTTTTAAATAAAACTTGTCAAAGTGATTGAAGCTTCTCTTGAGTTGTTGGAATTGAAGTAGCTCATCGACTGAAGTGCGATAAACTTCAACATGACCTTTGTTAACAACCTTGTTTTGGGTAGAGATAATAACAACAATCAAAGAAGATGAATGTGAGGTAGGATTAATATGTTAACACATTATTTTAGGACCTTATAACCAATTCTACCATGATCACATGGTATTTCTTAAACCTAAATCATTGCAGCCATTCCTAGCTTAAAGGAAGACAACACAAGTCTTACCTTGACTCTTAATCTACTTTATTCTCATATCTTGATTATCATAATCTTTCACATCTAAATCCATGCATCTCCAAGACAAGAGGAGAAAGCCTATATCAAATCCAATATCATTCTCATCTCTTAAGATGATACTTTAGGATTTACATCCACAAACTCAGAAGTAGGGGAGACTACCCTAGTACCAAGATGATTAGGGGAGTTTACAATAGAGTTTAACAACTTAAATAATTAGCCAGTACTTCTGGGTATAATTTAATTCACTCTTAAACTTGTTACCAAAATTGGTAAACCACAAGGTCTAAAGTGCATAAAAGCCACACATTCTTATTTAAATCATAACTTATTAACTATATGAGATATAACAAAACTAAGCTCATTTACATTACATTAAATAGTTCAAACTATTTGAATAAAAATAACTATGATCATTTTGAAACTCTTTTGATCATGCCTTGGTGAAATCAAATAAAATCATTCAAAGTTTGAACATGACCTTTGCTAACTAGGATATTTTGAGCACAACTGATAATAGGAACAAATAAGATAGGACAATAGGCATAATTCACAATAACATGATCATTTCAAATATGAACTTTGGAAGTTAAACTTCCAAATAATTAATACAATATCCATTCATAACAATTCAATTATGAATATCTATAAGAATATGAATTGATTCAGCCACAAGTCCATTTAGTGCCAAATGCCACTTAGCTATTCAAAATAAAGATTATTAGATGATAATCATCATGCCACCTAGGATAGTTATCCACTTGAAAATATCTTCCTATACTTGAATCCCAAGTAATGATCATAGTTATCCACTTCAAAATATCTTCCTATACTTGAACCCCACGTAATGCTCATAGTTATCCACTTTAAAATATCTTCCTATACTTGAACCCCAAGTAATGCTCATAGTTATCCACTTGAAAATATCTTCCTATACTTGAACCCCAAGTAATACTCATGCATGAGAGCTTGACAACAAGTAGCTTACTCACCCTGCTCAAACAAGAGTCACCACTTGAGGTGTCAACTTGTGGTGGACATCAAAACACTATAAAAGGAACCCCTTGGCATCCATTTTGACACCATAAAGTCATGGTATGAGGACACCAACGAATTTGGACCATTTCATGCATTAGATAGGACCAAGAAACATCACCATCACACCAGCAACACCACCACACAATCCACCCTGCTCATGAGTTGAGCAACAGGGCAGGATTGACCACCACCAGCACAACCACACGAACCAAACTAGCAAGACCAAGACCAAATGGTTACTTAGTTCAATTAGGAATTAGGTCAAGCAGCTAGGAGGTGCAGGCATGCCACAAGACGCAGGTTTATCAGAATTCCCGAAGAACAAGCTTCACAAGACCACCAGGTTGGTCTAGTATGAGAGGAGAGGAGTGTAGTTGTTGGGAAAAGGGAAGCACTCACCATAAGCAAGAGAAATATATGCCTCTGATCTGAAATCATCTACTAAAAATATATGCATGGTCCAGGGGCATATCACATACATCTAAATGATCATATGAGCACCAAGACCAAACAAGTAAGTTTACTTGGAAGCAAATCAAACCCAGAAAATATAGATTAGCTATTCATATCATGCATATGTCTGTACCAAGAAATTACTATCAACATATGCATAATATTCATACACCTACACTTGCATAACAAAGGTTAGAACATTATCTTTAGCTGCCCTTAGTTAGTGAACACACCAATAGTTAGTTGTGTGAATGCTTATACAACCTAGCATGCTAAGATAAATTAGTAAACACTCTAACAACTCACTTACATATTATTTGAGATGCATCTTTGCATGCAACCAAATTAACTAGATACCATATCCTTGTAAGAGCATGTGTGAAATTAATTACCAGAACACTACATTAAAGAACTAGGGTGAATAAAAAAATCATGTTAAAGGAACTTACACCTGCATAGTAAGTCAAACCTTTGGTAGAATGTTCAATAGTAACTAGTTGACCCAAGATGCAAATTCATGTTAAGATGGAACTCACCCAAGTCTTAACAAAATGCTTTGAACACTCTTGTAGTAATATTTCAAACTATTCCTATTTAGAGCCTAATTAAAATCCTATTACTAAATAGGTAATTCCATGTGCACATGCACATATAAGTACTCCTTGCTGAATGTTTAAAATATAATTGTTGTCATATATTTGCTCCAGTAAAGTTCCTAAGATAAAACCTGCAAAATAAATTATCAATTTCCAACCAAATACAAATTACTATATGTGTTGGTGCACATATAAACTCTTAGAATACAATGTATGGGACCAGTACTGTAACGCCCCGCCTTTTACGAAAGGCAGAACTCCTGTGTATCTGTGCCATTCCCTGGATCAGTAGATAGCACCACAGTACAAAATAAGTAATCATTGCAATAGCATCAATATTACAACGTAAATCCAGTTACATAGGTATTCAACCTTACGAGTACACAGCATAAAGCATAGTTGCAGTGAGCCTCCATTCTTCATCACGTGCCACAGGCAGACATGTTGGAATGTAGTCTCGAGATCCTACTCCTGGTTCCTCACTCGAAATAAAACCTGCACGTTTGAATATGCAGCCCCAGAGGGGTCAGTACAATGATGTACTGGCAAATGACACATATTTGGTGGCATTTTTGTGGAAAGACTATACTACAATGACATTTGGCTGGTGGATCTCAAAGGCTGATTTGCATAAAGCCAATTTTATTCTATAATCCATTTTAATACTTTCTTTCAACAAATTTTATTTTTCAAGGGTCGAGACAACCCCCATACACTACATACTGGCCGGTATGTAGTTCTGGGCGTAACTCAACAAAGTTTGGAACCTCAGGTACCACCACCCCTCGGAGTGTATGGTCCTTAGTTCCTGCCTAGGGGTTTCTAGACAAATTTTAATAATTCAGAATCGGTGATGAGATTATTCCATACATTCCATGTCTAGAGACTCAATTGTCCATAACCGAGGACACGGCTAATCGATTAGATTTAAACACCTTGCAAGGGTTGTGCACTTTCACCTTACGATTCATTTCATGCCCATACATGAATTGAAACGAGACCTTTTAGAAGGAGAGGACAACTAACTTGGCAAGCACCGTTCCCAACCTATAATTTGACTACCACCACTTCTTGCCGACAAGTTGTACTCCCACATTCTAATCAGTCAAGACAGAGCCCATAATGTCATAAGGCTGCACTGGAAGTACACTAAGCATGGAAGACATAGCCATCTCTTTATTCCTGGGTGGCTGTCCCGAGCGGCATTCGGTTCCCACATCCTCTTATGAGGCTTGCGTCCCCGAACCCACCTACCTCGCCTCATCTTATCAAACCATTCCACCCAGGTGTTTCATTTTAGTTGAAGTTCTTAACTTTATCACAAAACACTTTTCAAGTGATCTTAGCATGGCATCAAATTAACAAGTACTTAGCATCCTAACAGGTGGGGTTTGAGGGGTAGCTACACACTACTAGGACCTAAGCATTTGATAAAACAGTTGAGTAAAACACCTATCATGCAATACTACAAGAGGTGAGTATACTAATGCATAAGTAAAATGGGTAAGGGACATGTGTGTCACTTGCCTTCTGAAGATCACGACGTTCCACTTCTCTCAACTAAGCACGTAGCTCTTCGCACCAACTATAGCACAAGAAATAGTATACCATAAACAATCCATACAAACACAATCAAACAAAACAAACAATTGAAAAGCGTTTGTTCAACGATTTAGTTTTATTGAGATGTTATGACAAGAAAGATATGGTAAAGGATCATGAATTGTGAGATATGGATCGGAGAGCTTAGTTGGGAAAGATCAATATGATTTGAGAGAGAATTGGTCTAGGCAAATATGATTGATGAAGTTTTTATGCTTTATCATAGCATAAGAGTTTTAGGAATAGTTCATGTGTAATAAATTACACAAGAGTCAATTTGTGCAACTACAACACTATTGAGTAAATGTGACAACCATTACTCTTAAATAGTATCTATTTGCACTTAGGAACTAGGCTAGGTTTTAAGAATGCTTGAATTACTCAATTAGCACATTTGCAAGTTGAATATTTCAATACATGTGAACAAAACTAAGTAGGCATTGGATTGGGTATGAATGATTGATATTGGAGGACATGGCTCAAATGGTTCATTGATCAACATGGTGTATAACACATACTATGGTACGGGTTATAACAACACCACATTAACAAAATCTAGGTTTGAGATGAATTCATATTCCACTCAAGTAGCACAATTGCAAGTTGAATATATATGAATTAGACAAAATATAATGAGTGAGATCTTTATGCTTTATCAAAGCATATTGAATCTTGGAATATCTCATGTGGGTAAATCACACAAGAGACAAAATAGTGCAATAGCAATACTATTGAATAAGTGTAACAACAATTATTCTTACATAGTATATATTACACTTAGGCTTAGGTTAGGAAAAGTGAAGCATTGTGTTACTCAATTAATTCATTCGTTAATTGAATAGCTCTATGCAAGGTTAAGATTGAGTAGACATGAATAAATGGCTATAGGTAAAGGATATGGTTTAGGTGACGTGTGGAATATGGCTTTAGTGTTCCTGATGAGTAAGTAGGATTTGGTGAAGTACTATGATGTTGATCTGGTCAATACCATAGTAGCAAGGTGGAACTAAGATGGAAGGTATTCACACTTTACTCAAATAACACTTTTGTAATTTGAATATGCGTGAACTAGATATGATGTACCTAGATGGACATGATATTGGATCAAAGTGATCTCAAGATGATATTTGATAGCTAGGTATGATCATAGGGTTTTCTAAAGTAGAAGGGATCATTGATTGAAATAGAAATAGGATTAATCTATATAGAAATACTCAAATTCTCATATTAGAATTTGAATAATTGTGATCTGGTTCAAGAAAATATGGGAGTGGTGCTACTGGATAGCTTCCAGTAATACAAAGTCACTGCAATTGGAATCACTCAAAAATAAGTTATAGAAATTGAATTATCACCGAATTAGTGATTTGGACAAATTTGAATGCACAAAGTGTGTGCACGTATCAAATTTGGATTTTCTTGATCCTATGGTGTTCTACTTGATCAGAGGATTCCAAAGACTACAAATTTGTAATATTTGGACACTTGGTTCAAAAGATATGAATTAATCATGCTAACAGAGAGTTTGATTCCAATTTGAATATAGTTTCAAATTGAACCCATAAAATATAATATTTTATGGTACTTCTAGATTCTAGACTTCCTAAGGATTCCAACGATATCTTATTTGTTATTTTTGGACTTACAGAACAATAGATATGATTTTCTGAAGATCTAGATCAAATCTGATTTCATTTTCTGGTTTTAAACTCGGTTTGAATCTAGGAAGGCCGCGTGGCTGCTTCGGATAGGCCCGTACCGTTTCGGTCGGATCCGTGATTTGAGCCGTTGGATTTCATTTGATCTGGGCGGTCAGGATTGGTCTGTACCGATTCAATTAGTGATCTAATCTTATCCTTAGAATCCAGATCCGACGGCTACAGACGAAAGAGGAGGGAGAGCTCACAGTGGTTAGGGTTCCGGCGAGGTCACCGGCCTGGGCGGCCAGATAGGTGACTCCGGCGATGCTCCGGTGGGATCTGGACGAAGGGGAAGGTGCGACGGCCTTCGGCGCGGAGTGACGGTCTCGGGAACGTGAACAACACCCTCGATTTCTTCCAGATGTGAGCGGGAGAGGCGGCTGGAGACGAGGCGGGCGGAGGTGAGCTTCGGGTGATGAAGCTTGCTTCGTTTTGCTGTGAGATAAATCAAGAGGAGGGCATCAGCGGGTGCGCACGAGAGTGGGGTGGAGGTTGGGAAGGGAAACAGCGGCTCGGCCTTACCTATGGCGCCGGAATCGAGCGGGTATGCCCGCAGGCGTGCGGAGCTCCGACGACAAATCGCGGCAGCCTGGCGGCGTTGAGTGAGAGGGGAAAGAGGGAGGCAGAGGGAGGAGGAGTAGGGGATTTATAGGGAGGTCTCGTTGCTCGATTTAAGGCCAGGAAACGGGCGGAATCAAGGGGAGTAACGGCGGCAGTTTCGGGTTCATCTCCGGCGTGGATTTCGGATAGAGGTCAGTGATGACAGGTGGGTCCCACCTGTCATTGGCGGAAGAGGTGGAAAGGCATACCCCTTCGGGATTCAACCCGGTGGGCTGTGGGCCGCTTCCAGATCTGGGCCGGAATTCATCCCCGAGGCCTTTCTCTATTTTTCATTTTCTTTTCTTCTTTTCATTTTCTGTTTTCTTTAAAACTTCATATCCTTTTCAAATTTGATTCAAATTGCTTCAAACCAACTTTGTAAAGTTTCTAAAAAATCAACTTAACATTCTAAGACAGTAAGAAACATGTTTTCATAAATAAAACTAATTTCCAAATAAAAACTCTATAATTCAGACAAGGGTTTATTTGCATAAACCAAAGTAGAAATAGGATTTTAAAGTAATTCTTTTAAAATCAGAGAATAAACTCTATAAAAATAGTTTTTGAAATATATTTGTAAAACATTCCTTTGGCATAGAAAACTTTATAAACCATTTTGTAAATATCTCTTTGCAAGATAGCTTGCATGGGTTTGAATAAACACAAGGTAGTATTTTGAAACTTGATCTTTCTCAAAGAAGTTCTTCAAGAAATAAATAGAGGATTTTAAATAGTTTTCAAACAGAGCTTTCAAATAAACTCAAAAAGTTTTAAATCCCTGTGAATTTTCAATCAACATAAGCAAAATAAAAACAAAAATTTTCCCCCAGAAATTGATAAAATCCTGGGTCGTTACAGACTACCACCCTTAAAGAAATCTCGTCCTCGAGATTGGAGAGGTTAGAAAGAAGGTAGGTATTAGGTTATCTGGGTTTAGGTATCTGGGTGGCTACCACCCTTAAAAGAAAATTCCTCTTGGTGGTATCTTGATGTTTCCTTAGGCACTTGCATTTTGTTCCCAGCTTGTATTCACCATTGGGCCATTTTCCTTGAATTGCCCTTCTCAGAAATTTTGATGCTCAAAACTATGTTCAAAAGTGGGCACACCAAGGGTTCCATCCAATTCTGGTGATAAGCAGATATCATCCATCGCGTTGTCATCAACAAGGTAGTCCACATCTTCATTTACAATAGATGGGTGTCTATTCACAAATCTGGGCACCAACCTTCCTTATGGGGTTGCTTGAGGTAACCTTACTCTATTGTAGAGCTTTTTATCCAACGGGGTAGTTGTTGAACTACTTTGGACACTGAGGAGTCACTCTTTGGTTCAATCAGAGGACCAAGTTGAGTTGTCTCCTCTTTGGGTCATTCAGAAGACCAAGCTGAGAGGGTATACTCTCATCATCTCAACTTCCTTATCATCATCCTTAGAGGTTCTTCATCTTATGGTTGCTTCATTATATCATTTTGCTCTTCAATTTTTCCACGATACCATTCTATTTTGGTAACCTTCTTGGTTGTTGTACATCTTCCAAGAATGTGTATCTAGCCTTTTCTTGGTCGGTCCTCACCAAGGCCAAGACAGCATACAGGCTATCACCATACCCCTTGTTGCTTTTTAGCTGATTTTCATTCCAGAAATCTCAAAAGATAATTCAGTGCCAAGTGCTGCATGCTTGCCCCACGAACATGATGAGACCACACATCCCAATGAGTTAGGATGGCATCTCTGCGGGCTTCTCATGTATTTCATAGGGGTAAACAGGGTGGACTCTGTAAGAGGCACTTGCACCTTTAAGGGACGGAAGGCCGCCTTATAACCAGCATTGTTGAACCCATTCAAGTTACCGGAGCAAGTCGTGCTACTTGCCACAGGTACCAGATGGTCCTTAAGAATTCCTTTAGCAACCGTCTTCATAGTTGTTGAAAGGCGCTGAACAACTTGATCATATCTCGAAGATGAACTCCTTCTCAGGGAAAAGGGATCTGACGACACTCTCATGGGTAGGAACAGGGTTCCATGGATTTGGAGAGGTGTCTCACAACATCGTACGTCGGGATGAGGTAGACTTCGGTGGCGCTGGGCTTTGGAATCAGGTGGGATTTTCATAGTTGGTGGTGGCAGTCTCTGTAGTGACTCTCGGGAGAGGGGAGAGTCCTCTTTTATAGGCTCAGGGGTAGTCGAACAGGCCGTGTGGGGAGTCGAAACGAAAAGTCAGGGAATTGAAGTCGCAAATGAACCGTCTCCGCATTCAAGGTCCACTGAGAAAACGTCTCCGAAACGTGCAGTCGTTCCTCACCGTATTTTTACGTTTTGGCCACACTGGCACACTATGGGGGGGTGTAACATATCTATCCTCCTAAGGTCATGGTTTAAAGACGTCGCCTCTCATGTAGGTATGTCTCTTTAGGTGTGTAAAACCAACATTATGAGAGCGAATAATAAGAGTAGTAGGAATGGTGATCAATCCATCCTGCACCCAAATCATTACTTCATACATGGCTTGCAAACCTCGTATTCTAACTCTTGGTCAACCTCACTAGATTTTAAACCGAGTTTTGTAGAAATTTTTGGGACCAAGCTCCCGATTTATTTTTGAATTCGTAAACAAGGTCTACCGTTTCCTAACTAGGGTTTTGGGCAACTCGGCCGAAAGGTGATAACTCTTTGTATTGCAAAACTTTCAGCTTGCTAAATTTTGTGGAAAAACATCCATACAAGGTGTTACTTTGTTGGGCTTACAAGTCCAACTTTGTTTATTACAGGTAATAACCGAATACAATTGCTCCTGGGTCGACCATACTCTAATGTGTCTTCACCTTGTATCCGCGGCATCCTTCAGTCGTTCCACGTTACTGAGGTCTTGGAGCACCCTTCTCTAAACATTTATCCGCATAATGTCCCTTTTGTTTGCACTTGTAACAAGTGATTGTCGAGAGATCCTTCATAACCACCGGTTTGGAGTGGTTTCCATTGTTTTCACCATCGTGCCTATGGCCATTGAATTTACCATTTCCATAGCCTTCGGAGAGGTGGAGTCTTCTGTGGGAATGTCCAGTATGGGTCTTGCCATCGCTGTGTTTCCTCTTACGGTTTTCCTCTTTTCTTATGTTGTTGTCCAGAGTAACTGCTTGGTCTAGCAGAGCCTGGTAGTTTGGAGCATAAGCGACTGATGGAGGTGTCTTCAGTTCCCCTTTGAGTCCACTGAGAAACTTATCTTTCCTCTTGGCATCAGTGTCGATGTCTTCTGGTGCGTACCTTGACAGAGAGCAGAAGTCATCCATGTTCTCCTTTAGTGTCCTGTCACCCTGCTTCAGAGTGCGGGACTCATTCTTCTTTAGATTCATAATGTCCGTGGAGATATGAGCATTACGAAAGCCTTCCCTGAAGGAATCCCAGTCCAGACCTTCAATTGGATTGGTGACTTGGTAAGTATCCCACCACATTGCTGCTGGTCCCTCTAGCAGGAGGGCAGTGAATCTAATCTTTTCAGCATCTGTGCACTCACAGGTAACTAAGTCCTTACTGACTGAACGCAGCCAGTCATCGGCCACTATTGGGTCTGTGGCATATGAAAACTTATTGGGTCTGAGCTTCAAGAAACGAGCTAGTCGGTCAACTTGGGGTGGGGGTGGTGGATTGTTGTTGTTGTTCATGAGGTTGGTGCTTGCTTGGATGAATTGGGTCATCATCTGCATGAGCTGGGCTCGACCTGTGGCTAACTGTTGGACCACATCATAGAGGTTGCTGATGTTGTTGTCGCTGCTGTTGTTGTTGTTGTTGTTGTTGTTGTTGTTGTTTTCACGGTGAGGCGGCATCTGAGGTGGTTTTAGCATAGGTGAGTAATAGATAGATAGAACTAAAGAAGAAAAATTTCCTACCCAGACATAAACAACAAACCATGCAACAAACATACATAAATCAAACAATCGTTGAAAATTCCTTTAGATAAATTTTGGAAAAACACGCTGACAAAATAATATGGTCATACACCAATTTTGTATGATCATAGAAGCGTCTAAAAATTGTTAGTTCTATAAACTAGAATCTTGGTGGTCTGTTCTATTTTAGTTTCATTGTTCCATTTCTTATTTCCACTTCCCAATGCATCGTTGGTGTTGGGCAGCCTTCATATCCACATTTCCTCGAGCTCTTTGTTGGTCTTCAATGTAGTTCTTCATGTTGGATCAAGGTCAACCTATGAAGTAGAAGTCTCATTCTTCTAGCACATTGTGTTCTTCTGTCCTTTCTTGATGGTTCCGAGAGTTGGGTCATCTAAGGGAATCATTTGAAAATGAAGTAGGCAAGAAATACAAGGAGTTTCAAGATGCAACATTCTTTTTAAATAGAAGTAAGATGAGATAGAGAATTTTATCCTAGGGTCTTCCTATCTCTAATTCCAAACCTAGGGTCTCGATCCTACAGGCAACACTATGCTCTAATACCATTTGTAACGCCCCGCCTTTTACTAAAGGCAGAACTCCTGTGTATCTGTGCCATTCCCTGGATCAGTAGATAGCACCACAGTACAAAATAAGTAATCATTGCAATAGCATCAATATTACAACGTAAATCCAGTTACATAGGTATTCAACCTTACGAGTACACAGCATAAAGCATAGTTGCAGTGAGCCTCCATTCTTCATCACGTGCCACAGACAGACATGTTGGAATGTAGTCTCGAGATCCTACTCCTGGTTCCTCACTCGAAATAAAACCTGCACGTTTGAATATGCAGCCCCAGAGGGGTCAGTACAATGATGTACTGGCAAATGACACATATTTGGTGGCATTTTTGTGGAAAGACTATACTACAATGACATTTGGCTGGTGGATCTCAAAGGCTGATTTGCATAAAGCCAATTTTATCCTATAATCCATTTTAATACTTTCTTTCAACAAATTTTATTTTTCAAGGGTCGAGACAACCCCCATACACTACATACTGGCCGGTATGTAGTTCTGGGCGTAACTCAACAAAGTTTGGAACCTCAGGTACCACCACCCCTCGGAGTGTATGGTCCTTAGTTCCTGCCTAGGGGTTTCTAGACAAATTTTAATAATTCAGAATCGGTGATGAGATTATTCCGTACATTCCATGTCTAGAGACTCAATTGTCCATAACCGAGGACACGGCTAATCGATTAGATTTAAACACCTTGCAAGGGTTGTGCACTTTCACCTTACGATTCATTTCATGCCCATACATGAATTGAAACGAGACCTTTTAGAAGGAGAGGACAACTAACTTGGCAAGCACCGTTCCCAACCTATAATTTGACTACCACCACTTCTTGCCGACAAGTTGTACTCCCACATTCTAATCAGTCAAGACAGAGCCCATAATGTCATAAGGCTGCACTGGAAGTACACTAAGCATGGAAGACATAGCCATCTCTTTATTCCTGGGTGGCTGTCCTGAGCGGCATTCGGTTCCCACATCCTCTTATGAGGCTTGCGTCCCCGAACCCACCTACCTCGCCTCATCTTATCAAACCATTCCACCCAGGTGTTTCATTTTAGTTGAAGTTCTTAACTTTATCACAAAACACTTTTCAAGTGATCTTAGCATGGCATCAAATTAACAAGTACTTAGCATCCTAACAGGTGGGGTTTGAGGGGTAGCTACACACTACTAGGACCTAAGCATTTGATAAAACAGTTGAGTAAAACACCTATCATGCAATACTACAAGAGGTGAGTATACTAATGCATAAGTAAAATGGGTAAGGGACATGTGTGTCACTTGCCTTCTGAAGATCACGACGTTCCACTTCTCTCAACTAAGCACGTAGCTCTTCGCACCAACTATAGCACAAGAAATAGTATACCATAAACAATCCATACAAACACAATCAAACAAAACAAACAATTGAAAAGCGTTTGTTCAACGATTTAGTTTTATTGAGATGTTATGACAAGAAAGATATGGTAAAGGATCATGAATTGTGAGATATGGATTGGAGAGCTTAGTTGGGAAAGATCAATATGATTTGAGAGAGAATTGGTCTAGGCAAATATGATTGATGAAGTTTTTATGCTTTATCATAGCATAAGAGTTTTAGGAATAGTTCATGTGTAATAAATTACACAAGAGTCAATTTGTGCAACTACAACACTATTGAGTAAATGTGACAACCATTACTCTTAAATAGTATCTATTTGCACTTAGGAACTAGGCTAGGTTTTAAGAATGCTTGAATTACTCAATTAGCACATTTGCAAGTTGAATATTTCAATACATGTGAACAAAACTAAGTAGGCATTGGATTGGGTATGAATGATTGATATTGGAGGACATGGCTCAAATGGTTCATTGATCAACATGGTGTATAACACATACTATGGTACGGGTTATAACAACACCACATTAACAAAATCTAGGTTTGAGATGAATTCATATTCCACTCAAGTAGCACAATTGCAATTTGAATATATATGAATTAGACAAAATATAATGAGTGAGATCTTTATGCTTTATCAAAGCATATTGAATCTTGGAATATCTCATGTGGGTAAATCACACAAGAGACAAAATAGTGCAATAGCAATACTATTGAATAAGTGTAACAACAATTATTCTTACATAGTATATATTACACTTAGGCTTAGGTTAGGAAAAGTGAAGCATTGTGTTACTCAATTAATTCATTCGTTAATTGAATAGCTCTATGCAAGGTTAAGATTGAGTAGACATGAATAAATGGCTATAGGTAAAGGATATGGTTTAGGTGACGTGTGGAATATGGATTTAGTGTTCCTGATGAGTAAGTAGGATTTGGTGAAGTACTATGATGTTGATCTGGTCAATACCATAGTAGCAAGGTGGAACTAAGATGGAAGGTATTCACACTTTACTCAAATAACACTTTTGTAATTTGAATATGCGTGAACTAGATATGATGTACCTAGATGGACATGATATTGGATCAAAGTGATCTCAAGATGATATTTGATAGCTAGGTATGATCATAGGGTTTTCTAAAGTAGAAGGGATCATTGATTGAAATAGAAATAGGATTAATCTATATAGAAATACTCAAATTCTCATATTAGAATTTGAATAATTGTGATCTGGTTCAAGAAAATATGGGAGTGGTGCTACTGGATAGCTTGCAGTAATACAAAGTCACTGCAATTGGAATCACTCAAAAATAAGTTATAGAAATTGAATTATCACCGAAATAGTGATTTGGACAAATTTGAATGCACAAAGTGTGTGCACGTATCAAATTTGGATTTTCTTGATCCTATGGTGTTCTACTTGATCAGAGGATTCCAAAGACTACAAATTTGTAATTTTTGGACACTTGGTTCAAAAGATATGAATTAATCATGCTAACAGAGAGTTTGATTCCAATTTGAATATAGTTTCAAATTGAACCCATAAAATATAATATTTTATGGTACTGCTAGATTCTAGACTTCCTAAGGATTCCAACGATATCTTATTTGTTATTTTTGGACTTACAGAACAATAGATATGATTTTCTGAAGATCTAGATCAAATCTGATTTCATTTTCTGGTTTTAAACTCGGTTTGAATCTGGGAAGGCCGCGTGGCTGCTTCGGATAGGCCCGTACCGTTTCGGTCGGATCCGTGATTTGAGCCGTTGGATTTCATTCGATCTGGGCGGTCAGGATTGGTCTGTACCGATTCAATTAGTGATCTAATCTTATCCTTAGAATCCAGATCCGACGGCTACAGACGAAAGAGGAGGGAGAGCTCACAGTGGTTAGGGTTCCGGCGAGGTCACCGGCCTGGGCGGCCAGATAGGTGACTCCGGCGATGCTCCGGTGGGATCTGGACGAAGGGGAAGGTGCGACGGCCTTCGGCGCGGAGTGACGGTCTCGGGAACGTGAACAACACCCTCGATTTCTTCCAGACGTGAGCGGGAGAGGCGGCTGGAGACGAGGCGGGCGGAGGTGAGCTTCGGGTGATGAAGCTTGCTTCGTTTTGCTGTGAGATAAATCAAGAGGAGGGCATCAGCGGGTGCGCACGAGAGTGGGGTGGAGGTTGGGAAGGGAAACAGCGGCTCGGCCTTACCTATGGCGCCGGAATCGAGCGGGTATGCCCGCAGGCGTGCGGAGCTCCGACGACAAATCGCGGCAGCCTGGCGGCGTTGAGTGAGAGGGGAAAGAGGGAGGCAGAGGGAGGAGGAGTAGGGGATTTATAGGGAGGTCTCGTTGCTCGATTTAAGGCCAGGAAACGGGCGGAATCAAGGGGAGTAACGGCGGCAGTTTCGGGTTCATCTCCGGCGTGGATTTCGGATAGAGGTCAGTGATGACAGGTGGGTCCCACCTGTCATTGGCGGAAGAGGTGGAAAGGCATACCCCTTCGGGATTCAACCCGGTGGGCTGTGGGCCGCTTCCAGATCTGGGCCGGAATTCATCCCCGAGGCCTTTCTCTATTTTTCATTTTCTTTTCTTCTTTTCATTTTCTGTTTTCTTTAAAACTTCTTATCCTTTTCAAATTTGATTCAAATTGCTTCAAACCAACTTTGTAAAGTTTCTAAAAAATCAACTTAACTTTCTAAGACAGTAAGAAACATGTTTTCATAAATAAAACTAATTTCCAAATAAAAACTCTATAATTCAGACAAGGGTTTATTTGCATAAACCAAAGTAGAAATAGGATTTTAAAGTAATTCTTTTAAAATCAGAGAATAAACTCTATAAAAATAGTTTTTGAAATATATTTGTAAAACATTCCTTTGGCATAGAAAACTTTATAAACCATTTTGTAAATATCTCTTTGCAAGATAGCTTGCATGGGTTTGAATAAACACAAGGTAGTATTTTGAAACTTGATCTTTCTCAAAGAAGTTCTTCAAGAAATAAATAGAGGATTTTAAATAGTTTTCAAACAGAGCTTTCAAATAAACTCAAAAAGTTTTAAATCCCTGTGAATTTTCAATCAACATAAGCAAAATAAAAACAAAAATTTTCCCCCAGAAATTGATAAAATCCTGGGTCGTTACAAGTACTATATCAGCTCTGTTTCAAAAGAATTCCTAGATTCAAAGTCCCTGCATAACAGAATTGAAAATCAAATTAGAGTTCAAAACACAAAACAGAAATAGGAAAAGAATAAGAAGCAGAAAAAAATAAAGGAAACGCTTACCAGCCAGAGCCCACCGAGCCGGCCCAACTACCACTCAGCCCAGTCCTCGTACCGGTTAATTATATGACAAGCGGGACCCACCAGCGGGAACCGTCATCTTCAACCTCTGGATCGAGGGAAGCTGCTCGCTGTCGACTTCCGACCGGCCGACTGCGTCAAGATGCGCGCCGCCGCTTTCCTCTGGCCTATAAGAGGACCTCGCCGCCGAGACAAACCCTAGGATCCCCAGTTACCCTTCTCCCTCGCTCTTGTTCCTTCTCTCTGCAGGAACCCCGAAACCCTAGATCCGGCGAGCTCCGGGGCTGCTGCTACAGGCGTCCCCGAGCTACCACGAGCAGCTCTGAAGCTTTGCCGTGACATCATCGTCCTTCCCATCAAGCCAATCAAGCCCGGAAGCCTTTAACCGTCACCGATGAGCTCGGTATCCCGAAGTCCGGTCATCATCGATCTCGTGTTTCCAAGCACCTCTGGTCTCTCTAGCAAGCTCATGAGCATCGTGGTGAGCTTCTCGTTCTCCCTAGCCCCCCAGCTAATTGATTCGTGTCCTAAATCATTCGTGCATCAGTCCCCGTCGTTTACTGCCGCTCGGACTCACCGTCGGCGATGCTCCGACGACCAAAACGCAGCGGGGCTGGTACCGTTAGAATCCCCTTGTTCTCCCGAACCTGATCCACCAAACCATCCCTCTTAATTCGGCCTAAATTCGCGAATTTGTAATCAATCTGTGAGCTCCGGTGGTGGATGACGTCATCACCTTGACCAGTCATCAATTTTGACTTAGTCCTGCCAACGTGGCAGATGACATGGCCATACCCCACCTGTCTGTCTCTGTGGCTAGATACCCCCTCGGTTAGAAAAGTTATTCTCTGTTAAATTCAAATTCCAGAAAATTGCTGAAACTTTGCAAATTCATATCTAATTCATTTTAAATCAGAAAAATACAAATGATATATCAAAATGATCCTAAAAATATTATCTATCTATTTAGATTATAATCTTGCATGCTTGTGTGAAATAATTTTGAACTAAATTTGAAATCTTGTTTAAGTAGTATTTGAATTTTGAATTCAAATCCAATTATAATGATTCAAACTAAGTTTTCAAATACCAAATAACAATTTGACTACTTCAATATTGTTATTCCAATTAATATTTGTTTATTATTAAATATTAATCCTAAAACTTTACTATTAGGATTTTAATCCCTAAAATGATTTTTTCTAAAACAAATTTAATATAGTAAAATTTGGGAAAAATCATAAACTTGTATCAGAGTTATTTCTTAACTCTAATATTGTTATTTCAACTACTGTTTCAATAAAAGTTAAATATAAAACTTCTAAGTCAATTTTAAATCATTAAAATTTGACTTAAATCCTAAAACTATTTTCTTAAATGATAAGAAATTAGGATAACTCTTAATTGAGCATCAACTTGAGTTTTGACTCTATCTTCAACTATAATCCACAAATTGCACATTGTTCACTTAAGATACATATTACATTATGAGTAGTACTTAATTCCAAGTGGTCACCATTTGAAGCTATGCTTCAAACCCTAACCAACTAGTTAAGTGCTAATCACAACATGCTTCACTAAACTCTTCCAATATTGTATAAACCTTAATTTGTTTCCTTGATGTGTTCCACTTACTAACTATTCCTAGATTACTATAAAACTATGGTAAACCCTAGAACACTAGACCTTATCTATAGCACTTAAATTCACCTAGTAGTATGTTCTTCAAAAGTTATTCTTTTGAGATACCTAGAGAATAGCATCAAACCATTTCCTTTTAGTTATAAATTAAAACCCTAAGTTATATTAAGATTATTGTCAACCCTAGAACTATTTAGATATAACTATGTGTATACTTTACTTTGACTTTGCATATCCATGATCAACCAAGTGCTTGCTACTTATAAGATGCAACTTAAAAGTGTTACCTTCATATCTTCACCATTAACCATCATTCTCTTGTAGCAAGGAATGATTATAACACCCTAAACAATAGCTCTTGTTAGAATCTTATTCTGTTAATATCACTTAATAGTGATCTAACCTAAAATGCTTAACAACCATGTTATGGTGTGATTTAAAAGTGCAACACATCATAAATCAATCACCATAATTCAATGATAACAAATCATCGGGGTTAGGTTACGCTTAGAGTGATGCATATCATATCTTATGCATATCATGCTGCAGATTTCTAACATCATCCCTACCGGATGATGATTGCTATTTCAGAATTGGGATTTCTATCGTATCGAAGACCCTGACTCGCATAATCTTGCGGTCAGAAAGGCAAGTTCACTCTTGCTCATATCTCTTGATTATCTTTAACAAAGTATTTGCAAATATACCGGTGGTATTATTATTATGATTGCATTAAAAAGCAAAGGTTCTACTTTTCTTGAATGAATATGACTAGTGGTTAGCAACCATGGTGGTTGTCGACCTAGGAAGGTGGGCAGTGGGACCATGGTAAGAGTATGGTGGAGGTCCCACTGTACCGGGAATGTTCACCTAGGACTAATAACCAATGTTGCCAGTGATTCTTGTGCCGTAAAATACGGTCAACCATAGGGTCTGGAATGGGACGGAAGAGTCAGCTGTATCTTTTCCCTCATGCATATCAACGGACACGCCGTTTCGGAGCAGTTGTCTCCCTGCGCGGAGCTTCGGGATGGGTGGATTCCCCCTAATGAATTCACAATTCTGGCGGTCTATGATGGATTGCGGCAACGACGGGGGTAGAGTGCCGAGGCCGGTGTTACCCAAGGAGTGTAACCGAAACCGGTGGGGGTAACTCATTGTCTAGGAAAGGCAAGTATGCCGAGGTCGGCAACTACCAAAGAGTAGACCAACGAGGGTAGCGAACCGAAGTTGGAGCCGCAAAAGGGTGGGTATGCACGGTCACACGAAGGAACAGTGATTGGCTCGGATCATTGGCTGGGCCCCACACAAAGGAAGTGTGGACGAGCATCGAACTCGGATGTGCAACAAAGCCTTGATCTCTTATGGGTACAAGTGACCACCTCTGCAAAGTGTAAGAAAGTATTTGGATACTCCCTGTTCCGGGAAGGAGCTGCGAACACGGCAAGAAAGGAGCCCATTGAAGCTCTAATCAACCTGTGAAGGCTGACGGACATAGTTCTTCTGAATAAAAGCAACCTCTTGAAGAAATGTTTACGAAAACTTGCATTGCCAAACGACTCTTGAGTCCAAGGCTGTAGCTAGTGCATGAAACACCTTATTCCCTATATGAACTTGCTGGGTAACGCTCGTTACTCACCCCACTCCCTCGTAACCCTTGCTTAGATTGGAGGCAACACAGTAGGCAACCTCGAGACACTAAAGATGAAGATGAAATCCTCAACCAATGTCAAAACTATCAATGGAGTCAACGACTACGCCAAGCTTGGTGGAAAACTAGAATAGGAATAGAAGGGACCCAATTCCCTAATCCTAGAACCTCAGTAGCTAAGGTAGTTCTGTAGCAAGCCAACTGCATTAGTGAAGCTCTAGTTGAGTCTTCAATATATTATTCTCGTTTGTAGTCGCCAGGACTTAACCTCTACCTGTTGAGGAAGTTCTAAAGATCTTCTGTATGTTGTAAATTGTAATCCTATGCACCTACCTTGGACCTGCGATGTTTCTGTTGTACCACTCTGATCGATGTAATACTAGTGAGACGGTGTTTCATTGGTGTTATGTCAACGACTTGCATACTACACATGCAGTGGTATGCTGGGTCACCACAGTTGGTATCAGAGCAAATGCTTTGACCCTAGGATTAAAACCCTTTAATAGGAGACCTGTAGGTTTGGTAGTGACTATAGGAAGCCATCTTATCTAAACCAGTTCTTCTTATGACTTGGGATGGATATTCAATAAAAGGATAATCCTGACACACTTGAGTCAAATTCTTACCTTTCTTCGTAAGTGAAGCTAGATATCTTGTTCCATACCAAGTAGTTATGACATTATTATAACCTTACACAAAGGATGGAAGTAGATCATAATTGGTATACAATACATGGTAGTCCAAAGAGAGGATACAACCGGAATGGGAACTATCCTATTGGAAGAAGTATACCAAGGCCGTCATGTTAAACATGAGTCATCTGAAACTGTAGTAGGATGATATTGAGTGATAAAGCGAAGCTATATGAGATAGTAGGAGCTCATGTTAAGTCATGTATGTGGATACTCAAGCATTCCATATACAAGTAAGAAGTACCCATGGTGTAAAATCTTGGAGTATGTGAGATTCACATGAGAATCTTTACATAATGAAGAAGAACTTTGTAGTAAACCAGCAATTCTCTACTGAAGAGGAAGACGCTTAAGGAGAATAGATGAATGAAGTGTTCCAAACTATGCTAACTAGGCTAAATATGAAGGAACCGTAGCCCTAGTTGAAGTAGATTGATCAAAGCACAACGGAGAACCCCATGAACATCGTGGAGTTGTGTGAACCATACTTAGCAGAGTAGGTGTTTAGAGTAGCTATGCTAGAAGTTTCGAGAGATCATGTGAGGATAGTCTTCATTAGAATGGAAGGTAAGCTATAGAAGAATAGAAAGGCACATATAGGTCAGCTATAAAGACTCCCAAACCCACTTTGTACAAGTTTATTCGATTGTAATTGAGCAATTGGAGTAAATACTGAGACAAAGAGTAGTAGTCCACCAACATGTGCAATATAGCACGATATAAACCTATATTACTTGGTGCTATAAAGTACACATCTAGGCCTGAATTATAGAGATGTTTTACTCAACGGGCTTATGATGATGTATGTTGCCAGCACACATTTGGATTTTTCATGGATTTTTATTGATTGACTAGATCCATACATGAAGTTTAACTCTGATACGCAAATGCATGTTGCTTTATCAAGTTCTTACTTCATGGTATTGATCTAGAGGGTTAAGGGATTCGTGTGAGGATGAGACGAATTCCTAAGGCAGTCAAGACAAATATGAAGGAATCACCAGGAGAAGAAGCCAAACAAGAAGGAAAGGTATGAGGAGCCACCTGTAGATGGTGTATTTCTTGCAATACAAACCCTAGAAGAAGGAAAATTGATTAAGAGATACCACAGTTGGTAGCAAAAAGGTGGAGAAAAGTAGTAAGACCCATTCATGGAAGTATCATGAAGTGGTAGAAGTATGAAGTATTGGAATTTAGTGGAACTCTAAGTTCGTAAATACTAGATCCAAACACCAGATCATGGAGTAGAACCACTAATTAGGTTAGCTACAATTGAGTTTGAGGTATTTGAGCTCGTTGTTATGCAGCCTTGGTTATGCTTAGTACATCACGGGTCGATTGAGGTGTTGTAGTACCGATGATCCATTCCGGTATTGCCTGCTGCTTTACTCAGCATGGGAGTGGTAACCCCAGTAACCCTCGTTGCTAGCGTGACTAAGACACATAACATTTCTGTATAACTTTGATCCCTAGTCCCAAAATCTTGAATTGTAGATTGGTGGTTAAGACGTTAACAACATCTTTTCTTATCTTAGAGTGTAGTCTTTGTCTACAGACCAAGACTTGTGAGGTTTTCATGTACTGATGATCCGTTGAAGCCGTTGGTTCATTTGTATTCCTATTATCTCTTATTTTGCTCAATATATACAATTGCCCGTCATGGATGTCCTCCGGTACAAGAGAAACTCTGCCGGATTTCTCCCATGGCTTTGTATATATACCCTACCGTCTGAATTAGGATGGATAGCGATGGGAAAACCCAATTCTCATCAACCTTTAGAACTTTGGGATGTACATACCTCCATAAGTGGAATAGAAGCCCTACCTAAACCCATAATCGAAGGATTCATACCGGATACCCTCAATTGTGTGGGTACACCGCAGACTTCTTAGAGAAACCTTTAGAACGACGTCATCGTAAGACAGACCAAGACTAATACTCTAACCATGGAGCCCAAATGGTTAGAGGACAAGACTCATGGATACCATTAGAAAAGCCTAAGGGGGAGAGTAGGCTTCGAGTTTGAAAGAAGTAGACCTTAGACTTGACCAAAGGAGTAATTAATACTTCTAGGAAGCAGCAATTGGGAGAAACCAAAGATGGTGGAAGTTGGATGAAGTATATTTGAATGGCACTTCCCTAAGATTCACCGTAGCTCCATTAGGAGAGCAGTGAAGAAGTTAGACGATTGTGGACCATGAACCACACCTAGTAGGAACCACAGTTAGTAACTTTTGAGCATAGAGGACCAAGGTCAACCTTATGAAGTAAACAACACCCTATATTGGATTGGCTAAATGAGTCTAATCCATTCCTTAGAACTGAATCTTTAAATATACCTATGCCTTAACGGACCTCTTAAGTGTCATTATGACCTCCGTGAAACCTTATTTTATAGACCATAACTAGGCCATACATAGAAAGTTGGTACCATAGTATGGAGACCTCACCAAAACAGCTTGTAAAACTAAGTAAACTAAGGAGCCAAAGACTATTGGATTCCCCAAGGATGTTGGAAGACAACATAGGATTCGTTCAAGTGAAAATTGTTCAGAGTCGGACAAAGAGGATTCAAGGGGGTACTCTGAACAAAGGGATATCATGTATATCCAGTCAAATGGAGTAGGAGTTGCAAGCTAGATGTTATCGACGATAAGCACAGCCCAAACGTACGAGAGTTCGAACTTCGAGGACGAAGTTGATTTTAAGGGGGAGAGTCTGTAACATCCCAGGATGTGAGGCCAGAAATAGAGAGAACACAGAAGTGTGCATTGCATTCATGCATAGAAAATCTGGGAAATTTTCGCGCTTTTAAATAAAACTTGTCAAAGTGATTGAAGCTTCTCTTGAGTTGATGGAATTGAAGTAGCTCATCGACTGAAGTGTGATAAACTTCAACATGACCTTTGTTAACAACCTTGTTTTGGGTAGAGATAATAACAACAATCAAAGGAGATGAATGTGAGGTAGGATTAATATGTTAACACATCATTTTAGGACCTTATAACCAATTCTACCATGATCACATGGTATTTCTTAAACCTAAATCATTGCAGCCATTCCTAGCTTAAAGGAAGACAACACAAGTCTTACCTTGACTCTTAATCTACTTTATTCTCATATCTTGATTATCATAATCTTTCACATCTAAATCCATGCATCTCCAAGACAAGAGGAGAAAGCCTATATCAAATCCAATATCATTCTCATCTCTTAAGATGATACTTTAGGATTTACATCCACAAACTCAGAAGTAGGGGAGACTACCCTAGTACCAAGATGATTAGAGGAGTTTACAATAGAGTTTAACTACTTAAATAATTAGCCAGTACTTCTGGGTATAATTTAATTCACTCTTAAACTTGTTACCAAAATTGGTAAACCACAAGGTCTAAAGTGCATAAAAGCCACACATTCTTATTTAAATCATAACTTATTAACTATATGAGATATAACAAAACTAAGCTCATTTACATTACATCAAATAGTTCAAACTATTTGAATAAAAATAACTATGATCATTTTGAAACTCTTTTGATCATGCCTTGGTGAAATCAAATAAAATCATTCAAAGTTTGAACATGACCTTTGCTAACTTGGATATTTTGAGTACAACTGATAATAGGAACAAATAAGATAGGACAATAGGCATAATTCACAATAACATGATCATTTCAAATATGAACTTTGGAAGTTAAACTTCCAAATAATTAATACAATATCCATTCATAACAATTCAATTATGAATATCTATAAGAATATGAATTGATTCAGCCACAAGTCCATTTAGTGCCAAATGCCACTTGGCTATTCAAAATAAAGATTATTAGATGATAATCATCATGCCACCTAGGATAGTTATCCACTTGAAAATATCTTCCTATACTTGAATCCCAAGTAATGATCATAGTTATCCACTTCAAAATATCTTCCTATACTTGAACCCCAAGTAATGCTCATAGTTATCCACTTCAAAATATCTTCCTATACCTGAACCCCAAGTAATGCTCATAGTTATCCACTTGAAAATATCTTCCTATACTTGAACCCCAAGTAATGCTCATGCATGAGAGCTTGACAACAAGTAGCTTACTCAGCTTGCTCAAACAAGAGTCACCACTAGAGGTGGTAACTTGTGGTGGACATCAAAACACTATAAAAGGAACCCCTTGGCATCCATTTTGACACCATAAACTCATGGTATGAGGACACCAACGAATTTGGACCATTTCATGCATTAGATAGGACCAAGAAACATCACCATCACACCAGCAACACCACCACACAATCCACCCTGCTCATGAGTTGAGCAACAGGGCAGGATTCACCACCACCAGCACAACCACAAGAACCAAACCAGCAAGACCAAGACCAAATGGTTACTTAGTTCAATTAGGAATTAGGTCAAGCAGCTAGAAGGTGCAGGCATGCCACAAGACGCAGGTTTATCAGAATTCCCGAAGAACAAGCTTCACAAGACCACCAGGTTGGTCTAGTATGAGAGGAGAGGAGTGTAGTTGTTGGGAAAAGGGAAGCACTCACCATAAGCAAGAGAAATATATGCCTCTGATCTGAAATCATCTACTAAAAACATATGCATGGTCCAGGGACATATCACATAGATCTAAATGATCATATGAGCACCAAGTACAAACAAGTAAGTTTACTAGGAAGCAAATCAAACCTAGAAAATGTAGAGTAGTTATTCATATCATACATATGTCTGTACCAAGAAATTACTATCAACATATGCGTAATATTCATACACCTACACTTGCATAACAAAGGTTAGAACATTATCTTTAGCTGCCCTTAGTTAGTGAACACACCAATAGTTAGTTGTGTGAATGCTTATACAACCTAGCATGCTAAGATAAATTAGTAAACACTCTAACAACTCACTTACATATTATTTGAGATGCATCTTTGCATGCAACCAAACTAACTAGATACCATATCCTTGCAAGAGCATGTGTGAAATTAATTACCAGAACACTACATTAAAGAACTAGGGTGAATAAAAAAATCATGTTAAAGGAACTTACACCTGCATAGTAAGTCAAACCTTTGGTAGAATGTTCAATAGTAACTAGTTGACCCAAGATGCAAATTCATGTTAATATGGAACTCACCCAAGTCTTAACAAAATGCTTTGAACACTCTTGTAGTAATATTTCAAACTATTCCTATTTAGAGCCTAATTAAAATCCTAGTACTAAATAGGTAATTCCATGTGCACATGCACATATAAGTACTCCTTGCTAATGTTTAAAATATAATTGTTGTCATATATTTGCTCCAGTAAAGTTCCTAAGATAAAACCTGCAAAATAAATTATCAAATTCCAACCAAATACAAATTACTATATGTGTTGGTGCACATATAAACTCTTAGAATACAATGTATGGGACCAGTACTATATCAGCTCTGTTTCAAAAGAATTCCTAGATTCAAAATCCCTGCATAACAGAATTGAAAATCAAATTAGAGTTCAAAACACAAAACAGAAATAGGAAAAGAATAAGAAGCAGAAAAAATAAAGGAAACGCTTACCAGCCAGAGCCCACCGAGCCGGCCCAACTACCTCTCAGCCCAGTCCTCGTACCGGTTCATTATATGACAAGCGGGACCCACCAGGAGGAACCGTCATCTTCAACCTCTGGATCGAGGGAAGCTGCTCGCTGTCGACCTCCGACCGGCCGACTGCGTCAAGATGCGCGCCGCCGCTTTCCTCCGGCCTATAAGAGGACCTCGCCACCGAGACAAACCCTAGGATCCCCATTTACCCTTCTCCCTCGCTCTCGTTCCTTCTCTCTGCAGGAACCCCGAAACCCTAGCTCCGGCGAGCTCCGGCGCTGCTGCTACAGGCGTCCCTAAGCTACCACGAGCAGCTCTGAAGCTCCGCCGTGACATCATCGTCCTTCCCATCAAGCCAATCAAGCCCGGAAGCCTTTAGCCATCGCCGATGAGCTCGGTATCCCGAAGTCCGGTCATCATCGATCTCGTGTTTCCAAGCACATCTGGTCTCTCTGGCAAGCTCGTGAGCATCGTGGTGAGATTCTCATTCTCCCTAGCCCCCCAGCTAATTGATTCGTGTCCTAAATCATTCGTGCATCAGTCCCTGTCGTTTACTGCCGCTCGGACTCGCCGTCGGCGATGCTCCGACGACCAAAAAGCAGCGGGGCTGGTACCGTTAGAATCCCCTTGTTCTCCCGAACCTGATCCACCAAACCATCCCTCTTAATTCGGCCTAAATTCGCGAATTTGTAATCAATCTGTGAGCTCCGGTGGTGGATGACATCATCACCTTGACCAGTCATCAATTTTGACTTAGTCCTGCCAACGTGGCAGATGACATGGCCATACCCCACCTGTCTGTCTTTGTGGCTAGATACCCCCTCGGTTAGAAAAGTTATTCTCTCTTAAATTCAAATTCCAGAAAATTGCTGAAATTTTGCAAATTCATATCTAATTCATTTTAAATCAGAAAAATACAAATGATATATCAAAATGATCCTAAAAATATTATCTATCTATTTAGATTATAATCTTGCATGCTTGTGTGAAATAATTTTGAACTAAATTTGAAAACTTGTTTAAGTAGTATTTGAATTTTGAATTCAAATCCAATTATAATGATTCAAACTAAGTTTTCAAATACCAAATAACAATTTGACTACTTCAATATTGTTATTCCAATTAATATTTGTTTATTATTAAATATTAATCCTAAAACTTTACTATTAGGATTTTAATCCCTAAAATGATTTTTCCAAAACAAATTTAATATAGTAAAATTTGGGAAAAATCATAAACTTGTATCAGAGTTATTTCTTAACTCTAATATTGTTATTTCAACTACTGTTTCATTAAAAGTTAAATATAAAACTTCTAAGTCAATTTTAAATCATTAAAATTTGACTTAAATCCTAAAACTATTTTCTTAAATGATAAGAAATTAGGATAACTCTTAATTGAGCATCAACTTGAGTTTTGACTCTATCTTCAACTATAATCCACAAATTGCACATTGTTCACTTAAGATACATATTACATTATGAGTAGTACTTAATTCCAAGTGGTCACCATTTGAAGCTATGCTTCAAACCCTAACCAACTAGTTAAGTGCTAATCACAACATGCTTCACTAAACTCTTCCAATATTGTATAAACCTTAATTTGTTTCCTTGATGTGTTCCACTTACTAACTATTCCTAGATTACTATAAAACTATGGTAAACCCTAGAACACTAGACCTTATCTATAGCACTTAAATTCACCTAGTAGTATGTTCTTCAAAAGTTATTCTTTTGAGATACCTAGAGAATAGCATCAAACCATTTCCTTTTAGTTATAAATTAAAACCCTAAGTTATATTAAGATTATTGTCAACCCTAGAACTATTTAGATATAACTATGTGTATACTTTACTTTGACTTTGCATATCCATGATCAACCAAGTGCTTGCTACTAAGATGAAACTTAAAAGTGTTACCTTCATGTCTTCACCATTAACCATCATTATCTTGTAGCAAGGAATGATTATAACACCCTAAACAATAGCACTTGCTAGAATCTTATTCTGTTAATATCACTTAATAGTGATCTAACCTAAAATGCTTAACAACCATGTTATGGTGTGATTTAAAAGTGCAACACATCATAAATCAATCACCATAATTCAATGATAACAAATCATCGGGGTTAGGTTACGCTTAGAGTGATGCATATCATATCTTATGCATATCATGCTACAGATTTCTAACATCATCCCTACCGGATGATGATTGCTATTTCAGAATTGGGATTTCTATCGTATCGAAGACCCTGACTCGCATAATCTTGCGGTCAGAAAGGCAAGTTCACTCTTGCTCATATCTCTTGATTATCTTTAACAAAGTATTTGCAAATATACCGGTGGTATTATTATTATGATTGCATTAAAAAGCAAAGGTTCTACTTTTCTTGAATGAATATGACTAGTGGTTAGCAACCATGGTGGTTGTCGACCTAGGAAGGTGGGCAGTGGGACCATGGTAAGAGTATGGTGGAGGTCCCACTGTACCAGGAATGTTCACCTAGGACTAATAACCAATGTTGCCAGTGATTCTTGTGCCGTAAAATACGGTCAACCATAGGGTCTGGAATGGGACGGAAGAGTCAGCTGTATCTTTTCCCTCATGCATATCAACGGACACGCCGTTTCGGAGCAGTTGTCTCCTTGCGCGGAGCTTCGGGATGGGTGTATTCCCCCTAATGAATTCATGATTCTGGCGGTCTATGATGGATTGCGGCAACGACGGGGGTAGAGTGCCGAGGCCGGTGTTACCCAAGGAGCGCAACCGAAACTGGTGGGGGTAACTCATTGTCTAGGAAAGGCAAGTATGCCGAGGTCGGCAACTACCAAAGAGTAGACCGGCGAGGGTAGCGAACCGAAGCTGGAGCCGCAAAAGGGTGGGTATGCACGGTCACGGGAAGGAACAGTGATTGGCTCGGATCATTGGCTGGGCCCCACACAAAGGAAGTGTGGACGAGCATCGAACTCGGATATGCAACAAAGCCTTGATCTCTTATGGGTACAAGTGACCACCTCTGCAGAGTGAAAGAAAGTATCTGGATACTCCCTGTTCCGGGAAGGAGCTGTGAACACGGCAGGAAAGGAGCCCATCGAAGCTCTAATCAACCTGTGAAGGCTGACGGACATAGTTCTTCTGAATAAAAGCAACCTCTTGAAGAAATGTTTATGAAAACTTGCATTACCAAATGACTCTTGAGTCCAAGGCTGTAGCTAGTGCATAAAACATCTTATTCCCTATATGAACTTGCTGGGTAACGCTCGTTACTCACCCCACTCCCTTGTAACCCTTGCTTAGATTGGAGGCAACACAGGAGGCAACCTCGAGACACTAAAGATGAAGATGAAGTCCTCGAACAATCTCAGAACTATCAATGGAGTCAACGACTACGCCAAGCTTGGTGGAAAACTAGAATAGGAATAGAAGGGACCCAATTCCCTAATCCTAGAACCTCAGTAGCTAAGGTAGTTCTGTAGCAAGCCAACTGCATTAGTGAAGCTCTAGTTGAGTCTTCAATATATTATTCTCGTTTGTAGTCGCCAGGACTAAACCTCTACCTGTTGAGGAAGTTCTAAAGATCTTCTGTATGTTGTAAATTGTAATCCTATGCACCTACCTTGGACCTGCGATGTTTCTGTTGTACCACTCTGATCGATGTAATACTAGTGAGATGGTGTTTCATTGGTGTTATGTCAACGACTTGCATACTACACATGCAGTGGTATGCTGGGTCACCACACCAAAGGCGCAGGTCTCGCAATGAGGATGGCCGCGCAAGGCGCAACCAAGTAGCCGCAGGATACAAAAGGGGAGATGAGAATAGAGAGTACCAAGACAAAGGCAACCGCAGAAGAGGGAAGCCGAAATATTCTGACCCATCGGCAGAGGACATGCTCCACGGACCTTGCCGCATCCACTATGTGTACCTAGATGGCAAGAGGGTTCCCAATCATTTGATGAGAGATTGCAGGACGTTCCTAAGACTGCAAGACGCCATGGAATTAAGCCGAGGAGCATTGCGAGGAAACGCGACGCAGGACAGCGTAGCCACAGATCAAGGATATACTTAAGGACTCTAAAGGCGATGAACATCTCACTGGAATGGTTGAAGCCAACAGATTGCTCTTTTCACGGGATAGTACCAGGAAGCGCAAACCACCCCCTAGGGAAAATCAAACTCAACATTTGCTTCGGTGACAGCGGCAACTTCCGTAGAGAAAAGTTGGAATTCGAGGTGACGGACTGGCCCTCGCAGTACCACGCAATCCTAGGATGGCCAGCGTTTGCAAAGTTCATGGCTGTTCCTCATTACGCATACCTGGCACTCAAAATTCCAGGACCTAAAGGAGTCATCACAGTGAAGGGAAGCTTCGAAGTATTAAACACTTGCGACAAGGAATTTAATAGGATGGCGCAAACTTTTGGCATGACAGCTGAATATACAAGACTCAAAGGCGAAACTGATCATAATGTACAACCCGACGTCGGTCGATCCCTGCCAAATCAGGCTTTCAATGCAACCCAAGACTCTAAGAAAGTTTAGGTTCACCCCACGGACCCAACAAAGACCACCTCCATCACAGTAAACCTGGATCCCGCATAGGAAAGCAGGCTCGTCGAGTTCCTCTGTGAGCACTGGGAAATCTTCACCTGGTGTCCTTCAGACATGCCAGGGGTTCCCAGGGAACTCGTCGAGCACGCACTCAATGTGGATCCAAAAGCAAGATCAGTCAAGAAGCCTCTACGACGGTTTGACGAACCCATAAGGAAAGCAATAGCAGCTGAACTGCACAGGCTAGAAAACACAGGCTTTATTAGAGAAATCAAGACATCAACTTGGGTGTCTAACCAAGTAATTGTTCCAAAGAACAATATGGATGTACGTCGCGTATGTGTCGCTTACACATCCCTCAACAGATATTGTCCTAAGGATCCCTTTCCGCTACCTCGCATAGATCAAATAATTGACTCAACAGCGAGATGTGCAAGTCTTTCCTTTCTGGACGCATATTCAGGATATAATAAGATCAAATTGAAGAAAGAAGACGAAGAAAAAACAACTTTCATCGCACCATACGTCATCTTTTGTTACCAAGTCATGCCTTTTGGCCTGAAGAATGCATGAGCAACCTATCAACGGATGATGCAAAATTGCCTCGAAAGCCAAATAGGTCGCAACATCCAAGTCTACATCGGCGATGTGTTCATCACCACGAGAAAAGAGGAGTCTCTAATTAGTGACTTGAAGGAAACTTTTGACAACCTTGACAGGTACAAGCTAAAGCTCAACCCGACAAAATGTTCTTTTGGTGTTTTCGTAGGACAACTTTTGGGATTCTTGGTATCAGCAAGAGGAATAGAAGCAAACCCAGAGAAGATACAGGCAATATTAACAATGGGGAAACCAGCCAAACTGCACGAAGTACAACAGCTCACAGGACGCGTAGCAGCACTAAGTCGATTCGTCGCACGGCTAGGAGAAAAGGCTCTCCTGTTCTACGCACTCACGAAGAAATCGGATAAAAAGTTTGAGTGGACAGAAGAAGCAGATGCCGTGTTTTCGTAGCTGAAAAAAGTGCTTTCCACACCACCAGTGTTGGTTGTACCAAAAGAAAGGGAGCCACTATAATTATATGATACGTCTCAAACGTATCTATAATTTTTGATGCTCTATGCTCGTTTTTACACCATTTGCTTAGTGTTTCGTTACACTTCGTGGCGTTTTTATGCATTTTCCGGAACTAACCTATTAACGAGATGCCACAGTGTCAGTTCCCTGTTTTCTGCTATTTTTGTGTTTCAGAAAAGTTACACAGGAAATATTCTCGGAATTAGACGAAACAAAAGCCAGACATCCACAAATTTACTAAAGCTTCCAGAGAACAGAAGAGGAGATGGAGAGGGGCCACAGGTCGGCCACACAACAGGGTGGCGCGGCCCAGGCCCTGGCCACGCCCCCTATGTGTGAGGCCGCCTCGGTCCACTTCTAACGATGCCCCTTGGCCTATAAAGACCCCCCGACGGGAAAAACCTAAGTAACCCGATCAATTTTCTAGAAACACATCGCGATCCACCGCCATCATCGACCCGAGATCGAGAGGGTCCAGAAGCTCTTCCTGGCACCCTGCCGGAGAGGGGAATCGCCACCGGAGGTCTTCTTTATCGCCATGCTTGCCTTCGGCGCGATGAGTGAGTAGTCTACCTTGGACTATGGGTCCATAGCAGTAGCTAGATGGTTGTCTTCTCCACCATGTGCTTCATGTTTAGATCTCGTGAGCTGCTTTACATGATCGAGATCACCGTTATGTAATTCTACATGTTGTGTTTGTTGGGATCCGATGAATATTGGTGTTATGATTGAGTTGATGTGCTGAATATTATCTTATGTTATCTCCATGTTGTTTATGATCTTGCATGCTCTCCGTTGTTAGTAGCTATCTTGGCCGAGTAGATACTAGTGACTCCAAGAGGGGGTATTTATGCTCGATAGTTGGGTTCATGCCTCTATTTAATCTGGGGGAGTGACAGAACTCTAAGGTTGTAGATGTGCTGTTGCCACTAGGGAGAAAACAACATTCTTATGTCCAAGGGCATATGCTTTGTTTACATTACACACTTTGCTTAATGCAGTTATCTGTTGTTCGCAACTTAATACTTGTGGGGTTCTCGAATTGATTCCCCGCGGGTGGATTATTAGTCATAGATGCAGTTGGATGGCGGACTATGTATCTTGTTGTAATGCCCAGAGTAAATCTCATAGTGATCCTCTTGACATATGCACGTTATCTTTATTCTATCAATTGCCCAACTGTAATTTGTTTACCCAGTATGTGTTATTTTATCTTATGGAGAGACACCACTAGTGAACTGTGGACCCCGGTCCTATTTCCTTTATATTGCTATCACCTATTTACTTTACTCGCACTGTATACTTTACTCACATACTACTATTGCTTTCCACTCGATACGCTCGTTCCTTTGTTTACAGCAAACCAGTGAGATTGACAACCTCATCGTAAGTTGGGAACAAAGTACTTGGTTGTGTTGTGTGCAGGTTCCGCGTTGCTACTAGTTGAAGGCGTGTCAACAAGTGTCGTAAACGGCACCCTTGTTGGAGTGTCAGTAGGCTAGTCAGCATCACCTTCTGGAGTTTGGCGTTTTCCTGGATTCAACATACCTCGGTTTCTTTCTGAGGGAAAAGCTTGCTGCTGTACTCATCATACCTTCCTCTTGGGGTTCCCAACTGGACGGTGATTTACATTAACACACCGTGCCGCATCAAGACTCTTTTCTGGCGCCATTGCCGGGGAAAAATAAGACTTCTGCAAGGGGAGTATCGCACGCACATCCTTTACTTTGTTTTAAGTTTTGCTTTTACTTTATTTTTACTTGCATCATTTTATCAAAAACACAAAAAAATAGTATCCTTTTTAGTTGTTGCTTTATTACTTTTAGTTCATTATGTTGTTCCCTAAGTACGTTCTGGAGGACCTCTCAGTAGGTAGTGGTTCTATTATTAGGAAAAGTAACATCGAGGAGTTCTTTAATCACATTAGTATGCATAAAGATGTTGAGAAAAATTCTTTGGCTGAGCTTGCTCCTAGTTATGAAGTAGCTTCTGCTTATTTAGTTCACATGTTGGAAGCTAGGTTTGCTAGCCTTAATCCTTTTATGCAACACATGTTTCTTAAGCTTCATGATATTGAGGATCCCGAAAAGAAAGCTTTTATCTTGGAAACTTTGCGTATAGAATTTAGAGATGTTGCCATTGAATCTAGGAAAGTTTTTAAGCATTTTAATAAGCCTGGCTCGCCTGTAGAGGTTGTTGGTACAACCAATGAAGATTTCAGAGTACCAATACCTTGTAAACTTCTAGGAATTCATGATGCTTTGGAAAAGAATTTTAGTTGGATTTGTCCTGAAAATCTTTTTGATGAAAGTAGTGTACCAAAGCGTGATTACAAGGGATACTCAAAAACTCGTTTGGACACAATTCATTTCATTTCTTAAAAGACTCCTACAATTGATCTTAATACCTCTCTTGATATTACTTGATTCGCACTTTCTGCGCCTAGCTCAAAGGCGTTAAAGAAAAGCACTCTTGGGAGATAACCCAATGTTTTTACTTCCAGTTCTTTTTCTTTTATTTGAGTCTTGGAAGTTATTAATGTTGTAATAACCTCTCCTTATCATTTTTATTTCGTTGTTGTGCCAAGAGAAGCCTCTAATTTGAGTGAGGTAAGATTTGGGGATGTTGCTGTCCTGAAACAGATTTCGGTGCTGCACCGTAAAAATTCATGAAAATTCTCAGAATATCTTTTGGACCTGCGATTTCTTGTGCATATGCCCCAGGTTATATCCAAACTTTCATTAGTTTAACACTTTTTGATTTGAGCAACAAAAAACCCTCTAAAAATTCGACCTTTGTCAACTGTTCTGTTTTGACAGATTTCTGCCAATATTTGTGTTTGCCGCTCGATCGCTTTCTTTTTTAGTTCTTTTGATCACGGAACTTTTGGGGAAGCTGCTACAGTAGTATATACTTTATATGTGGTGGTTTTGAGTTCAAACCTGAAGCAAAAAGGGTTGATTCAATGTTATACTTACACTAATGTTGCTAATAGAATTGTGTTGAGTTTTGTATGAAGGAAGTTTTCAAGTGTAGGGATTGGAGAATGAGGAGATGAGTTGAAGAATGGACCAAATCTCAAGCTTGGGGATGCCCATGCACCCCAAGAAATATCCAAGAGGTACAAGCGTCAAAGCTTGGGGATGCCCCCGAGGCACCCCTTCTTCATCAGCAAAAATCAGGTCACCTTTCAACACACTATATTTTTATTGCTTCATGCACTATGCATTTTTCTTGGAGCGTCAGTTGTTTTAGTTTTCAGTTTTGTTTAGTTTTGTTTGCTGCAATAAATGGTTGGACCCCAATAAATTTCTTTTGGAGAAGTTGCCTTGCTTTTCATTTGCCAAGAACACTCCGTTTTTCACTCTTATCGTTTCAACGCGTGTTCTCTTTTTCTGCTACTGCATTTAGTTTTCTTTTTTTCGCCTTGATTTGTGTTCAGATCTTGTTATATCTTTGTATCAAGGTGTATTTTGACCTCTGGTCCATGTTGGTTTTCATCAAAAGAGTTGTTTAAAAAAGGTTCGAATGGTGTTGGAAAAGAGAAAAAGCTTTATGCAAAAAAGTGGTACAAGAAGGAGCTTGTGTAGACTGCGGCCTAGACTTTTGCATGTCGTGCTTGATGTCTTTTTGATAGTATGCTTAGTGGTTTTTCTGTAGCATGACTTGTCTCAAATGACTGAGATTGCTTAATGAGCCTTTGAAAAAAATCATGCTTTGTTTTAATTATTTGGAAGCATTATTTTGGTTTTCTCCTTGATGCTTTATTTGGGTTGACTTGGCGCATGCTCACACATGTTAGACTCATACAAAGTCGCCATAAGCCTCTATGATCATTTAGTTTTTTACTTTTGATGCCATCTTATGCTTCTTTTAATGTTGCTTTGTCGCTTTGCATGATTATGGCCGTTATTGCTCTCTTAGTTGGTCGCTCCCAGTCTTTTGCTGGCCCTCATTTTGTACTGAGTATGAGCTCTACTCGTGCATCCAACTCCTAAAAACCAAGTTGTTCCAATGTGTCTACCATACATACCTATTAGCAATCTGCTATTCCAAAGTACATTTGACTTGCTTTTATCTATCCTTCAAATTAAACTCTTTTTGGTGTTATGCGAAAATTGGTCAGTAAAGCTCTCACGAACCTGATGGCACACTTTACTTTTCTTGTTTTAAAATTTTGACATTGTGGCTCTCTTATGTTGAGTTGTTATGCTTGCAAGTTGTAAGTTGGAAATTAGCCCAGCCATGTCGTCATGGGGCAAGCTTTCAACATTGCACTATCTTTCATTTGAGTTGATATCATGATCTTTTGTTTATGGATACTCGCGATGTGAAATAAGTTGGGAATCTTGCGGGATCATGGAGTTTTTATATGTGTTAGGGAAACGCCTGGGCCGCTAATCTAAGCCATGCATAATTCATGGTGGAAATTTACAGCATGCCCATAGTGGACATTCGATGATGCATCTCACAATAAAAAGATATACCAATGGTAAATAAAAGAGATGTCGAGGTGTTCATTGTCTGTTTGTCTTGTCATTTTGATGTGGGCTTGTTCCATGTCATCGGGCAGGAGGTACCCCGTTGGCGGTTCTCGATGATACACATATATTTACAATGACAAGAGCCTGCTTGGGACTCTAAGTCGAGTAGCATGAGGTTTGGGTATTCGTACTTCACGGGACACGAGGTTTTCAACTTATGATTTGTCAAGCATATGCTTCATAATTGTACTCGCATTAACTCTAACCATTCAAGATGCCTATGATGGGGGCAATGAGAGCTCAACGCTAGTAAGTACCATAATTTTTAAAGGTTTATAAAACTCGCAATCACTGCTTCCCTCCGCGAAGGGCCTTTCTTTTACTTTTATGTTTAGTCACCATCTTCTATCTTTATGCACCGTCTAAGAGAGCATAGTTATCATTCTGAGTATAATGTGCATTGTCCCAAAGTTTTCATTGATTGATTCATGATGTTGGTTTCACTTGTTCTTAAATTATTTGTATCTAGTCGCCCTCTTAAACTTGAAGGTGTCCTATGCATTTATGTTTTGCTCTCTCATGAAGCACAAGCTGAAAACCATTTGTATGTTTTTCCTTATGATTTGAACACACGTTTGACTTTTATTGTTTCATTTTCATGATCTTTCGTTTGTGTTCTTTTTCATGTTATAACATGGTTGCTAAGTTTCTTCTATCAAGATTATATCTTTCATGCCCATGTTTTAAGTTCTTTGATCCCAGCGCACAACGCTTACATAGATGATCAAGATTGTGTAGATGCATGTCACCTCAAAAATTATTTCTTTGTTATCACTTAACTACTCGAGGACGAGCAGGAGTTAAGCTTGGGGATGCTGATACGTCTCAAACGTATCTATAATTTTTGATGCTCCATGCTCGTTTTTACACCATTTGTTTAGTGTTTTGTTACACTTCGTGGCGTTTTTATGCATTTTCCGGAACTAACCTATTAACGAGATGCCATAGTGCCAGTTCCCTGTTTTTTTGCTGTTTTGTGTTTCAGAAAAGTTACACAGGAAATATTCTCGAAATTGGACGAAACAAAACCAGACATCTAGAAATTTACCGAAGCTTCCAGAGAACCGAAGAGGAGACGGAGAGGGGCCACAGGCCGGCCACACAACAGGGTGGCGCGGCCCAGGCCCTGGCTGCGCCCCCTATTTGTGAGGCCGCCTCGGTCCACTTCTGACGATGCCCCTTCGCCTATAAAGACCCCCCAACGGGAAAAACCTAAGTAACCTGATCAATTTTCCAGAAACACATCGCGATCCACCGTCGTCGTCGACCCGTGATTGGGAGGGTCCAGAAGCTCTTCCCGGCACCCTGGCGGAGATGGGAATCACCACCAGAGGTCTTCTTCATCGCCATGCTTGCCTCCGGCGCGATGAGTGAGTAGTCTACCTTGGACTATGGGTCCATAGTAGTAGCTAGATGGTTGTCTTCTCCACCATGTGCTTCATGTTTAGATCTCGTGAGCTACTTTACATGATCGAGATCACCGTTATGTAATTCTACATGTTGTGTTTGTTGGGATCCGATGAATATTGGTGTTATGATTGAGTTGATGTGCTGAATATTATCTTATGTTAGCTCTATGTTGTTTATGATCTTGCGTGCTCTCCATTGTTAGTAGCTATCTTGGCCGAGTAGATACTAGTGACTCCAAGAGGGGGTATTTATGCTCGATAGTTGGGTTCATGCCTCTATTTAATCTGGGGGAGTGACAGAACTCTAAGGTTGTAGATGTGCTGTTGACACTAGGGAGAAAACAACATTCTTATGTCCAAGGGCATATGCTTTGTTTACATTACACACTTTGCTTAATGCAGTTATCTATTGTTCGCAACTTAATACTTTTGGGGTTCTCGGATTGATTCCCCGCGGGTGGATTATTAGTCATAGATGCAGTTGGATGACGGTCTATGTATCTTGTTGTAATGCCCAGAGTAAATCTCATAGTGATCCTCTCAACATATGGACGTTATCTTTATTCTATCAATTGCCCAACTGTAATTTGTTTACCTAGCATGTGTTATTTTATCTTATGGAGAGACACCACTAGTGAACTGTGGACCCCAGTCCTATTTCCTTTATATTTCTATCACATGTTTACTTTACTCGCACTGTTTACTTTACTCGCATACTACTATTGCTTTCCACTTGATACGCTCATTCCTTTGTTTACAGCAAACCGGTGAGATTGACAACCTCATCGTAAGTTGGGAACAAAGTACTTGGTTGTGTTGTGTGCAGGTTCCGCGTTGCTACTAGTTGAAGGCGTGTCAACAAGTGTCGTAAACGGCGCCCTTGTTGGAGTGTCAGTAGGCTAGTCAGCATCACGTTCTGGAGTTTGGCTTTTTCCTGGATTTGACATACATTGGTTTCTTTCTGAGGGAAAAGCTTGCTGCTGTACTCATCATACCTTCCTCTTGGGGTTCCCAACTGGACAGTGATTTACATTAACACACCGTGCCGCATCATTATACATCGTGGCCACCCATCAAGTGGTAAGCACGGTGCTAGTGGTCGAGCAAAGTGAAGAAGGGAAGGCGCATGGAGTCCAACGAACAGTATACTTCCGCAGCGAAGTCTTATCACCATCAAAACAACGTTATCCACATTACCAAAAGCTTGCATACAGCGTATTTACAACAGCACAAAAGTTGCGGCATTATTTTGCGGTGCATCCAATCATAGTGGTTAATGAAGCCCCACTATCAAATATACTGAACAACCCTGAAGCAACAGGACGTGTCTCCTTATGGGGAATAGAACTCTCCCCTCTGGACATCACGTATGAGAAAAGAAAATTCATTAAATCCTAGGTATTGCCAGACTTCACAGCAGAATGGCTAGAATTACAAAACACAAGACCACCCGACCTGTCAAGTGTTTGGACAATGTACTTCGATGGGTCGAAAAGGGTCCAAGGGGCAGGAGCAGGATCAGTCTTAATATCACCGCAAGGAGATATGCTAAACTATGTGCTAAGGATGAGTCTCTCACAAGCTTCCAACAACGAAGCCGAGTATGAGGCCCTGCTACATGGAATGAAGATGGCCAAAGCATGTGGAGCAACTCGACTAAAAATATTTGGGGACTCAAACCTCGTCGTCCAGCAAGTAATGAATCATTGTGACGCCATAAGCGACAACATGATGGCATATCGAAATTTGTATTACTACTGGGAAGGAACTTTCAATGGATGCAAAGTTTCACATATCATCAGAGTTAGCAATGAAGAAGCCGATAATCTAGCAAATATCGGGTCCCAATGCCTGCCCGTACCACCAGGAGTCTTTTGGGAGGAAATTATTGAGAGATCAATAAAGGGTGGCAAAATTTCGAGTTCAGGAGAGCCAAGCCAGCATGTAACATCACGCTCGGGGGATAGCAAGTCAGGAACAGAGAACACGAGAGAACCAGAGGAGGTCATGATCGTTGAAGTAACTTGGATGCAGCCATACTTAGGGGATGTTTGTTTGGGCTTTTTTCAGCTTTCCACTGAAAAAAGCAGGCAAATCGAAACAAACGGGGTGCTTTGGCTGTGGGCTTTTCCAAAGCCAAAGTCTGGACTACACTGCGCGAGCGAAGCACCTCAGACGTGCTTCCCGCAGCTTTGCCACTTAGAAGCGAAATGGTACACTACATTGCCCTTGTTGGTTTGCCTATTTACAAACAACTGCCACGGAGCCTTCTGCGTGTCTCATCGATCGAGCCAAAAGCTGTAGTTCAGAACTTAGCTGTCCGCTCGTGTAGTGATTGATTCCTGTCGTTCTGATTATTATATTTGGTTTGTTATTCTGACACACAAAAGTACTACACGCAGGAAGTTGGCAGTGGTACACGCGGAAAGAATACGTCCGACTATTTTTGGTGTATACGCAGCCGTAGTACACGCAGGCAAATATTTTTGTTACTCCCACTGTCTTAAAACAACATGCTCAACTTTATTTAGATAGGGTTATTTAGAGATGGTACATAAATTAGCAAATTAATTAGCGCAAATATACTTATTACTTTAAGGGTATTTTAGACAATTCAGTGGTTCACAGCCAGACAGCTAGCTAAGTTGCCAAACAGTCAAACTCAAAAAAGCAGCTTTTTTTACACAGCAACTTTCTCTGCACATCAGCTTTCCCTGCACAGCCAGCCAGCCACAGCCCAAACAAATAGGCCCTTAGCATACATGATGAATAAAACACTACCCGAAGATGCAGTCAAAGCGCATAGGATAATACGACGATCCAAAGCTTTCGTCGTACTCCAAGGAAAGTTGTATAAGAAAAGTATAACCGGCATATTGCAGCGATGCGTCACCCCTCAGGAAGGGCAAGTCATACTAAAAGATATCCACGCAGGAGTCTGCGGCCATCACGCCAGTAGCGCATGATTCTACTGGTTAACAGCAATCGAAGATGCAAAGGACATCGTTCAAAGGTGTGAGGCTTGTCAACGATTTGCGTCCCGACCTCACACACCAGCAGCAGAACTTCAGCCAATACCACTGTCATGGCCCTTTGCACAATGGGGTTTAGACATGGTAGGGAAATTGCACAAATCATGGCCAGGAGGGCGCATCTACATGTTGGTAGCAGTCGATAAATTCACCAAGTGGGTCGAGGCAGCCCAGTAACCACTCAAGATTCCACAGCAGCAATGAACTTCATCAAGTCGATAGTATTTCGCTTTGGAGTGCCACATAGTATCATCACAGACAATGGCACAAACTTCATGTCCAAAGAATTCAAAAATTATTGTGAGAGCATGGGGATTAAACTAAAGTTTACGTCTGTCACACATCCCAAGACAAACATGCAAGTGGAAAAAGCAAACGGCATAATATGCAATGGCATCAAAAAGAGGTTACTAGCGCCCCTGGAGAAAGCAAAGCATGCTTGGGTAGATGAGTTACTCTCCGTGCTTTGGAGTCTGAGAACTACGCCTAATGCAGCTACCCAAGAGACACCTTTCTTTCTGGTCCATGGTGCAGAAGCCGTGCTTCCAGTCGAGATTACTCATGAAGCCCCCAGAATTGTGGCTTATGATGAAACGACTTCTACCGAGGCACTTCAAGATGACGTTGATGCACTCGATGAAGCAAGAGATGTCGCGTTGGCCAGAGCTACATAATATCAGTAAAGTCTGTGAAATTATCACAGTACTCGAGTTTGCCCCTGCTCTTTCGTAGTGGGAGATCTAGTCTTACGACTCAAGCGGAACGGCCATGGCAAGTTAGAATCGCCATGGGTGGGACCTTACATAGTCACATAAGTCATACTAGGAGGAGCGTATCAGCTGCAAGATAAGAAGACAGGCAAAGACGAAAGTAACCCATGGAACGCAGAGTAACTTCAGTGTTTCTACGCATAGAAGGCATCACTGGCAAAAATCTACATCGGCAAGAGTAAAAACTTTGAGTTATGACCCTCTAAACCCAGAACATGAGGCCACAGGTCGGGTTTCTTGAGTCGACTCTACGATATGTGAAAGTATGTCAACATGTTCCGCTCGGGGGCTCCGACCCTCGAGTCGTTGTGATAAGCAGTATGAATATTATTGAGATCATGTTATCATGTTTTCTCATGAGTAATTATGGAGCTGTCTATGAAGTGAATTCAATAAATAAGTATATGATGAAAGTACGATTGACGGGTACATAAAAAGCACATCGATGCTCGAGTAACACCTCGGAATGTCTGTTCCCTTGGTCTTTTGTCAAACAAGAAAACATAAGCATTGTTCACATCAAATATTTATTACATAAGATGACCAAAGTACATGACAGAAAGATTACATCAAAAGCTGACAACATCTAATGAAAGTGCACTTCAGCTTCATACTTCCTCTGGCATTGTGTCCCGTCGAAGATCTTCACATCAAACTTCAACGTACCACAATGGTAGTTGAAGAGCATAAAAAAGCCTTGATGCAGGTCATGATCCTCTGCAAACTGGGGCCAGCCGCCCCTGAAGTACATCTCACCATTGCCGTCATAGTATACCTCCACCTCGTATGGATTTCTTCCACTAGATTCTTCTCGGAGGATGGCTTCACGGAGCTCGCGCCCGTCCATGAATTGAGTAAACTTTAAAGGAACATGCTGCTGCTCATGGTATTGAGCACCAGTGATACCAAAAAAAGAGAACACATTGGCAGGAGGAGGAAAAGGAGTACTATGGCACGCAGTGCTTGCATCCGCAGATTGGCCCGTAAGAAGAGCAGGAGGTTTTGGTTTATTCTTCCCAATGGATGACCAGGGCGCCGCTTCACCGGTGCGGAAGAAGATGAAACCACCATGGAAGCATCCTTGGGCTTGTTCTTGCTGCCACGCGGCCGACCATGCCCACGTTTCTCCACCACAGCACCGGTATCCAAATCGATAGCACCGGTGTCAACCATAAAAGGACCTGCTAATAGATCAACGAGCAAGCGCGGAAGAAACCCTAAGCAAGATTTGAGGGTGAACGATGCGGCGGAGGAGATCTGAAGTGGCAGGATTAGGCTTTTCCCTGGTGAAGGAGGGGCCCTTATTTATAAGTTACCTTTAACGGGCCTTTGCAAACTAAAGGTCCAAATAAATTACGGGCCTCAATGATTTCGTCAAAAAGAGATGAAAATAAGATGGTAGGAAAAAAACAATGGGAGGAAAAAGGTTTATTAAGTTTCAAAGAAGAAAAGCTGTGCAAAGGAAAAACAATAGTAATCCATCAAAGAATCCATTTGTAAACGAAAGTAAAAAATCCAAAAGCCCCTTGTCCCAGGTTGCTAGCACGAGCGACAACCGGAGGCGACTCCAAACCGTAGCAAAAAGCCACGCTCCCTTGCCTTCCTAACCGCAAGCGCCTGGCAACGGAATAGGGGCGTGCGTGCACCCTGGCGGAGCTCCTTCTCGCAGAGTAGCGCCATCTGTGGGTCGCAGTCTGCCAACCTCGGTGGGGCGGTGCGGCGGTGGGGATTCGGAGTGGTGGACAGTGGCATGGTGTTAGGAGGCTGCGCGAGCAACACACCCGCTGACAACGGTGCTCAGGCCTGATCAGGCCCAACCTGGGCCAGGTAGGCTATGACTGTGCACTACCTCTACGGCTCTACCTCAACTCCCTCCTCCCATTCCTCCCGGCCACCGCTGGCCGAGGACGTCGGACGAGCGAGCATGTGAGCAGTGGCCTTAGGGCGGTGGTTGCTCTGCTCTGCTCTGCCCTCACGGATCCCGGCGCCCGCCATTGCTTCCCAGCCATGGCCAGGCTACTGGCGCTGTGCTTTGGAGGTGTTGAAACGACCCTGACCGGACCTCCTCTTCGAGCACCAAGGGAAACCCTAGGTACGGCCTTCTGGACCAGGCAGTCGTGGCGTCTCGGTGCAGTTCCCCTCTTGAGGGTGTTGCTTTGGCTGCAAGTGGAGTATAGTGATGTTGCGGCTGGAGGTAGGCGATGTGTCGCTCTGGCGTAGGCTGCTACACAAAGCAAAAGACATCCGGGTGTAACATACGCCAGCGCCGTCACTTCCCCAACGAATGCTTCATCAGTTCCAGCTGGCCTAGCCTTCCACTCGTCAACTCTCTAGGAAGATGGCTATGAGATACATTGGCCTGGGCAGGCCTGGAGCTGCAATCATCCCTGGAGGCACCTGGCAACGGCGATGTTGCTATCCTGTTTCTCCAAGTCTTGACGCACCACCATTCTTGGTTAGAGGGAAGGTTGAACGAGGCCTAATGTCGTTGCGGTCTGTAGTTGAGGTCACCTTCTCACTTAGTTGTAGTTGCTTGGTGAGGATGGTCGTGTGTGTGTCCCTCCTTCTGGATGTTGTACCGCTATTATCTTCCTTTTCAATGAAATAAAACTGTCGGGGGGATGACCCCCGGTAGGGTCAAGAGACTAGAAAGATGCAAGGACTACGGTTGACTTTATGCCGGTTGACCAAGGAAGGGCCTGGCCGGAATATAAGAGCATCGGCCAGGCCGGCATATTTGTATATCCCGGCTGGTGTCCGGATATGTCGGTATAACCAGGATACTTATTGTGGAGTGCCGGCATATACATAGATATGCCGACCTAACTTGTATATTATCTCGTGCAGGAGCAGGGTGCCGGGTTACCCGACCTTCATAGGTCGATGGTCCGGCATATAGGTCCGGGATATGGCCAATGGTCATATCTGGGATACAGAAGTCAGCTAGGATGTCGTGTCCCTACAATCAAGGAGGAAGACATCCAAGCATGGAAGCAGTGTGGTGGCAGGGTGCACAGTGGAGGTCTACCTACCCTCACTGTGCACAAGTATAGCCCTTACCTCACAGAGGTAAGGTCACAGTTCAAGAGGTACAAGGTACATGGGTGTGGAGTCCCATCGAGAGCAATCAGGGAGAAAGTCCTGTTTGGGGTGTAGTTCGTGTCTTCTGGTCTCTTGTGACCGTTGTAACCCTGGCCACCACTATATAAGGTGGCATAGGGAGCCCTGGTAGAGGGTTAGTCTCTCGGTGTTCTTACACTTAGCAGTTCATCTTCCTCCTCTAGCAGAGAGCTTGGAAGCACCATTGTTGTATACTCCATCGATCCAAATACATATAACCAGTAGAGCAGGAGTAGGGGTGTTATCTCCTTATGAGAGCCCCGAACCTAGGTAGATCTATGTTCTTTCTGTCGTGCTCTTTAGCTCGGTCCCCTCTCCCGAATCCTCCAGCATCTAGTTCGGCCCCCATTTAAGCCATCCTATGGCATATGTTGTTTCACCACGACGACATTTGGCGCCCACCGTGGGGCTCATCGATATGCTGGGCGGAGTGTTTATTCGGACGGGGTCTGTGATAGCAGCTTCGAGAGTGCACGTGGTCTCTGGCCTCGTCCAGAGGCTAGGCTCGCTCAGCTTCGTCAGTGACAACGCTGGGTGTCTCGGCGGCCGGCCGTTCCCCAGGGATGGCCGGATCATGTCTTTCGGTTCCCACGAGGTGTATGTGGGGACTGAGAGAGTTTGCAGGGAAGAGGTGCTGGTGGCGGTGGATCCTCCATCGCATCGGCTGGCTCACGCTGGGCGTAGCGCTCGCTCAGTAGAGTCGGCCGAGGTGATGATGGCCGGCACATCAGTGCCGCTGGCAGATGGTGCCGGCAAGGCAGCAGCGGCAGGAGATACTCCCCCGGAGCCGCCGAAGGCCAAGAGGTCGGCACGTCCTCCGTTGGAGCGTGTCGAGAACCTGGCCGGCACTTCCGCTGTGCCGGCAAAAGGTCAGGTGCTTCTTCCCGTCATCGAGCGGCTTCTCGAGCCGGTGCGATCCGGCGATGATCCGGAGCAGACAAGGGAGGTCCTGGAGGGATCTCGCCAGGCCCTCATCGACGAGGCCCTGGCCATGCACCAGGAGCGCGAACGGTTTAACCGGCAACTCCGTGAGTATGAAGCAGCTCATTGTTTTACTCCTGTGGTAACCCGGCCTAGCCGGATAGAAGAGGTTAGAACTAGAGGTAGAGATCTTAACACTGAGCTAGGTAAAGATGCTAGAGCTAAAAGTCATACTGCAACTAGTACTGTGCCGAAGGTAATTTATAGCTCGCCAGTAAAGAACCTTAGAGCAGCAGCAGAGGTAGCTAAGGACTTATCTAATTTGTCCGGTGAAGCACTGCATGAGCAGCAAGCCCGGCTTAACCATCTTTTTTCTGAAGCTACTAAGCAGCAGGAGGCCTTTAAGAAGGCAAACCCAGGTGCCAGGGCATCACAGTACATTGCGTCGGTAGGAGGTGCCGGCGCAAGGTCGAAGGGCGAGGCTTCATCCCCGCATCCAAGTGCCCGGCGTGCCGGAAGTGTGACCTCTGGCCGCCGGGACAAACAGATCCAAGTGTATGATCCGGCAATTGCCAGAAAGCAGGCAATAGTTCAGAAGAGTACCGGTCAAGCTGACAAGTATGTCGGCGGCAAGAATGCTGGTCAGAATGTGCCGGCTGGGCATGGGGCAGTGTCGGTCGGTGGTGGCCGGAGTAACAGTGCAGCCCGGCGTCAGCAGCAGGGCGCCGGAGGTGCAGCACAGCAGCAAGGTGCAGGTCATCTGGGACATCGAGAGGATGATGGGAATTCCGCCCTTGTCAGGGCGGGATATCAGCAGCAGCATCAGCAAGGCCGGCACAGTGAGCAGTATCAGCCGGAGCAGCAGCAGGAGAAAGTGATCGCGGGCCCAATTGCATCCCGGCTAGGACCTCGGTCCTTAGCAGCAAGTGATGCGCGCTTCAAGCTGGACAGGATTCACCAATCGGAGTTGGTGGAAAGGCAAGGAGCTCCGGGTCCTATGTGCTTTGGACCCCGGATTATGGGTGAGCCGGTACCTTACTACTTCCAGCTCGCGCGTGGCGCGAGGACATATAACGGCAGTACAAAGCCGGAAGATTGGTTGGAGGATTACTCCACCACAGTGAACATTGCCGGAGGAAACCTCAGATGGGCGGTACGATATGTGCCGCAAATGCTAGAAGGACTAGCCAGGATATGGCTGAACAATCTGCCGGCCGGAAGTATCAACGGCTGGGTTGATTTTGAAGAGCAGTTTGTGTCAAACTTCACCAGTACATATAAGAGGCCGAACCGTCCTTAGCAGCTGGCTAACTGCCGGAGGGAGTGAATGAGACCGACCGTGACTACCTGACCAGGTGGTGCACATTGCGCAATTCCTGCGAAGGAGTTGTGGAGCAGCAGGCCATCATGTGGTTCGCTCATGGGTGCCGGCATGGCACCATGTTGTGGCAAAAGCTTCAGAGGGAAATGCCGGCCACGTTGGCCGAAACAATCAAGATTGCCGATAGTTATGCTCTGGGAGACCCCATGCAGCCCACCCTTGATTCACAAGGACAGGGGCAGACTCAGGGGAACACCATCATCGCCGGGAGACCAGGGCAATACTATCGCTCTGACAACCGGAACAAAAGAAGAGATGAAAGGCCGGATTACCGGTATGGAGCGGCACAAGTAGCTGCTGTGGAGGAAGAGCAAGAGGGCGCCGGCAGTAGCCAGCGTCCGAGATATGAGGGCAATCAGCAGCCGCAGCAGCAAGCGCAGCCCTTCCAGAAGAAGAATGTCTGGATCAACAAGAATGCCGACGGAGCCGCCGGACAGAAGAAGCAGTGGCCGAAGTATACAGTGGGTTTGGCCATGGACAAACCTTGTGTGTTTCACACATTCCAGCCGGGTAAGCTAGCGAATCATTTGACCAGAAACTGTTCATGGCTGGACGACATATTAGCAGGTCGTGCAGGTCCCTGGGGACCGGCTAGACCACCTGTCCCGGCAGCCCCATCGCCGTTGACAGGTGCCAACACAATTGCAGTCCCGCCCAGGCCGGTTAATCCCGGGAATCAGAGCAATGCCGGAAGTGCCGGCGTAAATCAAGTAGATCAGAGCTATAACCCGGAACACTATGCCGGAGGCCCAGCAGCAGGCCGGAATGAGTACAAGGAGCATGATCAGAGCTACATGGTCTTTGAGACCGAAAGAACAGACAAGCAGAGCTTGTACCGGCGGTGTTTGGAGGTAAATGCCGTTATGTCGGCAGTACCGAAGCTAATGTACTGGTCTGACCAGGCCATTGGCTGGGACAGGGCAGATCATCCCAGGATCATGCCGAACCCCAGCGGGTATGCTCTGGTGATGGATCCGACATTCGTCGGGCCGGCTAATAACGTGAGATTCAGCAAGGTCCTCATTGACAATGGAAGCAGCATCAACATCATGTACCGAGATACGATGCAGAAGCTGGGAATCAAGGAGAATATGTTGGAGCCAAGCAAGACCACATTCCACGGCATTGTGCCGGGACTTTCGTGTGCGCCGATGGGCAAGATCCGGATGGATGTCATGTTTGGCAGCCGGGATAACTGCAGGGTGGAGAACCTCATGTTTGAGGTGGTGGATCTGGAAAGCCCCTACCATGCCTTGCTGGGTAGGCCGGCACTGGCAAAGTTCATGGCCTCTACGCATGTTGCATACCTAAAGATGAAAATGCCGGGGCCCAAGGGAGTGATCACCATCATTGGTGATTATAAGCGCTCGATAGCGTGTGCAACAGCCGGGTCTAACCTGGCCGAAACTCTGATCATTGCAGAGGAAAGGAAGAGGCTCAAGCGAGCCGTGGAAATTGCTGAGACGGTCGTGGCCAGCAAATCTATGCCGGGCATGGCAAATCCCGGTGGCAGTGCTTCTTTCCAAGTGGGCAAGGAAGTCAAAAAGGTGCCTCTGGATGAAGTTTTCGCGGAGCGCCATGCCCTCATCGGGGCAGGTTTGGACCCCAAATAGGAAGTCGTGCTCATCAGCTTCCTCCGTGAGAATCGGGATATCTTTGCATGGTCTACTTCGGACTTGCAAGGTGTGCCGAGGGAGCTGGCTGAGCACGCATTGCATGTGAGACCAGATGCTAAGCCGGTGAAGCAACCGCTCCGGCGGAATGCAGGTGACAGAAGGAAAGCCATTTGGGACGAAGTGGCTAGGCTCCTAACCTCCGGCTTTATCAAAGAAGTGCTTCATCCGGATTGGGTGTCTAATCCAGTTTTGGTGGAAAAGAAGAAGGAGGAGCCCGCCATAGTGAAAATATGGCGGATGTGTGTTGATTACACCAACTTGAACAAGGCATGCCCTAAAGATCCATTCCCGCTCCCTCGGATCGATCAAGTGATTGATTCCACAGCTGGATGTGAACTCCTGTCATTTGTAGATGCCTATTCTGGTTTCCACCAGATCCCTTTGTATGAGCCGGATCAAATAAAGACATCCTTTATTACCCCGTACGGGGCTTATTGCTATCTCACTATGCCGTTCGGTTTAAGAAATGCCGGCGCAACTTACCAAAGGTGCATGCAAAAGTGTTTGCACGATCAGATAGATAAAAATGTGCAGGTATATGTCGACGATGTCGTCATAAAGACCAAGGAGAGCGAGACTCTCGTAGATGATCTCCGGGAAACCTTTGCAAACTTGAGGAGATTCCGGATGAAGTTAAATCCGGCTAAATGTACCTTTGGTGTGCCGGCAGGCAAATTGCTCGGTTTCCTGGTTTCCAGCCGGGGTATTGAGGTAAATCCCGGCAAGATTCGTGCTATAGAAAGAATGAAGCCGCCGACAGATTTGAAGGAAGTTCAGAAGTTCGCAGGGTGCCTCGCATCCCTGAGCCGTTTCATAAGCCGGCTGGGCGAGAAAGCTTTGCCGTTATATCAGTTGATGAAGAAGTCCGACACATTTGTCTGGACAACGCAAGCAGATGCAGCTTTCAAGGAATTGAAACAGATGTTGTCAACAGCGCCGGTATTAGCGTCTCTGATGCCCCGTGAGCCGATGTTGCTCTATATAGCGGCAAACAACAGGGTCGTCAGCGCTGTGGTGGTAGTAGAGCGAGAGGAAGGAGGCAAAACCGTGCAGCGGCCGGTATATTATCTGAGTGAAGTCCTCTCCACCTCAAAGCAAAACTACCCCCACTATCAGAAGATGACTTATGGTGTCTATATGGCGGCCAAGAAGCTCAAGCATTATTTCCAAGAGCATCCAATCCGGGTAGTGGCCGAGGCTCCTATCTCAGAAATCATAAGTAACAAAGACGCCAGTGGCAGAGTAGCCAAGTGGGCGATAGAGTTGTCGCCATATACTCCACAATATGATAAGAGGGATACAATCAAGTCCCAGGTGTTGGCTGACTTCTTCATTGACTGGGCCGAGATACAATATGAGCCACCATTGCCAGATGCAAATTATTGGAGGATGCATTTCGATGGGTCCAAGACAATACATGGCCTGGGTGCCGGCATAGTTCTCAGTTCACCAAAGAATGACCAATTGAGATATGTCCTGCAGATTCATTTTGCAGCATCAAATAATATGGCGGAATATGAGGCACTTGTCCATGGCCTGAAAGTGTCTAAGGACATAGGAATTCGCCGGATTATGTGTTTCGGTGATTCCGACTTAGTGATTCAGCAGTGTTCCGGAATATGGGATGCTCATGATGCAAACATGGGATCCTACCGTTTCCTGGTACAGCAGTTGAGCGGTTACTTCGAAGGTTGTGAGTTCCGGCATGTTCTCCGGGCTCAGAACGATGCAGCCGATGCATTGTCCAAGCTGGGATCATCCGGAGATTCAATCCCGCCCGGCATTTCGTTGGAGCATCTGAGAAAGCCGTCAATCAAGCCCTCGCCGGAGTCATCTTCCATTTATGTCCCGCTGAGTCCGGAGGATGCAGTTCCAATGGACATAGATGCCGGAGCCAGGTCAGATAACCCGGGGATTAATTCCTCAGTCTCGGGGACTGGGCCGGCATATGCGGTGAGTGCAGTATTCCGGAGCAGAGCTAAGGGCAAGGGTAAAATGTACCAAGAGGTTGTGCCGGTATACCCGGGGACTGCTCCGGCATACCCGGGGACTGATCCCTCAGTCTCGGGGACTTCGCAGCCCATGGAAATCGATTATGTGTCGGTCGAAATGATGGAGATAGATCAGACAGTGTTCACTGTCAGGGAAGTGCCCTCATGGGCACGTCCAATTATGGATTTCCTGATGAATGGCCAAGCGCCGGCGGATGAAAATGAAGCCCGCCGGGTTATAAGGAGGTCCAAAGGTTATACCATCATAAACAAGGAAATGTACAAAAGAAGTGTCACCGGAGTATTGCAGAGATGTGTCGAATCCGCGGAAGGCCTGGAGATGCTCCGGGAAATTCATCAGGGGGAGTGTGGTCACCACGCTTCATCCAGAGCATTGGTGGCAAAGGTATTCCGGCATGGGTTTTATTGGCCGACGGCACTGCAAGAAGCAGAAGACTTGGTCCGGAAATGCAATGGGTGTCAGAGATATGCCCATCAGATTCATCAACCGGCATCTGCCTTGAAGACTATCCCGATAACCTGGCCCTTTGCTGTTTGGGGCCTGGATATGGTCGGGGCTTTTAAGCCGGCCAGAGGAAAAATGACCCATATCCTGGTCATGGTGGACAAGTTCACCAAATGGATTGAAGTGAAGCCCATAAGCAAGTGTGATGGTCACACAGCAGTGAAATTCTTGAAAGATATAATCTTGAGATATGGTGTTCCCCATGGCATCATCACTGACAATGGGTCGAACTTTGCCCAAGTACCATTTGCCAGATTTTGTGAGGAAGTGGGAATCCGGCTGGACATAGCGTCGGTCGCTCACCCTTGTGCCAATGGCCAAGTAGAGAGGTCAAATGGACTAGTGTTGTCCGGCATAAAACCCCGGCTGATGGAGCCACTGGAGAAAACTCCGGGATGTTGGCTAGATGAATTGCCAACAGTGCTTTGGAGTTTAAGGACAACTCCGAATAGGTCAACAGGCTACACACCATTTTTCCTGGTGTATGGAGCAGAAGCTGTGCTTCCAACAGATGTAATACATGATGCACCAAGAGTAGTGCTATATACTGAGGAAGAGGCTAAAGAAGCCAGGGAAAATGATGTGGATCTGCTAGAGGAAGCAAGAGATATAACTCTGTCAAGAACAACAGTATATCAGCAGAACCTCAGACGCTATCATGCGCAGAAGGTAAATCCAAGGAGATTCCAAGAGGGAGATCTAGTACTCCGGCTAAGGCAAGGAACAGAAGGCCGGCATAAGTTAACTCCTCCATGGGAGGGGCCATTCATTGTGAGCCGAGCTCTGCACAATGATGCCTATTATCTTATAGATGCGCAGGCCCCCAAGAAGGACAAGGTGGACAGGTCCGGAGAAGAAACCAAGAGACCATGGAACATAGCTCTACTCCGCCCCTTTTACTCCTGAGCAGCACAATGTATGTATTTCCATATTTTGCTTTGTGTGCCGGCGCTTTATGCCGGCCCAAGACTAATGAATGAAGTGTCGGCATCCCAAAAAGATCGGGCACTGCCTCCGAGATATATAGTTGCCTATCTTTCATTTTATTTATATGCCGGCTGGCTTGATTTGAGTGTTTCCTATGTCGGCCTAGTAATGTGTCGGCACCAAAGGCCGCTCTTCGACTCAGCTGCTGTCCGAAACCCGGCTTCATGGCTAGCAAGAGTAGATGCCGGAGATTGTCGACACATGGAAAACGGCTAAGGAAATGTAAAGCAAGTGAACCGGCATTATGTTGTTGCTAGGAATAAAACTTGAAGTGTCGGGTGGTTTGAAGTCTAAGTTTCAAAGTTTAAGTACTGTATGTTTAATGAAGCAACCTTGAGACTCATACGTCGAAAGCCAAATAAGGTAGACAAGTAGCCAAGGTTGTGAAATTGAGGAAACAGGAAAACAAACTCGGTGACTTAGCCAAAGATGATCCGGCATTGATAACAAGCAAACCGAGATAAAACTTGTTCAGGTAGCAAACCACAGGAAATTAAACGTATATCTTACAGTTGCACCCGACATTCCGGGGATCTGATAAAGCTTAAAGTTTTTTGTGCTGCAAAGTCAAGGAGCAGGGGCAGAAGCAGAGCCGCCGGCTGGTGGAGCTGTAGCAGTAGAGGTGTCGGCTTCAGGAGTGCCGGACCCAGCAGATGGAATGGAGCCATCACCTCCGCCCGGGGCAGATCCCTGTTCCGGGGCGTCGGTGTCGGCCTCTTCGGCTTCCTCTTCATCTTGGCTGGAGTCGGAGCCCTCAGCAGCAGCAGATGCCCCGGCGTCGTCCTTCTTCTCTGGCTCGCGGATGTCCCGGACGAAGGCGTCGGTGTCGGCATAGTCCACATAGCCGTGGGCCAACTCCCGCCGATGCCGGATGTGTTCCGGATCCGTGGTCCAGATGGATCCTTCGCGCACAGTGCGCAAAGTCTCCAAGTCAGCTTTTTCATACCAGGACAAGAAGTAGCTGAGAGCTTCGTCAGCTCCAACCCTCGCACCGGAATCTCGCCATTCCCGGAGGCGAACCTTGGCAAGCTGCAGGTCATTTCCGAGATCAACAGGATCAGTGGGCGTCCTTTGTCCCGGCCAGAGGGCAGAGAATGCCTCCTGGGCGCCATAAAAGAGTTCTTCGGTGTAGAGCGTCATGGCGTTCTTCCGGGATTGCAGAGCCAGCAGCTGCTCCGACATGTCCCAGTTGGCCGAGTCAACCGGAACACCCCGGTTCTCTCGATCCAACTGCAGAGCCCTCTCAACGTCTTCGACGGAAGTGGGGAACATGTCTGAGAAAAATAAATGATGTTAGCAAAAGGAGAATATGTCGGCATAGAGGGTATGTCGGAAGAGAGCATGATATGACGGGCAGGATAAGGAAAAAGGATTTGAAGCTTACTGGCGAGGTCAGCATTGAGCTGTGCGACTGTGACTTCCCATTTTGTCGCTTGCTCCTTTAAGCTGGACAGTTCGGCATGGGCAGTGGAGGCATCAGTCTCGGAAGCAACGAGCAAGTCCTGGGTCTTCTTCAGTTGGCCCTCCTTCTGTTCCTTCTCGTCCAGAAGCTCGGTGATCCGGCCCTTCAGCTGCTCTATCTCGGCCTTGTGAGCGGCATCCCGGTCGTCCAGTTGCTTGGCCACATCCACTGAGGACATACAGTCCTGGTGGCGTGCTTCCAGTCCAGCTTTCTCATCTGAAAAGATTTGAAGTCAAAATAATGTGAAGATAGAAAACAATGGCAAGAGTTAAAGGATTTGAAGTACAACGGAAGAGATAAAAGATCTCCAGGAATCCGGCATACCTGTCAGCTCCTTCACCCTCTTAAGAAGCTCGGCGACTTGTTCTTCAGTGCCAGCTGAGGAATGTCGGCACAAGGTTATGTGTCGGCAGGAATAGTATTGCAAAGTAAAAAGAGGAAAGGTATCCGACATACAGCGGTATGTCGGCGAAGTTTACCTCTCTGGGACAGCTCCAGCCGAAGCTTGCTATGCTCGTCGGATAACTTCCGATGCTCGCATACCAGGTCATGATACATGTCGGCCCGTGTGTTGTTCATGCGCTGCAAAAGTGTTAGGATTTGGAATATCAGCAGAGAAACTTAGCATATCAGTTAAAGTTGAAGATTCTATCAAGTGATCACTCTTTGGGAGACCCGGCACAGGTGCTGCGCACCTATCCCGGCTCTCGGTGACTAGGATTTGAAGCTCGGATTGAGCTTATATCTCGGTCAAGAGGATTTGAAAAATAATTAAAGGTGAAATAGGTAAAGACCCAGCACAGGTGCTGCGCACCTATCCCGGCTCTCAGTGACTAGGATTTGAAGCTCGGATCGAGCTCATATGTCGGCAGTTAATTCGAGAACAGCTAACTACAAGAGTATTGGAAAATCCCGGATGTCCGTATCCCAGACATCCGACATTTTCGGGGACTGGGGATATGTGTATAGGTAGAGAAGACTTACGTTGGTGGCATCGGCCAATTGGTGAAGTCTTTGCTGGAGGCTGAGGAGCTCGCAGGCAATCGGAAGGGGCTTCGCGGCCAGGATATCTGAGGGATTGCCAGTGGCCGAGGCTTCGGCCATCTTCTTGCTCCTGGAATCCGCTGTGTCCATGTTGCCGGCGTCATTCCACCTGGCACAGTGCTCCTTGAGAGACCCAAGGCTCTGATCACTTTTCGTCACCAGGGGGACGATGCCCTCAAGTTCTGGCGTGTCGAAGAAGTTGCGCCGGTAGCCAGGCCGGGTTGCTGCCCTGCCAAGATGCAGGGCCAGGGCAGAGCTGGTCCGGGATGCCGCTTTAGAAGGAGCAGTGGCGGCGGCTGGTGTGCCGGACTTGGTCGGCTGGAACTTGAGAGTCCCGGACTTGACCGGGGCAGTGGTCTTGGCCGGGGCAGAGGTCCTGGTCGGGGCAGCAGGCTTGGCCGGGGCAGGAGCCTTCTCAGAGGATGGAGTCTTGGGGGCAGGTTGTTCCGGCACGGCCGGTGCAGCTTGGCCAGCAGAGGCGGGTTCCGGAATAGTCCGGACTTCCGGCACGGCCGGGCCTTTTCCTTTGTCATCTATGCCGGCGCTATTATTGCTTGCGCCGGCATCTTCGGTTGTGCCGGCGTCGCTGGTGGGCGCGCTGGAGTCTGGGGTTTCTTGGTGGGCTCCGGTGTCCATGTGGACATCAGAAGCCGAGGGTTCCTGTTGAGCCCCCGAGTCCATATGAACGTTGGGGGCAGAGATATCTTGTTCCGGCGGAGGAACGTCCTTCGCCGGGGAGGTGGTCTTGTCAGGCGCAGGCGAAGATGCCGGCGCCGGTGAGGTAGTATGGCTTGCTGAAGGTATGTCAGGGGTGGCAGTGGTCACCGGCTTTTCAATGTTGGGGCTAGCACTTGTGCTGGAAGCATGTTCCGGCGCAAGAGGAGCCCTGAAAGAGAGAAAATGCTAAATTAGTAATCAAAGCAAGAGATATGTCGGAGGCAATACAAGGAAAAGAAACTTACCCCGCGACAATAGGCCTCCGTTTCTTCGGAATAGGCACGCCAACCTTCTGCCTCTTCTGTTGCTGAGGTGTGTCGGGTTGGGGCTTCACGCCTCGCTTCCGGCCGGAACGTCCACCGGTGGAAGGAGGTCCCTGGTTCAGAGGGGCGGCGTCGACGACCATATCGTCCGGGATAGCTGAGGACGGCATAGGATAAGCAAAAGGTACAGAAGGAAAGGCATATGCAAGTGGCATCGGGTCATAATACGTCAGGATCTCCTCGTCAGATTCACCCTCACTCCGGCCTTGAGTGAAATGCCGGGATGAAGAGGCCTTACCCGCGGCAGCGGCAGCACGGCTGTTCCGGGGCAACTCGTCCCAATGGTCCGGATCTTCAACATCCGCAGCAGTGCGGTCTGCCGCAATCTTGATCCGGGAGTTCTCCATACCCTGGAAGCTGAACTTCTGCATAATGCAAAGTAAATTGGTCAGAAGCAAGGAATATGCCGGTGCAAGAAGTATGTCGGATCAGGCATGATATATGTCGATAAATAGATATGTGTCGGCTTAAGTATCTATATGCCGGGTAAAGGAGTATTTGTTGGCCGAGGTGTTTACCGTTGGGGCGGGCCTATCCCGGCTATATGGTTCTAGCCCCCAGGCAAAGGTGGCCTGAGAGGACTTGCAGACGTCCTTGATCCGCCGCAGAATGTCGGCCGGAGTCAGCTCATGTGTGGAATGCCGGGTGGGGTCCATGGGCCCGCTCATCTGGCAGATCTTGTGCGACCGGCGCTGCAGAGGGGAGACACGCCGGCTAATAAAGCATGCCACCAGATCTTGAGGGGTAAGGCCGGCATCCCGGAGCTCGCCCTTAACCCGGTGGAGCGCGTTCACCGGCATCACCGAGTTCTTCGGGTTGTAAGTCCAATTCTTCATAGCCAAGGGTGGCTCGTCCACAAATGGCGGCAGGTTGAGCAGATCCTCGTCGGTGGTGTTCTTGACGTAGAAGAAGCTTTTCTGCCACTTCTTGCAAGACTCAAGGAGCTCCACCTTGGGGAAGTCCGAGCCCTTCCGGGACATGATGGTGGCCGCGCCGCATAGGGTCATGGGGCGGTCCTTCTTCTCCTGGGCCGTTTCCTGCGGCTCATCCTTGCTCCGGGGCGGCTCTTGGACGACTTGTTTCCGGAGTTGAAAGTACTTTGCCCAGCCTTGGGAGAGGGGCTCTATGCCGGCGTAGCCTTCGCAAAAAGCAGCGAAGGCGGAGAGGATCATCACGGCATTGGCCGGGATATGATGAGGTTGTAGATCGTAAGTGTCGAGGACGTCCTGGAAGAAGTCCGACGCCGGCAGGCCGAAACCCCGCTCGAAGTGGGCGATGAAGACGACGCGTTCGCCGGGTTCGGGTGCCGGCGCAGTCTCTCCCGCCGGTAGCCGGCATGCAACTCCCTCCGGCACTCTCCTGGTGGAGGTGACCCAAGATATGTCGGCCGGAGTGACCTCCGACCCCTCCCAGCCGGAGCGTCCTTGGGCCCGGGCCGAGTTATCTTCCTCCGAGGCCGAGGTACCCGTCATGCTTGAAGATGCCATCTTAATGGCCGGGACAAGGCGTGAGAGCCGGAGTCCCGTGATGTTAATCCTATCAAGGCCGGAGAAAAGAGGGAGGTTAGTCTCTCCGGCATACAGCTCTCACCAATGTTAGCAGAACTAGAAGATCTACCGAGGCAGTTAAAACCGGAAATAAATGTGGATATAATTCCCACGGAAGAACAGCGGTGTACTCCAAAGGGATATCACTGGCAATGCTAAATCGAGTCAAAGAGACATCAAGCAGAGAAGCTACCACAGATTCAAGCTAGCAGGGCTATCGTGGTATAGCTACAGAGAGGCAGGAGGGATGAAGAACAAGAACAGAGAAAGAGAAGCTCACCGAAGCTTGGCCGGCGGCGGTGGAACGGCGGCGAGCGTGCAGAGGAAGATCCGATCTCTCAGCAATGTCGCAGAGAGGAGCGGCGGCGTCGTCGACGATGACGCCGGACGTCGGCAAGCGGAGGCGCCGGCGTGCAGGTGGGCGACGGCGGCGGCTTTCCTTCTCGGTTTCTTGGTCCGGCGGCGAAGCGCAAGGGGCAGAGGATCTGAGGAAGACGAAGACTGTGTGGGGGTAAAAAGAGCAAGTTACCCCCACCCCGTATTTATACCGAGGAGGCCAGTCGTGGGGGTCGTGGGGAGTGTTCCACTACCACGACCGTTTCTGCGGTGAGTCGCCACGTGGCGGCACGGAGTGGGGCGGCGGTTCCTGTAACCGTGCCACTAGGCAATGATGGCAGGGAGTAAATGCATTGTGAACCGTCACATCGTGTGTGACCGTTCGAGATGACAGGACGGTTCCAAGTTTCGATGCAAACTGTCAGGCGTGGCTTCTCGAGGAAGTATCATCTATATGCCGGCTTGGCTGCCCGGAGAATAAGTTCCGACCGGAATATCCTCAGGGCCGGCCGGATTAACTTTTGGAGAAGGAACAGTGGCCGGTATATGGGTGTATGTCCCGGCATATAATCTGATAGTCGGGATATAACGGAGAGCCGGGTTATAATGAGAAGAGGATATGTTGAACCTGCCAAGGCCCCTCAGTCAAGACTGGGGGACCTCGACAGCTTCGGGGACTAATGTCGGGGGGGATGACCCCCGGTAGGGTCAAGAGACTAGAAAGATGCAAGGACTACGGTTGACTTTATGCCGGTTGACCAAGGAAGGGCCTGGCCGGAATATAAGAGCATCGGCCAGGCCGGCATATTTGTATATCCCGGCTGGTGTCCGGATATGTCGGTATAACCGGGATACTTATTGTGGAGTGCCGGCATATACATAGATATGTCGGCCTAACTTGTATATTATCTCGTGCAGGAGCAGGGTGCCGGGTTACCCGACCTTCATAGGTCGATGGTCCGGCATATAGGTCCGGGATATGGCCAACGGTCATATCCGGGATACAGAAGTCAGCTAGGATGTCGTGTCCCTACAATCAAGGAGGAAGACATCCAAGCATGGAAGCAGTGTGGTGGCAGGGTGCACAGTGGAGGTCTACCTACCCTCACTGTGCACAAGTACAGCCCTTACCTCACAGAGGTAAGGTCACAGTTCAAGAGGTACACGGTACAGGGGTGTGGAGTCCCATTGAGAGCAATCAGGGAGAAAGTCCTGTTTGGGGTGTAGTTCGTGTCTTCTGGTCTCTTGTGACCGTTGTAACCCTGGCCACCACTATATAAGGTGGCATAGGGAGCCCTGGTAGAGGGTTAGTCTCTCGGTGTTCTTACACTTAGCAGTTCATCTTCCTCCTCTAGCAGAGAGCTTGGAAGCACCATTGTTGTATACTCCACCGATCCAAATACATATAACCAGTAGAGCAGGAGTAGGGGTGTTATCTCCTTACGAGAGCCCCGAACCTGGGTAGATCCGTGTTCCTTTCTGTCGTGCTCTTTAGCTCGTTCCCCTCTCCCGAATCCTCCAGCATCTAGTTCGGCCCCCATTTAAGCCATCCTATGGCATATGTTGTTTCACCACGACGACAAAAACACAAATAAATACTTAATTCTTATGCACAAATTTGGCTTTAATATTTTGTACTACATCTTAACCTATATTATCAATTCATCAAGCACTTCGTGGGCATAAATCAAAAATTATATATAGTTCAAGCTATCCAGAAAGAACAATAACAACATTAAGAATATTCTCTCCTCAATCGGATAAGGATTGGGAGAAACTCACCCTGGCATATTAACACCATCCTTCGATCGATGTGCATGTTGCTCCCCAAGCCCATGGTCTTGCTCGCTGCGTCCACACCTGTGGCACCACACGCTGCGCTCCTCATCCCGGATGCCCCAAGGCTCTATTTGAACCAAGAACTTGAGCAAGTAAACTAATAGCTCTAACTTCAGAAAACACTAAAATCCAAAAAATAATTGGGATAACATCAATAATTCCTTATTGTCAAAGTATTTGCTCTCTGGTTATAAACAGAAGAACATATATCATGCAAAGTAGGACGGGATTTAACTAACTTTATGTAACTAATATGTTTAGTGCAATACCTGAAATAACTTCCTGCCAACCAAATCCAAGCCTTCCACGTCACACCTCGGCATATGCAAAACTTTTAGGAAAGAATGTAAGGATTTTTGAGCCCATACTTCTTAGAATAGTACACTGCATTTAAATTGTTTTAGGAAAATTCTAGCATCCTAAATAACCAGTGAAATTATAGCTTTTAGGCATTTCTGGTTTCTACTCAGCCCCACCTATCATGTTTGCTTCAGTTTTCTGCTCCTTGATATTTCATCCGATCATAAAGGGATAAAGTATCAAAAACTTGGGAATCGATGTACAACCGCATTTACTATATTAATTGCACGATCATATGCTGAGGTAGTCTGTTTTAACACAAGAAATTCTTCCCAACATTAAATACAACAGACTATGCTCAATACCCTAAAAATGAGGGGCGAAGAATAAGCACTAGTGTCAAACTAACACATTGGAGCGATGTGTGTAAGCTACTACTAATTTACAAACATTAAATATCTTAAGTAACAACAGTACTAACATTGAGGCTGTGGTTCCCAGCCAATACACTACAGCTACCTGCACAAGGTACTACTACTTTACGAACCTGTAGCACATGGGGTTATTTATAAAGTTGTTAAGTTCTACCTTAAGTGAAAATACTGATACACAGCCTATTTTATTGGTCAAGTTAAACTCACTTATTTGCTATGGAGAGATTTCTTTGTGCATATTTTCCTTCCCACCCTCTGGATCTTCAGTAAGCTAGTTAATTTGGATTTATCCACAAAGCATACATTATTCCTTTAATTCAAAGTGAACCAATTCATTTTGCAGCTATATAATCTATTGACCATACTTTCTAGTAAATTGTTATAACTAAAATCAGATACTGCTTGCAGTTCCTCAACATATGAATATTAGTAGTTCTAAGAGGATTGAACAAAGAGAAAGTTAGCTCTAATTAGAGCCTCTAAATGAAGCAAGTAGCTAACAATACATTATTCCATAAGGACCTAGAACTGAGCCACAAAGTGCTAACTACATTTGAATACTCTTTTGTGATCGTCGGCAAACCGAACCTCGCAAACCTTATCACTTGCAAACATAAATATCAGCAAATGTACACCGAATTTAGTGAATTTACACTCAGCATACAGCCATACACTCAAATTAACTAATACTTCATTGTCCTTTACAGAAAGCGAATTAAGAGGCACAAGTCACCTGCACCATCAATTATATAGCCTACGGACTACCCACCTCCTCTGCACCATTTGTATAAACCATGTAACTGAAGTTCAGAATATACCATTTAAAATTGAGCATCTATAGATCTAGTTGTTCTGACCAACTTGATTCAAAACACTGAGATTTCCAAAAAAAATACCGCTGATTTACAACCATTCCACCAATCACAGAAACCTACGAGTTCCTAGGAAATGCACTCCACAGTATTGCACACGATGTGAAAAAAATTTGAAGGGTTGCAGTATTCAAAGAAGGATACCTTCAGCTCAATGTTCATGACCGTCCTTGGTTTCTTCCTCGGACACAACTGCTTTAAACTTTCCTCGGACATCTTTTGCTTCATTTAAGGTAATTGGTGATTGGTGTTTCTAAAAAACACCGTGATAGATGCAGCTTCAACACCCCGCTCTCTACAATAATAATTCTCTGCAAAAAAACCAAGATGATGTTCATGTATTATATTATATCTTTTTGTATTGCAGACTGCCCTGCAACTTCAAATAATACAGTTCTTCTCTCAAATTTCTGCCAGTATGTTCATAAGAAATTTAAACACTGGTATATTTATACTTTTTTGCAAGGACATTATATTTATACCTAAGAGTATACATTGTTAACGTAATGTATTCAATGTAGAAAAACTTAGAGCGGAAGAACTCGTTAAACTCCCAAAGATGCATAATTCACATTGCCAGTGAGAAATCTCAAAATATCTGCTAGCAGATCTAGAGAATGAAAGTGAGAATTCTAACAAAATAGATGGCCACACCATAATTATTCTAGAAAAATGTATATAATCAAGCACCCAAGGAAGCATCCCAAAATAGTAGAGAAACAGAGAATATATGATATCACTTGATTATTGAGCGAAAAATAAAATATTCACACGACTTCGCTCACATATGTTTCAAAGTTAAATCGTTATCAAAATTTTAATCACAATAGTGCAAGACTTTAATCTAGATTTATGAGAAACTGACACTATGAAAATAAAATAAGAACCACACTTACGGAAAACAAAATTTCTGATGTAGTAGTAAACAGATTCTTCTCTGGCCGGTCAGAAACACAAGCATTCCCTACACCAAAACCAATAAATTGTGTCATGAGCAGCAAGTAATAAACATATGGTTGACATCCCTGGAATTAACACACGGATTATATCAATCCCGCCATCGAGTACTTATCCACAAACAGATGCAGTGCAAAAGACGACTCAAGGTCTGCATCACGAGATCTCAAACTTTCTATTGAGCGACATTGACAATGGAATAACAAATTATCAGAATAAATCATCATGAAATTGGGCAGTTAGCTCGGAATAACAGCTGGATTGATGAAACTCGGAATTGCAGTGCACATCTTGATAGTACCTTAATCTTACCACTATTGTCCAATCCTATCACCAAATTGCAACTGATTCTACCACACCAAATTACAACAGTAAAACTGATTGCCTACTATTTCAGATCCACACAAGAACAAACAGAGAGCTATGATAGCCTACTATTTGAGATCTACGCATAAAAACAAAAGAGAGCTAGAAAATCACTTTGCTTGAGATGAGGAGGATAGGAAGAAGAGTCGCAGGCTTGCTGCAGGAGGTTGCCGTCCAGGAGAACATCAACAACGCGCAGTCGCGTGCGCTGGCGGCTGTCATTTATGCAGTGTCACCACAAAAACATAGAACCAGATAACAACCAAAGGCTGACTCCTCCAGCAAAAAACCAGCAATAATAGATGCGCAAGAATACCAATTGCATACCTTCGACAAAGGATAGCCAACAGCTGATTCAAGGTCTGTAGTTTTCATTCTAAAAATGCTTACTTCACCACAACAAATTAATAGTTGTTGGTAATCCATGTAAAATCAAAATTAGCTGAAAGCTATGTCCATCTTCTACATATGGTGACCTGCAAAAAACAAAAATGGAGGGGAAATATCAACAAAGGATGTATATAGGTAACCCAGCAATGCACCATTTCTCATGTTAGCAAGAACACTATTTTCAGGCTTTATTCCAAGGAGCGTAGAAATCAAGAAAAACTTTGTGGAGAATCACCTTGCTGCTGCAAGTATGTGAAGAAAAGAATACATATCGAGGCTCACCTTGCTGATGTAACCTGACGTTGTTTTAGAGGCAGTATTGTGGGCTCGGAGGAGTACGTTGGGGATGTGGTTCTCCCATGCCAAACTGCTAGAGATGCGCCCTACCGCCAGGATCTCCTCTACCTCTCCTCCCTCGCCCTCATCTCTCTCTCTCTACCTCCTCTTCCTTCATGATCTCACCGATGAATGAACGGCTATGTTCGTCTGCCGTCTCCATCGCTGACCTCCGGCAGCAGCAGCTGCTGAGGCGACCACGACTGGGAAAAAGATGACGCCCAGAGCAGGTGCAGCCCTCCCGTGTCCATCCTCATGGGAAAGACGAGCTCGTTGATAGCTGGTGGCGGAGGGAGCAGCCGGAATTGATTGGCATCTAGAGAAAATTGGTGGCGGCTAGGGTTTCTTGGAGAAGACACGAGCCACGTTTGGAAAAACGGAAAAGAAGAAAAGGAGAGGAGCTGAGGAGGGGAGCCGCCCTACTCTCCCATGGACAAGGAGGAGACCGTCATGGCCGGCGATGTTGTTTGCCCCGTACCCGGCGACGAAGCCCGGATCGCCATGAGCCTACATCGCCGTCCTCTCCACAGTCGCCCAACACAAAATGAGATGTGAAATGTCAATTTTGCCCCTGACTACGGAGCCAATCTTCAAGATAACCACCGTGTCTCTCTCCTCTGGACTTGCAAACACACATCGCATCCACGCTCTTGCTCTCACTGACGAGTGGCTCCCATAAGATGCAAGCCCCGCAAATCAGTGATAGTAGCTAGACTTAGTGCCAGCTCAGATATAATTTCTAAGTCAAATAGTAGTTGCAACGAACTGCCAGGATCGATCTGAGAGCCTCATCTGACGGACGGAAATACACGTGGCCTAAGAGCAGAGGGTGCCATGCGGCTATATTTTGATGAATGGAAAATGCTCTAGTCCCTCCGGGGGATCGCGCACATTCCATCCTCCGGTTCCAGGAGGCGCCACGCGTCCACTGTCTTGTTAAAGGCAGAGGAGGCAACGTGTGTAGGAGGCCACCTCTGTACGGTGTACGGGCTCGCTCTCCTCCAGTCCTTTCTTATCTTCTCGAGTTAATGACGCAAAACTACCAAATTTGAGGCTACGACGTCTGGAATCTATCATCTTAGAGCATTTTGACACTTAGTGACGAGGGTTAACTCGACAAATGTCCTAGATGAAGGACTTAGGATCGGGGAGATAGGGCGTCGGATGAACTCGAAGGTAAAGTTAGTCGAAATAGGTATGCGTCGAAAGTAAACTTGGGTGTTTAACCTGGCTTGCTTTCAATCTGGCCTACACCGTCCCCTCCTGGCCCCTTTATATAGGTGGCCAGGTCTCGAGGATCGGGTAGGGTCCGATACAGATTACAATATCGACATACGGTAGGAACTCGTATTCGACTATCATTACAATTGGGCCTAGCTATACGGGCCTTAGGGGTACTCAACTAACGGGCTCTATTAACTATACCCTTGTCAGTAGCCCCTGAGATTCTACCAGAATTGCAGATTCGGGTTGAATCTCTAATCTTTAAATCTTCGACTTGATCAATTCTTCGACTTCTTCTTATCTTCAAATCTTCGACTTGGTCTTTCGACTTATTTTCATGATATTCTTTCGCAAGGTGTTTTGATGAACAAGCCTGACAACTCTGACGGATCAAGAGGTCAGTTAACTGCCGGAATAGATACTTGTCACCTACTTCAAATTCAATCCCCTTGGACTTGAATTCGGGATACCGGTCAAACCCACTCTTTTGCCGCATTTAGGACTTACAAAGAATGGATCCCAGTGATTCTCAGGATACCCAGTGCGTCCACCAGGATTTTCTTCGCGTCGTAGACACGGATACATACCAGCAGAGCGCATCCATGTGCGTATACCAGGCCACACAGGACGGATCCCGGGGTCTTACCTTCGTGATAAATCACGACATTCGAGTTTCGTTGCGATAACGCAACTCGAGAATCTTATGTCGCAGCCAAATTTTTGACTGATAAAATCAAAGAATTTTGGACTTTAAATTAACTTCTTCGCTCCCGATGGGAGTAATCTCTTTGTATTTCGTCGACTATGTAGTCGAAGTTTGTATGACAATCTTTCTTCATCTGCACTATTGATTATCTCATCCTCTATCGGGTGCGCGCTCAGCGCTCCCGATGGGAGTAGCCCCCGAGGCTATGTTTGGATATTTGTAGTCAAGCATAGGCTCAAAGTTTAGTTCTTCTTCCTCCTGTTAATCGTCTACTGTTTGCAAGCCCCCGAGTCCAAGTCGAGGTTTTCATATCGTGCAACCACAGTCTCCTCTTCTTGTTTTTTCTCTTTGGTATTATCATCTGATGTGTGCAGAATTTAACTTCTATTGTAAAATATGTTTACGGGCCTTGCTTTAGCACGGGGGCCCGATAATACGTGCTTATAAATAAAGCACCTTCTGGCAAAGGTAAAAACCCTAATCAGATTCCTTCGCCGCCGCATCATCTTCTCCCTCCATCTAGGGTTTTCCTAGCCTTTTCCTTTGTCCACATGGCTGATGCAGATGGTTCCCGTCTGAACCTTGGCTCTCCGGTGGCGCCGCGAGGTCGAGGTCGCCCTCGTGGAAGCAAGAACAAGAACAACGCAACTCCGGCCGCCGCAGGGTCATCACTGGCCGTTCCGGCCAAGCGTCGCCCCGGTCGCCCACCTGGGAGCAAAAATAAGCCCAAAGTGACTGGTGCTGCCCCAGGTTCAAGCGCCCCTCCTCCTACTGCTCCCACTGCTTCTCCCAGAATCTTTTCCTTCTTTTGCATTGCTATGGCACAGTGCCGTGAGATTCAGCGTCTTCCGCTGAATTTCACCAAGTTCATGGATGGGCGGGAACTGCGGGAAACGGTTCTCCGTGAACAGTCTAGCAGTGGGACTCCATACGAGGTAGAGGTTTGGTATGATGGCGACGGCGAGCAGTACTTGAGGGGTGGCTGGTCACAATTTGCAGAAGACCACGACATCCACCAAGGCTTCTTCATGGCCTTCGACTTCCACATCGGCACGTCAAAGTTCGACGTGAAGATCTATGACGGCACCCAGTGCCAGAAGAAGTACGAAGCTGAAGTCCACTTCCATTAGGATCTTCTTTTTATGTAATTTCGTTTGACAATGTCCTTGCCGCCGTGTTATCTGTAATGAATATTCGTACTCTACTTTGATGGTTTTGCTAGTACCAAGAAAACAAGTCACTGTTCTGAGGTATGCTTGAGATATATCGGGTTCTTTGCGAACCAATTGGTATGAAGAATATCGGATTCTTTTGTGAACCAACTTGTTTGAATATTATCGGGTTGTCGGCACAACCTTTATAGTGAAAAAGGTCTCCATGTTGCGATAGAAATTTCGTTCGTACGACCCAAGGGTTGAAGCCTCCGAGCGGAGAAGTAGAAATACTTGTACAATTTTGTCGAGTTTAACCCAAAGAACCCGACCTATGGCCTCATGTTCTGGGTTCAGAAGGTTAACTCGAGTTTAATGATACCACTAGATTTATTCTACGCGTAAAAACGTCGTAGCTGCTCCGCATTCCACGGATAACTCTCGTCTTTTCCTGTCTTCTTGTCTTGTAGTCGATATGCTCCTCCTGGAATTACTTCTGTGACGATGTAGGGTCCCACCCAAGGGGACTCCAATTTGCCATGGCTGTCTTGCCTGAGTCGCAAAACTAGGTCTCCCACCACGAAGGATCGTGGACGAACTCGACTACTGTGGTAGTTTCGTAGACTCTGTTGATACTGCGTGGCTCTTTCTAATGCCTTATCCCTTGCTTCGTCTAGTGCATCGACATCGTTTTGCAATGCTTCTGTCGATGTTGTCTCGTCGTATGTCGTCACTCTTGGGGCCTCGTGTGTAACTTCGACTGGAAGCACGGCTTCTGCGCCATGGACCAGGAAGAAAGGAGTTTCTTGAGTTGCTGCGTTAGGCGTAGTTCTTAGGCTCCAAAGAACGGAGGGCAACTCTTCTACCCAAGCGCTCTTGGCTTTCTCGAGAGGTGCTAAGAGCCTCTTTTTTATCCCACTACATATCAGGCCGTTGGCTTTTTCAATTTGCCCATTTGTCTTCGGGTGCGCCACAGATGCGAATTTGAGCTTGATCCCTAGTCCTTCGCAATAACTCTTGAATTCCTTTGAAGTGAAATTTGTCCCGTTGTCTGTGATGATACTATATGGTACACCAAAACGGAATACTATTGACTTGATGAAGCTGATTGCTGCTGTAGAATCTTGAGTTGTCACCGGGGCCGCTTCCACCCACTTGGTAAATTTATCGACTGCCACTAGCATGTAGACATGTCCTCCTGGCCAGGACTTGTGCAATTTTCCCACCATATCGAGGCCCCATTGCGCAAAGGGCCAAGACAATGGTATTGTTTGTAGCTCTGCTGCTGGTGCATGCGGTCTAGATGCAAATCTTTGACATGCTTCACACTTTCGAACTATATCTTTTGCGTCTTCGATGGCTGTTAGCCAATAAAATCCTGCTCAGAAAGCCTTTGCCGCTATTGCTCTGCTGCTAGCATGATGGCCGCACACTCCACCGTGTATGTCTTTTAGTATTGTTTGTCCTTCCTGGGGCGTTACACAATGCTGCAAAACGCCGGTAATACTCTTCTTGTATAACTTCCCCTACAACACGACAAACGCTTTCGATCTTCGAGTTATCCTCTTGGCCTCCACTGCATCTTCTGGTAATTGTTTATTTATCATGTATGCAAGATATGGCTGCATCCATGTTTCTTCTATCATCATGACCTCCTCTGGCTCCGACGTAGCCCCCGAGTCTGCTGCAGTAGTCGAACTTTTTCCACTTTTTATTGATCTTTCTACTATCTCTTCCCAAAATACTCCGGATGGCACGGGTAAGCACTGTGACCCGATATTTGCCAAATTGTCGGCTTCTTCATTACTATTACTGCTTATATGCGAGACTTCGCATCCATCGAATGTTCCCTCGAGATAATGATATAAATTCTTGTAGGCCATCATGTTATCATTGATTGTGTCACACCTGTTCATAACTTGCTGGACAACAAGGTTGGAATCTCCAAATATTTTTAGGCGAGTTGCTCCACATGCTTTGGCCATCTTCATACCGTGCAACAAAGCCTCGTATTCTGCTTCGTTATTAGAAGCTTGTGGAAAGCTCATCCTTAAGACATACTTTAATTTGTCGCCATGGGGCGATATCAACACCACTCCTGCGCCTGCGCCTTGAACTCTCTTAGAACCGTCGAAGTACATTGTCCAAGTACTGGATAAGTCTGGTGGTCTCGTGCTTTGCAGCTCCAGCCATTCTGCCGTAAAATCTGGCAAGACTTGTGACTTAATCGCCTTCCTTTTTTCGTACGTGATGTCCATGGGAGATAACTCGATTCCCCACAAAGAGACACGTCCTGTTGCTAAAGGATTGTTCAATATGTTCGATAGTGGCGCTTCATTGACCACTATAATTGGGTGGACCGCAAAGTACTGTCGCAGTTTTCGTGCATTTGTGAAAACACTATATGCAAGCTTCTGATAATGCGGGTACCTCTGTTTTGTCGGAGATAATACTTCACTGATGAAATATACCGGCCTCTGGATGCCGTGCGCTTTTCCTTCTTCGCTTCTTTTGACTACTAATACTGTACTCACCACCTGATGGGTTGCGGCGATGTACAATAGTAGTGGTTCTTTTTCTTCTGGTGCGACCAGCACTGGTGGCGTGGAAAGCACTTTTTCAACTGTGCAAACGCTGCGTCTGCTTCTTCTGTCCATTCAAATTTATCATCTGACTTCTTCATAAGTTCATAAAAAGGAAGCGCCTTCTCCCCTAGTCGAGCAACGAAGCGACTTAGTGCCGCGACGCGTCCTGCGAGTTTCTGTACGTCATGTAGTTTCGTGGGTTTCCCCATTGTTAAGATTGCTTGAATCTTCTCTGGGTTTGCCTCTATTCCTCGTGCTGATACCAAGAACCCCAAAAGTTGTCCTGCTGATACGCCGAAGGAACACTTTGTCGGGTTAAGCTTAAGCTTGTACCTGCTCAGGTTGTCGAAGGTTTCTGCCAAGTCGTTGATTAAAGATTTCTCCTCTCTTGTGGCGATGACTACATCATCAATGTAGACTTGGATGTTGCGTCCTATTTGGCTTCTGAGGCAGTTTTGCATCATCCGCTGAAAAGTTGCTCCTGCATTTTTAAGGCCGAACGGCATTACTTGGTAGCAAAACACTCCGTAAGATGTGATGAAGGCCGTCTTTTCTTCGTCTTCTTTCTTCAATTTGATCTGATTGTAACCAGAATACGCATCCAAAAAGGAAAGCCTGGCGCATCCCGCTGTTGAATCGATTATCTGATCGATGCGGGGTAGAGGGAAGGGATCCTTTGGACAGTGCTTATTGAGAGATGTGTAGTCGACACATACTCTTTGTACGTCTGTGTGCTTCTTGGGTACTATGACTGGGTTCGATACCCAACTCGAAGTTTTGATTTCTCTGATAAATCCGGCATTTTCTAGCCTGTGCAATTCTGATGCTATCGCCTTCCTTTTAGGTTCATCAAATCGTCTCAATGGTTGCTTGACTGGCTTTGCCTTGGGATCTACATTTAATGTGTGCTCGACGAGTTCCCTGGGAACCCCTGGCATGTCCGATGGACACCAGGCGAAGATTTCCCAGCGCTCACGGAGGAACTCGACGAGCGCGCCTTCCTATGCGGGATCCAAGTTCACCGCAATTGATGTCGTCTTGTTTGGATCTGTAGGGTGGACCTAGATTTTCTTCGAGTCCTGAGTTGTGTCGAAAGCCTGATCTGGCAGGGATCGTCCAACATCGGGTAGCACATTATGATCCATTTCTCCTTTTAACCTCTCATATTCTGCTGTCATGCCGAAGGTTTGCGCCATCCTATTGAATTCTCTGTCACATGTGTTGGCTACTTCAAAGCTCCCTTGTACTGTAATTGTTCCTTTGGGTCCTAGAATTTTTAGCGTAAGATACGCGTAGTGTGGTACTGCCATGAATTTTGCAAATGCTGGGCGCCCCAGGATTGCATGGTATTGAGACGGCCAGTCCATAACTTCGAATTCCAGCTTCTCTCTTCGGTAGTTGCCGCTACTGCCAAAGAAGACGTCGAGTTCTATTCTTCCCAAAGGGTAGTTTGCGGCTCCCGGTACTATTCCGTGGAAGGAGCAATCTGTTGGCTTCAGACTCGACAGCGAGATGCACATTGCCTTTAAGGTTCTAGCATATATTAAGTTTATGCCACTCCCTGCATCCATGAATACTCTTCCGATGTCGTATCCTCCTATTTGCGCCTTTAAAACCATAGGCGAGTGGCCTGGCCTGGGAACTTTTCTCGGGTGGTCTGCTCTACTGAACTTAACTGGTTGATCTGACCACCGTAGGTACTCTGTGGTAGCTGGTGGTGATGATATTGCTAGGTTTACTTGCCTGGATATGCTCTTTCGCTCTTTCTTTGACTTGGGCACCGGTTGAATCATGGCTGATATGTAAACTTTTGACTCTAGGTGCCTTGCTAGCCTTTGCATTTGATATCCTTGACTTCTGTGTTTTTCTCCTTGCCTCCCTCCTTGGCTTGAGCTCATGGCGCTTTGCAGCCTTAGGAATGTTCTACAATCCTTCATCTGGTGATTTGAGACTCTTTTCCTGTCGAGATATGCGTAGTGGATTCGACAAGGTCCGTGTAGCATATCCTCGGCCGAAGGACCGGAGTATCTCGATTTTTCTACTCCTTTTGCTTGAAACCTCCTATTTTCATATCCTTCCTCTTCTTCTACTACGTAGCCCGCGGCTACCTGACTTCGCCTTTCTTGGTTACCCCTGCTGTGGTGTCGTCTCCTCTGTCTACTTATTCTATTGACTTCTGGTGAACGTCCTCTTTTGTTGTTATATGCGTCCTCTCCATCAGCGAATTTGTTGGCTTGTTCCATTAATTCGGCTACTATCGTAGGTCTTGTTCTTCCTATTTCCTCCACGAGATCTGAGCGACGAAGTCTGGCTGTGAAGGCGTCTATTGCTCGTTCGTCGGAGACGTCCTCTGCTGAGTTTTTGATTATACTCCAGCGTTGTATATAAGAACGTAGAGTTTCGCCTTTCCTCTGCACGCACGCCTTAACTTCCTCCAGTGATGCTGGGCGCTTGTATGTTGAACGAAAATTTCTTGCGAATTGACTTTCGAGTTCCCCCCAACTTCCGATGGATTCGTTGGGTAGGGTATTCAACCAGGACCGTGCTGCGCCGGTGAGGTGTAGCTGCAAACTTTGCATTGCAGTCGCCTTTGTTCCCCCCAATATCTGTACTGCCTGCAGATAGTCTGATAACCATAGGGTAGGCTCTTGTGACCCGTCATACTTATGCTGGTCGTGTGGGAGTTTGAATCCTTTGGGTACCCGCGTTTTGCAAACCCTGCGGGTAAAGCATAACGCACCCATCTCTTTATCGTCGTCTTCATAATTTTCTTCCCTCTAAGCATGACGTGATTTGTTTACTCGAGCTTGCGCTATTATATTTCTTGCGTCCTCTTTCCTCTTCTGTCGCCTTTCCTCTTCTGATGACTCGCTGTATTCGTTATCTGCGAAGTTGTATCTGAACTTCTCCTTTTCCTTGCAGCTTGTCGACTTTGTCTCTGGGCCTTTTTCCCTGATCTTGCTTTCCACTATTCCAAGACTTCGTATCGCGGCTTGGTGCATATCTTCTCACGGGTCCCCAGGTTCTGGCCTTGTGGTTAGTAAATACGCTTGTGCTGCTACCAATGCTGCTTCTGGCGTTTCTTGTATGAAGTCGTCTTCCTCCTCTTCTGACTGTGGGGTAGGGCTCCTTGAGTACCTTTCTTCTTCGCTGCGCGCCGTCACCCCTCTATTGTGCTTTGGGTCTCCGTTCCTTTCTCTCCTGTACTCTGAATCTTCATTATAGTCTTCCCAGTACTCCTCCCTTGATACACTATTATTGTCTTGAAAAACCATGTCTTTTTCCTCCCTTAGTTTCTTCCTGTGTTGGTATAATGCATACTGATAGCCCATTAGAAATTATCTTCTCGATCCTTCGGGTACTTCTGTACCATGATTGATAGCTGATTTGATCATTCTCCATTCGCCAGCCGAAACGTGGACTTTCTCCTTTTCCTTTTCGTTGTGTTCTTTCATTTTGTCGACTTGCTTGTCGACCTTTTTACTTCCTTCGCTGTTGTTTTCTTCTTCTGCTTCAGTGATAATAACGCATAACTGATGTACTTTGGAGACGCCGCTGCTTCCCCCGGTGGAGTCCTTTGTGTTGTTGTGCGTCCGGCACGCTCTTTCTTCTGAGTCGAAATTTTCCCGAATTTTGTCGCCTTCTGTGATTGGTGCCTTTTCGAAGCTGACCGGCGAGTTTACCTCACTGGAAGAGTCTTCTGATGATTCCAACGTTTCCTATGTTTCGGGCTTGTTTGCTGACGGATCTGGTTTCGTCGAATCCGAGAGGCGGGATGAACCCGATGGCCCGATAATGATGCTCAAACTTCCAATGGTTAACTCCATCTCTTGATTTCCGTCGAGTTCCGAACTGCTGTTGGCTAAAAGCAAAAAAGCCATCGAATTCATGATTCCAACGCCCAGTTCCCCACGGTCGGCGCCAATTGACGAGGGTTAACTCGAGAAATGTCCTAGATGAAGGACTTAGGATCGGGGAGATAGGGCGTCGGATGAACTCGAAGGTAAAGTTAGTTGACATAGGTATGCGTCAAAAGTAAACTTGGGTGTTTAACCTGGCTTGCTTTCAATCTGGCCTACACCGTCCCCTCCTGGCCCCTTTATATAGGTGGCCAGGTCTCGAGGATCGGGTAGGGTCCGATACAGATTACAATATCGCCATACGGTAGGAACTCGTATTTGACTATCATTACAATTGGGCCTAGCTATACGGGCCTTAGGGGTACTCAACTAACGGGCTCTATTAACTATACCCTTGTCACTTAGCTACCACTTTTAAGGCTTGGTTATGACAAGGAGCACTAATTTTTCAATTTAGCTGGGGCCCCTGTCAGACCCGACGTGGCAAGTGTAACCCTAACACCTAGGTTTATTTTTGCAAAAAAACCCTAAATGAATATTTTATTATCACACAAAAGTCCCCTCCAATTTTAAGGTCTGGTTGAACTGGGGTAGACCCACATGTTAGCCTATTTTAGAAAATAAAATATATCAAATTAAAGAGGATTCTTCCCAGACCCTATCCCCACCATGCCCCGCCCCGTGCCCCGAGCGCCGCCCCGCCCCTCCGGCGAGGTCGCCCGCGCCATGGCCCGCCCCGTGCCCTGAGTGCCGCCCTGCCCCTCCGGCGAGGTCGCCCGAGCCACACCCTGCCCCGCCCTGCCGGAGGTCGCCCCTGGTGGAGCTCGCCCCCTACCGGAGCGTTGCCGCAGTCCTGCCGGAGGTCGCCCCTGGCTGAGCGTTGCCGTAGCCCTGGCGGAGCTCGCCCCATGCCGGAGCTCGCCTGCCCCAAATCGACAGCTCACCCCTGTTGTCCCGCATCGACGGCTCACCCCTGCATCTCCCGCCAGCGCGCCCCTGCTGTCCCGCATCGATGGCGCACCCCTGCATCTCCCGCCGGCACACCCCTGCATCTCCCGCTGCCGCACGCCCTTGCGCCCTTCCAGGCGGCGAGGTGGCGGCAGCGTGCTCCGGGAGGCCATGTGTGGGTGTCGTGCTGATGCTCCGGGAGGCCACGCGCGGGTGCCGTGCTGAGTACACGGCTGGTGGCTCCAGGACCTGGTCCCCAACCTGGCCGAAGTTCGCCCGCCCTGGCTAGAGTTTGCCCGCCCTAGCGGAGCTCATCACCGTCGGTAGGCACAAGTTTAAGAGGATCTAGAAATAGAAGATGTAATTTATTGAGGTCTTTTTTGTAAAATTGATAGGCACAAGTTTTTTATCTTTGCCACGTGGACCTGACAGTGGGCCTAGCTGGTCAAAAACTTTGTTAGAATGTTAAACCCAATCAATCAGTGCTCCTTGTCACAACCAAACCTCAAAAGTGGTAGCTAAGTGTCAAAATGCCCTAAGATGGTAGTTTCCAGATGTCATAGCCTCAAATGTGGTAGTTTTGCATCATTAACTCTATCTTCTCCCTGTCATTCATCTCTCCCAATAGTGAAACGCCATGCCACCGAGCACCTAATCCTCCTCCTGTCACTGGCCCTCCTCCCGCTGTCGGCCGACCTCGCGCCCTCCTCCCGCCGCTGTCCGGCCTCGCGCTCCTACTCCCACTGTCGGACGGCCTCATGCTGCTCCCATCGGCGGCCGGCATCGCGTCACTCCCCTCCTCTTCTCTTCCTCTTTTATATCTCCCTGGTCCCCACAAGTGCAGAAATTGAGCGCCTCCTCTTGTGATGCCTGCTGGATGCGGGAGCATCTCCTCGGCGCTCCCTGCGTCAGGCCGGTGAGTGGATGGATATTCGTTCGATGCACTTCCGACCAACGATGTTTCTGCTATTGCCATGCCTACTCCGGCCCTGGTGATGGCGGCGCTGCAGTGACCAAAAATAGGGATGCTTCAATTGTATGTCCATGGTGCTACCAGCGGTGGTCGGTAACGCTCCAAGCGGGGAGCGAAGCTGCTACTAAGTATTGACCGTGGGCGGCGAAGCTTCAATTGTAGCTGACAGTGGTGCTGCCAACTCAGGTGGTGGTAATGCCCTAGGTGGGCTGTATTGCTAGTTGCTACCATCGATATGCGGTGATGTTGCAAGGAGAGGATGCTAGTTGCTTCCTAGCATCACCCGCCGCTACTCTGCCCCGGCTGCTGGTTCCCGACGTTGTCGCCGCTGCTCCGAGAAGGCGTCCCCATGCGCATGCTGGTCCAAGGAGGCGGCCATGGCTGCGCGCAGCCGACGCTCACATTGCTCGCCTGTCGTAGCCTCGCTAGCCCCCTACCACCTCCTCCAAACCTGGCCTATCGTAGTAGCCACTACGGCGCCGCCTTTCTCGAGGTGCGGCCATGGCCGGCGGTCTGCGGGTATACATCTAGTTTTATGAGAATATGTCTTTGCTACCACCGTTCTATGATTTTGCTTCATTCATGATGTAAAAATGCATCTCTAGAAGATTTCTTTTGCTATAATGACTCTGTCAAAGTCTCGTTGGAGAACCTCGCCATAGTTTTTGCTCCACGATGCTACAATAGAAGATTTTTATTGCTACATTTGGTCCATGTTTTTGCATCGGTAGAACGGATTTTTTGCTACAATTACTCTACGGATTTGCACCGTAACAGTTGTCGGAGGACTTTGCAAGAATTTTTTTTGCTCCGATGCCATTAGTACAAAAAGTTTGCTCCGACGTCTCTGGCAAAATTACTTTGCCTAAAAAAAGTTTACTACGATACTTCAATAGTATAAAAAAGGGATTTCTATTTTCGTGCCCCTGGTTCGTTAGTTGTACTCAGTTTTCCTCGGCCGCTTAACTTTTTTTCAGTTTTCCCCTCCCTCTAGTTTGAAACCCCTCGTAGATGCTCGGACGGGAGGGTTGCCGTCTAGTCAGAGGCCTTGACCATTACCGGTGATGGCTAGGGAGCCGCGGTGGTTGTGAATTGACCGTTGCTTTTGAATGGTGTTGACTGTTGACCCAATGAGACACGTCGGACTGGCGGTCTCTCACTCACCCAAAGCTTTCCCCTCCACCCGAGACTGGAAGAGCTCACACACCGCCCCTCCGCCGCCATTCCATCCTGCCCTCCTACCTTATGGCGTCGTCCGCCCCCGAGCCGCCCCCGCCCCCACCACCACCCCCAGGAGGCGGAGAGGGCTCCGCCTCCACTAGATCTACCCCTATCACGGTAGAGTTTGTATAGCCGTCTGGTGTACCGATTATGCCCCTTAACCACGGAGAAGATTGGGAATCGGAGGGATCTAACGCATGGATTCCATCTGGGTAAGCATCGTCTGCCTATGTGAATTAACAGTAGGCAGTTTTTGAGCGCGAATCGTTCTTGCTCAACTAACTATGTTGCTTTTCGAATAGGATTGATCCAGCGCTGGCTTTTTGGCTGGTGGTTAGGCTGGATACTAGCTTTTTGCGTGATTCTGAATGCAATGTGAGCGGATTTTACATCCCAGCGGTGGTTGCAACCACCATCTCGTTGAGGGATTTAAAAGATAACATTTGCGCTAAGTACCCCTGGGGCGCTGGCGATTTAGTTGATTTCCAATATTTCAATAGCACGGAGGGAAGATATGTTCCACTAATTTCCGACAAGGATCTGGGAATTCTTTTTGCTTTGAATGATTCTTGCCGTGTCGGTAAAATTCATATCCATGTGGACAGGGTCCAGGCATCATCTGGTGTTGGGGCATCATCAGATGGTCGGGCATCATGTCTCTCTACTGTTGCTGCCTCTGCTAATCGTGTGCACTACCCCGCTCCTTGTAGGTCCACAGCAGCACCATCTGTCCCCAGTGCTAGTGGTAGCCAGATCGTTCCTGTGGTCGATGTGGAGGACGATGCAGAGATTGAGGATCAGTCTCCTCAAGATGATGAGGATGAGTTGATATTTCCTGAATTGGTAGATCGATGCAGTAAGCAGGCAATGGAGGATCAATACATGGAAGATATTGCACAAGGTGCCAGATTTGATGACACTGATGATGAAGAGAAGGATGAGAACAATGACAACCTCGTTTTAGCCGATTATGAAGGTGATGACTTGCCAACAATTGAGTGGAACAGGGAGGATCCTCAGCTTGCAGAAGGCACCGTATTTCAAACGATGATGGACTCCATAATGCAATTACTACATATTGCATTCTCACCAAGAATGATTATGAGGTTATTAAAAGTGAGCCAGGTAGGTTCACAGTTAAGTGCCCATACAAGAGGTGTAGGTGGAGGCTGCATGCATCCACAATGCTCAGAAGCACCATGGTTCAGGTACTACACCAAACCAGTTGTGTATTTTAGATCACGGTGTAAAATTTGTTAACTGTTACTGACATCCCTTATCATTATGTTTCAGATAAAGAAGAACTCGATCGACCATACTTGTCCACCTCGAGCGGGAGCGCCAGAGGAGAAATCAAAGCTAGCGAAGACTAGGTGGTTGGCAGATGCAATCATAGATTGGAAACTCCATCAGTTGGTCCAACAGCACTCATAACCAAGATATCTGACAAGTTTAATATAAAAATACCTTACATGAGGATGTTCTATGCGAAGGAAATGGCTCTTGACAGGATCAATGGTCCATGGAATGAAAGCTTTCAGTTGCATTACACTTTCAAAGCTGAAGTGGAGATGGCTAGTCTAGGCAGTGTTGTAGCGATAGACAAGCATACAGTTCTCTACAAATTGAAAAGCGGGAGGATAATGCAGAAGGAATGTTGGGCTTTTGTTTGTTTCAAAGCTTGTTGGAAAGGCTTTCTGGATGGTTGCAGGCCTTATTTGGCCGTGGATGCAACAACTCTTCATGACAGGTTTAAAGGACAGCTAGTTGCTACTACTGCAGTTGATGGACACAATTGGATGTTCCCTGTTGCTTATGGAGTTTTGGAGGTTGAGTCAGAGGAAAGTTGGACTTGGTTTCTGCAGAATTTGCGCGACCTTATAGGTCATCCACCAGGACTTTCTATCCACACAGACGCTTGCAAAGGTTTGGAGAGTGCAGTAGAAGCAGTATTCCCTGGAGTGGAGCATAGGGAATGTATGCGACACTTGGTACAGAATTTTACAAAGAAATTCAAGGGTAAAGTTTATACTGACAACCTATGGCCAGCTGCATACACATGCAACATTAGGAAGCATCTGTTTCATTTGGATGTGTTGTATAAACAAAAACCTGGGGTGAAGGAGTACTTGGATGAACATCATGGTGGGGTGTGGTCAAGAAGCCAATTCAATGAAATTTGCAAGGTAGACTATGTAACAAGTAACCTTGCGAAGAGTTTTAATGCAAAGGTCAAGTCATTGAAAGGGCTTATGCTGTGGCAAATATTTGATAAGATTAGGCAGATGATCATGATAAAGATCGATCTGCGTCAAAGAATTGCAGCCACAAAATATCTTGGCCATCTCATGCTCCCATCTTTGATTAAGTCTTTGCATGCCAGGGCAAAACAATTGAAGATGAAATGCATCAGAAAAGGAATGGAGGCTGAGGTAACCTACACTGACAGTAAAAACAGGCAGTGGAGGTATCCAGTGAGTTTGGTTGATAGGACATGCCATTGTAGGCGATGGCGGATCCGTGGGATACCCTGCATACACGTATTGTTTTTCATGAGTGTTATAGCGGGTGCAGAAGGTGAAGTTGATCAGTATGTGTCAGAGTATTTCTCTGTTGCCAAATTTAGGGTTGCATATGCTATGAATCTTCCTACCTTGTTGGGAAAAGACCAATGGATGAAAGTCGATCCAGGCTTCAAACTGTAATCTCCAGTTTTGACTAGACCGGCAGGTAGGCCAAGGAAGAATAGGATCAAAGCTAGTGCAGAGGGTGGTGCACCGATTCGACAATGTAAGTGCAAACGTTGTGGAACCCCTGGACACATTGCTAGGCTTTGTAAAAATCCAGTTGACCCAGCTTTTGGAATGGAAGATCAGGCGGGAGCAGCAAATGCAGAGGAGAATGAAGCAGCAATTCAACATGAGGAGATTGAAGCAATTAATCGAGAGATGCTTGAACCGATGGATCGAGAGCTACTTGAACCGATGGATCGAGAGCAGATTGAACAGATGAATCGAGAGCTGCTTGAACCGATGGATCAAGAGCTGCTTGAACCGATGGATCGAGAGAAGATTGAACAGATGAATCGAGAGCTGCTTGAACCGATGGATCGAGAGCAGAGGGAACAGATGGATCGAGAGGCCGTTGAAGCAATGCATAGACAGATGACTGAAGTAATTGATCGAGAGCTGGGTAAACCGATGGATCAGGAGCTGATTGTAGAAGCAAGGGAAGAAAATGCATTAGAAGAAAGAGCACAAGCTTCCTATGATATGGTTGTCTCGGTCTTGGCACAACCCGAAGAGAAGAAGAAGAAGAACAAGAAAGAGGGCAAAAGGAAGGTAGACACCGGTAATATCCCTAGTAGGGTTACCCGGAGTAAGGTGGTGGACCCAGTGAGTCACACCAGGAGCAAGAGAAAGATTTTATTTTGAACAATTAATGTGAATTTGTATGAACAATTTGTATTGGGGATCCCTTTGTATTGAATTCGAACTAGTGTGGCGTTCCCAAGTTTGTATGTTGAATAATCACAATAATGTATGTGTTATTGCAAGTTTTCTATGGTCATGCACCTCGAATAAGTTCATCGCTTAAGCCACATTTATCATTTTCTAAGTGACTAAACTCAAAAAATATAGTTTTGGATTTAGTTTAATTCAAAATAATTCAAAACATGGTGGAACCTTCCCATGGAGTCTTGTTATGTTACCTACAACCTAGAGAAATAATAATGGAAAAGGAAATATAGAGATATGAAGGTTTTCCCAAAACCACTTCCTAGTCCATGAGCTACTAGCTATGAAGATGCAGGGCTTTCTACTCAACACACTGATGTCTACGCACTTCTATTCTTGTAGACACTTGTTGGGCCTCCAAGTGCAGAGGTTTGTAGAACAGCAGCAAGTTTCCCTTAAGTGGATCACCCAAGGTTTATCGAACTCAGGGAGGTTAGAGGTCAAAGCTATCCCTCTCAAGCAACCCTGCAATTACGATACAGAAAGTCTCTTGTGTCCCCAACACACCCAATACACTTGTCAGATGTATAGGTGCACTAGTTCGGCGAAGAGATAGTGAAATACAAGTGGTATGGATGATTATAAGTAGCAAATGTGATTTGAAGTAAATATCGCTGCGAGCAAACAAGTAACAAAACAGCAAGTAAACGGTGTGCAAAGCTTGGAAACAAGGCCTAGGGATCATACTTTCACTAGTGGACACACTCCCAACAATATAACATGATTGAACAAATAAACAACTTCTCTCCACTATGGTACTCTGAATTACTCTCCTATTGAATAACACTAATCACTGTGTAGTGGCTACAGAAGCACCCCTTAAAGTTCATCAAGTACTTGACAAACACCACTCATAGAGATATCCAAATCAGATCACAACTCAAGATAGAAATCATTGCAACTTAGACCAAGTACTAACACGGTGCACACACTGTCAACTTTACACCATGAAAGGAGGAATAGATCACTCAATACTATCATAGTAATAATTACTCTCATAATCCACAAGAGATCACAATCATAGCCTAAACCAAGTACCACCATGATGCACGCACTGTCACCGTTACACCATAGCAGGAGGAATAGATTACTTTAATAATCACCACTAGAGTACACATAATATCTGAATAATAACATGTATTTGTTCAACATGATACAAAGCTCACGATCACATAAAGATCACATCATGGGAGAGAGAGGTGAACCACATAGCTACCGGTAGAGCCCTTAGCCCCGGGGATGAACTACTCCCTCCTCATCATAGGAGACAGCAAGGTTGATGGAGATGGCGGTGAGGTCGATGGAGACGGCGGAGACGGCGATGGAGACCGATGGAGATGGCTCCGGGGGCACTTCCCCGTCCCGACAGGGTGCCGGAACAGAGACTTCTGTCCCCCGAAATTCGTCGGCGACGGCGGCGGAGCTGCGGAACTGCTTCTGGAAAATTGCCGAATCCTCTAGGGTTTTCTGTCCCGAGGCTTCTTATAGGTGAAGGGGCGATGTCAGAGGGCTGCCAGGGCCTCCTCACACAGGGGCGGCGCGGCCAGGGCCTGGGCCGCGCCAGCCCTGTGTGAGGGAGGCCTGTGGCCCCTCTCCTTCCTCTCTTCGGATGTCTGGATGCTCCCGGAAAAAATAAGACTTCTGGCTTTTGTTTCGTCCAATTCCGAGAATATTTCCTGTGTATCACTTCTGAAACACAAAAACAGCAGAAAACAGGGAACTGACACTGTGGCAACTCGTTAATAGGTTAGTTCCGGAAAATGCATAAAAGTGCCACTAAGTGTAACGAAACAATAGGCAAATGGTGTAAAAACAAGCATGGAGCATGAAAAATTATAGATACGTTTGAGACGTATCAAGCATCCCCAAGCTTAACTCCTGCTCGTCCTCGAGTAGGTAAGTGATAACAAAAGAATAATTTTTGAGGTGACATGCACCTACACAATCTTGATCATATATGTAAGCATTGTGAGCTGGGATCATAAGAACTTAAAACATGGGCATGAAAGATATAATCTTGACAATAAGAACTTAGCAACCATGTTGTAAACATGAAAATGAACACAAACAAAAGATCACGAAAATGAAACAATGAAAGTCAAACGTGTGTTCAAATCATAAGGAAAAACATACAAATGGTTTTCAGCTTGTCCTTCAAAGAGAGCAAAACATAAATGCATAGGACACCTTCAAGTTTAAGAGGGCGACTAGATACAAATAATTTAAGAACAAGTGAAACCAACAATATGAATCAATCAATGAACTTTGGGACAATGCATATCACACTAAGAATGACAACTATGCTCTCTTAATGGTGCATAAAGAAAGAAGGTGGTGACTCAACATAAAAGTAAAAGAAAGGCCCTTCGCAGAGGGAAGCAGTGATTAAACATGTGCTAGAGCTTTTCATTTGTAAAACAGAGAGATAAAACTTGATTTTGAGAGGTGGTTGTCTTTGTCAACGATTGGCAATGGGGTTCTTACTATCTTCCATACAAAAAATGAAGCAAGTTTTTGAGAGAGAGATTGGCACTTTTGTGCTCTTTTTATAAAACTTGGCACTCCTCCCCACCTTTTTCCTTTCACATACCATGGCTAACCGATTCCATCGGGTGCCCACCAACATTCACTTTCCATGGAGGAGTGCCTTTTTCTTTCTTTTTTTCTCTTTTTTTTTCTTTTTGGAATAAGCAATATGGAAGATAGCAAATCCGACCACTACGTCCCCATGAGCTGAAAACAGTGTCACAAAACGAGAAGTATTTTGAAGGTTTTTGAAAGGTAGCACATGAAAATTTACTTTGGAATGGCTTACAAATACCATGCATAGAAGTTTATAGTGGACACAATGGCAAACTTGGTTTTTGGGAGTTGGATGCACGAGTAGAGCTCATACTCAGTACAAAATGAGGGCTAGCAAAAGACTGGGAGCGACCAACTAAGAGAGCAATAATGGCCATAATCATGCAGAGCGACAAAGCGACATTAAAAGAAGCATAAGATGGCATCAAAAGTCAAAAACTAAATGATCATAGAGGCTATTGGCGACTTTGGATGAGTCTAACATGTGTGAGCATGCGCCAAGTCAACCCAAATAAAGCATCAAGGAGAAAACCAAAATAATGCTTCCATACAATAAAAACAACGCATGATTTTTTCAAAGGCTCATTAAGCAATCTCAGTTATTTGAGACAAGTCATGCTACAGCAAAACCACTAAGCATACTATCAAAAAGACATCAAGCACGACATGCAAAAGCCTAAGCCGCAGTCTACACAAGCTCCTTCTTGTACCACTTTTTTGCATAAAGCTTTTTCTCTTTTCCAACACCATTTGAAATTTTTAAAGACACCTCTTTTGATGAAAACCAATAAATATCAGAGGCAAAAATACACCTTGATGAAAAGATATAACAAGATCTGAATGCAAATCAAGGCGAAAATTGAAAACCAAAAGCAGTAGCAGAAAAAGAGAACACTCGTTGAACGATAAGAGTGAAAAACGGAGTGTTCTTGGCAAATGAAAAGCGAGTTCATCTCCTCCAAAAGAAACATGATGTGATCTAACCATTTATTGTAGCAAACAAAACAAAACAAAATAAAACTAAAACAAAAACAACTGACGCTCCAAGAAAAACGCATAGTGCATGAAGCAATAAAAATATAGTGTCTTGAAAGGTGACCTGATTTTTGCCGATGAAGAAGGGGTGCCTCGGGGGCATCCCCAAGCTTTGACGCTTGTACTTCTTGGATATTTCTTGGGGTGATGCATGGGCATCCCCAAGCTTGAGCTTTTGTCCATTCTTCAACTCATCTCATCATTCTCCAATCCCTACACTTGAAAACTTCCTTCATACAAAACTAAACACAATTCTATTAGCAACATTAGTGTAGCATAACATATAATTAACCCCTTTTTGCTTCAGGTTTCAACTCAAAACCACCACATATATAGCAAATACTACTGTAGCAACTTCCCCAAAAGTTCCATGATCAAAAGAACTCAAAAGAAAGCGATAAAGCGGCAAACACAAATATTGGCAGAAATCTGTCAAAACAGAACAGCTGACAAAGGTCGAATTTTTTAGGGGTTTTCTGTTGCTCAAATAAAAAAGTGTTCAACTAATGAAAGTTTGGATATAACCTGGGGCATATGCACAAGAAATCACAGGTCCAAAAGATATACAGAGAATTTTCACGAATTTTTATGGTGCAGCACCGAAAACAGTTTCAGGACAGCAACATCCCCAAATCTTACCTCACTCAAATTAGAGGCTTCTCTTGGCACAACAATAAAATAAAAAGGATAAGGAGCGGTTATTACAGTAGTAATAACTTCCAAGACTCAAATAAAAGAAAAATTACTGAAAAATAAACAATGGGTTATCTCCCAAGAGTGCTTTTCTTTAACGCCTTTGAGCTAGGCGCAGTAATTTGCAAAGATGCTCATGTGGGCGCCATATAAAAGCTTGAGGCAAAGGCGCCATATAGGAACTTAAAGCAATAGAGAGCATCAAAAAGCAAGTATGAAAGACATTTATATCTGAACCACTTCCTATGCATAGGAATCTTGTAAGAAAATAAATCAACGAGGCACATAGTAGCAAGCATGGATAGATAAAACAAGTGCCACTTCAAGATTTGCAACATAAAGAGGGGAAACTTAATATTGTTGAGATCCATCAAACCATGTTTCCCTCTCTCATAATAACTTTCAGTAGCATCATGAATAGAACTAACAATATAACTATCACATAAAACATCCCTATCATGAGCCACATGCATAAAAGAATTAATACTCACCACAGGAACAATAGTAGTAGGAGCAAATTCAATAGAATAATTATTCTCATCACCATAATCATCATAAATAGGAGGCATATTGTAATCATAACTAATTTTATCCTCAAAAGTAGGTGAACTGAAAATATTATACTCATCATCATAGCCATCATAAACTAGAGGTTTAGTATCATCACAAGCTAGAGAGCAACTATTTCGCAAAGCATATTCTTCAAACATATCATCATAAGAAGGAACATCACATATGGGAGATGAAATATCATCAGAGCAAACTGTCTCCACTAAAGCTGGGAAACTAAAAATATCATGCTTAACAAAACCAACTTCCCCAAGCTTAGACTTTTCTATAGCATTATCAACAACGGTGTTCAAAGCATTCATACTAACAACACTATTAGCATGCAAATTAAGCTCCAAAGGTTTTTCAATTTTCTCTTCAAACACTTCATATCTAAACTCAGGAAAAAGACTAGCGAACTCTTTGTTTTCCATTAAGCCTAACTAGTGAAAATAAAAACAAGAAACAAAAAGATGTAACTGCAGAATCTAAAGGAAATAACTTCGAGCACTCACCAGCAACTAAAAGACTTAGTAGCCAAAGAATGTGAGTACCTTTTACCTTACCTCCCCGGCAACGGCGCCAGAAAAGAGCTTGATGTCTACGCACTTCTATTCTTGTAGACACTTGTTGGGCCTCCAAGTGCAGAGGTTTGTAGAACAGCAGCAAGTTTCCCTTAAGTGGATCACCCAAGGTTTATCGAACTCAGGGAGGTTAGAGGTCAAAGCTATCCCTCTCAAGCAACCCTGCAATTACGATACAGAAAGTCTCTTGTGTCCCCAACACACCCAATACACTTGTCAGATGTATAGGTGCACTAGTTCGGCGAAGAGTTAGTGAAATACAAGTGGTATGGATGATTATAAGTAGCAAATGTGATTTGAAGTAAATATCGCTGCGAGCAAACAAGTAACAAAACAGCAAGTAAACGGTGTGCAAAGCTTGGAAACAAGGCCTAGGGATCATACTTTCACTAGTGGACACACTCCCAACAATATAACATGATTGAACAAATAAACAACTTCTCTCCACTATGGTACTCTGAATTACTCTCCTATTGAATAACACTAATCACTGTGCAGTGGCTACAGAAGCACCCCTTAAAGTTCATCAAGTACTTGACAAACACCACTCATAGAGATATCCAAATCAGATCACAACTCAAGATAGAAATCATTGCAACTTAGACCAAGTACTAACACGGTGCACACACTGTCAACTTTACACCATGAAAGGAGGAATAGATCACTCAATACTATCATAGTAATAATTACTCTCATAATCCACAAGAGATCACAATCATAGCCTAAACCAAGTACCACCATGATGCACGCACTGTCACCGTTACACCATAGCAGGAGGAATAGATTACTTTAATAATCACCACTAGAGTACACATAATATCTGAATAATAACATGTATTTGTTCAACATGATACAAAGCTCACGATCACATAAAGATCACATCATGGGAGAGAGAGGTGAACCACATAGCTACCGGTAGAGCCCTTAGCCCCGGGGATGAACTACTCCCTCCTCATCATAGGAGACAGCAAGGTTGATGGAGATGGCGGTGAGGTCGATGGAGACGGCGGAGACGGCGATGGAGACCGATGGAGATGGCTCCGGGGGCACTTCCCCGTCCCGGCAGGGTGCCGGAACAGAGACTTCTGTCCCCCGAAATTCGTTGGCGACGGCGGCGGAGCTGCGGAACTGCTTCTGGAAAATTGCCGAATCCTCTAGGGTTTTCTGTCCCGAGGCTTCTTATAGGCAAAGGGGCGATGTCAGAGGGCTGCCAGGGCCTCCTCACACAGGGGCGGCGCGGCCAGGGCCTGGGCCACGCCAGCCCTGTGTGAGGGAGGCCTATGGCCCCTCTCCTTCCTCTCTTCGGATGTCTGGATGCTCCCGGGAAAAATAAGACTTCTGGCTTTTGTTTCGTCCAATTCCGAGAATATTTCCTGTGTATCACTTCTGAAACACAAAAACAGCAGAAAACAGGGAACTGGCACTGTGGCAACTCGTTAATAGGTTAGTTCCGGAAAATGCATAAAAGTGCCACTAAGTGTAACGAAACAATAGGCAAATGGTGTAAAAACAAGCATGGAGCATCAAAAATTATAGATACGTTTGAGACGTATCACACACCTCCCAAATACCCACTATGCTTACAAACTTTGTCCAAATGAGTCCAAATTCGTCACACTTGTGTATCTTTGAATTGCAAACAATATCACAATCTAACAATTTTTATGCCAAAAGCTTCAATTTCCCTTACTCCCTATATTATTTGGGTGCCCCTGTTTTACTTAGTTTTACTCAGTTTTCCCCCTCCGGGTCCACTTGTTTTACTCAGTCCTACTCAGTTTTGCCCTTCCGATAAACATTTCCTCACTTTTCCCCCTCTTAGTTCTACTCAGTTTTCCTCACTTGTACTCACTGGCTGATCTCTGATTGGTCGAGATGTATGTCACACGGATCTTGGTTGGTTGATAGCTCAACGTACGCTTGCACCATTGGATCATTTATGATCGGACGGCCTATATATCTCTCTACCTCGATGGACGCGTACAGAGAGAAGAGCAGAGCACATACCTACCAACCCTGGCAGTCGCATATTCCAGTCGCATCTTCCTCTCTCATATTTCCTCTCTTACTCTGGCGGTCGCGGCGGCGCGGAACTGCAGCGTGCGTGCGGCGGCGCGGATCTAACCGTGCGTGTGGCAGTGCGGATCTAACCGTGCGTGCGGCGGCGCGGATCTAAGAGTGCCGGTGAGGATCTAACCCTCAGAAATAGTTGAAATGTCTCTCTCTGTCTCACTTTCGTTTCTCTTCTCAGATCTGTTGATGATGAAGAACACCAAGACGGCGGCCGTGCTGACAGTGGTCATCGATGCCAAGATCATTGAAGCCATCGCCTACAACATCACTGCGACGACGCAGATCCAGCCTTCAATGTCGGAGCCTGCCGATGTCTCACTTCCGTTGCCCTCCTCAGATCCGTTGCTGATGAAGGACACCAAGACGGCGGCCGTGCCGACAGTGGTCATTGATGCCAAGATCATTGAAGCCATCGCCTACAACATCGCTGCGACGGTGCAGATCCAGCCTTCAATGTCGGAGCCTGCCGATGTCTCACTTCCGTTGCCCTCCTCAGATCCGTTGCTGATGAAGGACACCAAGACGGCGGCGGTGCCGAGAGTGCGAATCGATGCCAAGACGATTGAAGCCATCGTCTACAACCGCACTGTGAAGCCGCCGATCCAGCCCTCCTCAGATCCGTCGCTGATGAAGTACACCAAGACGGCGGCGGTGCCAAGAGTGGTTGCAAAGCCGCAGATCCAGCCCTCCTCCATGTCCGAGTTTGCGGATGGCGTAGATGACCACCCCTCAGCCGCCCGTCTTCCCGGCCCTTCTAGCCCATCGCTGCGCGGCCGTGTTCGACGCCGCAAATTGGGATAAATTATGATAAATTTGTATTTTTCAATTTCAAATTGGGATAAAATTATTCGAACTACTACCTCTGTCTCAAAAAAAGCTTCTCCACTTTCTCGATGTGTCCACATACATCCGTATGTATGATTTGAATTCTATCCCAACTTGATTGGAAAGATTGATATGTATTTGATCCGAGAGGCTGGCACATGCTTTCACTTTTGGGATCCCTTCACTTTTATAAGATGTTCATGCATGCTAAAATTATCGCGCGCATTACTTAGCACAACTAGGAAATTGTACGCCAAAATACAGTGGTTAGAGCCATCTACTGAATAACAATTCTATACTATCTAAATCATCTACCACAACCACATAACCGCTAGGACAGGGATGACACCTAATAAAAATGCCCAGATGAATCTACTTTTCTCCTCTCCCATCACTTGAAGTTCATGTTCTAGATTTTCTACCACTTGATCAAATACGGCAAGATCTATCTCAAGTATCAACTTCTCCTTGCGAATAAGCTCTGAATTCTTCTTTTCTTCCTCCACAGTACGCTTCAGCTCAAATATCATCGGGTTTTTACGGGCCAATTCATCACCTAAATTGGCCACCTTCTCCTCCAAATCCATCCTCTGGCTACACCACTGGGTTGATTCATTTTGGTATGCAATGTACCATGGATCATCGGCTTGCCTGGCAAACTGTAATAATAATGGAAAAAAGAACAACTGAAATTACTCCAACAGGCCATGGCGGCACTTCAAATTCAACGGTAGTACAGAGAGCAGAAGCTAGATACCTGCACTTCCGACGAGGTAGGAGAAGTAGAACGTGGCCACGATATGATCGAATCCCCACCCTCGCCGGTGTACCCGCTACGACCAGACATTGAGGACTATTTCGCACCTGCAAACTCCAATAAATTACGGCAACCGAATCGATTAGGGGGCGGGGAGGCAGAAGCGGAGGTCTTACCAAGCTATACTACCAATTGGTGCGCGGAACAAATCCCGGTCGTCGTGGGCGGCGGATCTGCTTGCAGCGGACTTTCCTGCGGTGGGTACAATGCGTGCGGACGAAACAAGTGCTGGAGCCGTGGTTGACGTGTAGCGCCGCAGTCCGTCCGACGCCGCCGGTGGACAGAGCTGGCGGCGCGACGAGGCGCCGGCGATGGCTGCTCCGTCCGAGGGTGGGGAACGAGCTGCCAGCGATTCTCCGATGACTAATGAGATACACAACACTAGGTTCCAGCCATGTTTAGCATAAGATTCACTTTAGATTAAGCTGCGAAAATAGTCACCTGCTGGGTCTAGCTTAAGAAAAATTAATTAGCAAACTTGTTGCTTCTCTCTAACTAAAAGCAGGGATATATGCCTTTTCACTAAGGGCGACCCCAGCGGTCATTGGCTGAGGCGGCCCCACAGAGCGGCTCTATATAATTTTTTCTAAATAAATAGACGACCCCAGCGGTCATTGGCTGTGGAGGCCCCACAGAGCGGCAATATATGATTTTCTCTAAATAAATAGACGACCCCACTGGTCATTGGCTGCGGCAGCCCCACAGAGCGGCAATATATGTCTTTTCCTAAAAAATACACGACTCCACTAGTCATTGGCTGCGGCAGCCCTATAGAGCGGCTCCATTTGTCATTGGCAGTACCGCGTATACAATCAGGAAATAAAACAGCCCACACGTCAGCGATAGATGGATGGCTGCTCCGACGTGTCTCCTGACCCTACCCGTCAGCACCATTCAAAAGCAACGGTCAATTCACAACCACCGCGGCTCCCTAGCCATCACCGGTAACGGTCAAGGCCTCTGACCAGACGGCAACCCTCCCGTCCGAGCGTCTGCGAGGGGTTTCAAACTAGAGGGAGGGGAAAACTGATGAAAAGTTAAGCGGCTGGGGAAAACTGAGCACAACTAAGGACCCGAGGGCACGAAAATAGAAATCCCTATAAAAAATTGCTCCGATATCTCCGGTGAGGTCTCTGGCGAGATCCATATTGGAGCACTCTTTTTTGCGTCGAATCATTTTTTTGCTACAATGAAGCAAAAACGGGGCTTTTTTCTTCATAGAAGCAATCGAATCGTTTCTGCTCCACTCATATAATTTTTTTACTACAATAAACTGTTTTTACCACTATGAAGTAAATGCGGATTTTATAGGGCTGAGAGGACACGTGTGTCGTTCAAACAAGGCGGAGGATCCAGCGACGAAATCCATCGGAGGACGCTCAGTAGCTTCCTTATAAAATTTGGATTTGGCTTAAGGTCCTGTGTCACGGCATTTTTTGACCAAAATGTAATCTGTACTCTCCAAACTGATTGAACGTTTTAGAAATTAGGAAATATGCCCGTACGTTGCAACGGAAAACAAAAGAATCAACTTTTTGCACAAAAAGTTCGGCACAATCCAAATTTTGAACCAAAGTCGGTCCGCATGACCCTAGCCTCGCTCTGAAGTTTGATGGTTTTATTTTTCTTTTAGCAAATAAGTATTCATGTGAAAACTGAAGGTTCCACAATAAATAAAGACGTATAGTCTTATCTTATTTTTAGCAAAGTTAATTCATGTGTATTGATGCGCACACCGAAAAAAGACCACGCTGTGGAAGACCTTAAATGTCCAAAGCTGTCGAAGAGAAGAGTATCTGAAAGTGAACCACAAATAACACACCGTTCACCAAACTCAGTTGCTTCATAAAATGGGCCAGAAAAATTATGACAAACTATAAGATAGATAAGTAACAGGAAATATATTGTGCAAGACGGACCACCGAGCAACTAATTGGTAGTCTATTGCCTTGAGCCCTTGACCTGGTATCATACGACCGAGGAACACAAACATTATTCGCAGGTTGTGTTGATGCAGAAGTTTGACCTACGAACTATACATGCAAACTACCGGCATTCCACAATTTAAGACGTACTATTAAGTTTCACTAAAACAAAGATTTAACCAAAAATTACTGCATCAACTTACATGCCATGTTGGCTGTAGGTAGGGGCAGCAGAACCACATCCAGTGCAGCTTATACTCAGAATTCAGAAAACAACTACTCTTCCGATCGAAACTGTGAAGGTGACACCTGTCAGACCTGAAGAACACGAACCACGTTCTGAAGCAAATAGAACCAATCAATAGCAAATTTCATTGGATGAAGGGACAGAAGGAGACGGATAATAAACAACGAACTAATCAATATGCAGAAACTCAAGCGATCAACCATCTTCCTCAGATCAAAACATCCCAAGAGAAACCGCATTACCACATAGCACACACTCACGTCCAAGTTTAAGCTCACTCAAGCAACTAAGCAAGATGAGTTACTATGCGTGAAGCTGGTTGGTAACTTGGTATCCGGACAATGTGCTCAACCTGCTCAACCTCATGTGTAACCGGCTGAAGAGTGGCATCCCGGCAGGCATCCCGACGGGCATTGACAAGCTTCCCAAGCTGGAGGTGCTGGAGCTGTGGAACAACTCGATCACCGGCCCACTGCCACCGTCGCTCTCGGCGTCGCGCAACCACTGCAATGGCTCAATATGTCAAAGCCTCTGCGACAGCGGCAACCTGACCAAGCTTATACTGTTTGACAAGAACTTCATGTGCCCGATCCCGGCGGGGCTCATCTCACCAGGTGCTCGTCTCTGGTTCGTGTGCGCACACGCACCAAAACACGCCATCCAGATTCCCGCACCAAGCACAAACCCCATACGCATTCTAAAGAGCAAAGCTTTCGTCCTTGTTGTTGCTCCATCGTCCGCGCTGAATTCTTCTGATCGGAGGAGGTGAGGTTTAGGCAAACTAAGGCTCTTAGATCAAATTACTCTATTAAGCTGACATGGTGCACCAGCATCGGGCGAGCCTTCTGCTGCACCACGGCCAGCAGCAGAGCAAGGGCGGCGGCAGGGACACGCTCCTGCTCACGCTCGCCGCCTTCGCCTTCGTCTCCTGCCTGCTCCTCCTCCTCAATGGCTCGGCCTTCTCAACCGCGATGGACGACCTCCTACAGCAGCTGGGGACCATGCGGCACCATCTGTTGCGACCGCACTGCGAAACGCACCAACGACGCACGCGCGGAGACATCCGCATGGTGCGAGCGGGGCTGAGGTGGCTACGAAGGTTGCAGCGCCTGGAGGTGCCATACAAACAGGATATGTGGCGATCTTGCCCAAGTTCATGCGGCGTGGCCTTTTGGAGCAACTTGACATTGTCCTCGTCTAGCTTTAATCCCACCTCGTCCTCCTAGTAATCGTAGGCTCATAGTACACGTTGCTTTTGCTAGCCATGGCGAGCCTCCGGGCGGCTGTTTGATCTGTCGTGCATGTGGGGCAAGGAGGCGGCGAAGCGATCTTAGGGGCGGATCGGGTTTAAGCCGCCTGTTAACTATAGTTATACTAGCTGAATGCCCGTGCGATGCTACGGTCTTCTATTTCTATATGCCACAAATGTAAGCATACTATTTATTTACAAATGTTGTTACTGCAAATGTAAACATAATATTCATTTACAATGTTGTTACTTAAACTATATCGATATTTCAGTTTGATTTCTAGCTGAAATGCGAGTGGTTATGTTAGTAGAACATATAGTTCAGATGGAGGAAGTTGGTTCATGAGTCATGACAACTCGTAACAGAATTATGTGTGTGAAATAGATCAGAATAGCTTGCCAAACGAGCCAAGCTGCATTTTATGGGTTCAGAGTCTGATCTAAAAAAGACTCTGAAATGCGAGGAAATGACCAAACTATGGCTGATTTAAAAAGAAATCTGAAATTCTAAAGAGATAATGTTTCCTATCGCTAGGTGTTTCTGGACATGACTTCGGAACACGGTGCCGACTGCGCCCGTTCGTCACACCGCCGCAAAGATCTCTGCCGTAGTGCCAATTGAGGAGAAGAGGAGTGCAGCGCGCATTGTCGCTCGTCGGCTTTGTAGTGAGCTTCGATTTCTTCCGGCCCTGCGCTGGCCACTGGGCATGACAATGGCCCTTTTTGTGGTTGTAATTTTCTTCGATTTGTCCCTTGTGGATTATTTGATTTGTTCTTTTTTTTGTTACCGAAGGATGTTGTCGTATTGATTTAGGAGCTCTTCCTAGCAGCTCGCGGAGGAGCGCGGAGGTGTCGTGGTGGACTGCGTTTTAGGCGGCCGCGCCGCTAGGAGCTTGAGGTAGAGGTAGAGCTCATGCTAGGGGATGAGCTCTAGGTGGAGGCAGTTGTCCGGTGGGAGGAGGACACGGGCGAGGTTGATCGACCTGAACGACCTGCATGTAAGTCCAATTCCAGGTCTATTCAGATAGATAACCTTCCAAGCATAACATTTAGGCAATAAAAGGATTGTTTCTCTGAAAAGAAAGCACCAGTGGTTGCAATAAATCACAGAACATATTTCTCCCTATTTACGTGCGTTGCTAAGGGTTAATTTTGATTTTATATCTTCTATATATATAGCGTGTTGACCTACTTCACGCACCCCTCTAGCCCTTCTCCTGCTCGTTGTACATGTCCGCATCAGGTAAATCTTCCTCATGAAGGGGGCAAGGACCATAATTTTATGCCCTAGTAAATTGAAGAAAGGGTATCTAGATCATGCAACCTGATCCATGCAACTCTATATTGAGAAACGATAAATAATATAAGCAAGATGGAGTATACGAGTATTCCTGTATTCGAGCTTGTATGATAGTGGTGTGGCAGGCCCACCGGGTTGAGCTTTCTGGTAAACGCAGTCCCATTCCAGTCTTTCATCAGAAAAAAGTGTAGACACCACTTTCAACCCTTCAAAATTGTATGAACCAGATGGAAAAATCACAACGAAAACAAGTTCAGAGTATATAAAAAGGCAGTACGCGGCCTGATTGGAGATGGTCATACTCGAAGGATCGTGCAGGCACAACAGGTTCGTTGTAACCCCAATCTGTCACATCTTCAATCCAGTCAGCAGAAAACAATTCCAAGCATTCAGCTCGAGCCAGCATGGGAACAATCCATTGGTGTTTACTGTCGGGCTGAACTTCCTCAGTACTGTCAACTGACACTGCATTTAGGCTGACACTCTCAAGGCTGCCAAGAAGATTAATTGCTTCTACCACCTTCAGAAGATTATTCTTTCAAGAAATTTGTGATTGAAAAAAGAGGTTGATAAATGCAAATGGTTTTAAGAGTGAAGATGAACAATAAGATATGCATGGCAGCCACAGCTACATCGCCGTCCGTGCAAGGGAAAACAAAGCCGCGATGAATGTCACAATGTGCACAGCAGCTATGGCTGCATTGGCGTCGGTGCAGCCGGCTGTGCTGCCGTCGCCGCGAACAGCAATGGTCCAAATAGATCAGAACGGAACAGAGAATAAAATGACAAAACAGTCACAGCACCAAACATACCTCGATCGGCCAGGAAGGGCCCAAATAGACGCTTATGACCTGAATTGAATTGGGTTGATATAACTCGTCCCCAACAATGCAGCGTTTGGTAGGAATTCTTTGTCCTGGTTAATGCATGCTTTGTAACATTATCGAGAAACTAAATCAGGAGACAGACTATGCATTTTGCTGATTTCATTTGGTATGACAAAAACATGTTTCTAACCTCGTATTTACAGAAAAAGAAATCAGATCTGCCTATTGATTCCTCTATATTGCATAATAAAGAACCTGCAAAATCCCCTAAAGAGACCAAATCAGGAAATATGTACTCCCAGCCTAAATCAGTGACAGACTAATCAGAATAACGTATTCAATTGCATAAATTGCATCACAAAGTCTGAGGTAGACAGATTTCATTAATTAGTCACAAAATCATGAACTATTAGCTCTCACGGCACCATGCCAAGATCTAAACCACCGACGAAACCGCATCCAACCAGAACGTATGTTCAAACAAATAGATCAGTTCGCTGCAACAATATACTTCTAACATTAGCTATTGAGGATATCTTTTGTCCTCAAGACCTGCTTGCATACTGATTACTGAATCAAATCAAGAACCGGTCAAGAATCCCCCACATATGAATACAGAGACTGACATAGCTAAAAAAGTGTTGTTCTCTAGAAACAAAGTATGAGGGGCTATCGTTTCTTTCGAAGGTCAAAACCATACCAAAGGCCTAGGACGCAGATTCAGTGAGTATCAAGGATGGGGACCAGAGACCAGGAAGATCACATCCATGTAAAATATCGAACCACGCCGGACGGTTGGAGACCAGGCGCAGCCGGCTCCCTCTCCCCTTGTCGCCGGACTCTGAGGTGTCCCGTACCGCCGCCTCCTTCCACAGGCCGGACGATCCCGAGATGGAGCGGTCAAGGTGGGAGGGCGGGGCGGCACGTGATTGTAGCTAGGGCAGCGACATAGGGCACAACGTCGGCTGGTGCAGCCAACTGTTTCCTGCCGGTGGCTCGCACGGGGCGAGGGAAGACGGCGCGGTGGCGCATCAGGTGGGGCAGGCAGGCCAGAGGGGGGAATCGGGAATGGATTAGGACCAAGGATCCGATTTTTTTTGGACGTACGTACGGGCGATGCATCCGGTCATTTTGACGTACGAACTGGTTTATTTGTGTACCACGGTTTTATAACCATCACGACCTCAAGCCGTATTATTAGTAGAGATTTATGACAAGACTACCTAAAGGAGGAAGCCTGAACGCGACTCGGCTTAACGCTTACCGGTGACGCTGGTGGTAATACCTGATTTGGTGGGAGGGTAATTTTGTCTAAAAAATATGGTTGACGACGGAAACCTTACTGCTTTTATTATTATTAGGTATAGGTATAGATTTTGGTGGGGTCTCAACGAAAAGGACAAGCCTGCCAGCGAAAAGTATGCAAACCGCGTTCCAAGCGCCCTTTCACAGCCAGACGCGCTGCAGGCAGCTCTGGTTCCGGATGGACATGTCCGCGACGGAGACGGTGGCGGTGCAGTTCATCTCGAGCACGACGCGCCGGCGTAGGACGAAGCCGCCTAGCGCGGCGACGCGGCCGCGCACCCGCGTGGACGTGGCCACCTCAAGCGCCCCGGCCGCGACGTCGACCAGGAACCGCCGGTCGTCCAGCAGCGCGCCGACGTAGACGCCGACCGTCACGTTCAGCCGCACTGTGCCGCGCGCGCGCGCCGTGCCGGGCGGCCCCACGGCCTCGCCCACCCGGCGCGACCGGTAGTACACCCGTGTCTCGCTCGGCCGGTACCGCAGCGACGCCGCGTTCGGGTTCGTCACCGACACGTCCACCACCATGGTCAGCCGCGCCGCCGCCCACGACGCCGCGTCCAGCTCCTTCAGGGCGATGGCGTTCATCGTCATCACGGGCTCGTGGACGCGGTACAGGGCGAGCGTCACGGCAGCCAGGGCCGCTGCCAAGAGCACGGCGGCGATGGCGCACGTGAGCAGCGCGCCACGGAGGCGCCTGGTCGGAAGTTCCATGCCGGCCGGCTGTGGTGTCCAAGGAGAAAAGGTTGCGTTGGTTGAAGGAGATGTTGGAGAGTAGTCAGGTTGTAGCGTTAGAGATGAAAGGTGTGCGGTAACGGGTAAGTAGAGAGTGGTTTGCTCATGAATCTGTACATATTTTCTGGCTTTGCAGTGTCTCGGTCTCGCACCCCATTACTCCACTAAGAGCAACTCTAGCAACATTCCATCCGTGCGACCTGGGGATCGGGATACGGGGTGTTTGCAGGTTTAAATATCATCACGCAGAACAGAACCCTCATCGCAAATCGTAAATTTCAAAAAGTTCATACGCATCAGAAATTCTCGCATGATCAACACATTTTGCATACAATAGCATACATTCTCCCCCGCATGTCTGCTACCAAAATTTGCTCCACACCGGAGAGGCGGCATCCTACACTAGCGTAGCTACCCTACATACCCGATGGTGGCGGCGGTGTCGACGGCGGCCTAGAGCTCGTCGTCGGAGGAGATGTCATCGATGAGGAGCTCCTGCAGGTCTGCCTCCCTCTTCCACTTTGCCGTCCGTTCGGCTTCCCAGCGGCTGCTCTCCTCGATCAGCTCGAGGATGCGGGGGAACGCCTCCTCGGCGACGTAGTCCTCGGGCCCGATCCTCGCCCCTGGACGCGGCGGAGGAGTGCGCGCATCGATTTCCATCGTCGCACGGGACACGCGCGAGGAGGACGTGCTCGGAGCCGACGAGGAGCTTGACGCCCCCTGATATGTCCATTTTGCATCACTATTTTATATCATAATTTACTGTTATGCATTGATATATTTCATATTTAGAGATGATACTTATGTTGTTTCCTCTGTTTTTACATGTTTGATAATCATTAGAGAACTTGCTGCCGGAGTCAGGATTCTGCTGGAAAAAGGACCGTCAAGACACCATATTTCTGAAGATCAACAATTCCAGGGAAATACCCAAAAATTCATATATTATCAGAAGACGAAAGTAGCCACAAGGAGAGGGCGAAATGAGCAGCAGGGGGCCCACACCACCAGGTGGCGCGGGTCAACCCCTGGCCGTGCCACCCTGGGGTGAGGACACCCTGGCCCACTTCTGCCATCGCCCCCCGCGTATATTATCGTCTCCGAAAACCTAAGACGATGGGGGGATCAGAGATAGATACCGCCGCCTCTGCGGGGCGGAAAACACCGAGAGAGAAAAGCTCTCCGGCAGGCAGAAATCTACCGGGGAAATTCCTTCCCGGAGAGGGGAGATCGTCTCCATCGTCATCATCATCGCGCTGGACTTCATCGGGATCATCATCATCATCACCAGCACCTTCATCTCCACCATCACCATGCCATGCTGCTGTAACATCTTGGGTTGAATCTTGTCCAATTCTTAGGGGAAACTTTCCCGATGTTGATTACTCTTGTAGTTGATGCTATTGAGTGGAACCGTTGAATTAAGGTTTATGTTCAGATTGTTTTACCATTATTTCACCTCTGGTCATGATCCATATGATGTCTTATGAGTAGTTCGTTTAGTTCTTGAGGACATTGGAGAAATCGAGATGTTAGTAGTGAAACTATGTTGAGTAATATTTAATGGTTTGATATTTATTTGTTGTGGTGCTATTCTACTAGTGGTGTCAAGTGAACATCGACTACATGATACTTCACAATTTATGGGCCTAGTGGAATACATTGTGTATTTGGCTACTAATTGTGGGGTTACCGGAGCGACAGAAACCTAAACCCCCGTTAGGAAACCATTGCACCAGGGAGCGTAGGATCTCAGAGTTTAAGGCTGTGGTTAGATTTATCTTAATTACTTTCTTGTATTTGCGGATACTTGCAAGGGGTATAATCACAAGTGTGTATTAGTCCTAGTAAGGGTAGTGCGCTAGCATAGGTTCACCCCCATAACACTTATCAAACCAATGAAGATTACTTAGCAGCAAGAAGCGAAAGCTCTCGACAGAAACTCCCATCTGTCCTCAGGAACGTTTGGTAATCATAAGTTACACAACCGTCTTGTCCTTTGCTCTAGAAAGGATTGGGCCACTTGCAGCAATTACTATTATTGTCTTTTATTTACTCATACTTTATTTACTTGCATTACCAAATACCCCTAAAAACTCGTTTGCTAGTATTTACAGTGAATCCTTGATCAAAACCGCTTGTCAACACCTTCTGCTCCTCGTTGGGTTCGACACTCTTATTTATCGAAAGTACTACGATACACCCCCTATACTTGTGGGTCATCAAGACTATTTTCTGGCGCCGTTGCCGGGGAGTGAAGCGCTATTGAAGTGTGAAATTGGTAAAGGTAACTTTCGCTGTGAGTATTGTTTTTATTTTTGTCTTTTATTTTATTTTGCTATGGAGAATTCTCCATTTGGTTCCCTATTTGGGAACACTACTGCCTCAATTACGGTAGTGGATGAACCACCGCTTGCTCAATTAGATCCTTTTAAAATACCTATGAAAATTGTTGAACGTGTTATGAATAACTGCTATTCAGGAGATGGAATTGTCCATCCGGGTGATCATTTACTCTTTATACATGAATTATGCGAGTTGTTTAAGTGTGCAGGTATTTCATCAAGTCGGGTTAAGAGAAAGCTATTCTCTTTATCACTGAAGGGCAGAGCTGCGGAATGGTATAGGCTGCTCAAGCATGGTCCATCTATTGGCTGGGAGGAAATTGTACCTCTCTTTTATTCCAAATTCTATCCTCCAAGTGAGATTCATAAAGATCGGAATCAAATATATAATTTTTGGCCTCATGATGGAGAGAGTATTGCCCAAGCGTGGGCGAGATTGAAGTCACTAATGCTCAAATGTCCCATTCATGAGCTCCCCAGTAATATTTTTATTAATAACTTTTATGCAAGGCTTACTCTTCACGACAAGGATTTATTGGATACTTCTTGCTCTGGATCATTTACATGTATGAAAGAAGAAGCTAAATGGGATCTTCTAGACCGTATTTAAGAAAATACTGAAGGATGGGAGAACGACAAAGGTAGAAAGTCAGGTATAAATTATGATTATGAATGCATTAAAGCTTTTATGGGAACCGATGACTTTCATAATGTTAGTGCTGTTTATGGTCTTGATTCTCAAATACTTGCTAACTGTTTTAAGGCCTTTACCTCTTATCTTGATATTCCAAAGAAGGATTGGAACAAGTACCATGCGCCTTATAAAGATATTACTAGTTGTATTCCTGTTAGAACTACTGAAGTTTGTACTATTGATCGCATTTTGCTTGAGCCTTATTTCGAGAAAACACCTTTCCCTGCTAAGGTAAAGGAGCATTCTACTTTAATTAGTGTGCTTAAGAAGAGTGCAAAGAAAGCCATAGAACCTGATAAGCAAGTTACTGTTAAGTCTCCTGTGGCTATAGTGAAGGACCTTGTTACTAAAAATGTAGAAGATGAATATATTATCTTTTGTGAAGATGCTTCTAACATTGTTTCACATCCTAGTAGACCTAGGAAAACAAGTGTTCCTGTGCTTTCTGTAAGGATTGGTGATCATTGCTATTATGGCTTATGCGACATTGGTGCAAGTTCAAGTGCTATTCCTTACGAGCTTTATAAAGAAATCATGCACGAAATTGGTCCTTGTGAACTGGAGGAAATCGATGTGATTATTCAGCTTGCTAACAGAGAGACTATCTTGCCAATTGGTATTGTTAGAGATGTGGAAGTTTTATGTGGTAAGACTAAATACCCTACTGATTTCTAGTACTCGGTAAAGCTGCTAGTAAAACTTGTCCTATTATTTTTGGTAGACCCTTTTTGAATACTTGTGGCGCTTTTATAGATTGTAAGAAGGAGAAAATTTTGACTAAGTTTGATGGAGAATCTTATAAGTTTAATTTTTCTAAGTTTACTAAAGCTCCTTATGAAAATGAATTGCCTAATGAAGATTTTTGAGTTGAACAGCTTGCCTCTATTGCTCTTGCTCCTAATAATGCCTTGCAGCAATTTATGGAGGACCATGAAAGTGAGATCTTCAGGGAAGAAAGAGATGAGATTGACGAGATTCTTCTTCGTCAACCGGAGTTAATTAAACACAATTTACCTGTGGAGGATTTGGGTACCACTTTGCCACCTAAGGAAGATCCTGTTTTTGATTTGAAACCTTTACCTGATGATCTTAAATATGCTTATATTGATAATAAGAAAATATATCATGTTATTATTAGTTCTAAACTTTCAGGAAAGGAAGAAGAAAGGTTATTGGAAATATTGAGGAAACACCGAGGAGCTATGGGATATACTCTTGATGATTTAAAAGGGATTTGTCCTACTATATGTCAGCATGCTATTAACATGGAGCCAGATGCAAAGCCAGTTGTTGAACATCAATGCCGTTTAATTCCTAAGATGAAGGAAGTGGTAAGAAATGAGGTATTGAAACTTCTTGATGCTGGTATTATTTATTCTATTACTGATAGTAGATGGGTTAGTCCTGTTCATTGTGTTCCTAAGAAAGGAGGAATTACTGTTGTGCCTAATGAGAATAACGAGCTTATTCCCTAAAGGGTAGTAGTTGGTTATAGGATGTGCATCGATTTTAGAAAGGTCAACAAAGTTACTAAGAAAGATCATTATCCTTTACCGTTTATAGATCAAATGTTGGAGAGGTTATCCAAGAAAACTCATTTTTGTTTTCTTGATGGTTATTACGGTTTCTCTCAGATTGCTGTTAAAAAGCAAGATTAAGTGAAAACCACTTTTACTTATCCTTATGGAACTTATGCTTATAGACGTATGCCTTTTGGTTTGTGCAATGCTCCTGCTACTTTTCAAAGATGCATGTCTGCTAATTTTCATGGTTTTTATGAAGGAATTGTGGAGGTATTCATGGACGATTTCTCCGTCTATGGAACTTCTTTTGATAATTGTTTGCACAATCTTGATAAAGTTTTGTAGAGATGTGAAGAAACTAATCTTGTTCTTAATTGGGAGAAATGCCACTTTATGGTAAATGAAGGAATTGTTCTTGGACATAAAATCTCTGAAAGAGGTATTGAAGTTGACAAAGCAAAGGTTGAAGCAATTGAGAAAATGCCCTGTCCTAGGGATGTTAAAGGTATTCGTAGTATTCTTGGTCATGCTGGTTTTTATAGGAGATTTATTAAATATTTCTCTAAGATTTCAAAGCCTCTTACTAATCTTCTTCAAAAGGATGTACCATTTGTTTTTGATGATGATTGTAAGGAAGCTTTCAAAACTCTTAAGAAGGCTTTAACTACTGCTCCTATTGTTCAACCACCTGATTGGAATTTACCCTTTGAAATTATGTGCGATGCTAGCGATTTTGCTGTAGGTGCTGTTCTTCGACAGCGTGTAGATAAGAAGTTGAATCTAATTCATTATGCTAGTAAGACTCTTGATGTTGCTCAGAAGATTTATGCTACTAACGAGAAGGAGTTTCTTGCTATTGTTTTTGCATGTGATAAGTTTAGACCTTATATCGTTGACTCGAAGTTTACGATTCATACTGATCACGCTGTTATTAGATATCTTATGTCAAAGAAGGATGCTAAGCCTGGGCTTATTAGATGGGTGTTACTTTTGCAAGAGTTTGATTTGCATACTGTAGATAGGAAAGGTGCTGAAAATCCTGTTGTTGATAATTTGTCTAGGTTGGAAAACATTTCTTTTGATCATATTCCTGTTAATGATAGTTTTCCAAATGAACAGTTGGCTTCAATAAAGGTATCTTTGCGAGAGAATCCTTGGTATGCTGATTATGCTAACTTTATTGTTTCCAAGTATTTGCCTCCAACCTTTACAGCCCAGCAAAGACGGAAATTCTTTTATGACTTGAGGCATTATTTTTGGGATGACCCACACTTATATAAAGAAGGAGTGTATGGTATTATACGAAGATGTGTTCCAGAATATGAACAACAAGAGATATTGAGAAAATGCCATGGTAGTGCTTATGGAGGACATCATGCTAGAGATAGATCTGCACAAAAGGTTCTACAATCAGGTTTTTATTGGCCTACCCTTTTTAAAGATGCTAGAGAGTTCATTTTATCTTGTGATGAATGCCAAAGAGTCGGTAATATTTCTAAACGCAGTGAAATGCCTATGAGTTATTCTCTTGTTATTGAACCATTTGACTGTTGGGGATTTGACTTTATGGGTCCTTTTCCTCCTTCAGAAGGTTATACTCATATACTCGTAGATGTTGATTATGTTACTAAGTGGGTAGAAGCTATACCTACGAAGAGTGCCGATGGTGATACCTCGATAAAAATGCTTAAGGATGTTATTTTTCCTAGGTTTGGTGTGCCTAGATATCTTATGACTGACGGAGGTTCTCATTTTATTCATGGTGATTTTAGGAAAACACTTGCTAGATATGACGTTAATCATAGAATTGCTTCTGCTTATCATCCCCAAACTAGTGGGCAAGTAGAGCTATCGAATAGAGAGATCAAGTCTATCTTGCAGAAGACTGTTAACAGATCTAGGAAAAACTGGGCTAGCAAGTTGAATGATGCTTTATGGGCTTATAGAACTGCTTATAAGAACCCCATGGGCATATCTCCTTACAAAATGGTTTATGGAAAAGTGTGTCACTTGCCTTTAGAATTAGAACACAAAGCTTTTTGGGCAGTGAGAGAGCTTAATAGGGATTTTAAACTTGCCGGTAAGAAAAGGTTTCTTGATTTGAGTTCCTTAGATGAGTGGAGAAATGAAGCTTATGAGAATGCCAGACTTTTTAAAGAGAAAGTCAAGCAATGGCATGATAGGAGAATTTTTAAGAGAGAATTTCATGTTGGTGAGAAAGTTCTATTGTATAGGTCTCGTCTCAGATTTTTTACAGGAAAATTACTCTCGAAATGGGAAGGACCCTTTGTTATTGAAGAGGTGTATCGTTCAGGTGCGATAAAGATTGCTCCGCTTAAAGATAACACTACGCAAGTGGTGAATGGGCAAAGACTCAAACATTATATTGCTGGAAATTCTTATAATGAAGATGTCGCTGTTATTCAAATGGTGACTCCGGAAGAATTTATCAAAGAACATATGCAGGAATCTGCAGAGTCCGTTTTGGATTAGGTAACAGTTCTAGTTAGAAGAGGTCCGCGTTAAACTTTTCTATTTATATTTTTGTTGTTTTTATTAAATATGAAAAATCACGAGATGAAAACGGGCTGGAAACGGAGTCCGGAGGCTCCACACCACCTGGTGGCGCGGGCCCCCTACTGGCCGCGCCACCGTGTGGTGAGTCGGCCTCGGAACTTGTTTTCGTCCCGGTTTCCTCCTGTGACTTCGTTTCGATATTTAATTTTCGCCTATATAACCCCCCGGATTGCCCGAGGTCTGTATATCGCGTTCTCGTCGTGTTTTTGTTCGATCTGTTTTTGTCAGGAGTTGTTCTCAGTTTTGGAGCTGCCATGTCTTCATCCGGTTTATCCGAGGAGAACTTTCTTGCGGACATCATTAATCCATACATGAGGGAGCTGAAGATGCATCCAAAGGAGTTGTCGCTCGAGGATGGGAATTTGCAGATGGAAGATGTTCATGGCCCTATAGGAGAAGGAAGTCTTGAAGCTAGGATGGAAGCGCTGGAGCAAGAAGTCTTTAAATACAAGAAGATGGTAGAACGCGAGGTGGACATCATCCATAGGATAAATCAAGAACTCATCGCCAAGCACAAGAAGGAGACCGCAGAGCTCTGGGATGACATCTTGTCACTCCATGAGACCACCAACAAATTACAGGCACAACTCTACGACTTGCAAAACCAAAACTGTGAGTATGAGGCTAGGTTTAAACAAATGAGTGCTGCTGCCAGTTTCAGGATATTGGAGACCAAGTCGTCCTTCCTTGATGGGGAACCTCTGCCTTGGAAGTCTGATGATGATAAAGACTCACCACCACTGCTGAAGGAGTAATTCATCATTGGTATAGGCATCCCCTTGGTTTGTTCCAAGCTTGGGGGAGTGCCGCGGTATCACATCATTATCTTTTACCCATTTACTACTCAAGTAGAGTCATATCATGAATAGAGAAGTTATCTTATAGAATAGTTTGCAGTGTGGAAGTATCCTCCTTTACTTGGTTACCTATGTATCCCTTGGTATGAGTTGCGGTTGAGAAATATTAATGAGAAGTCTTATCATTTACTTTCCGCACACTTTATTTTAGTTTGCAATCTTTCTTATATGATTAGTCTTGTTGATTAGTATTGGTATCACTTTGGGAGCATGAGTAAATCTAGTTGGTTTTGGCAAACTTAGCTTGGTCAGTAGCAACATTACCTTGAGGTTTGAGTAGAAAAAGAAGGAAGTGTTAGTAGATACATCATTTTAGCTTTCCTTCATGATTGGCTCATAAGCATTAGTATTCTCAAGTTAAAATCATTTGTACTTTCAAGGAAATTTGCATGATTGTTTTCTATCACATGTATGTTTGTTTGTTCCATGCAACTCTTATGCTTGCTACCCGGCGCTGTTTATGGTCTTGATTCTCAAATACTTTCTAACTGTTTTAAGGCTTTCGCCTCTTATCTTGATGTTCAAAAGAAGGATTGGAACAAGTATCATGCGCCTTATAAAGATACTACTAGTTGTGTTCCTACTAGAATTACTGAAGTTTGTACTATTGATCACATTTTGCATGAGCCTTATTTTGAGAAAAAGCCTTTCCCTGCTAAGGTAAAGGAGCATTCTATGTTAACTAGTGTGCTTAATAAAAGTGCAAAGAAAGCTTTAGAACCTGATGAGCAAATAACTATTAAGTCTCCTGTAGCTATAGTGAAGGACCTTGTTACTAAAAATGTAGAAGATGGACATATTATCTTTTGTGAAGATGCTTCTAACATTGTTTCACATCCTAGTAGATCTAGGAAAACAAGTGTTCCCGTGCTTTCTGTCAGTATTGGTGATCATTGCTATTATGGTTTATGCGACATTGGTGCAAGTTCAAGTGCTATTCCGTATGAGCTTTACAAAGAAATCATGCATGAAATTGGTTCTTGTGAACTGGAAGATATCGATGTGGTTATTCAACTTGCTAATAGAGAGACTATCTTTCGAATTGGTATTTTTAGAGATGTGGAAGTTTTATGCGGTAAGACTAAATATCCTGCTGATTTTCTAGTACTTGGTACAGCTGCTAGTAAAACTTGTCCTATTATTTTTGGTAGAACCTTTTTGAATACTTGTGGCGCTGTTATAGATTGTAAGAAGGAGAAAATTTTGACTAAGTTTGATGGAGAATCTTATGAGTTTAATTTTTCTAAGTTTACTAAAGCTCCTTATGAAACTGAATTGCCTGATGAAGATTTTCGAGTTGAACAGCTTGCCTCTATTGCTCTTGCTCCTAACGATGCTTTGCAGCAATATATGGAGGACCATGAAAGTGAGATCTTCAGGGAAGAAAGAAATGAGATTGATGAGATTCTTCTTCGTCATCCAGAGTTGCTTAAACACAATTTACCTGTGGAGGATTTGGGTACCACTTTGCCACCTAAGGAAGATCCTGTTTTTGATTTAAAACCTTTACCTGATGATCTTAAATATGCTTATATTAATAATAAGAAAATATATCATGTTATTATTAGTTCTAAACTTTCAGGAAAGGAAGAAGAAAGGTTATTGGAAATATTGAGGAAACACCGAGGAGCTATGGGATATACTCTTGATGATTTAAAAGGGATTTGTCCTACTATATGTTAGCATGATATTAACATGGAGCCAGATGCAAAGCCAGTTGTTGAACATCAATGCCGTTTAATTCCTAAGATGAAGGAAGTGGTAAGAAATGAGGTATTGAAACTTCTTGATGCTGGTATTATTTATTCTATTGCTGATAGTAGATGGGTTAGTCCTGTTCATTGTGTTCCTAAGAAAGGAGGAATTACTGTTGTGCCTAATGAGAATAACGAGCTTATTCCCTAAAGGGTAGTAGTTGGTTATAGGATGTGCATCGATTTTAGAAAGGTCAACAAAGTTACTAAGAAAGATCATTATCCTTTACCGTTTATAGATCAAATGTTGGAGAGGTTATCTAAGAAAACTCATTTTTGTTTTCTTGATGGTTATTACGGTTTCTCTCAGATTGCTGTTAAAAGCAAGATCAAGTGAAAACCACTTTTACTTGTCCTTATGGAACTTATGCTTATAGACGTATGCCTTTTGGTTTGTGCAACGCTCCTGCTACTTTTCAAAGATGCATGTCTGCTATTTTTCATGGATTTTGTGAAGAAATTGTGGAGGTATTCATGGACGATTTCTCCGTCTATGGAACTTCTTTTGATAATTGTTTGCACAATCTTGATAATATTTTGCAGAGATGTGAAGAAACTAATCTTGTTCTTAATTGGGAGAAATGCCACTTTATGGTGAATGAAGGAATTGTTCTTGGACATAAAATCTCTGAAAGAGGTATTGAAGTTGACAGAGCAAAGGTTGAAGCAATTGAGAAAATGCCCTGTCCTAGGGATGTTAAAGGTATTCGTAGTATTCTTGGTCATGCTGGTTTTTATAGGAGGTTTATTAAAGATTTCTCTAAGATTTCAAAGCCTCTTACTAATCTTCTTCAAAAGGATGTACCATTTGTTTTTGATGATGATTGTAAGGAAGCTTTTGAAACTCTTAAGAAGGCTTTAACTACTGCTCCTATTGTCCAACCACCTGATTGGAATTTACCCTTTGAAATTATGTGTGATGCTAGTGATTTTGTTGTAGGTGATGTTCTTGGACAGCGCGTAGATAAGAAGTTGAATGTTATTCATTATTCTAGTAAGGCTTTAACTTCTGCTCCTATTGTCCAACCACCTGATTGGAATTTACCCTTTGAAATTATGTGTGATGCTAGTGATTTTGCTGTAGGTGCTGTTGTTTTTGCATGTGATAAGTTTAGACCTTATATTGTTTATTCAAAAGTTACTATTCATACTAATCACGCTGCTATTAGGTATCTTATGGCAAAGAAGGATGCTAAGCCTAGGCTTATTAGATGGGTGTTGCTTTTACAAGAGTTTGATTTGCATATTGTAGATAGGAAAGGTGCTGAAAATAGTGTTGCTGATAATTTGTCTAGGTTGGAAAATATTTCTTTTGATCCTATTCCTGTTAATGATAGTTTTCCAAATGAACAGTTGGCTGCTATAAAGGTAACCTCGCGAGAGAGTTCTTGGTATGCTGATTATGCTAACTTTATTGTTTCCAAGTATTTGCCTCCAACCTTTACAGCCCAGCAAAGAAGGAAATTCTTTTATGACTTGAGGCATTATTTTTGGGATGACCCACACTTGTATAAAGAAGGAGTGGATGGTATTATGCGAAGATGTGTTCCAGAATATGAACAACAAAAGATATTGAGGAAATGTCATGGTAGTGCTTATGGAGGACATCATGCTGGAGATAGAACTGCACAAAAGGTTCTACAATCAGGTTTTTATTGGCCTACCCTTTTTAAAGATGCTAGAAAGTTTATTTTATCTTGTGATGAATGCCAAAGAGTTGGTAATATTTCTAGACGCAATGAAATGGCTATGAATTATTCTCTTGTTATTGAACCATTTGATTGTTGGGAATTTGACTTTATGGGTCCTTTTCCTCCTTCGGAAGGTTATACTCATATACTTGTTGCTGTTGATTATGTTACTACGTGGGTAGAAGCTATACCTACAGAGAGTGTCGATGGTGAGACCTTGTTAAAGATGCTTAAGGATGTTATTTTTCCTAGGTTTGGTGTGCCTAGATATCTTATGACCGATGGAGGTTCTCATTTTATTCATGGCGGTTTTAGGAAGACTCTTGCTAGATATGACGTTAATCATAGAATTGCTTCTGCTTATCATCCCCAAACTAGTGGGCAAGTAGAGCTATCGAATAGAGAGATCAAGTCTATCTTGCAGAAGACTGTTAATAGATCTAGGAAAACCTGGGCTAGCAAGTTGAACGATGCTTTATGGGCTTATAGAACTGCTTATAAGAACCCCATGGGCATGTCTCCTTACAAAATGGTTTACGGAAAAGCGTGTCACTTGCCTTTAGAATTAGAACACAAAGCTTTTTGGGCAGCAAAAGAGCGTAATAGGGATTTTAAACTTGCCGGTAGGAAAAGGTTGCTTGATTTGAGTTCCTTAGATGAGTGGAGAAATGAAGCTTATGAGAATGCCAGACTTTTCAAAGAGAAAGTCAAGCAATGGCATGATAGGAGAATTCTTAGAGAGAATTTCATGTTGGTGAGAAAGTTCTACTGTATAGGTCTTGACAAGGGTATAGATAATAGAGCCCGTCAGTTGAGTACCCCTGAGGCCCGTTAGAATTGGCCCAATTGTAATACTAGTCGAAATACGAGTTCATATCGTATGTCGATATTGTAATTTGTGTCGGATCCCACCCGATCCTTGGGACCTGGCCATCTATATATAGGGGCCAGGAGGGGACGGTGTGGGACAGATTGAAAGCAAGCCAGGTCCTACACCCACGTTTACTTTCGATACACACCTTGTTTGACTGAATTTACCTTCGAGTTCATCCGACGCTCTATCTCCCTGATCCTAAGTCCTTCATCTAGGACATTTGTCGAGTTAACCCTCGTCAATTGGCGCCGACCGTGGGGACTCTGGGCGTTGGAATCATTAATTCGATGGCTTTTTTGCTTTCAGCTAGCAGGAATCCAGAAGTCGACGAAATCCAGATACCCTTTGGAACCGTCGATTTTCAACCTCAGCAGTCAAGTTTCATGCAAGTATTCGAGAGCATGGATCAAGATATGGATTTGACGATCGGAAGTCTAAATTTTCGCGTCGGATCATTAGGTTCGATTCGCCTTTTAGATCTGGCGAAACCGGGTCCGTCGGCAAGTGAACCCAAGATAGTAGCAATGTCAGAATCATCAGAAGGCTGTTCCAGCGAGGTGACCTCGCCGGTCAGCTTAGCAGAAACAAAAGATGGAAAAAGCGCAGGAGGCGACGAAACCATGGAGAATTTCGACTTAGAAGTTCAACTCGAAGATCTCATGATCTGCTGCGACGATACCTCAGACAAATCAGCAGACACCTGGAAGACAGGAGTAGAGCTTTCTGAAGATGACAATTCAATCTTCTCAAGTTCCAACAGCAAACTCGAAAATTGATACCAGATACTCGCCATCACAGGAGACAACTCAGAAGAACTTGACGACAACAACAATCCAGTGCTCAATCCAGCAAATATAAACAGAGGGGCGAATCATCTAGCAGAAGGAGAAACTGCAGACTCCCTCACAAATAGGGAGAAAGTTCGACTATCAGTCGAGGAGTGGAGAACAATCAAGACAACCGTGGAGCACGGCACGCCAATACCAACAAACTCCAGCAAAAATATGCTTCTAGGGTACCACTACGCCCTAAGGCAGCAGGCGAAGCAACTAGCGAAGGAGAAGATTGAAATATAGAAGAGAAAAGACTCAACCATTGCAGCAAGCGACGCTGCTCGCAGAGCACGTAGTGACGCGTCATACACAAACAAAAGGCATCGCCGACATGGATCAAGGTTTGAAAACCTCGAGTACTCAGAAAGGCAAAGTATCTCCAAAAACCTCGACTCGTCTTTCCTATCGGTCAATGAGCAAGGAAATATCATACCAAAAACTCCTGAAGCAGCATTGGTGGCAGCCCAAGCGTACCTACATACAACACGACCAAACACAGGAGACCCGAGGGAACATATGCACCGGGCAGCACTAAATGGATTGAAGATGGTAGGCAACAAATTATCAGTGAAAGAGGAAGTGGCATATCGCAACAAAGGCACCCATAAGCCAAGATCACCACGCCGTCACAACAGTCCTCGGCATAGGAGCAGCAGTCGATGATCTAGAACACCATCACCAAGGCAACATAGAAGCCCGAAGTATGGAGGAACCCGAAGGTCCAGATCTCCAAACAAGACATACAATTACGAAGATGACGAAAAAGAGATGGGGGCATCATGCTTTACCCGCAGGGTTCGCACCACACCAGTACCCAAAGGTTTCAAACTACCCCATGACCAGCAAAAATATGAAGGATCTCAGGAGCCACAGTCATGGCTCTCAGATTACTTGCAAGCAGTAAAATTACTGGGAGGAACCAGGGAAACAGCAATGCAAAGTTTGCAATTACACCTCACCGGCGGGGCAAGGTCATGGTTGAGCAAATTAGAAAAAGAAACAATTGGAAGCTGGGAAGAGCTCACAAAACAATTTACAAGGAACTTCAAGTCGACGTATAAGCGGCCAACGTCCATAGAGGAAGTCAAAGCCTGCGTACAGCAACGCGGTGAGACATTAAGAGCATATATCCAAAGATGGAGCATCATCAAAAACTCAGTAGTCAAAGTTTCAGACGAAAGAGCAATAGATGCATTCATAGTTGGGCTAAGGCGAGGAGACCTAGTCGAAGAAATGGGGAGAATTAAGCCAAAAACAGTATCAGATCTAATGGATATAGCAAACAGATTTACCGATGGAGAGGATGCGTGCAACAACAAACGGACATGATCGCCAGAGGACGATAGAGGAAATAGGTACGGAGGCCAAAGGAGAAGATCCCGCAATTATGAAAACTATGGCTCTCACAGCCAAGTAGCCGCAGGATATAAGGACAATAGCTACCAAGGTAGCGATCGCAAAAGCTTGGGATATCATATCTATGGAAAAGAAGACTACAAGAAGTTTCAGCCAAGAGAATCCAGAAAGTACAACCCATCGCCAGAGGATATGCTAAACGGACCATGTCATATACACTCTGTGTTTGTCGATGGGAAACGAGTATCCAGACACGCGATGAAAGATTGCACGACGTTCTTGAAATTACAGGAAGCAGCGCTAAACAAGCAAGCCGAAGCAAAAGGCAGGGATACGAAGGAAACACAAGTAACACACCTGCAAATCTACAAGGAAACAATGGAGTTCCTCAGGGACAAGATCAGCCGAACCCGGGACGCAACGATGACAAAGGATATGTTCCATCTAAAGGGCACATCACAGCAATGATTCAGCCAGTGCGCAAGTCAAACAAAGATGTTGGGGATATACCAAATAGGTATACCAGCGACGTAGTCCTGAATCAGCAAGCCATGGTGGCCCGTCAGGGGTGGTATGGCGGATTCGCCATACCGGGCGGCCCAGTTGCTGAAGTTGACACGGCGGTACTGGACGCAGGCGCTTATGGTGGATCCTCGGACAGGCCTGGCGGATTACTGACGGCAGGCCCATGGCGGATCCGGAGACGGCCCATGGCGGGTTACCTTGACGTACACGCATAGGACTTTGTCTAGGACTCCAAGTTGTATCCGCTCCGGTACCAACGTGTAGCCCACGCCAGGCGCCTTTATAAGCCCGGCGTGGAGCAGCCCTTGAGGCACGTTAGACGTTCTAGTCATACGGCCAATCACATAGCGAAACAGCCAACCTCATCATTGTAATCGAGCACTTGTTGTCATATAGTGAATTATAGTAGCACGTAGGATCTCGCCACCATCGCGGGATCTGAAGCTGGGTAAACTCGTGCTACCACCGTCCTGGATCGCTCCTCCGTGTTCACCCCCCTTCCACAAACCGCCATACCCCTACCTCTATGGCAGATCTGTTGACGAAACCATGACAGTTGGCGCCCACCGTGGGGCGTAGCGCGTCTGGAGCGCGGATCCAGGCGGGATCCGCCTTTGCAGGCATCGGCGACACCGTCGCCATCGGGCGCGTCCTCTACGATTCCGGCTTCCCCATCGTCCCAGCGGATAACCTCTGGGTGCCGGCTAGAGAAGACCCTGCTCGATTCACTGTCGTTCCGATCAGAGATATCCATATCTTCATTGGAGAGACAAACCCTACCCCCGCCGCGGAAACCAATTTCCGGCGGATCGGTATGGCTGAAATCCCCAGACGGACCGCTTTCGAGCTGGATACGGAGGAGGACTCATCTGATCTGGAACTTTCCAAGTGGCCCAGATCGGATCTGAAAAGTAATCCTACCCAGCCCGCCCTGCAGGTAGAGGAAGTGGTGGAAGACCGCAGTGAATCCGCCATGAGTAATCTGGCGTTAGAGACACCGCGATACTGCCTTGTTGCGTTCGCAGGTATCACTTCGGGATCTACCTCCAATGGAGAAGATAGCCCAGGTGAATCCATCCTTGAGGCACTTAACGAAAGTGGTGAATCGGATGACTGGGACAGCAAGGGCTATGATTCTGATCACTACGATGCCGCCATGAGGAAACTCGAGGCGGAATCGGCGCAGCAGGCACTTGAAGAGCAACAAGCAGCGGCCAAGCAGGTGTTTGTAACCAACAAAGGAGATGATGCTGGGCAGACAACCGGTGATCCGCCATCTCAGGCAGTCCACGACGGAGATGCCGGCAATGAGCAGGGTAACCCGCCACCAGCCGCCGATCCCGCCACGGAACAACTTCCTGAGATACACGGCGGACCCAGGCCTCGGCAGCCCGCCATCCCCGTGGACCAGCACCCGGAAGACTTCACGACCCCGCTGGACAAGGTCGTCTATGGAACTCTAGCAGATCCAATCACCCCTGACTATGTCAGAGACATGAACGATCTCGAGAAGAAGAGGCGAGCACTCCTCAAGGAAGCAAAGCGAGTCGAGAAGATGGGCAAGCAGGTTGATGACGACATTGCTAAAGCTCAAGACACGCTGAAGCGCGCAAGGAACATGGAAGAGAAGTATGCCACTCTCATCCAGAACCAGATCAACGAGGGAGGCGACCCGCAGCTGGTACGAAACCTCGAGTTCACCGTACCAACAGCGGAAACTCTGGCCAAGATGTACATCAAGAATCCGCCATACGTGGATAAAAACCGCGATGAAGTCAGGGCTACGCCCATTGAAAATATCGTGGCTGCAAAGGAGCTATTGGAGCATAATAAGAGCCCAACAGCCCTAGAAACGGCGGTGAAACTGATGACCAAAGCATTAGTGCAGCGGGAAAAGGCTACGTCGTCACGACGGCTCGAATCTGATCCCGCGCTATGCAGGTCCAGTACTGCCTCTAAGGCTCAGGGGGTTGGCAACCATGGTGCGCGCCCTGACAACGAATCTCATACCGGATCCTCAGAAATCCGAAGAAGAGAAGCTCGCAACCGGGCGAACGCCATCCCAATATCCTCCGATGACAAACCAAATGGCAAAGGCCTGCAGAGAAATCCATCGCCACCCCGCAAGAATTACCCTGCCTATGGATACCAACAAGACAATGCTGCCCCTCGCCATAAGACCAACATGCCGCCACCAAAGTATAAGACGTTCGAAGTCCCAAAGGGAGGGATCGTCATACGCGACAATGATGGCAAGCGAGGACGAAGCCGTGACGCTGGACGCAAAGACGATCCGCCACGACGGGAAACCAGCAGAGACGGCGGATCCAAGAGAAGGGACCGATCTCGCCATGACGACGGCGCGCACCGTGACGGCGACAAAGACAAGCATCGTCCCACTCGCCGCCACGATGACAAAGGGCAAGGCTCCCGCCGCCATAACGACGATCCATCTCCACGAAAAACAGAAGGAAGCCGTCGTAGCTGCAAAGATCAGTCGCAGGACGGCGAGAGTAAATGGCGACGCGACCCTTCGCCATCCCCACCAGGGAGCCCCCATGGCGGCGGCGGTGGTGGTGGCGGACCAGCAAGGTCACGCAACTCTTGCAAGGATCCGCCGGACCAGAAGCCCTACGACGCTCGTACCCATCTAAACGAGATTGCCAAGTCTCAAACAGCCTTCTTCCTCGGCCCAAAGTGCTTTGGACAACGGATTCGTGATGAGCCCATCCCGCATGGGTTCAAGATCGAGAAAAATATCCGCCAGTACAATGGACTCGATCGGCCTTTAACTTGGCTACAAGACTACTTCAACGCAGTGCAATTCGCCGGGGGATCACGCAATGTTGCTGTCCGCTATTTGCCCCTGATGCTATCTGGTACTGCGAGGCAGTGGATCAACGACTTGGCAGCAAACTCTATCCAAACCTGGTTCGATATGCAAACTGCGTTCACCGAAAATTTTGAGGGGACTTACAAGAGACCCCATAACATTGGTGACCTCCAACGGTGCCGACGGGCCGACGACGAGACCTCCCGAACTTTCCTCGCGCGATGGCTGGATATGAAGAACTCCTGTGAAGGGGTTACTACCGAATCCGCCATCCTCGCGTTTATTGACAGTTTGGAGAGAGGCCAGCTGCTCCGCCATCGCCTGTTGCGGGAAAGGAATGAAGGGAAACTAACCCTAAATTCCATGATCACCATCGCAAGCAACTACGCGGCCGCCGACGACGACACCCGCGAATCTCTCAAGGCTTCTGCCATCCAGAACACTGGAAAGCGGAATAGCAGCAACAAACGCAAGAATCCGCCAGAAGAGCCGCAGGCCCCGGACATGGTTGCCACAACCTTTGTTGACAAGGGCCAAAGCAGCCAGCGCGGCAGGGGATGCGGCGGTAGCGGTGGCTAGCCGCGGAGTTCTTCAGCTCCCGCTTCGGCGCCATCCGCCCCCGTGTCTTACGACGAATACCGCGATATGCCATGTTTTGCCCATCGTGACGCTTTAGGAAAGTGCAACCACACCAACCGGAACTGCAAGTTTGTCAATGACCTCAAGGCGGATCAAGAAGCTGGCTTCAAACGTAGCCGGCGACAACGGCCTCGTGGCAAAGGAAAAGCGGACAAAGACAAGGAGTCTAGGGATAGCAATGATATGGACGAAGACCCTGCGCCCAAACCCGCCGAAAAGGCAGAGGGTGGTGCTGGCAAGGGTAACCCAATCAAGGACAAAAAAGGTGCCTTTCACACATTCCTTGGACCCCCCACGGCAAAGGCACAGAGAGCTGCTATGCGCTCCCTTAATGCCACCATGCCAAAAATCCGCCAGTACGTCCGATGGTCCGAGGTACCGGTGCACTGGAGCCGCGATGATCATCCAGAGCACATCCCAGATGGGTATTACGCCATGGTGGTATGCCCCGTAATCCATGGCTATGAGTTCTCCAAATGCTTAATGGATGGCGGCAGCAGCCTGAATATCATGTACGTGGAAACTTTGACAAAACTTGGCCTTACCAAGACCCAACTCCGCCATAGCGCGGTCACCTTTTATGGGGTGGTTCCTGGTCGCCAAGCCAAGTCCCTTGGGTCCATCACACTCAAGGTTGCCTTCGGCAGTGAGGAAAACTACAGAGAAGAGCCCATAACCTTTGAGGTGGTCCCGTTCAAAAGCACTTACCACATGATCTTCGGGCGCCCCGCCTTCCACAGCTTCCATGCCAGGCCATGTTACATCTACAATCAGCTGAAGATGCCAGGCCCGGATGGCATAATTACCGTTTATGGCAGCTTCAGAAAGGCAAAGGAGTGCGAGGAAGGAGAAGCCGCCTTCGCGGAAGCAGTGTTCTTCAGCGAGGAGTTCAAAGAAATCCATGCTGCTACGGACCCCGCGGAGATGCCGGCATCCAAGCAGGAGGTTTCCGCCTCCCCGCCCACCTTCAAGCCTACGGTCGACACAAAGCAGGTGGAACTTGTCGCTGGCGATGCCGCCAAGACCACCGCCATTGGGAAAAACTTATCCCCCAAATAGGAAAGCGCGCTCGTCGAGTTCCTCCGTGAGAAGGGGGACATCTTCGCATGGCAACCATCTGACATGATGGGTGTACCCAGGGAACTCGCCGAGCACGCTCTGCAGATAATTCCTGGCTCCAAGCCAGTAAGACAAGCCATGAGACGCTTCGGAGATGAAAAGCGCCGCGCCATAGTAAAGGAAATTTCCAAGCTGTTGAAAGCAGGCTTCATCAAGGAAGTGATACATACTAAGTGGGTGGCAAATCCGGTGCTAGTTCCTAAGAAAAACATAAAAGTTATGCGCATGTGTGTAGATTACACTGGCCTGAACAAAGCGTGTCCGAAAGACCCTTTTCCCTTGCCTCGCATTGACCAAGTCATTGACTCGACGGCGGGATCGGAGCTGCTGTGTTTCTTAGATGCCTACTCAGGATACCACCAGATCAAGATGAGCTCGCTACGTCGTTCGTAACACCTTATGGCACATATTGCTATGTCACAATGCCATTCGGTCTGAAAAACGCAGGAGCAACGTATCAGCGCACTATGCAAAAGTGCCTGGCGGATCAAATCGGACGAAACATCCACGCATATGTGGACGACATCGCAGTTATGTCTAAGAAGCAAGATGGCCTTATAGCGGATTTGCGAGAGACCTTTGACAATCTCAGGAAGTACAACATGATGCTTAACCCCACGAAGTGTGTCTTCGGGGTCCCAGCTGGACAACTCCTAGGATTCATCGTCTCCCACCGTGGAATTGAGGTTAACCCGGAGAAGATCAAGGCAATCCTCGACATCTCCCGGCCCATAGATCTAAAAGATGTACAGCGACTTACAGGCTACGTGGCAGCAGTGAGCAGATTCATCAGTCGTCTTGGCGAGAAGGCTTTGCCACTCTACAAGCTGATGAAGAAATCAGACGAATTCGTCTGGACCGACGAGGCAGACGCTGTACTTAAGGATCTGAAGAGAGTGTTATCCACTGCACCAGTCCTAGCGGCTCCCGAAGACCAGGAACCCATGTTACTATACATGGCGGCAACTAACAGGGTGGTCAGCATCGTCATGGTGGTAGAGCGTAAGGAAGAAGCGCAGGAGTATGGCGTACAGCGACCAGTCTACTATGTCAGCGAGGTCCTGACAGAATCCAAGCAACGCTACCCTCACTACCAAAAATTGGCATACGGAGTTTTCCTAGCTTCTCGAAAGTTGAGGCATTACTTCTATGACCACAAGATCACAGTGGTAAGCAAAGCGCCACTGAAGGACATCATCAACAACAGCGACGCAACAGGACGAGTTGCGAAGTGGGGCATTGAATTGGCCTCTTTCGACATCGACTACAAGCCTCGCACCGCCAGCAAGTCTGAGGCTTTGGCGGAATTTATGGCGGATTGGAAGGAAGCGCAGGAAACTACGCCCGTCCTAGAACCAGAGCATTGGGTGATGCAGTTTGATGGTTCGAAGTTGCTACACGGCTCGGGGGCTGGAGTGACACTCAGATCTCCCAAGGGAGATGAGCTAAGCTACGTTCTCCAGATCCACTTCCCCACCACCAACAACATCGCGGAATATGAAGCTTTACTGCATGGGCTACGTGTCGCAAAGGAGATCGGCGTACAACACATCATGTGCTATGGAGACTCTGACCTTGTGGCTCAGCAGGTGGCTGGCACATACAAAGCTCAGAACGAAGTTATGGCGGCGTATAGAGACGAAGTGGATGAGATGGCCAAAAGTTTCCTCGGCTACGACATAAAACACGTACGGTGAGAAGATAACATGGCGGCCGATACCTTGTCCAAACTAGGATCCAGCCGTATGGCAGTTCCGCCAGGCGTATTCCTCGAGCATCTACGTGTACCATCAGTCAAGATGGTGGATCCAGAAAATCCGGAACTAGCGAGCTCCCCTGTTATGGCGGTTTTGCCAAGCAATCCGCCATGGGCAGAGCCCTACCTGGAATTTCTGACGAACAAGAAGCTTCCTGAAGACGAAGTCCAAAAAAGACAAATCGAGCGTAGAGTCAAAGCGTACACCATCATAGATGGCCAACTCTACAAACGAAGCACCTCGGGAGTTTTCATGAAGTGCATATCCCAAGTGGATGGAATCGAAATACTAAGAGAGATCCACGAAGGCGAATGTGGGCATCACGCCGCCGCCAGATCCCTAGTAGCTAAAGCATTCCGCCATGGATTCTACTGGCCAACAGCCAAGGCAGATGCAGACCGTATTGTGGAGCTCTGCCACGGTTGCCAGATGTACTCCAAGCAAACCCATATGCCCGCCACAACACTGCATACGATTCCTATAACTTGGCCCTTTGCAGTCTGGGGGCTGGACATGGTGGGTCCGCTAAAAACAGCACCTTCGGGATTTACGCACCTCCTGGTAGCGGTAGACAAATTCACGAAGTGGGTGGAAGCTAAGCCCATCAGAAAACTTGATGGCAAAATGGCCCTTAAATTTGTCAAGGACATTGTGGTTAGATTCGGCATCCCACATAGCATCATCACCGATAATGGCACTAATCTGTCTCAGGGAGAAGTTGAAGAATACTGCCATCACAACGGAATCCGCCTTGACCTAGCATCTGTGGCACATCCGCAGTCTAATGGCCAAGTTGAGCGGGCCAACGGACTAATCATGTCAGGGATCAAGCCACGCCTAGAAGCACCGCTACACAGAGCAGCTGGAGCCTGGGCAGAAGAGTTGCCATCTGTGCCGTGGAGTCTACGGACCACGCCAAACAGATCAACTGGCCTTACCCCTTTCTTCTTAGTCTACGGAGCAGAGGCAATCTTGCCAAGTGATGTTCAGTACGATTCTCCAAGAGTCGAGGCCTACAAGGAAGAAGATGCAGAAGCGTCCAGACAACTATCTGTGGACCTGCTGGAAGAAGAACGAGACCTAGCAGCCCAGAGATCCGCCATCTACCAGCAGAATCTCCGCCGCTATCACAGCAGGCGAGTTCGCCAACGCTCGTTCAAAGAAGGTGACCTGGTGCTACGCCTCAAACAGCAGAAGTCCCACAAGCTATCCCCGCCTTGGGAAGGACCCTTCGTCATCAGCAAAGCTCTACTGAATGGTTCCTACTACCTCGTTGATATTCGCGAGCTAGATAAGCGACCAAGTAAGAAGCGCAAACGAAGAGACCCTGACGAAATCTACGACGAGACAGATCGTCCATGGAACATCGCACAGCTACGTCCTTTCTACACTTAGCACTTCTCTAGCTATGTAATAGGCACCTCTATATGATCAATGAAATAAAGCATTTGGTTCACTCTTGATTTTTTCTGAGTCTTTTACCTCCTTTATTGTTCATTTAGATCGTATAGAACCTTTTGCGCAATTGTGCTTTGCACTTGCGTCTCTTTTAAATCCGCCATAAGCGGTCCGCGTAGCTTTTTTATGTTTTGATCTTCATTCGATGTTTTCTGTGTGGATTCCAGAGTAGTGACTTTTTGACGATCTAAGCCGCCATCTGCTTAGGGTTTTGGACGGTTGCTATTAAGTATCGTCGCCCTAGCGGATTGTTCGTGCGAAGATTTCGCCATCTCACGAAAAGTCAAGCACAGAGAGCCGGATGGCGGATCGCATAATCCTACGCGTGAAATTTTTTCAAAGTGTTGTTTTTTGGGCATGGCAAAAACTTCAAGTTGCATAAAACTAGGCCTGGCAGTTTCTTCGCGCAATTAAACCACTTCATAAAAAAAACAAGCTGCAAGAATTCAAAAGCATTCAACTGATCCGCCACAAGCAGATCAGTCACAGTGCACAAACATTCACACGCAGTTTAAGTTTAAATTACAGACCCACTCAGGGGCCGAATTGATGCAAAGTATTTTTTTCCTGCCATATTGCAGGGCACATCTCATGAAGATGGCGGAACCTTGGAGGACACCTCGTCACCGCCATCACCACCCGCAGTAGCCGCAGAGGCTGATGCCGAAGCATGGCTTGGCGACCCTGGCAGATCGTATGCTTCGTAGTATACATTCAACTGAGTGCCAAGCGCACACAGTTGATCATATCCAAGCACGCTCTGCCGGATGGCGGCCTCGTCCACCGGCGCACCGTCTTCGCCGCTCTCCGGGATGCCGGAGGTGAGCAGGTCCAGATCCATCTCGGGGTAGTGGGCCTTCGCCAAAGTCAAAGCTGTCCTGGCACCACCCCGAGCGGAGGACAGTTTCCTGTCCACCACGAGCCCTGGCACTAGCAGCAGCTTCTGGGAGAGCGCGATGGCGGAGAGGTTGGAAGAACCCGCTATCTGCAGGCTCCCGCACGCTTGGCGACCAGCATTGAGAAGGCCATCAAGCTCCTTCCTCACTGCGTCGGTAGCCATGCGCAAGCCCTCAGCGGTATCCGCCTCGCCCTGCCCTAAAGCGACTGCATAGCGGGAAAAGAAGATGCGTCATGCATGGCATAGCAGAAATTGGTAAAAACTTTACGCTATGAGTAGGAATGGTACCTAGCAAGTTGTCCTGGAAGTGATGGAGGAGCTCGTTGAAACCTTCTCGCCGCTTCTCAAAATCAGCGGCGGCCTTGCGGAGGTCCGCTATCTCCTTGTCCTTCTTCTTGCCCTGGCGCTCCTGGTCCTTCAGCTACTCTTTGAGGGAGGTGTTTGTGGCCAGAGATTTCTAGAGCTGCTGCTGTAGCCCATCCATCGCAACGGCGTGGCCCTTCTCCACTCCCTCAAGTGTGGACTTGAGCTTGGCAGCATCTGCATGGCGGAATTTTGTCAGCTCAGCATTGATTGAATAAGCATAAAGGAAAACAAATTTGTTAAGGTAAATTACCGCTGTTCTCAAGCTGCTGCTGCAAGTCCACCACCAGAGCACTTTTTTCCGCCAGCTCCTTCTCTTGCAAGCTGACGACCTGGACCAGGTCCTCCACCACCTTCTTGTAGTTCTGACAAATATTTTAAAAGTGTTAGTCACTCTTAGAGCTTTATGCCGGATAAGAATCCGCCATAACGCTCGGGGGCTACTCATGATGATTTTCTAGTCACTCTTAGAGCATCATAATGGACAGAATCCACCATGATGCTCGGGGGCTACTTATACTGATTTTTTGTCTTCCTAAGAGCTTTGTACCGGATGGTCATCCGCCATAACGCTCGGGGGCTACTCAGTATGAAATTTAAAAAAAAACAAAAGTTCTCTATAGAGCACTGTGAAACTACCAGCGCTCGAGGGCTGTGCTATTCAAAAATTTACAGGGGTCACTCTTGAAGCTCCATAGCGGATTGAATTTCGAAATCCGCCATGGCGCTCGGGGGCTACTGGGAGTACATACCTTCTTCATAGTCGCTGTTTTCTCAACAAAAGCGGCAATGCCGCTAGACAGCTGGTTGCTGGCATCTTCCTGGCTAGAAATAAGATTGACGACCTCAAGTTGCTTTTGTCTCCAGTATAAACTGCCCCCCGACGGAGTATCCGCCACTTGACCCTGAGAGCCAGAAGCCTTTTCGCTTTGGATGACATCATTAGCCGCAGCTTCAGTCGTTGGGTTGGTTTCTGGCATTGGGTCAAACTGACCACCAGCATCCTCCATATCAATATCGATACGAACGGAGGAGGGAGTTGGTGCGTCAGGGGTGAGTGGGATAGCGGCAGGGGAAGGCTTGGCTCGCTTGGAGGACGGCTCCTTGACAGTAGGCTTCTTTCTTCTGAGAAAAAGGAGGATTAGGGATGGAAAGCAGCAAACAATGAAGAAGGGTGTCCAAAGATTACCTTGACTTGGGCAGATTGATGGTAGCGGTATTCTCGGATAGCGTTTCTAGCTCCGCCCTGCGTTGAGCTTCGAAACGATGGGAATTAGCAGATTTCCCGCCACCACCGCGAGTTTTTCCACTACCAGCCCGTTTCTTGGGAACCACCTTCTCCTGGGTCATATGGGCTGTATCATCCACATTCCCCGCCATCTCCTCTTTGTTTCCGCTAGAGTGAACAACTTCCTCCTTAGCGGCAGATTTGAGGTTGGAGCGGCGAAGGGAATGGGCAAAGTGAGCAGGACCAAGCGATTTGAGCTGATAAGAAGAAAAATGTTATGTCCTATGAAATATAAAGATATTATGTGATATTATGGCGGAAAGGGAACTTACCGAAGGGCAGGTGCCATTCTCAAACATAGCCATGCCAAATTTCAAAGGCTTCTTCCTAGGAGACTTCATCAGGGAACGGATGCGTTTCTCAATGACTTTAGGGTCCAGCTCCTGGTCCGAACAATGCATGCCATCATTTGCACCAGTATACTCATGCATCAGTCGATCGCGGTGTTGGAGTGGCTGAATCCGCCGGGATATCCAGCAGTTGATGGTGTCGATCCCTCTCAAGCCATCCACAGATAGCTTGGCAATCCGCCGAGCCAAGAGCTTGACATAGGGAGTGGTGGACTCATCATTGACAGCTGTCCAGGAGTCGCGAGATTCAGCAGGAACATTCTTAAAGGGAGGAAGGCCGCGGGCTTGAGATGGCGCAGGCTTATCCGCCATATAGAACAAGGATCCTCTCCATCCGATGGCGGAATCCAGAGGCATGATGAAAGGGTATTCCTTTGACCGTCGTGGAAGAAAGCAAACCGTTCCACAGGTTCGAAGGGATCCGTCATCTTCATAATTGGCCCGCACGGAGAAGAAAAGTTGGAAAAGGTCTACCCTGGGGCGGATCCCGAGGTATCCCTCGCACAAAGCTGCGTAGCCCGCCACAGACACCAGGCTGTTTGGTGATATGTGGTGGAGCTGCAATCCATAGAACTTCAGAAGATTAGTGAAGAAAAGAGATGGAGGCATACTGAGACACCTCTCCACGTGAAATTTGAGCATCACGATCTCGGAGGGGTTAGGAATAGGCACTGGGGCCTTGAAGTCAGTCCGCCATCCGGATTCAGCTTGAGGAGCCACAGTGCCCTCGCCCTCCATGGCCTGGACATCAGAATCCTTAACATGGGATTTCTGCCAATACCCATGGAGGTTCTGGGGGATCTGCTCTTCCTCGTCCTCAGCACCTTCCTCCTCTGCCTCGCCATCCGCTTCCTTGTCTGCGGGATCATCCGGGTTTGCTTCCGCCATCTCCTCTTCAGCCTCGGACATAATGTCCTCTGGGTCCAAATCCGCCATTGCCGGATGTGTTCCCTGAGTTGACTGTTGAAGGGGATAATCCTCCTCCTCGGCTTCGGAATGATGGCGGGATGGTGAACCGGCGTCCATGGCGTTGAGTGAAAGGAAGATTCCGCTGAGAAACCTGCGAAGTGCCTGAGCAAGCTGCTCCGGCGGAAATGTCGCCGGCGGTGAGGATTTCCCGCGGTGGCTCGTCGGAGATGGTGAAGCTCTCGTGGCGGCGCTAAGGAGAGAGAATGCAACAGGGGCGAATGAGGGGTGACCAGCCGGGGGTGAGAGGCCGGGGTATATATAAACCCCGGGCCTCGAGATTCGTGCCCGCCATCACCACCGTTCATCCTGATCGCAGAAACCCTAATCTGGCGACACGTGTCCAGGGGTAAAAAAGTAACTTGGTGAAAACAGTGCATGCGCTGTAAGTCTTGCCCTAGAAGGAACTGTGTGCCGAAATTTACGGCGGATTTCAATGGTATGATCCAACGGATCCCGAAAATCTCGCTAAGATAACTACGTCGCTTGATCCGTTATTTACGGCGGATTAATAGATGGAAGAAGGAACATCAAGATGACTGCCATCCCAGCACAGAAGAGAAGAAGAGCCATGGCGGAAATGACTCACCAAGAACATGCATGGCGGATGTAGATGGCGATCTTGAAGTTCCCTGGGGGCTACTGTTGGGGATATACCAAATAGGTATACCAGCGACGTAGTCCTGAATCAGCAAGCCAGGGTGGCCCGTCAGGGGTGGTATGGCGGATTCGCCATACCGGGCGGCCCAGTTGCTGAAGTTGACACGGCGGTACTGGACGCAGGCGCTTATGGCGGATCCTCGGACAGGCCTGGCGGATTACTGACGGCAGGCCCATGGCGGATCCGGAAACGGCCCATGGCGGGTTACCTTGACGTACACGCATAGGACTTTGTCTAGGACTCCAAGTTGTATCCGCTCCGGTACCAACGTGTAGCCCACGCCAGGCGCCTTTATAAGCCCGGCGTGGAGCAGCCCTTGAGGCACGTTAGATGTTCTAGTCATACGGCCAATCACATAGCGAAACAGCCAACCTCATCATTGTAATCGAGCACTTGTTGCCATATAGTGAATTATAGCTGCACGTAGGATCTCGCCACCGTCGCGGGATCTGAAGCTGGGTAAACTCGTGCTACCACCGTCCTGGATCGCTCCTCCGTGTTCACCCCCCTTTCCACAAACCGCCATACCCCTACCTCTAGGGCAGATCTGTTGACGAAACCACGACAAAAGAGGAGAAAAGTATAACTCGACAAGTTAACCTCGTGATGACTTCGCCTCCAGCAGCAACGGAATATCTACACTGGTCAGAGCAACCAATAGAATTCAGCAGAGACGATCACCCAATAACAGTACCTCGGCCAGAAAACGCGCCTTTTTGGTACTCAAAGCTCAAATAGGGACGTACGATGTCGATAGAGTATTTATGGACGCAGGAAGTGGAATAAATATGATCTACGCGAAGACTCTACGAGCAATGCACATTTCATTGGAGTTCCAGAAGCCAACTAATTGCTCCTTCCATGGAATAGTCCCAGGAAGTGCAAACTATCCACTTGGTCGAATAGCACTTAATGTTTGCTTCGGAAATCGGCAAAACTATAGAAGGGAGAAACTTGACTTCGAAGTCATGGACTGGCCATCACAATATCACGCGATCCTCGAGTGACCCGCGTTTTTACGATTCATGGCAGTACCTCACTACACCTATCTGGTGCTAAAAATGCCAGGACCCAACGGAATCATTACAGTCAAAGGAAGCTTCGAGCTATCAGATCTATGCAACAAGGAATTCCACAAGATGGCTCAAAACTTCGGCATGATGGCAAACTACGGGGAACCTAAAGACAAGACAAAAAGCTCGGCTACAGCAGCCGTACAACAGCTTGAAGCACACCTAGTAGAGCCGGAGGTGAAAAAGCCACGGGTACAGCCATTAGAACAAGACAAGCCAACGGAAGAAGAAGAGAAGACCGCGACAGCATAGGCGACAAAGTACTTCAAAAAATAGAGTAGAAATAATAAGGCTGTAAAAGCCACGAATTGTTACAGGGCAATGCCCTCTAGATCCAGAACACAGGTCATTGGCCGGATCTCTTGGGTCACCCTATGTATCTTACATTATAAGCATAAATAAAGACAAAGTTCCTCTTATTCGAGTTTATGTGTCTTTACATAAAAAACTGCGGCAAACGCACCAAAACAAAAATGCTCTGAGAATAAATTCTGACAAAAAAGTTAGAAAACACAAACTCTCGCGTTCTATACACAAAATGCATAAGCATCATAACATCGGGTTATCAGAATAGTCCACCCCTAGGGGGTCTAAGTAATGATGCTCGTGGAAAAACGCGGCATCCTCTCGCAGCAACCTAGCTATAATCCTTCTGGCGGGTTGCAGGGTATTCTCCAGATGAACTCGCATACTAGCACCACCTGGAGGATAAATCAGTGACATGGAACTATAATTAAGCCTTGGATGCCACTTACGCACCCACCCAAGAGCAAAATTGGCTCCAGCCACCAAGTTCAGCTCTATCAGCCAATGAATTCGCTGACTAGATCTAAAAGTATCGAGTAACAGTGGTAAGCTTACAGGTAGAGGATTGTGAGGAAGCATGACAGAATGCATGGTCGTCAGAGATCTTCGACAACCATCAACTGCCTCTCCAATACGCTGAGCACGATCTTGAAGTAAATAATAGCACGACGGCGTCGGGGATCAGACCACAAACTGTCGATTCCCTCTGATGCTTTCTCCAGAGCTGTATTTCGCTCAGCAACCCAACGTGCTTCAGCAGCAAAGTCCAGACAAGTGCCTAAGATAACAAAGATATCAGACAACATCAGTGGAATAAAAGGAAACAAAAAAGGCTGCAAGGAACCTCACATCGGAACATCTGTCAGACAGAGTCGACAATACCAATGATAAAGGAGTCACATTCTTCGAGATGCATGAATTTTGCCATCAGACCTGACACCTTATCCTCAAGAATGGATATCTGTTTCATAAAGCCACAAGATTTGCTCACCTTGTCCAAAGCAATCTGTGCCTGGCGCTTCAGCAAAGACAGACGACTCTCAAGATCCAAAATTCTCAATGTATATTCCTCACATCGACAAGAAGAGCGAGGAGGCGAAGCAACTCCGGAGTCAAACACATTGACAGGAGATGGAACCCGGTCACGACCAGACGATCCACCAGCGTGCATAGGCTGGAAGCCAAAAGAAAGGAAAAAAGAGCATCTCAGAAACTAAAACACGGGATTTCATAAAGGAGGAATATTTACAAAAAAAGGACAATTCCTCTGACTAGTTCTCGGGCTCCATGTGACTAAAAGTTCAATACATCAGAATAAACTAAGATTACAAAGGGAGGCTAAGTCTACACCACCTCAGCCTCCGGGTCCGCGGCAGCAGTAGGCGTGGAAGAGGTAGCTCCAGTGTTGGGAGGGGGCTTCGACGCACTTGTTGTCGGAGTCGAAGAAACCGGCGCCGAAGATGTCATCAAAGCTGTTGAAGGAGAAACAATGGACACAATGCCTGGGGCATATTTCTTCGCCTTCACGAAGAAACTCCGCAGCTCCGCAAGAGGTCGACCGCGGGAAGAGCTCACCTTCTCCCAGTCAACCTCCTCGCCATGCGCATAGGTCAATGCAATGGCCCCCTCCACACCTCGCTTCATAGAGCGGCTCTTTATCAGCAGGATCGGATCTTTAGGGGTGTCAAATGCCTTGGCGAGCTTCTTCAAATCAGTCTCTGGCACCTCCGCTCTCTGCTTGGGCCACAACCCGACGAAGATCCGCATGAGCATGCGGCTAGCCAACTCAAAGATCTCCTGGACAGAAATCCAGTTTGCCTCCAACAAGTTAACGGCGGCCATGAGAGGATCATCGCCCGGCTGCAAAGACGATGAAGACACCCCAGTGTGTTCTACGCAATCAAGGAAACAAAAAACAGAGGAATAAGCACATCAGCAAATATAAGAGCGATTAACCTAACAAAAAGAAAAGATATTCACCTCCAGCAAGAGCAGACATTTTGTTAAGCCGGTCAATAACGGCCTATTCCCGCTGGATGTGCTCCTTGTTAGCATCGGAAAGGGCCTTCTCTGCCTTCTTTGCCTTAGCCAATGCCGATTTATTGGACTTCTCAGCAGTGGCCTTGGCAGCAGTAGCGGCATCCCAAGCTTTTCTGGAAGCTTCGAGTTCAGCTTCCAGAGACGAAATGCGAGCATTCGCTGCTTCTAAAGCATCTGTAGATCAAACAGAGGGTGAAGAAAGTCAAACAAATAAACAGAGAAAGGCACTCGAGATAAGCAAAGTATAGGAAAGAAGATTACCATCAGAAGCCCTCAAGTACTCGACACATTCAGTGCCCAAGGTGACAAATTTCTTCATCAAGATCTGTTCAAGAACAAGCACGTGAGTATGAAGATCACGCAAGGAACAAAAGCAAAATACCAGGACCAAAACGTACATCGTCGGAGGAGCTCGTGGACTGGTGGATTTCCAGGGAAACACCAGTGTCTGTCGACTTCTTCAAACGCTTGGAACCACGAGTAGCGATGGGCTTCTTAACAGGAGCCTTGGAAGCCTTCGGAGCCTTTGAAGACTTCACGACTGGCTCAACCTCTTGCACAGAAGGTTTGTCGGCAGCCCTAGTATCAGCAGAAGGAGCAGTGGTGGCATCCCTTTTCGGGTCCTCATTGTCACTACAAAGAAAATAAAAGGCAAGAGCTTTCACATAAGTCAAAAGGAAGAAAGCAATGTACAAAATAAAGGGTTGAGTTAGTAAAAACTCACGAGTCCAAGGCGTCAAAAAGTTCTTCATCGTCCTCTATATCAAGTGTCTCCCTGGCCACAGTTTTATGAGCATAGGCACTCGAAGAAGCGAACTCTTCGACACGCTTCCTCTTCCTGTCAACGCCAAGATCTTCAGAAAGCGCAGGAGGAGGCGACGTCATCGAGCTGGTCCTTTCCAGCGAATCTTCGCCTTCGTCCCCATCTTGGCTGTCCTCAGCCTCGGGAGCTTCGAAGGCCGCGGAAACAGGCACATTTTGAATGGCCCCTCCCTCTGGGAGAGGAGGGCGAGAAACAAGGGATTGATGATCCTGAAAGGAAAACAAGCCGAGAATTACAAGACAAACAAATGATAAAAGAAGGCGAATAAAAAAGGTAAACATACCGCAGGCAAAGGATGCTCGGAGTCGAAGTGTCTAGCGGCCAAATCAGCAATTTGGTGATCTTTAGTGAGAGTAGTAAGAGCTCTCACTCGCTTGTCAAGATCTTTCTTCTCCATAAGATTTTCAGATACTCGAGAAGGATCTCCCAAGCCAGAAAATGTCCACAGTTTGGAGAGACGATGCTGCAGTGGTTGAACTCGACATTGCAAGAAAAATGCCATGAGTTGGGTACTCGAAAGTGCACCTCCTCTACCGCTCTTCAGCTCTTGAATGCGGGTTAATAGTGGTTGGATCTCCTCTATCTCAGCCCATGGGAGGCGAATCCCACGAGGCCAATTTCTTCACTTCTTTGGAGGCATCAAAAGGGACAATGCCATACTGGTCAGAGAAAGAGATCTTCTGGTCTTTGATATAAAACCATTTCTTCCTCCAACCTTGTACTGAGGCAGCCATGGAAAATTCCAAGTACTGAGATTCAGCACGAATGGAGACAACATCACCGCCTAGTTCAGGCTTTTTTGTTAAAGCGACACTGGGGCGGAGCCAAAAGAGGTATTTCCAGAGAAGAAAATGGGGTTCGATCCCCAGAAACGACTCGCAAAGTGTAATAAAACAAGCAATGTGTGTGAGCTGGTGAAGCTGCACACCGTACATGAAAAGAAGCCCATGAAGAAACTCGTGGGCAGGGAGAGAAAGACCGCGTAAGAGGAAAGCAAAGAACATCACCCGAAAGCCGCTCGGGGGCTTGGGGATATGCTCAGTGCTAGGAAAGGTGACCTGATCAGCGTCGGAGATGAGGCCATCAGCTCGGGCCTTGTCCAGATCCTTCTGCGCGAAATCAGAAGGCACCCAGCTGGTCGCGGAGTTAGCAGTGTTGCCCTTGCCCATCTTGTTCTTCTGCGCGAGATGCTTGACGTGCATCTAAGGCTTGCGCACGGGGGCTATGCAGGAGCTCAGAGGTGCGCAGGGTGTGCAACAATGGTGGCTGCGGTGGAAGCATGGAACTGGTAAACAGTAAGTTTCTCACTCTCCCCCTTATATAGCTTCCTAATGAAGGAACGTGGGCTGAGACGTGGTGCGAGGAGCGGAAATGGCAGCCCACTAACAGGCAGAGAAATTGCGAAATTACTGCGCTGCCCATGAGTAACGGTCAGCGCCAAAATCAAAATTACACACGATGTAATTATATTAATGATGTCATGAAAATTCTAGTGCAGGAGAATAAGGCTATGACAAGTCTGGAGTGACATATCCGCGTATGGATGATAACCAGGGAAGTCGAAGAAAGCCGATATGAAAGCTACAGAGGAGTTAAGGAAGAACATATTACTCTTTGAGTCTATACCCGAAAATATTCGACTATAGCCTCAGGGGCTACTACCATCGGGAGCGCTGAGCGCGCACCCGACGATATTATCGTATGAAGCTTCGATCTAATGATTAAGAGTAGGCACAATATATTTGAGCCTATACTCGAAATAATACTTTTTCGACTATAGCCTCGGGGGCTACTCCCATCGGGAGCGCTGGGCGCGCACCCGACGATGTTTTTTCATGAATACTGGCGAGAAGAAGGTGAGAGGAATTTTAGGAAACATCATTACTCCCATCGGGAGCGGGATTTTTATTAATCAAGGTTGGATAAACCCAAATATTTGGGACATTGAATCAGTCAAACAAGGCTGCGACATACGATTCTCGAGTTGCGCCATCGCGACAAAACTTGAATGCCGTGCTTGAAATATATCACGAAGGTAAGACCCCGGGATCCGTCCCGTGTGGCCTGGTATACGCACATGGATGCGCTATGCTGGTATGTATCCATGTCTACGACGCGAAGAAAAATCCTGGTGGACGCACTAGGTACCCTGAGAACCACTGGGATTCGTCTTTTGTAAGTCCTAAATGCAGCAAAAAGATGGGTTTGACCGGTTTCCCGAATTCAAGTCCAAGGGGATTGAATTTGAAGTAGGTGACAAGTATCTGTTTCGGCAGTTCACTGGCCTCTTGATCCGTCAGAGTTGTCAGGCTTGTTCATCAAAACCCCTTGCGAGACATTATAATAAAACATAAGTCGAAAGACCAAGTCGAAGATTTGGAAATCTGAAGAAGTCAAGTATTGATCAAGTCGAAGAATTAAAGATCTGAGATTCAACCCGAATCTGCAATTCTGGTAGAATCTCGGGGGCTACTGACAAGGGTATAGATAATAGAGCCCGTCGGTTGAGTACCCCTGAGGCCCGTTAGACTAGGCCCAATTGTAATACTAGTCGAAATACGAGTTCATATCGTATGTCGATATTGTAATCTGTATCGGATCCCACCCGATCCTTAGGACCTGGCCATCTATATATAGGGGCCAGGAGGGGACGGTGTGGGACAGATTGAAAGCAAGCCAGGTCCTACACCCACATTTACTTTCGATACACACCTTGTTTGACTGACTTTACCTTCGAGTTCATCCGACGCCCTATCTCCCTGATCCTAAGTCCTTCATCTAGGACATTTGTTGAGTTAACCCTCGTCAGGTCTCATCTCGGATTTATTGCAGGTAAATTACTCTCGAAATGAAGGACCCTTTATTATTGAAGGGGTGTATCGTTCAGGTGCAATAAAGATTGCTTCTCTTAAAGATAACACTACGCAAGTGGTGAATGGGCAAAGACTCAAGCATTATATTTCTAGAGATTCTTATAATGAAGATATCGATGTTATTCAAGTGGTGACTCTGGAAGAATTCACCAAAGACCATATGCAGGAAACTAGAGAGTCCGTTTTCGGATAGGTAACAGTTCTAGTCAGAAAAGGTTCGCGTTAAACTTTTCTGTTAATACTTTTGTTGTTTTTATTAAATATGAAAAATCACGAGATGAAAACGAGTTGGAAACGGAGCCCGGAGGCTCCACACCACCTGGTGGCGTGGGCCCCCTACTGGCCACGCCACCCTGTGGTGAGTTTGCCTCGGAGCTTGTTTCCGTCCCGTTTTCCTCCTGTGCCTTTGTTTCGTTGTTTAATTTTTGCCTATATAACCCCCCAGATTGCCCGAGGTCTATATATCGTTTTCTCGTCGTGTTTTAGTTTCGATCTGTTTCCGTCATGAGTTGTTCTCAGTTTTAGAGGCGCCATGGCCTCTGCAAGCAACGACAAGGAGAAGACGCCTTCGGAAGATGATCACCAAGACCCCCAGTTTAAGGAAGGACATACTGCTGCAGGATCAAGGGCGAGGGAACCTACTTTTGTAGGATCCATTAACATTGGCCGTGCTTTTTCTCACAATATGCAGGGACCAATACCACCAATTCTAGACCTAAGCTCCTTCCCTGCAGCTGAGTTATGCGATAAATATCGGGTTCTGAAGAGGAAGGTGGAGATACTCCAAGAGGAGAACAACAGTCTTCGCAGGATGCTGGAGATTTTTCTTGCCCAAGTTATGATCTCACCACCACCGCCGAAGGAGTAATTCGTCATTGGTATTGGCATCCCCTTGGTTTGTTCCAAACTTGGGGGAGTGCCGCGGTATCACATCATTACCTTTTACCCATTTAGTTTTTAAGTAGAGTCATATCATGAATAGAGAAGTTATCTTATAGAATAGTTTGAAGTGTGGAAGTATCCTCCTTTAGTTGGTTATCTATGTATCCCTTGTTGTGAGTTGCGGTTATGAAATATTAATGAGAAGTCTTATCATTTACTTTCTGCACACTTTATTTTAGTTTGCAATCTTTCTTATATGATTAGTCTTGTTGATTAGTATTGGTATCACTTTGGGAGCATGAGTAAATCTAGTTGGTTTTGGCAAACTTAGCATTGGTCAGTAGAAATAATACTTTGAGGCTTGAGTAGAAAAGAGGGAAATACTTGTAGTTACATCATTTCAGCTTTCCTTCATGATTTGCTCATAAGCATTAGTATTCTCAAGTTAAGATCGTTTGTACTTTCAAGGAAGTTCGCATGATCATTTTCTATCACATATATGTTTGTTTGTTTCATGCAACTCTTATGCTTGCTACCCAGCCTTGCTAGCCAAAAACCTGTACTGAGAGGGAATACTTCTCGTGCATCCAATTCCCAAAAACCAAGTTACTTCCAAAGAGTCCACCATAAATTCCTATGCATGGTATTTCAAGCCATTGCAAGTAAATTTTCATGTGCTACCTTTCAAAAACCTTCAACTACTTCTCATTTTGTGCCACTGGTTTTAGCTCATGAGGATGTCGTGGTTGAGTTTGTTATCTTCCATACTAAATTGAGTAACCCTCGACTTGCATGCTTCATCTGCTCGTCACTAATTTTGCAAGGGAGCTGGTCAGACCATTATAACAAAAAAAGAGAAAAAGAAAAGAAAAAGGCACTCCTCCATGGTATGTGAAAGTTGGTGGGCACCCGATGGAATTGGTTAGCCATGGTTTGTGAAAGGAAAAGTGGGGAGGAGTGCCAAACTATAAAAGAGCACAATTGTGCCAATTAATCAAACATCTCGGAACCGCTCTCACTTGTTTAGTATGGAAGATGGCAAGAACTCCGTTGCTAGTCGTTGACAAAGACAACCACCTCTCAAAACAAAATTTTACCTCTGTTTTACAAATGAAAAGCTCTAGCACATGTTTAATCCCTACTTCCCTCTGCGAAGGGCCTTTCTTTTATTTTTATCTTGAGTCAATCTATTCCCCTCTATCTCAAGCAAGCATTTGAGTTGATATGTTTCATTCATCCATATGTTGATTTGTTCAATCATGTTTACTGTCTTCCTTTGTTTAGTATGATGCTTTTATCTGAAAGAATATACCTTTGAAAGCTATCTATGATTGTAAAGAGATTGTTATGATTGAGCATGTGATTTTTGCTATTTTAGCTCTGATATAAAGGCTCCAATCAAAATATAAGTACAATATGTTCATTATTCTCTGACCAAGAACAAAGGTTTGCCATCACCAATCAGGATTTACCTTGTGCATCTTTATTGTGATTCCCTTTGCTTATTGCAAGTCAAGTTATATGAAGGGAAGTTGATGTCTATTATGACTTGTGCCTTGGTAAGTGTGATGCTTCTTATCCGTATTTTGTTTATCGACACTTCACTCCATAAACCTGTGGTCATGTTTACCGAGTTCAGTTTTCGCTTGGGGACAAGCGAGGTCTAAGCTTGGGGGGTTGATATGTCCATTTTGCATCACTATTTTATATCATAATTTACTGTTATTCATTGATATATTTCATATTTAGAGATGATACTTATGTTGTTTCCTCTGTTTTCTCATGTTTGATGATTATTGGAGAACTTGCTGCCGTAGTCAGGATTCTGCTGGAAAAAGGACCGTCAAGACACCATATTTCTGAAGATCAGCAATTCTAGGAAAATACCCAGAAATTCATATTTCATCAGAAGACAAAGGTAGCCAGAAGGAGAGAGCGAGGGGAGCAGCCGGGGGCCCACACCACCAGGTGGCGCGGGCCAGCCCCTGGCCGCTCCACCCAGTGGTGTGGCCACCCTGGCCCACTTCTGCCAGCGCCCCCTCACGTATATTGTCATCCCCGAAAACCTCAGACACAGGGGGGATCAGAGATAGACTCCGCCGCCTCTGCAGGGCAGAAAACACACAGAGAGAGAAAGCTCTCCGGCAGGCAGAAATCTGCCAGGAAAATTCCTTCCCGAAGAGGGGAGATCGTCGCCATCATCATCGCCATCGAGCTGGACTTCATCGGGATCATCATCACCATCACCAGCACCTTCATCTTCACCATCACCATGCCATCCCGCTGTAACATCTTGGGTTGAATCTTGTTCAATTCTTACGGGAAACTTTCCCGGTGTTGATTACTCTTGTAGTTGATGCTATTGACTGGAACTGTTGAATTAAGGTTTATGATCAGATTGTTATTTACCATTATTTCACCTTTGGTCATGATCCATGTGATGTCTTGTGAGTAGTTCGTTTAATTCTTGAGGACATGGGAGAAGTCGAGATGTTAGTAGTGAAACTATGTTGAGTAATATTTAATGGTTTGATATTTATATGTTGTGGTGCTATTCCGCTAGTGGTGTCATGTGAACGTCGACTACATGATACTTCACCTTTATGGGCCTAGTGGAATGCATTGTGTATTTGGCTACTAATTGTGGGGTTGCCAGAGCGACAGAAACCTAAACCCCCGTTAGGAAACCATTGCACCAGGGAGTGTAGGATCTCAGAGTTTAAGGTTGTGGTTAGATTTATCTTAATTACTTTCTTGTAGTTGCGGATGCTTGTAAGGGGTATAATCACAAGTGTGTATTAGTCCAAGTTGGGATAGTGCACTAGCATAGGTTCACCCCCATAACACTTATCAAACCAATGAAGATTACTTAGCTGCATGAAGCGAAAGCACTTGACAGAAACTCCTGTGTGTCCTCGGGAACGTTTGGTAATCATAAGTTACACAACCGACTTGTCCTTTGCTCTAGAGAGGATTGGCCCGCTCGCAGCAATTATTATTTTTGTCCTTTATTTACTCATACTTTATTTATCTGCATTACCAAATACCCCTAAAACCCCATTTGCTAGTATTTACAGTGAATCCTTGATCAAAACTGCTTGTCAACACCTTCTGCTCCTCGTTGGGTTCGACATTCTTATTTATCAAAAGTACTACGATACATCCCTATACTTGTGGGTCATCATCCACCATATCTACCTATTAGCAATTTGCTATTCCAAGTATATTCGTCTTGCTTTTGTCTATCTTCCAAATTAAATTTTTTGTTATGTGAAAATTAGTTAGTAAAGCTCTCACGAACTTGATGGCACATTTACTTTCTTGCACTTAATTAACTTGACCATTGTGGCTCTCTTATATTGATTATATGCTTGCAAGTTGTAAGTTGGGAGTTAGCTCAGCCATGCTGTCATGGGGCACGCTTTCAACATTGCACTTATTCTTATTTAGTTGATATCTTGATCTTTTGTTTATGGATGCTTATCTGTGTGAAAGGATTTGGAAACTTGTTAAGTTCATGGAGTTTGTATATGTGTTAGAGAAACGCCTGGGCCTCTAATCTAAACCATGCATCATTCATGGTGGAAAATTTATAGCATAACCATAGTGGACATTCGATGACGCATCTCAAAATAAAAAGCTATACCCAATGGTAAATAAAAGAAATGCCGAGGTGTCCATTGCCTATTTGTCTTGTCATTTTGATGTGGGAGAGTTTCCACGTCATCGAGCAGGAGGTACCCCGTTGGTGTTCTCAATTATACATGTATGCTTACAATGACAAGAACTTGCTTGGGACCTAAGTTGACTAGCACTATTTAAGTACTCATATTCACGGGACATGAGATTTTCAACATATGACTTGTCAAGCATATATCTCATATTTGTACTCGCATTAACCTTAACCACTCAAGATGCCTAGATGGGGGCAATGAGAGCTCAAAGCTAATAAGTACCATAATTTTTGGAAGGTTTATAAAACTTGCAATCACTACTTCCCTCTGCGAAGGGCCTTTCTTTTACTTTTATGTTGAGTCTTCATCTTCTACCTTTATGCACCGATTAAGAGAGCATAGTTGTCATTCTGAGTATAATGTGCATGGTCCCAAAATTTATTATTGATTGATTCATGATTATGGTATTGCTTGTTCTCAAATTATTTGTATCTAGTCACCCTCTTGAACTTTGAAGGTGTCCTATGCATTATGTTTTGCTACTCCATGAGGGACAAGCTGAATACCACTTTGCTATGTTTTCTATATGCTTCAAACAAACATACACCTTTCAATGCATTATTACTCATGATCTTTTGTTTGTGTTACTTTTCATGTTGTAACATGGTTGCTAAGTTCTATGGTTAGACTTATATCTCTTATGCCCATGTTTAGAGTACTTTGATCTCAGCATGCAATGCTTTACTTTAAGTTGATCAAGATTGTCTTGGTGCAAGTCACCTCAAAAATCATTGTTTTGTTATCACTTACCTACTCGAGGATGAGCAGGAGTTAAGCTTGGGGATGCTTGATACGTCGAAAAAATATCTATAATTTTTATGCTCTATGCTTGTTTTACACCAATTGCTTTGTATTTTGTTAACACTTCGTGGTATTTTTATGCATTTTCTAGAACTAACCTATTAACGAGATGCCACAGTGCCAGTTCAAGTTTTCAGCTGTTTTTGTGTTTCAGAAAAGTTACACATGAAATATTCTCGGAATTGGATGAAATGAAGCCCGAAGTTCCTATTTCCCCCAGCACGAGACGGAGTCCAAAGGGAAGACGGAGGGGGGCCAGGAGGCAGGCACACCATAGGGTGGTGCCCCTCCTCTGGCTGCGCCACCAGGTGGTGTGGCCCCCTGGTCCATCCCCTGACATTGCACTTCCACCTATATAATCCCTCCGACGCGAAAACCCTAAATCAATTGGTGTCTTCCCAGATAAAGTTCCGCAGTGCCGCCGCCATCGAAGACCAATTTTGGGGGACAGAAGTCTTTGTTCCAGTACCCTGCCAGGACGGGGAATTGCCCCCGGAGCCATCTCCATCGACTCCACTGCCATCTCCATCGACATTGCTGTCTCCCATGATGAGGAGGGAGTAGTTCTCCCCCGGGGCTGAGGGCTCTACCGGTAGCTATGTGGTTCACCTCTCTCTCCCATGATGTGATCTATATGTGATCATGAGCTTTGTATCTAGTTGAATTGGTAGATGTTGTTCTTCATATATTATGCTACTCCAGTGCTTTATTATTGTAATCTCTGGAGACACCTTGTACCATGATGTGAAGGTGACAGTGTGCATATTATGTGTGTCTCTTTGGCTAGTGTCTCTATGAATTGTTGGTGTTTGTTGAAACTATCTAGTGTGCTCAAGGTGATAGTGTGGGGCAATCTAGTTTGGATAAATGCGAACTTTGAGGAGTGCTTCATAGCCCTACACATGATTAGTGTTCGTTATCCATCAGAGAATAGTTTAGAATATCATAGTGAAGATAGATATTTATGTGTTCAATTTGTGGTTGTAGAACAATCATCTTGATCACGGAGGGATGGATGGCTCTCCTCCGGTGACCTAAACCCTAAGCCTTTCTTCACCGGCGATCTCCCTGATCTCTGGTGATCCTTCCCCTCTGATCCACAAATCTTCTCCGGCGTCCTCCCCTCCACATTCCAATACCTTTTTTTCCTCCCTCTCCCATGGTTTCCCCCAAGTCGACATGGAAGGTGTCTTTCACAACAAGAGTGGATCCAGATCTTGGATCTTTCTCTTTTCTCGATGGCAGTCTTCAGCTGTGGCCTTCTGGATGGTTAGTACTCTTGGATCATCTTGGATCCCCAATTGAGGGAAGATGGTTGAATCGATGCGAGCGTATTGTTGAAGGATCTACCATTTCTCTGCCGCATCATTCGGTAAGGGTTTTAAGTTGCAATTCTACACCTTCTGAGGTACGTTCTCCTGCACGTGATGCACCTCTCTCAGATGTTGCGCATCTAGATCGTTGGAAAATCACCTACTCCACTGTTAAAGATCTAGATAGAGGCCGCATGAAATCTTATGGTGGTTTTTTGGAAATTCGCAAGCGGGATAATTTCATGATTCTAAACAATGCCAAGGGTAGACAAATCGGTTATCATTTTCTTTCGCAGCGTGATGATCTCAGTCTGGGTTCCAAGTTGATCTTCCCCATGCATATTGTTAGGGTTGGATATACTCTGAAATTTGTTCCTAGGGTTTTAACCCAGGACCCTAAGCATGTATCTTCTGATCAGTCGAATTCTGAAGATCCAATTGATCAGACTGTGGATGCCTGCTCGTCCTCTCGGCAGCCTCGCTCTTCTTTGACAGATAGTGATCATTCGTCTCTGCCAGATATTGATCAATCAGAAGTTTTCATGGCGGTCCATGCATCTGTTTCGTTGGGTCTTGATTTCTCTCATGGAAAGAATTTCGCCAAGGACGTGAAGACAAGTTTCTTTCGACTGTTCACCCCTCCGAGACCTCTGGTAACTTTATTATGGTTGTCTCTTTTGGTAGATCATCTTTCAAGTTATGTGAAGATCTTGTCAGCATTGCACTTGAATCTGTCATTGGTGGCTTATGTGGCTCCTTAAAAGTTTCCTTGCTCAATGAGAGGGTTTTCTCTTTCTGTGTTGCCAATAAAGAGGTAGGTTTTCACATTCTTCAGTTAAAGAAATATTCTTGCTCTCAGTTTAAATGCTTCTTCCATCTATGGGGAAGGGGTGGACCTAATTGGCAATTGGAGTTCAAGAAATGGCAGCATGAGAATCAAGCTGAATGGACTCTAGTTAGTCCCAGCAAGAAGAGGGTTCAGGTGGCTTTGAATGCCATGAAATGTTATATTCCCAAGCCTATTATCCAAAATGATAAATCTGTGCAGAAAACGCTGAAATTTGCTGATTCTTTGGAGTACTCTGCTTGTAAGGGTTATAATAAACCTTCTTCTCCTCGGCCATCAGATTGTTCCCCTATGAATCTTGATATCGTTGGCTCTGAGCATGGTGTTGCAGTGGGAAATTCATGTTCAAATGTTACGTCTGATGATGGACCGCTCTTGGACAATAACTCATCTGAGTCTAGTGGGCTTGATGGGCTGAAACAGGTTGTAGAGGAGATTGCAGACAGAGTCTGGAGATGCAATCGTTGCCTCTCTTTTAAGCACGACACAATTGATTGTTCTAATCAAATCAGGTGTTGGAAGTGTTATAAATATGGTCATATTCGACATAACTGTTTTGGTAATACTAATCAAAATAGGGTTTTGGTAGTTAAAAACAAACTGTTGGCCTCAGACACGGCTGGTTCTGAGTCCTTATCAAAGGGTGCCGTTTCCCCTTCTCACTACAGGAAATCCGGTCTATTGCAACAAACCTTATTGCTACAACCACATTTCGTTGCAATAAAACACAATATTGCCACCATTTCCACATTTGTGGTAATAGGCCACACATATTGCCACGGTTTAGTTTGGTCATGATAAGTCCATGTTTTTTTGCAATATAGCCCGTGTATTGCCACAATATGCATGGACATCGCAATACGGCCATGATATTGCGACAACCAATTTCTGTTGCGCAAGTTAGTCATTTTCTTGCAATAGAAACTAGGTCTCGCAACAAAGTACACATTCGTGGTAATATTCAAACAAATATTGCAACAACCGTGTCACATTGCGATAGGTTCAACTATTGTTGCAAAAAATTGGCGGCCTATTGCAACCAAACAAATATTGGTGGTAAGAGCGCATGTCTTTTGCCTCAATTTCACCGCGTTGCAATAGGTACCTATTGCCACGATTCGACACTTATTGCCACAACTATTGTTGTTGCAATAGACCCGATTTCTTGTAGTGTCTTCTGAAACCAATCTGTCTGACACCGAGCCTTCCTCTCCACCGAGCCCTCCGCCGCCTCCACTTCCAACTCGCCTCCTCCCCATGGCTAACTTTGAGCTTAACCCAGCGCGCTGGGTCCCTGAAGGCTTTCAGATCATTGATGGTGGTCCTACCTGCCTGCCTCGCACCTTCTACACTCCTGCAGTTGCTCCTCAGCGCAGTCATGATGCCTACTGTGTCGCCATTGTTGAACCGCCTCAACCGCCAGAGCTTGAGCAACATCTTCATCAATAGGTTCGCAACTTCCTTGAGATAGATCTAAACAGAGTGGTCGATGATGCACAGCCTTGCTTGTTTGGCGTCAACATGTTTCAGTTGAGGAGTGCAGCTTCTTGTTATGCTTTGGTGAAACATGGTCCATATGAACTGCAACAAGATCTATTTGTTAGATTTGTTATGCATGATGATAGGTCTCAGATTCACAGATCAACTCAGGGTTTTCATAGGGGCTGGCTCATGTTCTTGGGTATTCCCCTAGATTACCGTAATGACCAGGACATCGCCAATGCTGTGTCAACCTTTGGTAGATTCCATCACTGGCATCATATTGATGGGGCTTTGGACAGAACTTTAGTATATGCTTCGTTCCCTTCACCTGCTCTTGTTCCCAGAGACATTGTTTTCGGCCATTACAGTAATCTTGGAGCTGTCAGAGAATCCTGGACTGCACCTTGCTACATTTTGAGTGCTGATTTTGCTGAGGTTTTTCCTGCTGATGAAGATCCTATGCCTCTTGATGGAAATCCACATCCTCTGCCAGGCCAGATGCTTCACAACCTGGGCAATTTTGTTTTGCCAGCTTACCCTGAACTTGGTTGGAATGATGATCCTTTTATGCAGCATGAAGGACAACCTGAGGAGGATATCCAGGAAAATGAAATCCTTGATCATGATGATCCTATTGAGTTACAGGACTCTGATTCCATTGTTTTCAATCACTCAGAAAATTCAGTTCATGGCCTCCAGGCTCCTTTGATTATCAATGCTATGACTCTGAATAATCCAGATTTTGGTGAAGATGCAGTTAGCTTTCATCAGGATGTCTTTGGGCCTGCTCTTCCTCCTTCAATGGTGTGGGACAGAGTTTCCTCCAAGGTGGTTTCAGAATTTCTGTCCAAGTTCATGATAACACCAATCAATGTTCTTGATCTTTGTGGCTTTCAAATGTCAGCCTCCTTAACATATAACCAGCCTTCTGTCAGAAACAAATGTATCGAGTTTGATTCCCTCTCCTCAGACGGATTCAGTCAGCCTATTGCTAGGAAGCTATTTTCAGAGAATGCCAGCCTACAGCCTACTGTTCCACTCTCTAAAGCTTCAAAGAATATTGTTTTTCGATCAATGAGGCAGAACATGTCAGTTACACCAAAGAAGAGGCCTAGAGTGCAAGTGCAGACCCCTGTTGTGGAGAGTCAGGTGAGAAGATCAACTAGGCAATCTGTGAGAAATAATGGGTACAAGCTAGAGCCAATGAGGGACAATCCAACTCCAAAGAAGAAACAGAGATCTGCCAAGCCAGTTCCAGAAGCTGCAAAATCCAGGCCAGAGGTTGAAGTCACCCCACACACACCCATCAATGTTCTTCAGAAGGTGGGCCAAGGTCTTGAGATTCCTGCATCAGAGATCACAGAGGAGAAGCTTATGGCTTGTCCTGACAAGAAAGGAAAGCATGTTCCCAATGATTAGTTCTCTTATGTTCCATGTTGGGCACTATATTTTTAGTGCAAGGGGTCCTGTTATTATATTATGGCTTTTGCAGTCTATTGTGTCTCTCCAGTTATCTGGTCCAGTACTTTATTTGCTAAGAACTCTTGTAATATGTGCACTATTTCATGGCTATTCAGTTGAGACTTATTGTTGTGTGCTTTCTGTGATTATGGGATGTTTCCCATATCAATGTCTGTTCTGCCTGATAAGTTACTATGGATAGTACAACTTATTGGTTGATGGATTGGAAGGTTCTTGACTGGAATGTGAGAGGGCTGAATGATAAAGATAAAAGATTGCTGGTTTATAATAAAATTGAGGAAAGCCAGTGTGCTGTGATTTGTTTACAGGAAACTAAGTGTGAATCATTTGATCACTCATTCATCAAATCCTTTTGCCCTAAGAGATTTGACCTTTTTGTTACTCTCCATCTATTGGTGCTTCTGGGGGTTTAATTGTTCTTTGGAATAGTGCTGTTTTTGAGGGAAATTTGCTTGAAATTCACAGATCAGCCATCAAGATTGCCTTTACTTCTAGGCACAATGGTGAAGTCTGGACTTTGGTTAATGTTTATGGACCCTGTGATGGTTTAGAAAGAGATATTTTTGTACAGTGGCTTCATGATCTTATTATTCCCCATAATAAATTCTGGTTGCTTGTGGGTGATTTTAATTTCATAAGATCAGTTGATAATAGAAAGAGGCCAGGAGCCGATATGAATGACATCTTTATTTTCAATGAAATTATCAGCTATTTGGCCTTAATTGAGTTACCCCTGAAGGGAAGAAATTTCACTTGGTCAAATATGCAGGACCAGACACTTCTCCAACAGATTGACTGGTTTTTTACTAGTTATCAGTGGACAATCAAATTCCCTAATTCTATGGTTCACTCTCTTGCTAGATCAACCTCTGATCATGTGCCTTGTGTGGTCATCATTTCAACATCCATTCCAAAGGCACAAATTTTTCGATTTGAAAATCATTGGATACAACAACCTGGTTTCTTGCAAATTGTTCAGAATTCTTGGAATTACCCTGTGAGAGCTAACTCTGCTGCTGGTATTCTTACAGCAAAATTTAAAAACCTTAGACATGATTTAAAGAGATGGGGAAAGAATCTCTCACACATAAAATTGCTCATTGCTAATTCAAATATGGTAATTCTTATCCTTGATAAGCTGAGGAAGAAAGAGAACTTAGTTCCCCTGAATTGAACTTCAGGAATATTGTCAAGGTGCATTTAAAGAGACTCCTTCAAATTCAATCTGATTATTGGAAAAAAAGGTGTACCATTCGATGGGTTCAATTGAGTGGGGAAAATACAAAAAATTTCCATGCCAAAGCTACTGAAAGGTATAGACACAATGTAATTGCTGAAATTAAAGGGGAAGATGGCACTACATTGATTGATCACAACCAGAAGGCTGCTGCTTTTTGGCAAAGCTTTAAGAACAGAATGGGAGTCTCAAATCCTACCTCAATTCCTTTTGTCTTGAGTGATTTCTTGCACCCAATTGATGGCCTGGATAGTTTGGTGGAGCCTTTTTCTGATGAGGAAATTGAAGGTATTGTTAAGCATATGAAGCCAGATAAGGCCCCTGGACCAGATGGTTTCAATGGTCTCTTCTTGAAGACCTGCTGGCACATTGTTAAGAATGATTTTATCAGATTATGTAATGATTTTCACAATGAGGTGACCCCATTGCAGAGTATCAATGGATCATTTATCACTCTGGTCCCTAAAAAGCAATGTCCAGTATCTATTAATGATTATAGGCCTATTTCAGTCACAAACACCTGTCTCAAGTTTCTGACAAAACTTGTTGCCAATAGAATGCAGACCTTGATCACAAGAACAGTTCATAAAAATCAGTATGGATTCATTAAAGACAGAACTATTCAAGATTGTCTTGGTCCTTTGAATTTGTATCAGTGTGAGAAGTCTAAGAGAAAAATTATTATTTTCAATATTGACTTTGAAAAGGCTTTTGACACTTTGGAACATGAAGCTATCATTCAAGTTATGAGAGTTAAGGGTTTCCCTGAAAAATTCTTATCATGGGTGAGAGAAATTCTTTCTTCTGGTTCTTCATCTGTTTTGCTTAATGGGGTACCTGGGAAACCATTTGTTTGCAGAAGAGGTGTAAGACAAGGTGATCCTTTGTCACCTTTGCTTTTTGTGGAAGGTGCTGATCTATTACAGAGTCTTGTCAACAAAGCTTTTCTTGATGGAATTCTTTCAGCACCTATTCCTGTTGGAGGGGATTTTCCAATTATCCAGTATGCTGATGACACCCTTGTGGTGTTACCTGCCAATGAGTCCGATGTTACAGTTTTCAAGGAAATTTTGAATCAATATGCTGCTTTCACTGGCTTGAAAGTTAATTTTCACAAATCCTCCCTTATTCCAATAAATATTTCTCAAGAGGAAGCAACTCATCTAGCTCAACTTTTTGAATGTCAGTAGGCTTCTATGCCTTTCACTTATCTTGGGCTTCCTATGGGTACCACCAAACCCACAATCAGAGATCTTTCCCCTTTAATTGGCAGAATTGAAAGAAGATTGTCTGCTACCTCTTCCTTTCTTTCTTATGGGGATAGACTTGTTTTAGTGAATGCTGTACTTTCATCTCTTCCAACTTATTATCTTCTGTCTCTCATGATTCCTGTGGGATTGTTAGAAGTCATTGATCGAGCTAGAAGACATTGTCTCTGGAGGAAAAAAGATAAGGAAAAGGTTCATTCCTTGGCTGCTTGGGACATGGTTTGTAGACCAAAGAAGAAAGGTGGTCTTGGAATCATAAATTTGAAAGTTTAGAATGTCGCACTTCTGTTGAAGCACCTCCATAAATTCTACAATAATGACCCTACTCCTTGGGTTCAACTTATCAGAGATTCCTATTATTATAGAGCAGTGCCACATGCTATTGTGCCTTCTGGTTCGTTTTGGTGGAGGAATATCTGCAACCTTACTGATGCCTATAGAGCAATAACAAAATGTGAAGTTGGCAATGGTACTTCTGTTCTTTTTTGGTCAGACAATTGGCAAGAGCAGCAGCTTCAGACATCTTTCCCAAGATTGTTTTCTTTTGCCAAAGATAAGCTCCAATCTGTCTGTGATTTCATGCAGCCAGATAACCTCATTGATAATTTTCATATCCCTCTTTTAGTGGAGGCTTTTCAGGAGTTATCTTCCTTGTCTGCTATAATTCGTGATGTTTCTTTGGTGAATGATGCAAATGACAAATGTGTTTGCAAATTAGGTAAAGGAATTTTCAAACCAAGTCTGGTTTATCAGCTCCATTTTCATGATATTCCAGTTCATAGACCATCTTGTTGGATTTGGAAGAGTAAGTGCATGTCAAAGCACAAATTTTTTGCCTGGCTCATTTTGCATGATCGAATCAACACAAAAGATATGTTGCTGCGAAGACATTGGAATGTGACTGATATACACTCCTGCATTCTGTGTCATGCTGATATCAGAGAGGATTGGAGGCATTTATTCTTTAACTGCCAATTCAGTACTCGAATATGGAACTATCTTCAAATTTCTTGGGATCCAGGGCCCACTTTGGAGGTGATTCGTGCTGCAAAGAAACGCTTCAAAGGTCACTGTTTTTATGAAATAACCATTCTGGCTTGCTGGTGCATTTGGAAGCAACGCAATGGTTGGATTTTCAAGGGCATTACACCAAGTTTCAGAAGTTGGAAGGCCTCCTTTGTATATGAGATCACCCTGCTTATGCATAGGGTGAAACCTGATTTTGTTTCTTTTCTTTCATCATGGCTTGACAACCTTCCTTAGTGTAGTTTTTTTGTACATTCTCTCCCTCTGCTCTTTCTCCTCTGTAAATATTTAGTTTTATTTCAATAAAGGGCTGTGGGGGTCTCCCCTGCAGTAGTTAAATTCAAAAAAAAAATTATGTTATCTTTGTTGAGAGTGTCCATTAGTGGAAGTATGATCCCTAGGCCTTGTTTCTAAGCATTGAAACACCGTTCACATTCAGTTCTGTTACATGTTTGCTCACAGCGATATTTATTTCAGATTGCATTTACTACTTATAATTATCCATATTACTTGTATTTCACTATCTCTTCGCCGAACTAGTGCACCTATATATCTGAAAAGTGTATTGGGTGTGTTGGGGGCACAAGAGACTTCTTGTATCTTAATTGCAGGGTTACTTGATAGGGATACTTTTGACCTCTTCCTCCGTGAGTTCGATAAACCTTGGGTTATCCACTTAAGGAAAACTTGCTGCTGTTATACAAACCTCTGCACTTGGAGGCCCAACACTATCTACAAGAATAAAAGCGTTCGTAGACATCATCGGGCGGTACTAGTACTACCTCCGTTTTAAGGAATAGGCGCACACGCATTCCAAAGATGACCGAACAAATAGAACAACTTAAACTTAATTATATTGTATAAAATTAGTACCGTTAGATTTGTATTGGAATATACTTTTCAATGATGCTAATTTTACACCAATATTTTTTATATATTTAGAGTAAATCTTGATATAAAAAACACACAAAACGAGGACGCCTTATTCTTTGAGACGAAGTAGGTCCAATAACGAAGTGTTTTCGTCTACAACTGTAACGTGTACATGCATTGGATCTCTTCCAGAAAGTAGCAGTATACATGTGTCAGTAAATCTAGATGATGGGCCCATATGATGGACCCATGCCTCCATGTCTCTCCTGCCAAAATTTCTCGCCGTCAAAACATTCATGACTCTCCAAGAGGCGAAGAAGCAGCGAAGACTCTATCCTTTGCCATCATCGCCTGGGCAAGCAAGAAAATTGAACACACATATAAGCCGGCTCATATTTCATGCATCGAGCAGGAAAACAGAACACCAAAAATAATAAAATAAATAATCAAGCTTAAACTTTACTGTAGCACGAACGAACAGGGGTATGCTTACTTGCTGATCCCAGTTAGTGTTGCCCAAGAAAATGGCGAGCAGCAAGAGCGTCTGCGCTACCAGTCCGCACAGTATTCCCAGCCAAAGCCCCTGCATATCATGCATCTAAGAAATCAATCTCTGATGAAGAATAGAGAAACGAATCAATGACTAGTTGCCGTTTTTACTACTCCATCCGTCTATATATTTAGTTTCAGAGCAAATTTCACGAAACCACAACAATTGGGGCTAAAGTTTCACCAAACCACAACAGAAGGAATTTTCTCTTAGTTTAAATACAAGCAAAGTACTTAAGTACATACTACTTAGTACATAACTACATATATACGTACCATCCCTCCAAGAAAGCAGACAAAGGTGAAGAAGAATGACGCGGGGATGCCAACGAGGTAATAGGCGGCGAGGTTGATGAAAGCGCCAATCTTTTGCTGTCCGCAACCCCTAACAACACCTGCAAGATCGACCGGCAACTGACTTGATACTACTACATGATATCATGCATTATGAAGGTAGTATCATGATGTAGTATCATACGCATGATACCACACTATGATACTATGCATTGTGATCAGTCTTACTGCTCTTAAAACGGTTTGTTGGATCGAGAATTCAAGATCGCATGCATATGCAAGCCATCCACGAGAATGCATATTTTACAAATGATGTAAATACATGGATCGATGCAGTCTTGAGTGGACTCCAAAAGTCCAAATACGTATGCCCCCTGATTTCGAAATCACGGAACCGTCTCTGCCGGCCTCTCGGCACAGAAATCTTATCCGACGAAAATAAACAATGCATCATGGTTTGTTGGTGCGAGTAGTAGTAGCTAGCTATAGGTTACCTGAGAGAACACACTGGAGGCCATCGAAGAGGACGGAGAAGGCGAGCATGGGCATCATGGTGGCGATGTAGTCAGCGACCTCGTGGTTGTTAGTGTAGGCGTATCCCCAGAAGCTCCGGACCAGAACCATTCCAAACCCCTCGGACGTGCCCACCATCAAGGCCAGCAGCATGGCAACGCGGGCCGCGAGGCCTGCGTCACGTGCTCGCCCTGCTCCAAGCTCGTTCGATACTCGCGTGCTGCATTCATTCATTCACATCGATCCCATCAGCAAATGACATCGATCATGCTTCTAATTTCTTACTCTATCATATCGAGACACGTACGTACGTACCTTATGGCAGCGGAGAGTCCTTGCGAGACCGCCCCGGCCAAGGAATGGGTGTTCAAGCTGTGTAGCATCAGTTCGCATGCATTAGACAGGGCCACAGGGGACAGTATGACTCATATCTAGATAAAGTTAAGTCAATTAAGTTGGAACCAAGGAAGCGGCCGGTACGGTTAAGATAATGAAAGTTACAGGAGAGGGAGAGAGGAGCTAGCAGATCCAGCTAGATGCATGGTAAGAAGCAGACCAGATGGAGAGGACGGCCGTCTCGAGAGTGGGGTTGGGCAGAAGACCGGAGAGTAGCACCATGAGCTCAAACGACCACCGCTCCATGCTGCATGCACATGAGCGCGCACCGTTAATCATCACTAGCTAATATAACAAATTAAGACGGTAACTAACGGGAAATACTAATTCTCGTCACTCACCACACCATGAGAGCCGATGGCACAGCAAGCTTCAAGAAGCCGAGCAGGTCGTGGAAGGCCTCGCCGGAGAACCCCGTCCAGGTCGTCCTGCACGACGGCGACGCCCTGACATAAAGAGCCAGCATGGTAAGGTTGGCCAGGAACGAGACGGCGATGGCCACCGCCGCTCCGGCGCTCCCCATGCCCACCTTGTACACCAGCGCCCAGCACACCGGCACGTGGAGCGCCGCCGTCACGGCCGAGCTCGCCATGACCGGCACCACCACGTTCTGCGTCTGCAGGAACCGGACGTGGCACTGCAGCGGCCCGTGCAGGAACAGCGTCGGGATCATCCACCGGATGTAGTGCCCGGCCGCCGCCGCGATCTGCGGGTCCTGCCCGAGGTAGAGGAGGATCGCGCCGGTGTTGGCCCAAACGATGGCGACCGGGATGCTCGTCAGGCCTAGTACCACCATGGCCCTCTGCTTGTACACGCCTAGCATGTGGTGCTGCTTTGCTCCGAAGGCTTGCCCGCACATTGTGTCCAGGCTGCAGGCCATGCCGGCCAGGAGGCTGAAGCCGGTGACGATGGCGAACGAGGTGGCCATGGACGCGCTGGAGAGCGCCAGGTCGCCGAGGTGGCCGACGAACATGACGGAGATTATCGGGATGGCGTTCCGCATCAGTGTTCCGGCGATGAGAGGCCCGGCAAGGTAGAGCTGCTTCTTAGCCTCGCTCGCCACCAGCAGCGGGTTCTCCTCCGTGCGTTTGCCGATCAGGAGCGGCTCTTCCATCCTTAGCTGCCTTGGTTCTCCGCACTCGCTGCGCCTGTCACACAGGGCAAGGGAACAAGGCTCTAACCAGTGGGAGCTGTGGTAATGTGTAGGGGAAGCCGTCCGTACGGATCTCACTTAGCATGAGGACAAAACCAAACACATATACCCGCCCGTTCACAAATGTAAGCCGTCTTTAAATTTCGTTGGTCAATGCAATACAACTTTAACTATGGTTTATGCTTGCAATATATCCACACAACCTATACAAATATATAAGAAATAAAAGAGGAATGCAATAAAAATTCAACGATACCATTTATACAAGCTGAATTCATATAATTTGGTATATAGTAGTGGTCAAAGTTGTGCATCCCGTGCAAAAATACATGACTTACATTTTAGGATGGAGAAAGTAACGGTATTGCAATGATCCATATTTTGTACAGAAGGATCAGAATCTATTATAGAAGTTCATAAATACCCCCAATCATAATCAAACTTATATGGGTATCCTTGGACCATGTCTCGCTTCCCTGCCGGTGACGCCTTGGTGTTGTTGACATGGGATTACCACAACAATGTCCATGTATGATAAACTAGGGTTTTGAGGAAGATGCGCGCTGGTGAAATCATCGGCTGACAAACATAGGAAACGACATAATTAACCCAGGTTCGGTCCCTCCATGGGAGGTAAAAACCTACTCCTATCTATCTTATCTTGATTGATGATGATGATTACAGGGGTGCCTTGATGGCCATGGAGGTGTAGATGTGATCTTTCCTAGGATAGATTATATCATGGTTGCGAGAGAGCCTCCTCGTCGGCCCCTCCATGGAGGAGAACGTATCATATGCACCGAGCATACTTATGCACCAGCTGCACCTGTACCATATAGGCCGTTGGATGAAAAAATGATGGACAAGATCTAGCAAGAAGGTTGGGTACTGGAACATTTTACAAAACGAAGCCTGTAGTTTCACAGAATTAATCGATCTTTCCTTCTCAAGCCAAGTCGTCTGTCTCAGTTGCCCTGGTTCTGTTCTACATGTTTATGGAGTTGCATAAAAATACCACCGAGAATCAAGTAATACTTCTAAGATCAATCAAAGTCTGAGCATAATTTACAAACTATTATTAAAAAAAATAGCATCAAGCCAACGACACAAATTTGCGCTGCCACTACGAGTACTGATTAGAGATATGGCATTATTGCAGAAACGGAAATACAGTATTACACGAAATCAGCTGCTAAATAAATATTCTAAACCTTATCCGTGTGGCAAACATCAAATGGGAAGATCCTGCTGTAGTGCCGCCACGGGTTTCCTCTATAGATGCATTCACAAGGAGCCGCCGCTGCAAAAGATGAATCCGAGGCGTGCGGCTGCTTCAGAGGATCTGGAGACCGTTGAAGCTTCAATAGATCAGATCGTTGCCTCTATAAAGACAAACGGAAATCTCGGTTTGCGAAGGACTGAGCAAAATCTGGTAGATCTAACTCGCCTGGTATTAGAAGAGGATGAGGGAGGAAGGAGGATGAGGGGATTTGGGGATGGATTGAATAAGATCGCTGGAATCGGTGTCTTAATCTTCTAGCATTAGTAGTTAGTGGTAACTATCTTCTTTTATATCTTCTGAAAATTTGCGGAGTGGTACATTTTATGTGGTACGGTCCGATGGAGCGAAGTGTGGCGTGTCTTCAAGACTTTCTCGAATAAGTGAAAAAGCAAAGAAGAGAGAGAACGCTAGCGCATCTCGAATAAGTGGAGAAGCAAAGAAGAGAGAGGTGGGGCAAAATGACCATGTCGTTCTAGATGATAATCTTGTGGACCGCTTCGGACCGCTTTGTCCATAGAGACGAATATCGAAGTCTATAAGTTAATTGTGAAAATAACTATTTATGCACCGGTGAAAAATTAAAGCGAGGGAGTTACACATGGTCGAAGAATTATTGGAGGGTAATTACTGTGGAAGAATTGTCGTAGAGATTTATTACCGGGAAACCACCGCTTGGAAATAACCGTTAGCGGTCAAAACTTTTGGTCATTGCTGAAAATGACTATTCGTGCACCGATGAGAAATTACCGCCGGAGAGTTTAAGGTTAACTAACATCGAAGAATTGTCGCAGAGATTTACTACCGGGAAACCATCCTTTGGAAATAACCGTTAGCGGTGAAAACTTCTGCTAAAAATTACTATTCGTGAATAGGTGAGAAATTACCGTTGGAGAGTTATGTATAATCATCGAAGAAATAACGTAAGATATCTACCGCAAGAGAATTGCCGCATCGATTTACTACTGAGAAGTTACAACTGACAAATTACCGTTGCGTCACGGGTAGAAGCGACTTGTTCGTGCATAAGTGAGAAATTACCGTTGGAGAGTTACGTATCATCGTCACGGCTAAAAACGAATTGTCATGCACTAGAATAAATTATCATTGAAAAGTTACGCAATATTAAAAATTACCTAAAATAATTACCATCAGAAAATTACTTAAAATAATTACCACCAGAAAAAATAAAAAAATTTGGGAAAAAATAAAAAGCGGGCCCAGAACACTGTTCATACGTGCACCTGAACACTGTTCATACATACTAAACGTGTCGCGCAGCGATTGGTCACGATGAATAGTAGCAGAGCACCTCACAGCTCGAGAATCCCGATCAACTTTATATCTATATCTATGTTGGGCGCTCCTTCTTCGTGGGCTCCTTGCAGGACCACACCCTATAGGCCAATAGTAGGCACCCGACGGGTTATGCCCACAATAGTAGCCCCCGAGTATCTAGTGGAGTCATAGAATTGAGTAGATACTCAATGTTTGTCAAGTCCTCTATAGCATAACAATAGTCGATTAGTAGTAGCTCAACTCGGAAGTTCATCGAGGCAAAAGGATATACCTTGGGGATGACGGCTGAAGTCCTTGGCGCACTCGACGGATCGGGGCCAATTAACTGCGCTTGGGCAAAACCGCTCCAGCCTACGCAAGATCGGGTCCCGGGACCAAAACAGAGAAATTTTTTGGCGTAGCTCGACTCATGCCGTTGAGGCCTTACCAGTCGAACTCCAATTAATGTGTATGTACACAACGCGTCCATCGGGATTTATGTCACACCGTAAGAGCAGAATTTATCTGGTAGAACGTAGTAGATGCAGTGTCAGGCCAATGGATGCAATCCATAGGTCTTATATTTATGCCTGTATGCACAACATCCAGATATTTCTTCACAACGGATGCGATCTGGGCAGTAAATGCTTTGATCGGTCGTGGACCTGCTATATCAAAGACTTTAGAGCAAAAGCTAGGGCGAAGCCCACAGTCGACACCGTAGACGTAGTCCAGGTTTTCATGGAGCCGATGACTCGGGGAGCCGAAATCTTGGCGTAGCCAATGGCCATTATTACTGAAGAAGTCAATGAATTTCTTGACCCTTCATGCCGGGTGGGCGACAGAACTCCCTATGGGAGTAGCCCTCGAGTGTCTAGCTGAATCGTAGATTCAGGTGGAGACTCAAAACACTATCTCTTTTGAAGCATTACTTGTTGCTCAAAGCTCTTTTGTCGACTCTGTTGGAGTATTCAAGTTGTCTCCTGGTGTTTTATGACGTCAGAGGTGATATCATACGTGTGTCGAGAGCTGCTTCTGAGCAATGATGGGACATGACGAGCCTGGCCGCACAGGATACATTGACCGGCGTGCGTGATACGAGCGGTTGATTTGACCGCACATCACGCGAGAAGCAGGGCGCATGGTAACTCCACCTTTTTTTGTGCGGACATAGTTAGTGGGGTGATTGTTCGTCCCTTGGTTACCACGTGTCATCATAGATCATTTCCACGTCAGGGTGTGGGTGATCGAACGTCCCCAGATCGCCATGGTAAATCTATAAGAAATAGTAGAGAAAGCATTGATCTCCCTTCTCCATTCTGCCCCCATTTCTTTTCCCTCCTCTCTGAGCACTTCGCCATTGCCGCTTAGAGGCGCATCTTTTCTTGTCCTTCCTCCGAGTAGTCTTTCCGCTTGTGCCATGGGCTCGAAGAAAGGAGCTACCTACGCTGCCGAGGCCTCGGATCTAGTGAAGAAAGTTGGCGGTGATGTCTCACAGGACCCGTTGGGAAACCCCAAGAGGAAGGTATAATGAGCACAGCAGTAAGTTTTCCCTCAGTATGAAACCAAAGTTTAATCGACCAGTAGGAGAAAGAAATCACTTCTGAAGGTTGCTGCCAGGTGACTTTGGCAGGGCACACTACCAGTGTTAGTGAACAACGTGGAACCTGCACACAACACAACCAAACTACTTTGCCCCAACTTACAGTAAGGTTGTCAATCTCACTGGTTTTGCTGAAAACAAAGGATTAGACATATAATGTGGAAAGAGATGTTTGTTTGAAGTGAAATAAAATAGTACTTATAGAAAGTCAACAATATTTGCATTAGATGGTATTATCAATGTAAAAGAATGGACCATGGTCCACAGTTCACTAGAGGTGTCTCTCCATAAAGATAAATAACATGCTGGGTGAACAAATTATAGTTGGGCAATTGACAAATAGAGAATGCATAACAATGCATGTACATGACATGAAGATCACTATGATATTCATTTGGGCATTGCAACATAATACATAAACCGTAATCCAACTGTATATATGACTAATAATCTACCTTCGGGATATCATCCGAACAACCCTTAGGTATTAAGTTGCAAGCAACAGATTTTTGCATTAAGCAAAGTGTGTAATGTAAACAATACAATTATCCTTGAATAAACGATTGTTGTTTTCTTCCTAGTAGCAATAGCACATCTACAACCTTAGAAGTTATTGTCACTCTCCCATATTACTAGAGGCATGAACCCACTATCGAGCATAAATACTCCCTCTTGGAGTCACTAGCATCTACTTGGCCAAAGCATCTACTAGCAACGGAGAGCATGCAAGATCACAAATAACATAGACATGATAGATCAATAATCAACTTGACATAGTACTCAATATTCATCGGATCCCAACAAACACAACATGTAGCATTACAATAAGATGATCTTGATCATGTTAGGCAGCTCACAAGATCTAAACATGGTGGCACAAAATAGGAGAAGACAACCATCTAGCTACTGCTATGGACCCGTAGTCCAAAGATGAAATACTCACGCATCACTCCGGAGGTAGGCATGGTGATGAAGAAGGCCTCCGGTAATGATTCCCCTCTCTGGCAGGGTATCAGGAAGAGCTTCGGAACCCTCCCAAACTAGGGTCGACGATGACAACGGCTACAGTACTTTTCGTGTATGGAGGCTCGGGCCCTTAGGTTTTTCCCGAAGATGTGAATTTATAGGCAGAAGGGCGAGGTTGGTGAATGCCCGAGGGGCCCACATCATGGAGCGGCGCGACCAGAGGGGGGGCCGCGCCACCACCAGGTGTGGCCGGCTCGTTGCCCATCTCCGTCTGTCCTTTGGACTCCGTGAACATGTTAGGAAAATAGGCACTTCGGCTTTTGTTTCGTCCAATTCCGAGAATATTTCCTTCAGTAAAAACCTAGAATAGAAAAACAACAGAAAAAAGGAACTGGCACTATGGCATCTTGTTAATAGGTTAGTTCCAGAAAATGCATAAAAATGCCACAAAGTGTAAACAAAACATAAAGCAATTGGTGTAAAACAAGCATAGAGCATCAAAAATTATAGATACGTTTGCAACATATCAGCATCCCCAAGCTTAACTCCTGCTCGTCCTCGAGTAGGTAAGTGATAACAAAAATAATTTTTGAGGTAACATGCAGACAACACAATCTTGATCAAGTTATTGTAAAGCATTGCAAGCTGAGATCAAAGTACTCTAAACATGGGCATAAAATATATAATTCTAACAATAAAACTTAGCAACCATGTTACAACATGAAAAGCAACACAAACAAAAGATCATGAATAATAATGCATTGAAAGTTATTTGTTTGTTTCGAGCATAGAGAAAACATAGCAAAGTGGTATTCAGCTTGTTCTTCATGGAATAGCAAAACATAAATGCATAGGACACCTTCAAAGTTCAAAGGGTGACTAGATACAAATAATTTGAGAACCATAATCATGAATCAATCAATAATAAATTTTGGGACTGCGCACATTATACTCAGAATGACAACTATGCTCTCTTAATTGGTGCATAAGGATAGAAGATGAAGACTCAACATAAAAGTAAAAGAAAGACCCTTCGCAGAGGGAAGTAGGGATTAACAAGTTTTATAAAGCTTCCAAAAATTATGGTACTCATTAGCTTTGAGCTCTCATTGCCCCTATCATAAGCATCTTGAATGGTTAAAGTTAATGTGAATGCAAATATGAGTTATATGCTTGACAATCATAAGTTGAAAATCTCATGTCCCTTCAATACGAGTACCTAAACCTCATGCTACTCGACTTAGGTCCCAAATAAGTTCTTGTCATTGTAAGCATACATGTATCATTGAGAACGCCAATGAGTACTGATACGTCTCAAACGTATCTATAATTTTTGATGCTCCATGCTTGTTTATACACCATTTGCTTTGTGTTTTGTTACACTTTGTGGCATTTTTATGCATTTTCCAGTAATAACCTACTAACGAGATGCCACAGTGCTAGTTTCCTATTTTTTGCTATTTTTGTGTTTCAGAAAAGCTACACAGGAAATATTCTCGAAATTGGATGAAACAAAAGCCAAAGTTCCTATTTTTCTCGACACGAGACGGAGTCCAAATCTGAGACGAAGGAGGACCAGGGGCCGGCCACACCATGGGGTGGCGCGGGCCAGCCCCAGGCCATGCCACCAGGTGGTGGGCCACCTGGCCCACCTCTTGACACCGCCCTTCCGCCTATATATTCCCCTCGACGGGAAAACTCCGATCAATTTTCCTCGAAACATACTACAAGTCGCCGCCATCGTTGACGCGAGATCGGGAGGGTCCAGAAGCCCTTCCCGGCACCCTGCCGGAGAGGGGAATCACCACTGGAGGCCTTCTTCATCACCATGCCTGCCTCCAGAATGATGTGTGAGTAGTCTACCTTGGACTACGGGTCCATAGCAGTAGCTAGATGGTTATCATCTCCTCCATAGGCTTCATGTTTAGATCTTGTGAGCTGCCTATCATGATCAAGATCATCATTGTGTAATTCTACATGTTGTGTTTGTTGGGATCCGATGAATATTAATACTTTGTCAAGTTGATTTATGATTTATGATCTCTATTTTGTTTATGATTGACAAGGGTATAGATAATAGAGCACGTTACTTGAGTACCCCTGAGGCCCGTTAAGCTAGACCCAAGTGTAATCCTAGTCGAAATATGAGTTCATGTCGTACACCGATGTTGTAATATGTATCGGACCCCTCCTGATCCTTGAGACCTGGCCACCTATATATAGGGGCCAGGAGAGGACGGTGAGGGCCAGATTGAAAGTGAGCCAAGTTCATCACTCACGTTTACTTTCGATACACACCTTGTTTGACTAATTTTACCTTCGAGTTCATCCGACGCCCTATTCCCCCGATCCTAAGTCCTTCATACTATACATTTGTCGAGTTAACCCTCGTCAATTGGCGCCGACCGTGGGGACTATGGGCGTTGGAATAATGAATTCGACGGCTTTTTCACTTTTAGCCAACAACAATCTAGAAGTCGACGGAAATCAAAAGATGGAGTTGACGATCGGAAGTCTGAGCTTCCACGTCGGACCTTCGGGTTCGACTCGCCTTTCGGATCCAACGAAATCAGGTCCGTCGGCAAGCAAAACCAAGGCAATCACAATGTATGGATCATCTGTGGGCTCTTCTAGCGAGGTAAACTTGCCGGTTAGTTTCGCAGCAACAGAAAATATGCAACAGAAACTAGAGGAATTCGACGGAACTCGGGAAGAACCCGACGTAACAATGGACAAGTCACACGACAGTCAAAGGGACTTCGCCACCGGAAGCAGTGGCATCTCTAGAAGCATACACCAGTTATGCGTCATTATCACTAAAGCAGCAGAAGAAAATGATCATGCAGATAAAGGGGAAGTCGACACGCAAGTCGACAAACTCAGGAGCAACGGTAAGAAGGAGAAGGAGAAAATTCACGTCTCCACCGGGGAGTGGAGAATCATCATGTCAGCCATCAATCACGGCACGGAAGTACCCGCCGATTCAAGAAGAGAAGTTCTGATGGGGTATCAATACGCACTGCACCAACGCAGAAAGAAGTTGAGGGAGGAAAAAGACAAGTTTATGAGAAGCCAAAAAAACAACAGCGTATCAAGTGGAGCATATTGGGATGAATACAGTGATGCATCAGAGTCTAGCATAGAAAGGCGCAGAGACCCAAAGCACAGCAGGAGGACAACGGTATGGGCAAGAGAAGAAAGCCATACAAAAAGTTTAAGTGCACATCCATCAGATGATGAAGAGGATTTTATGCAAGACACACCAGAGGCAGCACTAGTAGCAGCACAGGCGTACCTACTAACTATGCAACCAAAGCCTGGAGATCCGTGGGAGCACATGCATAGAGCCGCAATACGAAGCCTGGGGTTGGTAGAAGATAGGCTATGGAAACATCTTCCAGAGAAAAAGGTGACATATCATAAGGAGAAGCGAAGGGAAGGATTCAAGCACCAACCTTCGCAAAATGAAACAAGCAAATCGTCAGGCGACGAAAAGCGTAAAGCACGAAAGGAGGACGCAAGGAATATTATAGCGCAAGTGAGAGTAAACAATGCGCGCTACGCGTGGAAAGAAGAAAATTACGAAGACGACGAAAAAGAGATGGGCGCGCTATGCTTTACCCGAAGGGTTCACAGAACGCGGGTACCCAAAGGATTCAAGCTGCCACACGATCAGCAAAAGTATGATGGATCGCAAGAACCCACGCTGTGGTTATCAAACTACCTGCAAGCAGTACAAATACTCGGAGGAACGAGAGCAACGACAATGCAAAGTCTGCAGTTACACCTCACCGGCGCAGCACGGTCCTGGTTAAATACTCTACCCAACGATTCCATCGGGAGTTGGGGAGAACTAGAGAGCCAATTTGCAAGAAATAAACGGTTAATGGAAGTAGCCAACAGATTCGCCGACAGAGAGGATGCATATAACAATAAACGGGGATGATCACCAGAAGTCGACAGAGCAAGTAACCAAAGGCGAAGATACCGCAATGAAGACAACCACGCAAGGCGAAATCAGATAGCCGCAGGATATGAAAGAAGGAACGAGGAAGGCTATGAAAGCAGGGAGTTGGGGAGAACTAGAGAGCTAGAGAGCCAATTTGCAAGAAATATTTGCTCAACATACAAACGCCCAGCATCACTAGAAGAAATCAAGTCGTGCATACAGAGGAAACACGAAACTATGCGCTCTTACATATAGCGGTGGAGTGTAATCGAAAATTCTGCAGAAGACGTCTCCGATGAACGGGCAATAGATGCTTTTTCGGCAGGACTTCGTCGTTCGGACCTCGTGGAAGAGTTAGGAAGAACAAAGCCCAGGACAGTATCGGAATTAATGGAAGTAGCCAACAGATTCGCCGACAGAGAGGATGCATATAACAATAAATGGGGACGATCACCAGAAGTCGACAGAGCAAGTAACCAAAGGCGAAGATACCGCAATGAAGACAACCACGCAAGGCGAAATCAGATAGCCGCAGGATATGAAAGAAGGAACGAGGAAGGCTATGAAAGCAGGGAGTTTCAGGCAAGAGGTAATCGTGGAGTAGAAAAGCCAAATTATTCCGGCCCGTCGGCGGAGGACATGCTCCATGGACCCTGTCGCATCCATTATGCGTACCTAGATGGGAAAAGAGTTTCTAATCACCAGATGAAGAATTGCAGAACTTTCCTAAGGTTGCAAAGTGCCATGGACTCGAACCAAGGAGCACGTCAAGGAGGAAAGAGTACAAGTCAGGGATATCAAGTACAGCGTCTAGCAAAACATCTGGAGTCAAAAGTATATATATCTGCAATGATCTAACCAGTGCCAAAATCCAAGAAAGAATGGAAGAGCATATCTAGACAAGTAAATCTAGCAATATCATCACCACCAGCTACTACAGAGTACTTGAGATGGTACAATCAACCAGTCAGGTTCAGCAGAGCAGACCACCCGAGGAAAGTGCCCAGGCCAGGGCACGCGCCAATGGTGCTAAAAGTGCAAATAGGAGGGTACGATATTGGGCGAGTATTCATGGACGCAGGAAGCGGCATAAACCTAATATACACAAGAACCCTGAAGGCAATGTGCATCTCATTAGAAAGCCTAAAGCCGATAGATTGTTCCTTCCACGGAATAGTACCAGGAGGCGCAAATTACCCCCTCGGGAAAATAGAACTCGACGTTTGCTTCGGCAATAGCAGCAACTATCATAGAGAAAAGTTAGAGTTTGAAGTCATGGACTGACCTTCACAGTATCATGCAATCCTGGGGCGCCCATCATTTGCAAAGTTCATGGCAGTACCTCACTACGCATATCTCACACTCAAAATTCTAGGACCCAAAGGAACAATCATGGTACAAGGCAGCTTCGAAGTATCCAACACTTGTGACAAAGAATTCAACAGGCTGGCGCAAACTTTCGGCATGACAGCGGAATACGCAAGGCTAAAGGGCGAAACTGACCACAACATGCTACCCAACGTCGGACGATCCCTGCCAGATCAGGCTTTCGATGCAACCCAAGACTCGAAGAAAATCCAGGTGTCGTCGTGGTGAAACAACATATGCCATAGGATGGCTTAAATGGGGGCCGAACTAGATGCTGGAGGATTCGGGAGAGGGGAACGAGCTGAAAAGCACGACAGAAAGAGGCACTGATCTACCCAGGTTCGGGGCTCTCGTAAGGAGATAACACCCCTACTCCTGCTCTACTGATTGTATATTTGGGTCGATGTAGTACACAACAATGGTGCTTCCAAGCTCTCTGCTAGAGAAGGAAGATGAACTGCTAAGTGTAGGAACACAGAGTGACCAACCCTTTACCAGGGCTCCCTATGCCACCTTATATAGTGGTGGCCAGGGTTACAACGGTCATACAAGACCACAAGACACGGGCTACACTCCAAACAGGAGCTGGTGACGATGGCAGAGACCCTTGACTTCGCCCCTGATTGCTCTCGATGGGACGCCATATCCCTGTACCTTGTACCTCTTGAATTGTGGCCTTACCTCTGTGCGGTAAGCTCGTACTTGTGCATAGTGAGGGTAGGTAACCTCCACTGTGCACCCTGCCATCTTACTCTGCTACCATGCTTGGATGTTTTCTTCCTTGATTGTAGGGATGTGACACCTTGGTTGACTTAAGTATCCCGGATATGACCGTTGGCCATACCCAGGACTTATATGCCGGACCAACGACCTACGAGGGTCGGGTAATCCGGCCTCCCCTGCTCCTGCACAACACACCAAATAGTTAGGCCGGCATATCTGAGTATATGCCGGCACACCTATACTAGTATTCCGGCCATACCGGCATCTCCAAGTATTAGCCGGGATACACACATATGCCGGCCTGGCCGATGCTCCTATATTCCGGCCAGGCCTTTTCTTGGTCAACCGGCATAAAAGTCAACCATAGACTTTGTGTCTTTCTAGTCTCTTGACCCTACCGGGGGTTATCCCCCCGACACTAGTCCCCGAAGCTGCCGAGGTTCCCCAGTCACAGCTGTGGAGCCTCGACAGGTTCAACATACCTTTCTTCATTATGTCCCGGTGATCAGATTATATCCCGGCCTCTGTTCATGTTCCAAAACTTATTCCGGCCGGTCCCGAGGGTATTCCGGACGGAACATATACATCGGGCAGTTAATCCGACATATAGACGAGTCTTCCTCGAGAAGCCATGCCTGACAGCTTTGCATCGAAACTTGTAACTGCCCTGCCACCTCGAACGGTCACCCACGATGTGACGGTTCACAGTGCAGTTACTCCTTGCCATCATTGCGTCATGGCACGGTTACCGGAACCGCCGCCCCACTCTGTGCCGCCACGTGGCGACTCTCTGCAGGAACGGTCGGGGGAGTGGAACACTACCCACGATCCCCACGACCCTGCCTCTTCGGTATAAATATGGGGTGGGGGTAAACTTCTCTTTTTACCCCCCACCATCGTCTTCCTCGCCTGCTCCTTTGCCTCCTGCGCTCCACCGCCGGTCCAAAGAACAGCATCTCCGCCGCAGTCAACCTGCCCCTCGCTGACGCCGACGCTCGACGACGCCCGGCATCTCCGTCGACGACGCCGCCGCCGCCGCATCGTTCCTCCGCGACATTGCAGGGAGATTGGAACTCTTCCTGCACGCTCGCCGCCGCTTCATCGCCGCCGGCCAAGCTCCGGTGAGTTCCTCTCTCCCTCTGTTCTTCCTCTTTGATGCTTCTTCATAGCTTCTCATTGGTAGCCATATCCGCATAGATCTAGTGCAGTTCCTCTCTGGATTCGACTAGCATTGCTAACAGCGCTCACAGGTGTTCTTCCTTAGAATTTTTACCCTTATTTGTTTCCTATTTTAACTGTCTCGGTAGATCTTTGATTTCTGCTAACCTTGGGGAGAGTGGTATGCCGGAGAGACTAACCTCCCTCTTTTCTCCGGCCTTGATAGGAATATCATCACGGGACTCCGGCTCTCACGCCTTGTCCCGGCCACTAAGATGGCATCTTCAAGCATGACGGGCACCTCGGCCTCTGAGGAAGATACCTCGGCCCGAGCCCAAGGACGCTCCGGCTGGGAGGGGTCGGAGGTTACTCCGGCCGAGATATCCTGGGTCACCTCCACCAGGAGAGTCCCGGAGGGCGTAGCATGCCGGCTACCAGCAGGAGAAACCGTGCCGGCACCTGAACCTGGCGAACGCGTCGTCTTCATCGCCCACTTCGAGCGTGGCTTCGGCCTGCTGGCATCGGACTTCTTCCGGGACTTCCTCAACACCTACGACCTACAACCTCATCATATCCCGGCCAATGCCGTGATGATCCTCTCCGCCTTCGCTGCTTTTTGCGAGGGCTATGCCGGCATAGTGCCCCTTACTCAAGGCTGGGCGAAGTACTTCCAACTGCGGAAGCAAGTCGTCCAAGAGCCGCCCCGGAGCAAGGACGACCCGCCGGAGACGGCCCAGGAAAAGAAGGACCGCCCCATGACCCTCTGCGGCGCGGCCACCATCATGTCCCGAAAGGGCTCGGACTTCCCCAAGGTGGAACTCCTGGAATCTTGCAAGAAGTGGCAGAAAAGCTTCTTCTACGTCAAGAACACCACCGACGAGGATCTGCTCAACCTGCCGCCATTTGTGGACGAGCCACCCTTGGCTATGACGAACTGGACCTACAACCCGAAGAACTCGGTGATGCCGGTGAATGCGCTTCACCGGGTTAAGGGCGAGCTCCTGGATGCCGGTCTTACTCCTCAAGACCTGGTGGCCTGCTATATAAGCCGGCGCGTCTCCCCTCTGCAGCGCCGGTCGCACAAGATCTGCCAGATGAGCGGGCCAATGGACCCCAACCGGCACTCCACACACGAGCTGACTCCGGCCGACATTCTGCGCCGGATTAAGGATGTCTGCAAGTCCTCTCAGGCCACTTTTGCCTGGGGGCTAGAACCATACAGCCGGGATAGGCCCGCCCCAACGGTAAACCATCTTATCCGATACATAAAGTCCATGTCCGGCACATAGATACTTAAGCCGACACATGTCTGTTTGCCGACACATATCATATTGATCCGACATACCTCTTCCACCGGCATATTTCCTTGTCTGAATACTTGACTTTGCTGTTTATACAGAAATTCAGCTTCCAAACCATGGAGAACTCCCGGATCAAGATCGCGGCGGACCGCACTGTTGCGGATGTTGAAGATCCGGATCATTGGGATAAGCTTCCCAGGAGCACCCGTGCTGCAGCTGCCATGGGTAAGGGCTCTTCATCCCGGCATTATACTCAAGACCGGAGTGAGATTGATTCTGACGAGGAGATCCTGCTGTACTATGACCCGATGCCACTTGCGTACGCCTTTCCAGAAACACCTATTGCTTACGAGTTTCCAATGCCGTCCTCAGCTATCCCGGACGATATGGTTATCGACGCCGCCCCTCTGAACCAGGGACCTCCTTCCACCGGCGGACGTGCCGGCCGGAAGCGAGGGGTGAAGCCCCAGTCCGACACACCTCAGAAGTCGAAGAGGCAGAAGGTCTGCGTGCCCATACCGAAGAAACCGAGACCTGTCGCCGCGGGGTAAGTTCCTTCTGCTTGTTTCATTTCCGACATATCTCTTGCTTGCATTATTGACTTGGCGTTTTTTCTCTTTCAGAGCTCCTCTTGCGCCGGAACAAGCTTCTGGCTCGAGTGGCGACCCGAAAGTTACCAAGCCCGCGGCCACTGCTACCTCCGACATACCCTCTGCCAGCCACACGACCTCCCCGGCGCCGGCATCCTCGCCTGCGCCCGACAAGACCTCCTCCCCGGCGAAGGACGTTCCTCCGCCGGAACAAGACACCTCTGCCCCCGACGTCCACATGGACTCGGGGGCTCAACAGGAACCTCCGGCTCCTGATGTCCACATGGACACAGGAGCCCACCAAGAAGCACCAGACTCCGGCGCGCCCACCAGCGACGCCGGCACAACTGAAGACGCCGGAGCCGACATCAAGGGTAAAGGCCCTTTAGTGCCGGAAGTCCGGACTATTCCGGATCCTGCCTCTGCTGGCCAAGATGCACCGGCCGCACCGGAACAGCCCGTGCCCAAAACTCCTTCTGCTGAAACGACTCCTGCACCGGCCAAGACCACGGCGCCGGCCAAGACCTCTGCCCCGGCCAAGTCCGGCACATTGAAGATCCAGCCGACCAAGTCCGGCACTCCATCCGCCGCCACTGCTCCTCCTAAGGCAACGCCTCGGACCAGCTCTGCTCTGGCCCTGCATCTTGGCAGGGCAGCAGCCCGGCCTGGCTACCGGCGCAACTTCTTCGACACGCCAGAACTTGAGGGCATCATCCCCCTGGTGACAAAGAGTGACCAAAGCCTCGGGTCTCTCAAGGAGCGCTGCGAGAAATGGAATGACGCCGGCTCCCTGGACACAGCTGAATCCAAGAAGAAGAAACAGGCCGAAGCTTCGGCCACCGGCAACCCAGCTGATATCCTGGCCGCTAAGCCCATTCCTATTGCCTGCGAACTTCTCAGTCTTCAGCAACGACTTCATCGCCTGGCCGATGCCACCAACGTAAGTCCTTTACATATAGATATCCCCAGTCCCCGAAAATGTCGGCTGTCCGGGATACGGACATCCGGGATTTTCCAAGACCTTTTGCACTTAGCTGCTTTTGCAATTAACTTTCCGACATATGAGCTCGATTCGAGCTTCAAATCCTAGTCACCGAGAGCCGGGATAGGTGCGCAGCACCTGTGCCGGGTCTCTACAATTTCACATCTCAATTATTTTTCAAATCCTCCTGACCGAGATATAAGCTCGATTCGAGCTTCAAATCCTAGTCACCGAGAGCCGGGATAGGTGCGCAGCACCTGTGCCGGATCTCCTATAGCATAAATAGTTCGTATAATCTTCAACTGTACTGGCATGCTTTAGTTATCTCATATCCCTTCAAATCCTAATACTTTTGCAGCGCATGAATAACGCCCGTGCCGACATGTTCCATGACTTGGTGTGCGAGCATCGGAAGCTTTCCGACGCACACAGCAAGCTCCAGCTGGAACTGTCCCAGAAAGGTAATTTCAGCCGACATACCTTGCCCTTCTCAATAGTCCTCTGGCCGGTACATCTTAATATGCCGACACCTAATCTTTGTCTGACATTTGGCAGCTGGTGCCGAAGCACAAGTCACCGAGCTTACCAAGAGAGTGAAGGAACTTACTGGTATGCCGGATCCTCTTAACCTTGAACTAATCCTTCTGTACTTCAAATCCTTTAATCTTTTCACTGTTTTCTTTCTTCAAATCCTTGTTTTGACTTCAAATCTTTTCAGACGAGAAAGCTGCACTGGAGGCACGCCACCAGGACTGTGTGTCCTCAGTGGATGTAGCCAAGCAACTGGACGACCGGGATGCCGGTCACAAGGCCGAGGTTGAGCAGCTGAAGGGCCGGATCACCGAGCTTCTGGACGAAAAGGAACAGAGGGAGGGCCTACTGAAGAAAACCCAGTCCCTGCTTGTCATCTCCGAGACTGATGCCTCCAACGCCCACGCTGAACTGGATAGCCTGAAGGAGCAGGCCACCAAATGGGAGGTTACAGTTTCACAGCTGAATGCCGACCTTGCCAGTAAGCTTCAAATCCTTTCCCTTTATCCTTCCCGACATAGTGTAATTCTCTCCGGCATATTCTCCTTTTGCTAACATTGTTTCTATTCCTCAGACATGTTTCCCGCTTCCGTCGAAGACGTTGAGAGGGCTTTGCAGTTGGATCGAGAAAACCGGGGTGTTCGGTTGACTCGCCCAACTGGGACATGTCGGAGCAGCTGTTGGCTCTGCAGTCCCGGAAGAACGCCATGTACGCTCTACACTGAAGAACTCTTCTATGGCGCCCAGGAGGCATTCTCTGCCCTCTGGCCGGGACAAAGGACTCCCACTGACCCCGTCGACCTCGGCAACGATCTGCAGCTGGCCAAGGTTCGCCTCCGGGAGTGGCGAGATTCCGGCGCGAGGGTTGGAGCTGACGAAGCTCTCAGCTACTTCTTGTCCTGGTATGAAAAGGCTGACTTGGAGACTTTGCGCACTGTGCGCGAAGGATCCATCTGGACCACGGATCCGGAAACATCCGGCGCCGGCGAGAGTTGGCCCACAGCTATGTGGACTATGCCGACACCGACGCCTTCGTTCGGGATATCCGTGAGCCGGAGAAGAAGGACGATGCCGGGACATCCGCCGCTGCTGAGGGCTCCGACTCCAGCCAGGATGAAGATGAAGCTGAAGAGGCCGACACTGATGTCCCGGAACAGGCATCTGCCCCGGGCGGAGGTGATGGCTCCATTCCATCTGCTGGGTCCGGCACTCCTGAAGCCGACATCTCCACCGCCACTGCTCCACCAGCCGGCGCCTCTGCTTCTGCCGCTGCTCCTTGACTTTGCAGCACAAACACTTTAAGTTTTATCAGATCCCCGGTATGCCGGGTGCAGATGTAATATACACGCTTAATTTCCTTTGGTTTGCTTCCTGAACAAGTTTTATCTTGGTTTGCTTGTTACTAATGCCGGATCATCTTTTGGCTAAGTCACCGAGTTGTTTTCCTGTTTCCTCAATTTCACAACCTTGGCTGCTTGTCTACCTCAATTGGCTTTCGACGTATGAGTCTCAAGGTTGCTTCCTCGAACATACAGTACTTTAACTTTGAGACTTAGACTTCAAATCATCCGACACTTTAAATTTTAACTTTAGCTTTAACGAAAATGTCGGTTCGCTTGCTTTGTATTTCCTTAGCCGTTTTCCATGTGTAGACAATCTCCGGCATCTACTCTTGCTAGCCATGAAGCCGGGTTTCGGACAGCAGCTGAGTCGAAGAGTGGCCTTTGGTGCCGACACATTACTAGGCCGACATAGGAAACATTCAAATAAAGCCAGCCGGCATATAACAAAAACTGTAAATAAACAACAAATATACCTCGGAGCTAGTTACCCGGCTTCTTCGGGATGCCGGTATTTCATTCATTAGTCTTGTGCCGGCACAACACGCCGGCATACAAAGGAAAATATGGAAATACATACATTGTGTTGCTCAGGAGTAAAAGGGGCGCAGTAGAGCTATGTTCCATGGCCTCTTGGTTTCTTCTCCGGACCTGTCCGCCTTATTCTTCTTGGGGTCCTGCGCATCTATAAGATAATAGGCATCATTGTGCAGAGCTCTGCTCACAATGAATGGCCCCTCCCATGGAGGAGTTAACTTATGCCGGCCTTCTGTTCCTTGCTTTAGCCGGAGTACTAGATCTCCCTCTTGAAATCTCCTTGGATTTACCTTCTGCGCATGATAGCGTCTGAGGTTCTGCTGATATACTGCTGTTCTTGACAGAGTTATTTCCCTTGCTTCCTCTAGCAGATCAACATCATTTTCTCTGGCTTCTTTAGCCTCTTCCTCAGTATATAGCACTATTCTTGGTGCATCATGTATTACATCTGTTGGAAGCACAGCTTCTGCTCCATACACCAGAAAAATGGTGTGTAGCCTGTTGATCTATTCGGAGTTGTTCTTAAACTCCACAGCACTGCTGGCAGCTCATCTAGCCAACATCCCGGAGTTTTCTCCAGGGGCTCTATCAGCCGGGGTTTTATGCCGGATAATACTAGCCCATTCGATCTCTCTACTTGGCCATTGGCACAAGGGTGGGCAACCGACGCAACTGTCCAGCCGGATTCCCACTTCCTCACAAAATCTGGCAAATGGCCCTTGGGCAAAGTTTGACCCATTGTCAGTGATGATGCTATGAGGAACACCATATCTCAAGATTATATCCTTTAAGAATTTCACTGCTGTGTGACCATCACACTTGCTTATGGGCTTCACTTCAATCCACTTGGTGAACTTGTCCACCATGACCAGGATATGGGTCATTTTCCCTCTGGCCGGCTTAAAAGCCCCGACCATATCCAGGCCCCAAACAGCAAAGGGCCAGGTTATTGGGATAGTTTTCAGGGCAGATGCCGGCTGATGAATCTGGTGGGCATATCTTTGACACCCATTACATTTCCGGACCAAGTTTTCTGCCTCTTGCAGTGCCGTTGGCCAATAGAAGCCATGCCGGAATACCTTTGCCACCAATGCCCTGGACGAAGCATGGTGACCACACTCCCCCTGGTGAATTTCCCGGAGCATCTCCAGACCCTCCGCAGATTCGACACATCTCTGCAATACTCCGGTGGTACTTCTCTTGTATATTTCTTTGTTGATGATGGTATACGCTTTGGATCTCCTTATAACCCGGCGGGCCTCGGTTTCATCCGCCGGCACTTGACCATCCACCATGAAGTTCATGATAGGACGTGCCCATGAGGGCACTTCCCTGACAGTGAACACTGCCTGATCTATTTCCATCATTTCGACCGACACATAATCGATCTCCATGGGCTGCGAAGTCCCCGGGACTGAAGAATCAGTCCCCGGGTATGCCGGAGCAGTCCCCGGGTATACCGGCACAACCTCTTGGCACATTTTACCCTTGCCTTTAGTTTTGCTCCGGAATACTGTACTAACAGCATATGCCGGCCCAGTCCCCGGGACTGAGGAAACAGTCCCCGGGTTATCCGTCCTGGCTCCGGTATCTATCTCCATTGGAACTGCTTCGTCTGGACCTGGCGGGACATAAATGGAGGATGACTCCGGCGAGGGTTTGATCGATGGCTTCCTCAGATGCTCCAGCGAAATGCCGGGCAGGATTGAATCTCGGGAAGACCCCAGCTTGGATAATGCATCGGCTGCATCGTTCTGAGCCCGGAGAACGTGCCGGAACTCACAACCTTCAAAGTAACCACTTAACTGCTGCACTAGGAAACGGTATGATGCCATGTTAGCATCATGCGCGTCCCATATGCCGGAACACTGCTAAATCACTAAGTCAGAATCCCCGAAGCACATAATCCGGCGAATTCCTATGTCCTTAGACACCTTCAGGCCATGCACAAGTGCCTCATATTCCGCCACATTATTTGATGCTGCAAAGTGAATCTGCAGGACGTATCTCAGCTGGTCATTCTTTGGTGAACTGAGAACTATGCCGGCACCCAAGCCATGGATTGTCTTGGACCCATCGAAATGCATCCTCCAATAATTGGCATCTGGCAATGGTGGCTCATACTGTATCTCGGCCCAGTCAATAAAGAAATCAGCCAAGACCTGGGACTTGATTGTATCCCTCTTATCGTACTGCGGTGTATATGGTGAAAGCTCTATTGCCCACTTTGCTATCCGGCCGCTGGCATCTTTGTTGCCTATAATTTCCGAGATAGGGGCCTCGGCCACTACCCGGATTGGATGCTCTTGGAAGTAATGCTTGAGCTTCTTGGCCGCCATATAGACACCATAGGTCATCTTCTGATAGTGGGGGTAATTTTGCTTTGAGGTGGAGAGGACTTCACTCAGATAATATACCGGCCGCTGCACGGTTTTGCCTCCTTCCTCTCGCTCTACTACCACCACAGCACTGACAACTTGGTTGGTTGCCGCTATATAGAGCAACATTGGATCCCGGGGCATCGGAGACGCTAATACCGGAGCTGTTGACAACAACTGTTTCAATTCTTTGAAAGCTGCATCTGCTTGCGTTGTCCAGATAAATGTGTCGGACTTTTTCATCAACTGATATAACGGCAGAGCTTTCTCTCCCAGCCGGCTTATGAAGCGGCTCAGGGATGCGAGGCACCCAGTGAACTTCTGTACTTCCCTCAAATCTGTCGGCGGCTTCATCCTTTCTATGGCACGAATCTTGCCGGGATTCACCTCAATACCCCGGCTGGAAACAAGGAAACCGAGCAACTTGCCCGCCGGCACACCAAAGGTGCACTTAGCCGGATTCAACTTCATCCGGAATCTCCTCAGGTTCCCAAAGGTTTCCCGGAGATCATCTATGAGAGTCTTGCTCTCCTTGGTTTTTATGACGATATCATCGACATATACCTGCACATTTTTATCTATCTGATCGTGCAAACACTTTTGCATACACCTTTGGTAAGTTGCGCCGGCATTTCTCAAACCGAACGGCATAGTGAGATAGCAATAAGCCCCATACGGGGTAATAAAGGATGTCTTTATTTGATCTGGCTCAAACAAGGGGATCTGGTGGAAACCAGAATAGGCATCTACAAATGATAACAGTTCACATCCGGCTGTGGAATCAATCACTTGATCGATCCGAGGGAGCGGGAATGGATCTTTAGGACATGCCTTATTCAGGTTGGTGTAATCAACACACATCCGCCATACTTTCACTATGGCGGGCTCGTCTTTCTTCTTTTCCACCAAAACCGGATTAGACACCCAATCCGGATGAAGTACTTCCTTGATAAAGCCAGAGGCTAAGAGCCTGGCCACTTCCTCCCATATGGCTTTCCTTCTATCGCCGGCATTCCGCCGGAGCGGCTGCTTCACTGGCTTAGCATCGGGTCTCACGTGCAATGCATGCTCAGCCAGCTCCCTCGGCACACCTTGCAGGTCCGAAGTAGACCATGCAAAGATATCCCGATTCTCACGGAGGAAGCTGATGAGCTCGCTTTCCTATTTGGGATCCAAACTTGCCCCAACGAGGGCATGGCGCTCCGGGAAAGCTTCATCCAGAGGCACCTTTTTGACCTCCTTTCCCACTTGAAAAGAAACGCTGCCACCGGGATTTGTCATGCCCGGCATAGATTTGCCGGCCACGACCGTCTCAGCAATCTCCACTGCTCGCTTGAGCCTCTTCCTCTCCTCTGCAATGATCAGAGTCTCGGCCAGATTGGATCCGGCGGTGGCACATGCCATCGAACGCTTGTAATCACCAATGATGGTGATCACTCCTTTGGGTCCCGGCATCTTCATCTTCAGATACGCCACATGCGTAGAGGCCATGAATTTTGCCAGTGCCGGTCTACCCAGCAAAGCATGGTAGGGGCTCTCCAGATCAACCACCTCGAACATGAGGTTTTCCACCCTGCAGTTATCCCGGCTGCCAAACATCACATCCATCCGGATCTTGCCCATCGGCGCACACGAAAGTCCCGGCACAATGCCGTGGAACGTGGTCTTGCTCGGTTCCAGCATATTTTCCTTGATTCCGAGCTTCTCCATCGTATCCCGATACATGATGTTGATGCTGCTTCCATTATCAATGAGGACCTTGCTGAATCTTACGTTATTAGCCGGCCCGACGAATGACGGATCCATCACCAGAGCATATCTGCCGGGATTTGGCATGATCCGGGGATGATCTGCCCTGTCCCAACCAACAGCCTGGTCAGACTAGTACATCAGCTTTGGCACAGCCGACATAACGGCATTCACCTCCAGACACCGCCGGTACAAGCTCTGCTTGTCTGTTCTCTCGGTCTCAAAGACCATATAGCTCTGATCATACTCCTTGTACTCATTCCGGCCCGCTCCTGGGCCTCCGGCGTTATATTCCGGATTATAGCTCTGGTCAACTTGATTTACGCCGGCATTTCCGGCGTTGCTCTGATTCCCAGGATTAACCGGCCTAGGTGGGACTGCAATCGTATTGGCACCTGTCAACGGCGATGGAGCTGCCGGGACAGAGGGTCTAGCCGGTCCCCAGGGACCTGCACGACCTGCTAATATGTCGTCCAGCCACGAACAGTTCCTTGTCAAATGGTTTGCCGGTTTTCCCGGCTGGAATGTGTGGAACACACAAGGCTTGTCCATGGCAAGACCCACAGTATACTTCGGCCACTGCTTCTTCTGGCCGGCGGCTCCGCCGGCATTCTTGTTGGTCCAGACATTCTTCTTCTGGAACGGCTGTGCTTGCTGCTGCGGCTGCTGCTGAGGCTGCTGATAGTCCTCATATCTCGGACGCTGGCTACTGCCGGCGCCCCCTTGCTCTTCCTCCACAGCTGCAACTTGTGCTGCCCCATACCGGTGATCCGGCCTTTCATCTCTTCTCTTGTTCCGGTTATCAGTGCGATAATATTGCCCTGATCTCCCGGCATTGCTGGTGTTCCCCTGGGTTTGCCCCTGTCCTTGTGAATCGAGACTGGGCTGCATGGGATCTCCCAGAGCATAACTATCAGCGATCTTGATTGTTTCGGCCAGCGTGGCCGGCATTTGCCTCTGAAGCTTTTGCCACAGCATGGTGCCATGCCGGCACCCATGAGCGGACCACATGATGGCCTGCTGCTCATTGATTCCTTCGCAGGAATTGCGCAACGTGCACCACCTGGTCAGATAGTCACGGTCAGTCTCATTCACTCCTTGCCGGCAGATAGCCAGCTGCTGCGGACGGTTGGGCTTCTTGTATGTACTGGTAAAGTTCGACACAAACTGCTCTTCGAAATCAATCCAGCCGTTGATACTCCCGGCCGGCAAATTATTCAGCCATATCCTGGCTGGTCCTTCCAACATCTGCGGCACATATCGTACCGCCCATCTGAGGTTTCCTCCAGCGATGTTCACCGCTGTGGAGTAATCCTCCAACCAATCTTCCGGCTTCGTACTGCCATTATATGTCCTCGCGCCACGCGCGAGCTGGAAGAAGTAAGGCACCGGCTCCCCCATAATCCGGGGTCCGAAACACATAGGGCCTGGAGCTCCTTGTCTCTCCACCAACTCTGATTGGTGGATCTTGTCCAGCTTGAAACGTGCATCATTGGCTTCCAAGGACCGAGGTCCAAGCCGGGATGCTATTGGGCCTGCGATCATCTGCTGCTGCTGCTCCGGCTGATGCTGCTCACTATGCCGGCCTTGCTGGTGCTGCTGCTGATATCCCGCCCTGGCAAGGGCGGAATTGCTGTCATCCTCTCGATGTCCCGGATGGCCTGCACCCTGCTGCTGCGCTGCACCTCCGGCGCCCTGTTGCTGACGCCGGGCTGCACTGTTACTCCGGCCACCACCGGCCGCGCCTGCTTCATGCCCGGCCGGCACACTCTGGACGGGCTTCTTGCTGCCGACATACTTGTCAGCTTGGCCGACATTCTTCTGCACCATCGCCTGCTTTCCGGCGACAGCCGGTTCGTACGCCTGGATCTGCTTGTCCCGGCGGCCAGAGGTCACACTTCCGGCACGCCGGGCGCTAGGATGCGGGGACGAGGCTTGGCCCCTCGACCTCGCGCCGGCACCTCCCGCCGACACAATGTACTGAGACGCCCCGGCACCCGGGTTTACCTTCTTAAAGGCCTCCTGCTGCTTTGTAGCTTCAGACAAAAGTTGGTTAAGCCGGGCTTGCTGCTCACGCAGTGCTTCGCCGGATAAACAAGATAAATCCTTAGCTACCTCGGCCGCCGCTCTAAGGTTCTTTACTGGCGAACTATAGACTACCTTAGGCACAGTACTAGTTGCGGTATGACTCTTATCTCTAGCATCTTTTCCTATCTCAGCATTAAGATTTCTGCCTCTAGTTCTAACCTCTTCTATCCGGCTAGGCCGGATTACTACAGGAGTAAAACCATGGGCTGCCTCATACTCACGGAGTTGCCGGTTAAACCGTTCGCGCTCCTGGTTCATGGCCAGGGCCTCGTCGACGAGGGCCTGACGAGATCCCTCCAGGACCTCCCTTGTCTGCTCCGGATCAACGCCGGATCGCACCGGCTCGAGAAGCCGGTCGATGATGGGAAGAAGAACCTCGCCCCTAGCCGGCACACCGGAAGTGCCGGCCAGGTTCTCCGCACGCTCCAACGGAGGACGCGCCGACCTCTTGACCTTCGGCGGCTCCGGAGGAGAAGCTCCGACCGCTGCTGCTTTGCCGGCATCTTCCGCCGGCGGCACGGATGTGCCGGCCATCATCACCTCAGCCGGCTCTACTGAGCGAGCGCTACGCCCAGCGTGAGCCAGCCGATGTGACGGAGGATCCGACGCCACCAGCACCTCCTTCCTGCAGATTCTCTCAGTCCCCACGTACACCTCGTGGGAACCGAAAGACATAATCCGGCCATCCCTGGGGAACGGCCGGCCACCGAGACAACCGGCGTTGTCACTGACGAAACTGAGCGAGCCTAGCCTCTGGACGAGGCCAGAGACCACGCGCACTCCCGAAGCTGCTATCACAGACCCCATCCGAATGAACACTCCGCCCAGCATATCGATCTGCCCCACGGTGGGCGCCAAATGTCGTCGTGGTGAAACAACATATGCCATAGGATGGCTTAAATGGGGGCCGAACTAGATGCTGGAGGATTCGGGAGAGGGGAACGAGCTGAAAAGCACGACAGAAAGAGGCACTGATCTACCCAGGTTCGGGGCTCTCGTAAGGAGATAACACCCCTACTCCTGCTCTACTGATTGTATATTTGGGTCGATGTAGTACACAACAATGGTGCTTCCAAGCTCTCTGCTAGAGAAGGAAGATGAACTGCTAAGTGTAGGAACACAGAGTGACCAACCCTTTACCAGGGCTCCCTATGCCACCTTATATAGTGGTGGCCAGGGTTACAACGGTCATACAAGACCACAAGACACGGGCTACACTCCAAACAGGAGCTGGTGACGATGGCAGAGACCCTTGACTTCGCCCCTGATTGCTCTCGATGGGACGCCATATCCCTGTACCTTGTACCTCTTGAACTGTGGCCTTACCTCTGTGCGGTAAGCTCGTACTTGTGCACAGTGAGGGTAGGTAACCTCCACTGTGCACCCTGCCATCTTACTCTGCTACCATGCTTGGATGTTTTCTTCCTTGATTGTAGGGATGTGACACCTTGGTTGACTTAAGTATCCCAGATATGACCGTTGGCCATACCCAGGACTTATATGCCGGACCAACGACCTACGAGGGTCGGGTAATCCGGCCTCCCCTGCTCCTGCACAACACACCAAATAGTTAGGCCGGCATATCTGAGTATATGCCGGCACACCTATACTAGTATTCCGGCCATACCGGCATATCCAAGTATTAGCCGGGATACACACATATGCCGGCCTGGCCGATGCTCCTATATTCCGGCCAGGCCTTTTCTTGGTCAACCGGCATAAAAGTCAACCATAGACTTTGTGTCTTTCTAGTCTCTTGACCCTACCGGGGGTTATCCCCCCGACACCAGGTCCACCATACGGACCCGAACAAGACCACCTCAATAGCAGTAAACTTGGATCCCGCATAGGAAAGCGTGCTCGTCGAGTTCTTCCGTGAGCGCTGGGAAATCTTTGCCTGGTGTCCTTCAGACATGCCAGGGGTTCCCAGGGAACTCGTCGAGCACGCACTAAATGTGGATCCTAAAGCAAAGCCAGTCAAGCAACCACTGCGACGATTTGACAAACCCAAAAGGAAAGCAATAGCATCCGAGTTACACAGGCTAGAAAATGCAGGATTCATCTGAGAAATCAAAGCATCAACTTAGGTGTCTAATCCAGTCATTGTCCTCAAGAAAAACATAGAAGTACAAAGAGTGTGTGTCGACTACACATCTCTCAACAAGCACTGTCCAAAGGATCCCTTCCCTCTACCTCGCATTGATCAGATAATAGACTCAACAGCGGGGTGTGCAAGGCTTTCCTTCCTAGACGCATATTCTGGTTACAACCAGATCAAGCTGAAGAAGGAAGACAAGGAAAAAACAGCTTTTATCACACCATATGGCGTGTTCTGCTATCAAGTCATGCCTTGTGGCTTAAAAAATGCAGGAGCAACCTACCAGCGGATGATGCAAAACTGCCTCAGAAGTCAAATAGGACGCAACATTCAAGTCTACATTGACGACGTGGTCATCACCACAAGAAAAGAAGAGTCCTTAATCAGCGATTTGGAAGAAACCTTCGACAACCTAAATAGGTACAAGCTCAAGCTTAACCCGACAAAATGTACTTTTGGCGTGTCAGCAGGACAACTTCTGGGATTCCTGGTATCAGCAAGAGGAATAGAAGCAAACCTAGAAAAGATCCAAGCAATACTAACAATGGGGAAACCAACAAAACTGCACGACGTACAGAAGCTCGCAGGGCGCGTCGCGGCACTAAGTCGATTCGTCGCACGATTGGGAGAAAAAGCACTTCCTTTCTATGCACTCATGAAAAAATCAGAGGACAAATTTGAGTGGACAGAAGAAGCGGATACAGCTTTCGCCCAATTGAAAAAAGTGCTCTCCACACCGCCGGTGTTGGTCCCACCAAATGAAAAAGAGCCACTACTACTGTATATTGTAGCAACACATCAAGTGGCAAGCACAGTATTAGTAGTCGAAATAAGCGAAGAGGGAAAAGCTCATGGAGTCCAGAGGCCAGTATATTTTCTCAGTGATGTACTATCTCCAACAAAACAGAGGTACCCACACTATCAAAAACTTGCATATAGTGTATTCACAACAGCATGAAAGCTACGACAATATTTCGCGGTGCATCCAATCATAGTGGTCAATGAAGCACCACTATCCAATATATTAAACAACCCTTCAGCAATAGGTTGTGTCTCCTTATGGGGAATGGAACTATCACCCCTGGACATCACGTACGAAAAGCGAAAGGCAATCAAATCCCAAGTGCCGTCGAATTTCACAGTAGAGTGGCTAGAGTTACAAAACATAGGACCGCCAGATCTATCAAGTGTGTGGACAATGTACTTCGACAGATCAAAAAGAGTCCAAGGCGCGGGAGCAGGAGTAGTCCTGATATCACTGCAAGGCGACAAGTTAAAATATGTCTTAAGGATGAGTTTTCCTCAAGCTTCTAATAATGAAGCCGAATACGAGGCTTTGCTCCACGGAATGAAAATGGCCAAAGCATGCGGAGCAACTCGACTAAAAATATTCGGGGACTCGAATCTCATCGTCCATCAAGTGATGAACAGGTGTGACGCCATCAGCGACAATATGATAGCATACAGAAAATTATACTACTATCTAGAGGGAACATTCGATGAATGCGAAGTTTCGCACGTCAGCAGGGCTAGCAACGAGGAAGCCGACAATTTAGCAAATATCGGGTCCCAATGCCTGCCTATACCGCCAGGAGTCTTTTGGGAAGAAATCATAGAGAGATCAATAAAGAATAACAAAACTTCGACTACAAAAGAACAAGGCCAGCACCAAACATCAAGCTCGGGGGCTGGCAAGCCTAGCACAGCAAAACCAGAAGAAGTTATGATGATCGAAGAAACCTGGATGCAGCCATACTTGGCATATATGATAAACAAAGCACTACCCGAAGACATAGTAGAAGCAAGAAGGATAATACGATGATCCAAGGCTTTCGTCGTGTTACAAGGGAAGCTGTACAAGAAAAGTATAACGGGCGTTTTACAACGATGCGTCACTCCTCAAGAAGGACAAGAAATACTAAAAGACATCCACGCAGGAGTATGTGGGCATCATGCTAGTAGCAGAGCTATTGTAGCTAAAGCCTATCGTGCAGGGTTCTACTGGTTAACAGCCATTGAAGACGCGAAATATATAGTCAGAAAATGCGAGGCTTGTCAACGGTTCGCATCTCGACCACACGCACCAGCAGTAGAATTGGAGCCGATACCATTATCCTGGCCTTTTGGGCAATGGGGCCTCGATATGGTAGGGAAATTGCACAAATCTTGGCCAGGAGGACATGTCTACATGTTGGTGGCAGTCGATAAATTCACCATATGGGTAGAAGCAGCCCCCGTAACAACCCAAGATTCCACAGCAGCAATCAACTTCATCAAGTCTATAGTATTTCGCTTCGGAGTACCACACAGCATCATCACAGACAATGGGATGAACTTCACATCAAAAGAGTTCAAGAGCTACTATGAAAGTATGGGAATCAAACTGAAATTCGCATTTGTGGAACATCCGAAGACAAATGGATAAGTCGAGAAAGCCAATGGCTTAATATGCAACGGGATAAAAAAGAGGCTGCTAGCACCCCTGGAGAAAGCTAAACACGCCTGGGTAGACGAGCTAACCTCCGTGCTCTGTAGTCTCAGAACTACACCCAATGCGGCTACCCAAGAAACCCCCTTCTTTCTGGTCCACGGTGCAGAAGCCGTGCTTCCAGTCGAAATCACCCATGAAGCCCCGCGAATCGCGGCTTACGACGAGACAGCTTCCATAGAAGCACTTCAAGACAATGTCGATGCACTCGATGAAGCAAGAGACATAGCGCTCGCCAGAGCTACGCAGTACCAACAAAACCTATGAAACTACCATAGTAGTCGAGTTCGTCCACGATCTTTTGTGGTAGGAGATTTGGTCTTACGACTCAAGCAGGACGGTCATGGCAAATTAGAGTCCCCATGGGTAGGACCCTACATCGTAACAGAAGTAATACCAGGAGGATCTTATCGACTATAAGACAAGAAAACAGGTAAAGATGAGAGCAACCCATGGAATGTAGAACAACTACGGCGGTTCTACGCATAGAAGGAGTATGGTGACAGGAACTTTCGAGTCATGACCCTCTAAACCCAGAACATGAGGCCATAGGCCGGGTTCTTTGGGTCAACTCGACAATATGTATAAGCATATTTCTACTTTTCCACTCGGGGGGCTCCGACCCTCGGGTTGTATGAAATAAAATAAGCAATTATCGAGATCCCGTATCCATGATTATTCGAGAAAATTTACAAGGTTGTTCACAACCCGATATTTGACAGAAAGGTAAGCACGGTTCAAAGATAACTCGGTGGTAAATCAAAAGCATACCTCGGAACATTGATTAGTTCGCATGGTCTATTAATAGATAAACAAGGAGACACAAAATGAAGATCATCACGAGTACTTATTACATCAAGAACTAAAAAGGAAAGATTACATCGAGGGAGCATCTAATGAAAGTGCACTTCAGCCTCATACTTCTTCTGGCACTGAGTACCATCATAGATCCTCACGTCAAACTTCGATGTACCGCAATGGTAATCGAAGATCATGAAAAACCCTTGGTGGAGGTCGTGGTCTTCTGCAAAATGGGACCAGCCGCCCCTGAAGTACATCTCGCCGTCTCCATCGTACCACACCTCTACCTCGCAGGGAGTTCCTCCTCCAGAGTGTTCGCGAAGGACTGCTTCACGAAGTTCCCGCCCATCCACGAACTCAGTAAATTTCAGCGGAACCCGCTGAATCTCACGGCATTGAGCGCCGACAATACAAAAGAAAGAATAAACTTTGGGAGAAGGAGGAGGAGAAGTATTACGCGGCAGAGCGCTAGGACCTAGTGCAGCAGCAGAAACCTTGGGCTTGTTCTTACTCCCCACAGGGCGGCCAGGGCGCCGTTTCACAGGCGCGGACGGTGAGGCCACCGTAGCGGGGTCCTTGGATTTATTTTTACTACTGCGAGGACGGCCGCGACCCCGCTTCTGCACCTATGCACCGATGTTCAGGAGCGAACGACCAGCATCGACCATGGGAGGCTGATACGTCCAAAACGTATCTACTTTCCCGAACACTTTTGCTATTGTTTCTCCTCTAATTTGTGTGTTTTTAATACAACTAACACGGACTAACGCTGTTTTCAGCAGAATTGCTCTGGTGTCTCATTTTTGTGCAGAAATCCGACTTTCAGGAAAAATCCCAGAAAATACTGCAAAAATTCTATTTTGCCAGAAGACCCACGGAGCCAGAAGGAGAGACGAAGGGGGGCAGCGGCCTGGGCTCACCACCAGGGGGCGTGGCCCAGCCCTGGCCGCGCCTACCTGTGGTGAGGCTGCGTCGGCCGTCGCCTCGAGCCCTCCTTCCGCCTACATATACCCTCTGACCTGAAAACAGCGGGGGATGGGGCATTTTTCCCAGGTAGACTTCCGCTGCACCGCCACCATCAGAAACCGCGATTCGGAACCAGAAACTCCGTTCTGGAACCCTGCCGGGACGGGGATTTGGAGGAGATCTTCATCACCATCATCACCGACGTCTCTCCATCAACCATCCATGACTCCCCCATCCATGTGTGAGTAATTCCCACTATAGGCAAAGGGGATGGTGGGGATTGGATGAGATCATTCATGTAATTTGCTATGAGATTGTTAGGGCATAGTGCCTAGTATCTTTTATTAGTGCTTATGACATTGTTGCAACTTGTTGTGCCTAATGCTTATCACTTTGGGCCCGAGTGCCATGATTTCAGATCTGAACATGTTATTGTTTTATGTTGATACTTGTTGTTTATGGTCTTACCTACAAGTTATATACACATATTGTTGTCCAGAACCCGAGGCCCCAAAGTGACAGAAATTGGGATAACCGGAGGGGATGGCTATGATGTGAGGATCACATGTGTTCACCGAGTGCTAATGCTTTGCTCTGATACTTTATTAAAAGGAGTACCTTAATTACCAGTAGTTTCCCTTGAGGCCCTGCTGCAACAGGCTGGTAGGACAAAAGATGTCGTGCAAGTTTCTCATTGCGAGGACGCACGACTATATACGGAACACATGCCTATGATTGTTAGTACTAGGATGCTTTATCATTATTTATCTGCAGTGTCCATGTCTCACTGATTTCATGAATTATCTTATCCATGCAACGCCCATACATCCATCCCTATGCCTACAGTATTTCGTCCTACTGTTTAATATTGCTACTATTACCGCTTTTATTTTACTACTGCTGTTACTATTTCACTACTATCACCACTATAAAACTGTTGCTACTGATAAACCGTTGCGAGCAAGACTGTTTCTAGGTGTAGCTGAATTGACAACTCATCTGTTAAGGCTTATAAATATTCTTTGGCTCCCCTTGTGTCAAATCAATAAATTTGGGTTTTACTTCCCTCGAAGACTGTTGCGATCCCCTATACTTGTGGGTCATCAAGACTATTTTCTGGCGCCGTTGTCGGGGAGCATAGCTTTATTTGTAAGTTCACTTGGGATTCATATTGCTCGCTGCAATCCTTTCATCATGGGTAAACCTCGTGATGGGAAAGTTCCTATATTGCCATCCACTACAAGAAGAGGTACGACTTTGAACACCTCTGTTGCTCTTGATTCACCATCTGTTATGAGTAAGTTGCTTACACCACCACACGCACACACTACTTCTACTACTTCTGCTGAGTTTGAAAATGCCACTGATAATTTAGATGATGCTTCTACTATGCTTGATGAGAGTGGTTCACTAGGTTCCTTTTTAGATGCTACTATTGCTAGAGCTAAGTTGGGAAACACTACTGTTACACCTGTTAGTTCACCTAAGTCTAGGGAATGTCCTAGTGATGATTTTGATGATGCTTATATTGAGCTTGACGATGATTTTATTGCTGAAACTCGTGCTACTCGTGATGCTAAAGCTGTTAAGGAACTTCTAGCGAGACGTGCTGTTAGATATAAATTGTCTCCTGATCCTAAGTTTGCTGCTTCTCCCATAAATATTAGAGACAAGGATTATGATTTCTCTTTAGATTTATCTTACATATCTATTGTTGAGAAAGAGCCTTTTTGTGGTACTGAGAATGAAAGTGCTATGCAGCACATGAATGAGCTTTCTACTTTGAGTAATTTCTTTTCTGATGATATTAAGCTTCGCACTTACTTTGTTGCTAAGATTTTTTCTTTCTCGCTGAAAGATACAGCTAAAACTTGGTTTAATAGCTTGTCTCCTGGATCTATTCATAGTCCTATTGCTTTGGTTAATGCTTTCTTTCAGAAATATTTTCCTGCTAGTGCTCAACATGCTGCTGTGCAGAAAATCTTTGACTTTGAACAGGGAAAAGGAGAGATATTGCCTGAATCTTGGACAAGGTTTTGTTCTTTAATTAGAGCTTTGCCTAAAGAGCCATTGCCTAAAAATGAACTCCTTGATATATTTTATAATGGACTAACTGATGAATCTAAGACATATCTGGATAGTTGTGCTGGTTGTGTTTTCAGGGAAAGAACTCCGGCTGAAGCTGAAGAATTAATGGCTAAAATAAGCCAGAATCATGATGATTGGACTCTAGTTGAGCCAACACCAGCACCAACACATGTGCCATCTACAGAGCCGACACCGAATAAGAGAGGAATGATTGAATTAAATGATGAAGTTATGAGGGAAGCCAAGAAATCTCTTAAGGAGAGAGGTATTAAATCCAAAGATGTGAAGAATTTACCTCCTATAGAAGAATTATGTAAGCCAATCCCTCGCTCATCCACTATTGAGGTACACTCTCTCCAATGCTTTGATGATAGAGATATTCCATACTCTAAACCTCCTGATCAATGCTTAGATGAGTTTGATAATTTTGTTGTTAAGCAAGATAATTTTAATAGAATGGTGCAGAATCATTTGTTGGAAAATTCTAGAGCTATTAACAAGTTGCAGGATATTGTGGAGAGAACCTCCAATGATGTGAAGATACTTGTTAAACATTTTCAAATGGTTCAGACCCAAATTGATCAGCTTACCAAGGTGCAAAAAGATTTGCTAGTTAATGCCGCAAGAGAAAAAACAAGCATGTGAAATTCGCACAAGAGGAGGTGCTATCACTCAAGACCCCTTATATCCTGAAGGACATCCTAAGAGGATCGAGCAAGATTCTCAACGCACTTCAAGAGATGATATTCCTTCCAAGAAGAAGAAGAAGAAGAAGCATAAAGCAACTGCAGAATCCTCTAAAGCAGGTAAAGATCCTAATAGTGTTTCTATTTCTGATGCTGAAACTGAACCAGGTGATGCTTCTGATAAAGAAGAAGTTGAAGAGGAACCAGAAAAGATTGATAAGAATGCAAAGTACACCAAAGAAGACTTCATTGCCAACAAGCATGGCAAAGAGAGAGAACTTTGGATACAGAAACCAATGCCTTTTTCTAGTAAGAAACACAAATCCAAGGAAGAAGAACACTACAACAGGTTTTGTGAATGGATGAAACCTTTATTTCTGAAAATTCCTTTGACTGATGCTACTAGAATGCCTCCTTATGCAAAGTATATGAAAGATATTGTTACTAATAAAAGGAAGATTCCTAATGAGGAAATTTCCACCCTACTTGCTAATTATTCTTTTGATGGTAAAGTTCTGGAGAAGCTTGGAGATCCAGGTATACCAACTATTCCTTGCTCCATTAAAAATAACTATGTTAGAACTGATTTATGTGATTTGGGAGCCGGAGTTAGTGTCATGCCTTTTTCTCTTTATAAAAGACTTGATCTAGAAAAATTTGTATCAACTGATATATCTTTACAAATGGCTGATAAGTCTACTACTATTCCTATTGGTATATGTGAAAATGTTCCTGTTCAAGTTGCTAACAGTTGTTTGATATTAACTGACTTTGTTGTGTTGGAAATGCCTGAAGATGATAATATGTCTATTATTCTTGGAAGACCTTTTCTAAACACTGCAGGTGCTGTTATTAATTGCAATCAAGGAAAAGTAACTTTCAATATCAATGATAAAGAGTACATGGTCTATTTTCCCAAGAAGATTGATAGAAAGAATGCTCTAAATTCAATCAAGAATGTTGAGACCATTCGAGTTGGTCAAATTATTTGTTCAGAGCGAAAGCCCAAGGAAGAATATAAAATTGTTATGATTGGGACTATGCCTATCAAGGTAGAGGTAACATAAGCCTATAGTGAAATGCAAAGTTTTGCCACACATAAAGTTAGTTTGGTAACAAGACTTGATCAACCTTGTTAACAAAGTGATTTTATATGAACGAAACTTCGTTTTCACCGCATTTACTTTACCTCACTTATATTTACTTGTTCATTTTTGTTCCCTCTGTTTAGTTACATGATTAGAATATCCTAGAGCTGCTGCATACTTGGTTTTGTTTTGCTTTTTATCGTTCCACCGTCGTTTTCCCGAGTTTTGTTCTTTTATCATTTTTCTGAAAAATCCTCGAAAATAAAGTTTCTCGAAAAATTCTAGAAAAATCTTTTTAAAATTTTATGTCAAAAATGGGGCAGAGAGGCACCTGGGAGACCTCAGGGGGACCTGCCACGCCACCTCACCACCAGGGGGCGCGGCCCAGCCCTGGCCGCGCCCACCTATGGTGAGGGGGGGCCCTGGCCTCTCACTTATCTCTTCCTCCCCAGCTCTTTCTCTCTCCCGAAAACAACGACATAGCTGCTCAAACTCATGTTCTTGCTGCTCTTCATCTCGATTTTTTGATCTCCTTGCTCAGCCCATCATTGTTGCTGAGATTTGGAGCATTTGTTCTCCGGTATGTGACTCCTCCGATTGTCCAAGTAGAATTTTGTTTAGTGGAGTATTTCTTGAGTATTTTAGCTCTATGGGTGATAGGTGAAATGAGTTTGCATGCTTGTTCTATTGCTTAGAAATGTTATTTTGATGCATGTTAGCTCTTTAGTAATTCCCTATAGTAGTTTCCTACACTTGTTTGTTTCAAAATCACTTTTTATGAGGTTTGTTAAAAATTTCAGAAATGAAGGAGAATGCATACCAACTTTTTCAACATGAACTAGAAGTGCATGAAGTCATGAGAGTTCACCGTGAAGAGAGGGTCTTTCCCTCAATCTATCCATGCTCAGAGTTCATGAATGCTGCCGGAGTCCTGCAGGACTCCCAAACTTTACTCTCTAATGCAGGATTGGAGCATTTTATTGAGGGTGAACCACCCCAATTTGCTAAACTAACAATGTCTGTGGTGCAGGATTTCAGTTTCAGTTGTTCCACATCTAACCCCATGGTTCATTATAAAAGCTACAATAAATTTGTGGACTTGCCCTTTGATATTTTCTGTGCAGCCATTAGAGTACCACAGTGGGGATCACGCGAAAGGATAAAGGAACGACCTAAGCCATTGACGGACCTTTATGAGGAGATTTGTCAAGGAAGAAGTTTCTCAGGAGAGGATGGTAAAATTCGAAATATTCATCTTCCATCCATTCGATATTTTGCCTACTTTATTACCAAATGTGTCCTTGCTAGGAAAGTTGCAAATAAGTTGTCCTCCTGTGATCTAGCTTTTATTGCTGCTACTCTGAGAGGTGATAGGACTTACAATTTGGGTGCTTTAATAGCTTTTCGTCTAGATGCTAACCGTAAGAAAGGGGGAATTTGTGGAGGCCTTATTGCTTCACGTTTGTTAGCTTTGCATGGTGTAGTGCCTCATGTTTTAGATCTTCAGTTTCCAGTGGAGAGGCTTGATCTTAATTCTATGATACATCATAAGTTTGTTTCTCCTCATGCCTGTTTGACTAACTTGATGTATGAGATTACCTTTTTCAAGAAATCTACCTGGAAGGTTGTGAAGACTGATCGATCAGTCCATTTGCCTACACCTCTTTTGTTTAACCTTGATTGCAGGAATGGATGGTCACTCATAGAGGGTGAGCTCAACGCGTATCTGGAGGAGCACCTGCCACCTGTGCACGATGGAGAGGCGACCGAGGAGTCGGTCCAGCCCTCTAACATTGCGGAGTTTCCCTACCAGCAGCCTTATTATGACTATACACCATCTGCTTCATCTTCATAGGGGCCAAGCTATTACTTTACCAATGATGACCCACCAGCATGGGGCATGTTATCGAGACGACGTTGAGCTCCACTTAGGCCAAAAGCCTAAGCTTGGTGGGAGGTACGCCGACGATTCACTCATCTACATATCATATTTTGTCGGTCCTTTGTATATCCATGTTTCGCTTTCTTTATTGTTCTCGTTCTTATTTCTTCTTTCCAAAACACAAAAAGACCAAAAATATTTCCGTTGTTTCTCTTCATTTGCCTTTTTAGGTTTCTAGCTTTGGTTTGCTTTGTTCTCTATTTTTGGTTTGAAGTTTGAAAAATCCAAAAATATTTTGCTTTGTTTGCTATTTCCTTCTGTTCTTGTTTCAAAAATTGAAAACCCAAAAATATTTGTTGTTCTTCTTCGGTTTTGTAAAGTTTGTTGTAGAGTTCAGTCTCCCGTGACTCCATTGGAGCTTGGTATTCATTTCATATTATTCAAGCCACACAAGTGAAAAAGCAATAATGACGACATATGACAATCCGAGATGTGGTAAGAGGCTGGTATGAACTCTATTTGTTTTCATTTTTGTACATATACTCATCTATGTGGACATGCTTAGTCGGTTCATGTAAGGTATATGTTATCTAATGGATGCTTTGTAGTTCTTGCTTTCATATGATTAGTTCCAATTTACTAATAGTTTGTAGCATGTCATGTAGACTCTTGCTTGCATTGTTCTATTCATAATATGGTATGTCATTGTGGTATCCACCTCTGAAAGTTTCATTTGAATCGACTTGGCACATGCTCAAGCATGCACATGACTGAACAAAAAGTCAATTAAGCCTCGATGATTTACTTTGCCTCAGAGTTCCTGTATCATTTTTATGCCTATATTAATTTTGTTTTGTTGCAAGCATGATTATGACAGTTTTTGCTCTCTCGATTGTCGCTTCCCAGTCTTTTGCTAGCCTTCACTTGTACTGAGAGGGAATACTTCTCGTGCATCCAATTACCAAAAAACCAAGTCTTCCAAAGAGTCCACTATAAATTCCTATGCATGGTATTTCAAAGCCATTCCAATTAAATTTTCATGTGCTACCTTTCAAAACCTTCAAATACTTCTCATTTTGTGCCACTGTTTTAGCTCATGGGGACGTAGTGGTCGGAACTGCTATCTTCCATATTAAATTAAGTACCCCTCGACTAGGAAGCTTCATCTGCTCATCATTATTTTTGCAAGGGAGCTGGTCAGACCATTGTAATCTAATTTAAAAAGAAAGAAAAAGAGCACTCCTCCATGGTATGTGAAAGTTGGTGGGTACCCGATGGAATCGGTTAGCCATGGTTTGAGAAAGCAAAAAAGGTAGGGAGGAGTGCCAAAGCTTTATAAAAGAGCACCAATGTGCCAAATTTTCAAAGAACTCGGAACCGCTCTCACTTGTTTATATGGAAGATAGCAAGTCCCCATTTCTAGTCGTTGACATGAAACAACCACCTCTCAAAATAAATTTTTATCTCTGTTTTACAAATGAAAAGCTCTAGCACATGTTAATCACTGCTTCCCTCTGCGAAGGGCCTTTCTTTTACTTTTATGTTGAGTCTTCATCTTCTAACTTTTAAGCACCTTCTTGAGAGCATAGCTGTTATTCATAGTGTAATGTGCTTGTCTCAGAACACGGTTAATAGTGGTATAACTTTGATGCTTGTATCTTTGATATTTTTACTTCTAGTCTTCCTTTGGACTTCAGAGGTGCCTCAGCATTTATGTTTTGCTCCACAAATAAAGGCAAGCGGATACCACTCTTCCATATCATTTATGCATATTACAATCTTGTAGCTTCTTATGTTCATGTTACTTGTTATTAGTGCATTGACACTCTTTCATAGCTTGCTTGACTATGAGGTAACATTAGTTGCATATTTCTTATTATGAATTGCCTGAGTACTTGATCATATAGTTAGTATATATACATCTTATGAAGCAAATGTGTTCGTGAAAGTTTCTTTTATCGCTCTCAGTTGTTAACTGAATTGCTTGAGGACAAGCAAATAGCTAAGCTTTGGGGGAGTTGATACGTCCAAAACGTATCTACTTTCTCGAACACTTTTGCTATTGTTTCTCCTCTAATTTGTGTGTTTTGAATCCAACTAACATGGACTAACGCTGTTTTCAGCAGAATTGCTCTGGTGTCTCGTTTTTTGCAGAAATCCGACTTTCAGGAAAAATCCCGGAAAATACTGCAAAAATTCTATTTTGTTAGAAGCCCCATGGAGCCAGAAGGAGAGACGAAGGGGGGCAGCGGTCTGGGCTCACCACCAGGGGGCGCGGCCCAGCCCTGGCCGCGCCTACCTGTGGTGAGGCCACCTCGGCCGTCACCTCGACCCCTCCTTCCGCCTACATATACCCTCTGACCTGAAAACAACGGGGGTTGGGGCGTTTTTCCCAGATAGACTTCCGCTGCGCCGCCACCATCAGAAACCGCGATTCGGAACCAGAAACTCCGTTCTGGCACCCTGCCGGGACGGGGATTTGGAGGAGATCTTCATCACCATCATCACCGACATCTCTCCATCAACCATCCATGACTCCCCCATCCATGTGTGAGTAATTCCTGCTGTAGGCGAAGGGGATGGTAGGGATTGGATGAGATCATTCATGTAATTTGATATGAGATTGTTAGGGCATAGTGCCTAGTATCTTTTATTAGTGCTTATGACATTGTTGCAACTTGTTGTCCTTAATGCTTGTCACTTTGGGCCCGAGTGCCATGATTTCAGATCTGAACATGTTATTGTTTTATGATGATACTTGTTGTTTATGGTCTTACCTACAAGTTTTATACACATATTGTTGTCTGGAACCCGAGGCCCCAAAGTGACAGAACTTGGGATAACCAGAGGGGATGGCTATGATGTGAGGATCACATGTGTTCACCGAGTGCTAATGCTTTGCTTCGGTACTTTATTAAAAGGAGTACCTTAATTACCAGTAGTTTCCCTTGAGGCCCTGCTGCAACAGGCTGGTAGGACAAAAGATGTCGTGCAAGTTTCTCATTGCGAGCACGCACGACTATATACGGAACACATGCCTATGATTGTTAGTACTAGGATGCTTTATCATTATTTATCTGTAGTGTCCATGTCTCACTGATTTCATGAATTATCTTATCCATGCAACGCCCGTACATCCATCCCTATGCCTACAGTATTTTGTCCTACTATTTACTATTGCTACTATTACCGCTTTTATTTTACTACTGCTGTTACTGTTTCACTACTATCACCACTATAAAACTATTGCTACTGATAAACCGCTGCGAGCAAGACTGTTTCCAGGTGCAGCTGAATTGACAACTCATCTGTTAAGGCTTATAAATATTCTTTGGCTCCCCTTGTGTCGAATCAATAAATTTGGGTTTTACTTGTGGGTCATCAGAGGCAAGCGCTTGGAGAGGAAACCCTAGATGAGATACGGGAGAGGAAGACGATGCAGCGAAGGAAGATAGTAATGAAAGAATTAGGGTTTTCCCCTAACCAGCGAGCTTTATTTATAACTAAACTATAATGGGCCTCAGCAAAGTAAAGGTCCAAACACATCTACGGGCTTTTTATGTTTTGCCCCGAGCAAAAGATAAGGCAGCGATAGTATATCAAAGACAAGACACGTGTATGGTTATAAGGAGAAAATTGCAACATGGACAAACAAGTGTAGAAGTATATCACGGAGCACAATGCACCTCGTCATGGACTCGGGGGCTCATATTGTCAGAAGAGAAGGAAGAAAAATTAAGCACAAACGTGCCAAAACTATCACATGAGAAAATTTATTAGGCAGACGTATTTATATTTTGAGCCTATACCCGAATTTTTTTGGCTATAGCCTCGGGGGCTACTCCCATCGGGAGCGCTGGCCGCGCACCCGATAAAAAGGTAGTTTTGAGAAAGAACTCGAGAGAAAGAAGAAGAAGAAATTGGAGCCTATAATCGGCTACAAGTACCCGTCCATAGACTCGGGGGCTACTTACATCAGGAGCACTGGTTGTGCACCCAAATGATAATGGACCAACTTGACGACAAATAATATAGGCGCAATCGACTACCTTTCGTCGGCAACGAACTTTGACTTCATTATTGACAAAATAAAGATTCTCGAATATTTTGTACATTCCAACAGTCAAACAAGGCTGCGACATATGATTCTCGAGTTGCGTCATCGCGACAAAACTCGAATGCCATGATTGAAATATATCATGAAGGTAAGACCCCAGGATCCGTCCTGTGTGGCCTGGTATATGCACATGAATGCTCTCTGCTAGTACTTATCCGTGTTTACGACGCGAAGAAAATCCTGGTGGACGCACTGGGTACCCTGAGAACCACTGGGACTCGTTATTTGTAAGTCCTAAATGCGGCAAAAGAATGGGTTTGACCAGTTTCCCGGATTCAAGTCCAAGGGGATTGAATTTGAAGTAGGTGACAAGTATCTGCTCTGGCAGTTAACTGGTCTCTTGATCCGTCAGAGTTGTCAGGCTTGTTCATCAAAACCCCTTGCGAGATGATATAATGAAAGATATTTATTTTTGAATATAGGAAGAAGAAGTCTAAAGATTGATCAAGTCGAAGAAATGAAGATTTGAGATTCAACCCGAATCTACAATTCTGGTAGAATCTCGGGGGCTACTGACAAGGGTATAGATAATAGAGCCCATTACTTGAGTACCCCTGAGGCCCGTTAATCTAGGCCCAAGTGTAATCCTAGTCGAAATACGAGTTCATGTCATACACTGATGTTGTAATATGTATTGGACCCCTCCCGATCCTTGAGACCTAGCCACCTATATATAGGGGCCAGGAGAGGACGGTGAGGGCCAGATTGAAAGCGGGCCAAGTTCATCACTCACGTTTACTTTCGATACACACCTTGTTTGACTGATTTTACCTTCGAGTTCATCCGATGCCCTATTCCCCCGATCCTAAGTCCTTCATACTGGACATTTGTCGAGTTAACCCTCATCAATGATCTTGCATGCTCTCTATTGCTAGTAGATATCTTGGCCGAGTAGATGCTAGTAACTCCAAGAGGGAGTATTTATGCTTGATAGTGGGTTCATGCCTCTAGTAATCTGGGGGAGTGACAGAAACCTCTAAGGTTGTAGATGTGCTGTTGTGTAACAACCCAAATTTTTGGAAAATAGAAATAAATGGATTTATTAAAATACCAAATTTTTGGAGCCAACAAAAACTTTTATTTTGAATACAAGATTAATTTCTTGCCTTTTCGAAACTTCTGAGTTTGAGCATTTGCTCCCATGCTTCCAATAAAAAGAGTATGAGAAGGGTTTTAAAACAAATCCTTTGAGCTCAAATTTTTTAAATAAAGATTTTTGTTAAAATGAAATAGTTTTCTAACTATTAAATTTTTGTGCATGGTTACATGCTAAACCCATTTGGGTCGATTGCCAAACCCATATTAAGCCATATTTAATCATACCCTCATGCATCTCTCCACCACCACTAAGAACAAGTTACAAAGAAGCAAATACAATAACGTTTGAAACAAAAATCAACTTGGAACTCTATTTAATATTCTACCAAAGTTTGAATTTAAATAAGAGGTCATTTCCCAACTCCATGTTATCTCCAAGAAAACCAACACTTTTGGACCAATCAAATCTTTTTCACTCATATTGCATGCATACATAGTATTTTAAATACATGTTGTTCTATGATTTCATGTGGGTTTTAATTGGTGGTGCAATGTTTAGTTAATTCAAACCTAATCAATAGAAGCATTAGAGAAGAACCACAAAGATCAAAAGAACCAGAAGCAAAAGAAATAAAGAAAAAGAGAAGAAAGGATGATCTAGAAAAAGTTAACCACTACCCTACTTTGGACACTTAGAATAAGAAATCTGTAACTCAAGCAAAGGTGTGGTCAGTTAGTTGAGCTTGACCACATCACATACTAACTCAACCAGGAAGTTTCCAGCAAAAACTCAAACTAGAAACCCACGCAATCATCAGCCAAACTTTGAATCTGAAACAGTGACAATGCCCAAGTTTGAAATATAAATTTTTGCAAAACTTGTTATTTCTTCGAAACAAAAATATCCCTGGAACCCTTGTCCAATATGATGAAGACCCACGGTGGCCGTTTTCAAAAATTTGAAATTTGATTTCTTGCGGGCATTTCATCGAACACGTGGTGGGCAAAAATCTAGAAAATCGGTTCTACTGTGACCAACACTGTTTCCGTTCGTCCCAGGCCCTGTAGCCATGCGTGTGGACATCTCTTGGTCGAGCCCCAGCCTCCCCAGCCCCGACCCAAGCCGTGAGACATGGAGGAAAACCACCCGGACCCCTCCTCACAGCCATCCCTTGCCCCCGCTGCACCAGACCACCCCGCAGCCCACCAGCGCGCCAGCAGCACCCCACAGCACACCGCAGCCCCCCCGCCGAAAGCCCCGACCGCCGCGTCCCTTCTGCAGCCGACACCGGCCGCGCTCTCTCCGCAGATCCCCTCGCCTCGTGCTCCCTCTCCCGACTATATAAAGCCGCCATTCTTCTCTGAAAAGATTCCCCTCACTTCCCTCTACCTCCTAGACAAGGTCCCGTCGCCCCTCGCTTCCTCCGACGAGCTCGCCGGAGCAAGCCGCTCCGCAGAGCACCTCCCGTTCCCGGCGTTCCAGCAGCTCCCTCGAGCTTCCGGCTGGACAAGGTGGAAGAGGAGAAGCTCCTCCGCCGCCTAGACAACCTCGCCGCCGCTCCCCATCGCCGCAGGTGAGATCCCCGTCGCCGCCCTGCTCCCAGTAACTCGCTCTCGTTTACGTCCCTGTAGCACGAGGAAGAAGAAGCCCGATACCTGTTCGTGTTTAAGTTCTGACCGGTGGGGCCCCTTGGCAGGCCGGCTCCCTATTTTTTTTCCCTGCTCACCCGGCCAGCTTAGCCTAGTGGGCCGGCCCAGTAAGATCTGCGTGTCCGGCCCGGATAGAAAAAAAAAGGGGCTAAATCGATTTTTTTCCGATTCTTGAAAAACCATTCAGATGCTTGAGTATATTTAGTTTTCCCGGAGATCTACCGATCCAAATCTAGCAAATAAAAATGTTCTGGAAACCTTAGAACATAAGCTATCCAATAAAAGTGGTTTCAACACAATTAGATTTACAGATTGGTTGCAGTAAAAATAACAAAACAGGAGCTTTTTCACCTTAGAAAATTCATATCAATTCGAATAAAATTCCTAAAAATATAAATCCAACTTTGAAAATTCACAATTAGTGATACCCATCTGTCTATACCATTAGATCTCATTTTTGAACCTTTTAAATCGAATGCTATTTACCCATATGGTTAAATAGGCATTTGCCATATAGGATTTTATTAAACTCAAACCTATAATTGGAATTTTGATGGAGCTCTTATATATTGTTATACCACCTTTCCAATTATCTATCTGTAGGTTGATCTTAGTCCATGTGATCTGGTAGAAGGTATTTGGAGAATTAATACTACATAGTAGTAATTAGAAACTCAAACTTGCACACCTATCTCAAAATATGGAAATGATATGAAACCAATTCGAATCAACCACATTTCTAAATATTGATCTTTGATCCCATTCAACTAGGATCCATAAACTCTACTTGTAAGATTCAAACTTGATCACTAAATCTTTGCAAACTAGAAATGGCTTCAATAAAAGAAACATACTCCAAATCCTATGAAGCCTCTTTAGTTGAACCATAATCTTGAATATATACTAGTAGTATATGAACTTTGGTCAATAAGAACTTGCAGGAGATATTTTTTATAATCCAAAATAAATAAACCCTACTTAGATACAACAACTCAATCATCTCATCCATCGGAACTCAATTATCATCGAAACCACTCTCCATAGACTTCCTAGATCACTTCCCTTACCCAAGTATGTGTATTTGAGTAAATAGATGTTGTTTGTGAATTGTGTGGTGATTGTATGCTTATCTGCTTTCCAACGATTAGACGACAACGAGAGTAAGGAGAATGGATCCCGAAGTCAACCAAGCAATGGTGATGGAGACTACACAACCCGAGATGAAGATGAAGAAGCCTATGACATTGCCAAGCCAGGCAAGCCATCTTTTGATCATACCATTACCCAGTTTTATAATGCATGTTTACTTGCTTTTAAATAAAAATACATGCTAAAATGATTGTTACCAAGTTGCAAATAAGTAGTGATGTCTTTCTTGACAAGTGCATCCAACTCTTTTTGTGGATGACATCAAGAGCATCAAACCTAGCCTACCTTTGAGAAACCCTTTCCTTAGTGGATGCTAAGTAGCGCATCAAGCTAAGTCTATCCAATATACCTACCTAGATCCTTGTGCCCTCATGAGGATCATGCTTGAGCTGAAGGCATTCATGGAAAATGACTAGGTGGGAACCCCAATGGAGATCATGAAGATTTTGAAATGAAAACCTTGGAAAGGGGCAACCTTGCCCAAGGATGATTTTTTTTAAATACAAACCTTGGAGATGGGCAACCTTCCCAAGGGTGACTTTGAAAACTATTTACAAAATGGTGACATGGTGAAGGTGACATGAAGGTTTGACAAAAATGATAAATGAGTGAAGTACCACTGGACCAATCATACAGTGCGACCACATTATCCTGGTATGGGACAGGGCTTAGTGGAGTACTTGTGTCTCCTTAGTGTAGACCCTATAAAATGTAAATGGAAGTCCGACCAGGGACTCCTCTTCCAGGGCACCCTATGGCTACGGCCTAGGTTCGCCTTGTCCTCCTTTTTAGGTGGTTGGGGTACAAGCCGAAGAGCCCTCATTGAAAATGGACTACCGGGTGTGGGACCCTACCTCGGTTAGTGGCATTCCGGTGGGTCAAGCGGCTGGGAACTTTGCACACTCTGGACAGCTTCTTGGACTCCGGTGTTGAGGGGTGCATCTCTAGGCGGTAGTGTTTATGCTAAGGCGGGCAGGTGAAACATTAATGGTCGGCTGGTTGTCGTGGCATATGTCGTTATGCGGGGAAGTTGCCCACACGATGAGTAGTCGGATGGTGTGGGTAAAGTGTACAACCTCTGCAGAGTGTAAAACTATTCGAATAGCCGCGTCCGCGGTCATGGACGGTTGGATTGGCGCTGCTTGGCCGTTATCAAGTTTTACGTTGAAAATGATTTGAGAAAGGTGACTTGACAATGAATTTTGATGACCATGAAGGTGACTCGGTGAACAAAAGAATTGACCTTTGGGGGACTCCATCTAGAGATTTATAAAGAGCTAAATGTTTTTCTTACCATTTTAGATCAAAGATCTTTGAAAGGAAATTCTGCTTTATGCAAATGAACCTAGAGCTTAGACCAATATATGAACTATGCATTCTCTATTCATTTATTTATAAGATGGTTTGCGAGTGCATGCAATGTACTCACGGCTCTGTCCCTGGCTATTAACTTGGCCAGACTTGAAGGAGAAAAATCAAGAAGGAAGGAATCATTGACGGCTTTGCGAATTAGGCTCGTTTCCTACTGTCGGCTCTGCCTGTGCGGTTGAAGCTTGACCATATGGACCCAAAGTGTTATTCCGCTGCATATTGATGTATTGTAAGGTTTGGTCTGTACGACCACCTATGTAATCCCCTTTATTTACTATTAATGTCTATGACTGTGATATCAACTACGTTATGTAAGTCACAACAATGATTCTGGGATTGTGACGGATTACATAACGGGCACTTCGAATTTGTTATCAAATTTGAGGTCGTCACAAGTTGGTATCAGAGCCAGGTTGACTCTAGGAAACCCTAGTTAGTATGGTCGTTAGAAAATGATATCTCTGATATCACAAGTTTGGTATCAGGACTATCATGACCTTAGGAGACCTTAGTTAGCATGGTCGTTAGCTAAGAAAGTGATATGTTGACAAAACCTTATTTCTACAAAAGAAATTTATTTGCTTTGGTATCCAAAGCCAACTTATACTCTCATCTTATTCACTTCAAATATCTTACACTCTCAACTTATACTCTCAAGAGATTTTGACAAAGAATTTATTTACCTCTTTGATTACAAAGTCTTTTCAAAGATTTGATTTACCCTATTCCTCATCTACTTCAAATATATACTATGGATGATATACCGACCTAAGACCGAAGGACTTTTGGATGAAAAGATGAGGGACTCAATATTTTTCAAGACTTCAACCGGGATGTCAACTACGACCGCTACCATCAAAAGAGAGTCTCTTCACCTGATCCAGAAATCTTCCAACAAGATTCAACCCTATGAGACAAAGACTTCAAGAGCAAAGAAAGAGTGATCAAAAATGACGAAGACCCAGCAAACCTTTTGACCCACATGATTTATAGGAAATGCTCAGTTGATTTCATTGAGCTGCCCTTACCTCACGATTATTAAGTGTGCTTAGTGCCTTGTGTGTTTGAATGATTGATTTGTTTTGAGGTGTGTTGCTCGTATGCCATCCGGCAACCTGTAGCAACCCCTTTGAAAAACTTGTTTGCTCAAAAATGTTTTTGGTCTTTCTGGCCCAACATAAACTCTGAAAAATACCAACCCCATGTGAGAAACATTTCAAAAACTTTCCCTGTCATCTACGACCCGTAATCGAAAACCCAGTACTATTGAAGATAACCTCAACATCTGCATGAGAAGGAAGAAACCTTTCCGGAATACCCCGAAGCAACTCTTACAACCTGAAGGCACGAAGAGAAGGAAATCAACCATCACGAACCAGCAGTATACCCCCGAAGTTGCTCCCAGTTACAAAGTAGTATGAACAAGTTGGATCAAGATTTTGGAACACAAGTCATCAAGAAGCCGGAGCCACCTTAGTTTCATACTAGTAGTCTTGTTTTATCTCTTTGTGAAACCAGACCTATAATCCACAAGACCCTTATTAATGAAATCCTATGGTTTAAACCTAGAAGATTTTTTGTCTTTGGAAATCTGATTGTTTGTTGAAAATGCAATGTGATTGATGAATATGTGTTTTGGCCCCTTTGGCCTTATCACATTTTGGGTGTACCCAATCTTTCTACCTCGATAGGAATCAATATACACTACATCTCTTATCTGTTAATCTCATCTCTCAATCTATCTCAATCTTAACTTGTGAATCTCGGGACGAGATTCTTTTTAAGGGGGGAAGATTGTAACAACCCAAATTTTTGGAAAATAGAAATAAATGGATTTATTAAAATACCAAATTTTTGGAGCCAACAAAAACTTTTATTTTGAATACAAGATTAATTTCTTGCCTTTTCGAAACTTCTGAGTTTGAGCATTTGCTCCCATGCTTCCAATAAAAAGAGTATGAGAAGGGTTTTAAAACAAATCCTTTGAGCTCAAATTTTTTAAATAAAGATTTTTGTTAAAATGAAATAGTTTTCTAACTATTAAATTTTTGTGCATGGTTACATGCTAAACCCATTTGGGTCGATTGCCAAACCCATATTAAGCCATATTTAATCATACCCTCATGCATCTCTCCACCACCACTAAGAACAAGTTACAAAGAAGCAAATACAATAACGTTTGAAACAAAAATCAACTTGGAACTCTATTTAATATTCTACCAAAGTTTGAATTTAAATAAGAGGTCATTTCCCAACTCCATGTTATCTCCAAGAAAACCAACACTTTTGGACCAATCAAATCTTTTTCACTCATATTGCATGCATACATAGTATTTTAAATACATGTTGTTCTATGATTTCATGTGGGTTTTAATTGGTGGTGCAATGTTTAGTTAATTCAAACCTAATCAATAGAAGCATTAGAGAAGAACCACAAAGATCAAAAGAACCAGAAGCAAAAGAAATAAAGAAAAAGAGAAGAAAGGATGATCTAGAAAAAGTTAACCACTACCCTACTTTGGACACTTAGAATAAGAAATCTGTAACTCAAGCAAAGGTGTGGTCAGTTAGTTGAGCTTGACCACATCACATACTAACTCAACCAGGAAGTTTCCAGCAAAAACTCAAACTAGAAACCCACGCAATCATCAGCCAAACTTTGAATCTGAAACAGTGACAATGCCCAAGTTTGAAATATAAATTTTTGCAAAACTTGTTATTTCTTCGAAACAAAAATATCCCTGGAACCCTTGTCCAATATGATGAAGACCCACGGTGGCCGTTTTCAAAAATTTGAAATTTGATTTCTTGCGGGCATTTCATCGAACACGTGGTGGGCAAAAATCTAGAAAATCGGTTCTACTGTGACCAACACTGTTTCCGTTCGTCCCAGGCCCTGTAGCCATGCGTGTGGACATCTCTTGGTCGAGCCCCAGCCTCCCCAGCCCCGACCCAAGCCGTGAGACATGGAGGAAAACCACCCGGACCCCTCCTCACAGCCATCCCTTGCCCCCGCTGCACCAGACCACCCCGCAGCCCACCAGCGCGCCAGCAGCACCCCACAGCACACCGCAGCCCCCCCCCCGCCGAAAGCCCCGACCGCCGCGTCCCTTCTGCAGCCGACACCGGCCGCGCTCTCTCCGCAGATCCCCTCGCCTCGTGCTCCCTCTCCCGACTATATAAAGCCGCCATTCTTCTCTGAAAAGATTCCCCTCACTTCCCTCTACCTCCTAGACAAGGTCCCGTCGCCCCTCGCTTCCTCCGACGAGCTCGCCGGAGCAAGCCGCTCCGCAGAGCACCTCCCGTTCCCGGCGTTCCAGCAGCTCCCTCGAGCTTCCGGCTGGACAAGGTGGAAGAGGAGAAGCTCCTCCGCCGCCTAGACAACCTCGCCGCCGCTCCCCATCGCCGCAGGTGAGATCCCCGTCGCCGCCCTGCTCCCAGTAACTCGCTCTCGTTTACGTCCCTGTAGCACGAGGAAGAAGAAGCCCGATACCTGTTCGTGTTTAAGTTCTGACCGGTGGGGCCCCTTGGCAGGCCGGCTCCCTATTTTTTTTCCCTGCTCACCCGGCCAGCTTAGCCTAGTGGGCCGGCCCAGTAAGATCTGCGTGTCCGGCCCGGATAGAAAAAAAAAGGGGCTAAATCGATTTTTTTCCGATTCTTGAAAAACCATTCAGATGCTTGAGTATATTTAGTTTTCCCGGAGATCTACCGATCCAAATCTAGCAAATAAAAATGTTCTGGAAACCTTAGAACATAAGCTATCCAATAAAAGTGGTTTCAACACAATTAGATTTACAGATTGGTTGCAGTAAAAATAACAAAACAGGAGCTTTTTCACCTTAGAAAATTCATATCAATTCGAATAAAATTCCTAAAAATATAAATCCAACTTTGAAAATTCACAATTAGTGATACCCATCTGTCTATACCATTAGATCTCATTTTTGAACCTTTTAAATCGAATGCTATTTACCCATATGGTTAAATAGGCATTTGCCATATAGGATTTTATTAAACTCAAACCTATAATTGGAATTTTGATGGAGCTCTTATATATTGTTATACCACCTTTCCAATTATCTATCTGTAGGTTGATCTTAGTCCATGTGATCTGGTAGAAGGTATTTGGAGAATTAATACTACATAGTAGTAATTAGAAACTCAAACTTGCACACCTATCTCAAAATATGGAAATGATATGAAACCAATTCGAATCAACCACATTTCTAAATATTGATCTTTGATCCCATTCAACTAGGATCCATAAACTCTACTTGTAAGATTCAAACTTGATCACTAAATCTTTGCAAACTAGAAATGGCTTCAATAAAAGAAACATACTCCAAATCCTATGAAGCCTCTTTAGTTGAACCATAATCTTGAATATATACTAGTAGTATATGAACTTTGGTCAATAAGAACTTGCAGGAGATATTTTTTATAATCCAAAATAAATAAACCCTACTTAGATACAACAACTCAATCATCTCATCCATCGGAACTCAATTATCATCGAAACCACTCTCCATAGACTTCCTAGATCACTTCCCTTACCCAAGTATGTGTATTTGAGTAAATAGATGTTGTTTGTGAATTGTGTGGTGATTGTATGCTTATCTGCTTTCCAACGATTAGACGACAACGAGAGTAAGGAGAATGGATCCCGAAGTCAACCAAGCAATGGTGATGGAGACTACACAACCCGAGATGAAGATGAAGAAGCCTATGACATTGCCAAGCCAGGCAAGCCATCTTTTGATCATACCATTACCCAGTTTTATAATGCATGTTTACTTGCTTTTAAATAAAAATACATGCTAAAATGATTGTTACCAAGTTGCAAATAAGTAGTGATGTCTTTCTTGACAAGTGCATCCAACTCTTTTTGTGGATGACATCAAGAGCATCAAACCTAGCCTACCTTTGAGAAACCCTTTCCTTAGTGGATGCTAAGTAGCGCATCAAGCTAAGTCTATCCAATATACCTACCTAGATCCTTGTGCCCTCATGAGGATCATGCTTGAGCTGAAGGCATTCATGGAAAATGACTAGGTGGGAACCCCAATGGAGATCATGAAGATTTTGAAATGAAAACCTTGGAAAGGGGCAACCTTGCCCAAGGATGATTTTTTTTAAATACAAACCTTGGAGATGGGCAACCTTCCCAAGGGTGACTTTGAAAACTATTTACAAAATGGTGACATGGTGAAGGTGACATGAAGGTTTGACAAAAATGATAAATGAGTGAAGTACCACTGGACCAATCATACAGTGCGACCATATTATCCTGGTATGGGACAGGGCTTAGTGGAGTACTTGTGTCTCCTTAGTGTAGACCCTATAAAATGTAAATGGAAGTCCGACCAGGGACTCCTCTTCCAGGGCACCCTATGGCTACGGCCTAGGTTCGCCTTGTCCTCCTTTTTAGGTGGTTGGGGTACAAGCCGAAGAGCCCTCATTGAAAATGGACTACCGGGTGTGGGACCCTACCTCGGTTAGTGGCATTCCGGTGGGTCAAGCGGCTGGGAACTTTGCACACTCTGGACAGCTTCTTGGACTCCGGTGTTGAGGGGTACATCTCTAGGCGGTAGTGTTTATGCTAAGGCGGGCAGGTGAAACATTAATGGTCGGCTGCTTGTCGTGGCATATGTCGTTATGCGGGGAAGTTGCCCACACGATGAGTAGTCGGATGGTGTGGGTAAAGTGTACAACCTCTGCAGAGTGTAAAACTATTCGAATAGCCGCGTCCGCGGTCATGGACGGTTGGATTGGCGCTGCTTGGCCGTTATCAAGTTTTACGTTGAAAATGATTTGAGAAAGGTGACTTGACAATGAATTTTGATGACCATGAAGGTGACTCGGTGAACAAAAGAATTGACCTTTGGGGGACTCCATCTAGAGATTTATAAAGAGCTAAATGTTTTTCTTACCATTTTAGATCAAAGATCTTTGAAAGGAAATTCTGCTTTATGCAAATGAACCTAGAGCTTAGACCAATATATGAACTATGCATTCTCTATTCATTTATTTATAAGATGGTTTGCGAGTGCATGCAATGTACTCACGGCTCTGTCCCTGGCTATTAACTTGGCCAGACTTGAAGGAGAAAAATCAAGAAGGAAGGAATCATTGACGGCTTTGCGAATTAGGCTCGTTTCCTACTGTCGGCTCTGCCTGTGCGGTTGAAGCTTGACCATATGGACCCAAAGTGTTATTCCGCTGCATATTGATGTATTGTAAGGTTTGGTCTGTACGACCACCTATGTAATCCCCTTTATTTACTATTAATATCTATGACTGTGATATCAACTACGTTATGTAAGTCACAACAATGATTCTGGGATTGTGACGGATTACATAACGGGCACTTCGAATTTGTTATCAAATTTGAGGTCGTCACATGTTGCTACTAGGGACAAAACAACAATCTTATGTTCAAGGACATTTGTATTATTTACATTACACACTTTACTTAAGGCGATAATCTGTTGCTTGCAACTTAATACCCAACGGTTGCTCGGATGACATCCGGCGGGTGGCTTGTTAGTCATAGATGCAGTTAGATTACGGTCTATGTATTATGTTGTAATGCCCAAGTGAATCTCATAGTGATCCTCATGACATTTGTATGCTTGCTTTATTCTATCAATTGCCCAACTGTAATTTGTTTACCCAGCATGTTATTTATCTTATGGAGAGACAGCACTAGTGAACTGTGGACCCGGGTCCATTCTTTTACACTGTTATTACCGTTTACCATTTACTCGCTTTATTTACATTCTTGCAAACTATTACCTTTTACCACTCGATACGCTTAATCCTTTGTTTACAGCAAACCAGTGAGATTGACAGCCTCACTGTAAGTTGGGGTAAAGTACTTGGTTGTGTTGTGTGCAGGTTCTACGTTGCTGCTGTTGCAAAGCTACGCCATGGACGAGGCGCCATATATAAATTGTTCGGAGCTATCGCGAAGCTAGCGAGCATCAACCTTCAAAAGTTGATTCTTTCTCCTACTGGTTTGATAAACCTTGGTTTCATACTGAGGGAAGACTTGCCGATGTGCTCATCATACCTTCCTCTTGGGATTCCCAACTGGGCGGTCATCTACACGCCATCAAGCAAATTTTCTTGTGCCGTTGCCGGGGAGAAAGAGGATTTCTGCAAGGGGAGTCTCTCGCTTCCGATCTTTTTACTTTGTTATTGTTTTGCTCTATTTTATTTTTGCTTGCATCTTTTATAAAAAATACAAAAAATTTAGTTCCTTTATAGTTGTTATTTTTACTTGTCTGCTTTTAGTTTTGCTAGAATGGGTACTCCTGAGAACACTAAGTTGTGTGATTTTACTAGCACCAATAACGATGATTTTATCTGCACTCCTATTGCGCCACCTACTCCTGAGGCAAATTTTTATGAGACTAAACATGCTTTGTTGAATCTTGTTATGAAAGAGCAGTTTTCTGGCGTTAGTATTGATGATGCTGCAGCTCATCTCAACAATTTTGTTGAGCTATGTGAGATGCAAAAGTACAAGGATGTAGATGGTGATATTATTAAGCTTAAGTTGTTTCCTTTCTCTTTAAGAGGAAGAGCTAAGGATTGGTTGCTATCTTTGCCTAGAAATAGTATTGATTCTTGGGTTAAGTGTAAGGATGCTTTTATTGGAAAATATTATCCTCCTGCTAAGATTATAGCTTTGTGAAGTGATATTATGAAATTTAGACAGTTTGATAATGAACATGTTGCTCAAGCTTGGGAAAGAATGAAATCTATGATAAAGAATAGTCCCACTCATGGACTGACTACTTGGATGATTATCCAAACCTTTTATGCAAGACTAAATTTTTCTTCAAGAAATCTCCTAGATTCAGCTGCTGGAGGTACTTTTATGTCCATCACCTTGGGAAATTATTCTGAGTGGCATACCGAGAGAGCTCCACAAGGTAAGAAGGTAAATTCTGTTGAGGAAACCTCTTCCTTAAGTGATAAGATTGATACTATTATGCTTATGCTTGCTAATGATAGAGCTCATTTTGATCCTAATAATGTTCCTTTGGCCTCTTTGGTTGCTCAAGAAGAGCATGTTGATGTGAACTTCATTAGAAATAATAATTTCAACAATAGTGCTTATATGAACAATTTTGCTAGCAACAATTATAGGCCATATCCTTCTACCAATGGTAATGGTTATGGTAACTCTTATGGTAATTCCTCCAACAACACTAGGGGCGCCCTCTGAGCTTGAAGTCATGCTCAAGGACTTCATTGATAAGCAAACTGCTTTTAATAAGTCTGTTGAGGAAAAGTTGGGTAAAATTGATGTTCTTGCTTCTAAAGTTGATAGCCTTTCTCTTGATGTTGAACTTATGAAACTAAAAGTTTTGCCTAATGATGTGAAAGAAAGCAAGACTTTGAATGCCATGCAGGTTAGAATTGATGAAAATGTTAGGATGTTTCCATAATTGCATGCTAGGTGGGAAAGAGAAGATGAGATGGCTAGAAATATGAAGGCATGTACTATTACCACCTCTAGTAATGTTGTTTCAAATGCTAGCAATCCTCTTACTTTGATTGGTGTAGAGAAAACTCCTACTCCTTATGCGAAAAAGCCCAAAACTGCAAAAAAAAATTCTACAAAAAGTGCTAAAAAAATTCGAAGTATGGAAGACAATAGCTCTACTTCTTTTAATGATTTTTATGTTGATGGTTGCAATATCTCTGAAGTTATTTTGTTCTTGCAAAAGCTTGCTTTAAGTCCTAATGCTAGTTCTATGAATGTTGCTTTTACAAAGCATATTACAAATGCTCTCATGAAAATTAGGGAAGAGATGTTGAAACAAAAGGTTTCTATCCCAAGAAGTTAGAAGATGGTTGGGAGCCCATCATTGACATGAATGTGAATGATTTTGATTGCCATGCTTTATGTGATCTTGGTGCAAGTATTTCTATTATGCCTAGAAAGATTTATGATATGCTTGGTTTACCACCGCTTGAAAATTATTATTTTGATGTTCCTCTTGCTGATGTTGCTAAGAAGAATCCTTTGGGAAGGATTAATGATGTTCTTAATATGGGTAACAATAACCTTGTTCCCATTGATTTCTTTATTTTGGATGTTGAATGCAATGCTTTATGTCCTATTATTTTGGGAAGACCTTTTGTTAGAACTGTTGGTGCCATCATTGATATGAAGGAAGACACCATTAAATATCAATTCCCACTCAAGAAAGGTATGGAACAATTCCCTCGAAAGAAAAAGAAATTACTTTTTGACTCTATTCTTAGAGAAAATTATGAACTTGATGCTTCATCGCTTGATATTACTTGATTTCCACTTTCTGCGCCTAACTCAAAGGTATTATAGAAAAGCACTCTTGGGAGATAACCCAATGTTTTTTTTCATAACTTTTTTCTTTTTATTTGAGTCTTGGAAGTTATTACTACTGTAATGACCTCTCCTTATCAATTTTATTTTGTTTTTGTGCCAAGAAGAACCTCTAATTGGAGGAAGGTAAGATTTGGGGAAGTTGCTGTCCTGAAACAGATTTATGCGCTGCACCGTAAAAATTCGTGAAAATTCTCAGAATAGGGTTTAGGGTTTAGGGTTTATCTGATATTTCTTGTGCACATGCCCCGGGTTATTTCCAAACTTTTATTAGTTTTGCACTTTTCTATTTGAGCAACAGAAGGTCCTCCAAAAAATCGATCTTTGTTAGCTGTTCTGTTTTGACAGATTTCTGCCACTATTTGTGTTTGCCTCTCAATCGCTTTCTTTTGAGTTCTTTTGATCACAGAACTTTTGAGGAAGTTGATACAGTGTCTTATTCTTTAATGGATGGTATATTTGAGTTTTAAACTGAACCAAAAGAGTAGATTTACTATCATGCTTACACTAATGTTGCTAATAGAATTGTGTGAAGTTTTGTATGAAGGAAGTTTTCAAGTGTAGGGAAAGGAGAGTGATGAGATGAGATGAAGTATGGACAAAAGCTCAAGCTTGGGGATGCCCACGTCACTCCAAGAAATATCCAAGAGGTACAAGCGTCAAAGCTTGGGATGCCCCGAGGCACCCCTTCTTCATCGGCAAAAATCAGGTCACCTTTCAAGACACTATATTTTTTATTGCTTCGTATGCTATGCATTTTTCTTGGAGCGTCTTTACTATCGCTTTCAGTTTCTTTTGTTTTGTTTGCTTCAATAAATGGTTAGACCCCAACAAATTTCTTTTGGATAAGACATACTCTAGTTTTCATTGCCAAGAACACTCTAGTTTTCACTCTTATCGTTCAACGAGTGTTCTCTTTTTCTAATACTGCGTTTAGCTTTTGTTTTTCGCCTTGATTTTTGTTCATATCTTGTTATATCTTTGTATCAAGGTGTATTTAGACCACTGGTCTATGTTGGTTTTCATCTCAAAAGAGTTGTTTCAAAAAGGTTGAATGGTGTTGGAAAAGAGAAAAAAGTTTGATGCCTATAGTGGTACAAATGGGAGCTTGTTTAGACTGTGGCTTAGACTTTTGCATGTTATGCTTGATGTTATTTTGATAGTATGCTTAGTAGTTTTTGTTGTAGCATGACTTGTCTCAAATGACTGAGATTGCTTAATGTGTCTTTGAAAGAATCATGCATTGTTTTTATTATATGGGAGCATATTATTGCGGTTTTCTCCTTTGATGCTTTATTTGGGTTGACTTGGTGCATTCTTACAACATGTTTGACTTTAACAAGACGCCATAAGCCTCTATAATCATTTGGTTTTTGACTTGTGATACCACTTTATGCTTTGGTTAATAATGTTTTGTCGCTATGCATGATTATGGCCGTTATTGCTCTCTTAGATGGTCGCTCCCAGTCTTTTGCTAGCCTTCTTTTTGTACTGAGAGGGAATAATTCTCGTGCATCCAACTCCCAAAAACCAAAGTTTTCCAATGTGTCCACCATACATACCTATTAGCAATTTGCTATTCCAAGTACATTCGACTTGCTTTTATCTATCCTTCAAATTAAACTTTTTGTGTTATGTGAAAATTGGTCAGTAAAGCTCTCACGAACTTGACGGCACACCTTACTTTTCTGCTTTTAATAATTTTGACCATTGTGGCTCTCTTATGTTGACGTTATGCTTACAAGTTGTAAGTTGGAAGTTAGCCCAGCCATGCCGTCATGGGGCAAGCTTTCAACATTGCACTTTCTCTCATTTAGTTAATATCGTGATCTTTTGTTTATGGATACGCACGATGTGAAATAAGTTGGAAACTTGTGAGCTCATGGAGTTTGTATATATGTTAGAGAAATGCCTGGGCTGCTAATCTAAACCATGCATCATTCATGGTGGAAATTTACAGCATGCCCATAATGGACATTCGACAACGCATCTCAAAATAAAAAGCTATACCCATGGTAAATAAAAGATATGTCAAGGTGTTCATTGTCTATTTGTCTTGTCATTTTGATGTGGGCTTGTTCCATGTCATCGGGCAAGAGGTACCCTGTTGGCGTTCTCGATGATACATGTATACTTACAATGACAAGAACTTGCTTGGGACCTAAGTCGAGTAGCATGAGGTTTGGGTATTCATACTTCACGGGACACGAGATTTTCAACTTATGATTTGTTAAGTATATGCTTCATAATTGTACTCGCATTAACCTTAACCACTCAAGATGCCTATGATGGGGGCAATGAGAGCTCCAAGCTAGTAAGTATCATAATTTTTGGAGGTTTATAAAACTTGCAATCACTGCTTCCCTCTGCGAAGGGCTGATACGTCTCAAACGTATCTATAATTTTTGATGCTCCATGCATGTTTTTACACCATTTGCCTTGTTTCGTTACACTTTGTGGCGTTTTTATGCGATTTCCGGAACTAACCTATTGACAAGATGCCACAGTGCCAGTTCCCTGTTTTCTGCTGTTTTTGTGTTTCAGAAAAGCTACACAGGAAATATTCTCGGAATTGGACGAAACAAGTTCTAGAAGTCTTATTTTTCCCGGAAGAGGACCGAAGACCAAACGAGAGCCGAAGGGGGGCCAGAGGCCAGCCTCACCATGAGGGGGCGCGGCCCAGCCCCTCGCAGCGCCCCCCTGTGGTGAGACCACCCTGGTCGCCTCCTGACGACGCCCCTTCACCTATAAGTAGCCTCCCGATGGAAAACCCTAAAACAATGGGCGAAATTTTCAGAAGAGTTCCGCAGCTCCGCCGCCACCACCGACGAATTTTGGGGGACAGAAGTCTCTGTTCCGGCACCTGCCGGGACGGGGAAGTGCCCCCGGAGCCATCTCCATCGGTCTCCATCACCGTCTCCGCCGTCTCCATCGACCTCATCGCCATCTCCATCCACCTTGCTGTCTTCGATGATGAGGAGGGAGTAGTTCTCCCCCGGGGCTGAGGGCTCTATCGGTAGCTATGTGGTTCACCTCTCTCTCCCATGATGTGATCTTTATGTGATCGTGAGCTTTGTATCTAGTTGAATTGGTAGATGTTATTATTCAGATATTATGCTACTCCCGTGCTTCATATTTGTAATCTCCAGAGATACCTTGTATCATGGTATGAAAGTGACTAGTGTGCGCATCATGTGTATCTTTTTGGTTAATGTCTCTATGAAATGTTGGTGTTTGTTGGAACCATCTAGTGCGTTCACGGTGATAGTGTGGGACAATCTAGTTTGGGTACATACGGACTTTGAGGAGTGCTTCGTAGCCCTACGCATGATTAGTGTTCATTTTCCATTGGAGAATTGTTTTGAGTTGCATATTGATGATAGTATCTATTGGTTCAATTAAGTTATATTTGTTGAGAGTGTGTCCACTAGTGAAAGTATGATCCCTGGGCCTTGTTTCCAAGCTTTGCACACCGTTTCCTTTCAGTTTTGTTACATGTTTGCTCACAGCGATACTTATTTCATATTACATTTACTACTTATAATCATCACTACCGCTTGTATTTCACTATCTCTTTGCCGAACTAGTGCACCTATACATCTGACAAGTGTATTGGGTGTGTTGGGGACATAAGAGACTTTCTGTATCGTAATTGCAGGGTTGTTTGAGAGGGATAGATTTGACCTCTTCCTCCCTGAGTTCGATAAACCTTGGGTGATCCACTTAAGGGAAACTTGCTGCTGTTCTACAAACCTTTGCACTTGGAGGCCCAGCACTGTCTACAAGGATAGAAGCGTGCATAGACATCAAGCTCTTTTCTGGCGCCGTTGCCGGGGAGGTAAGGTAAAAGGTACTCACATTCTTTGTTACTAAGTCTCTTAGTTGCTGGTGAGTGCTCGGAGTTATTTCCTTTAGATTCTGCAATTATATCTTTTTGTTTCTTGTTTTTATTTTCACTAGTTAGGCTTAATGGAAAGTAAAGAGTTCTTTAGACTTTTTCCTGAGTTTAGAATTAAAGTGTTTGAAAAACCTTTGGAGCTTATTTCTCATAGCAATGTTATTAGTATGAATGCTTTGAATACCGTTATTGCTAATGCTATAGAAAAGTCTAAGCTTGGGGAAGCTAGTTTTGTTAAGCATGATATTTTTAGCTCCCCAGCTTTAGTGAAGAAAGTTTGCTCTGATGATATTTTATCTCCCATATGTGATGTTTCTAATGATGCTTGTGCTCCTCATTCTTTTAAAATACCTATGAAAATTGTTGATCGTGCTATGAATAACTGCTATCTAGGAGATGGAATTGTCCATCCTGGTGATCATTTGCTCTTTATACATGAATTATGCGAGTTGTTCAAGTGTGCAGGTATTTCAATGAAGCAAGTTAAGAGGAAGCTATTTTCTTTATCACTAAAGGGCAGAGCTGCGGAATGGTATAAGACGCTAAAGGATGGCCGACCTATTGATTGGGAGGAAATTGTGCCTCTCTTTTATTCTAAATTCTATCCTTCTAGTGAGGTTATTATATTTATAATTTTCATCCGCATGAGGGAGAAAGCATTGCCCAAGCGTGGGGAAGATTGAAGTTACTAATGCACAAATGTCCTATTCATGATCTTCCACATAATATTGTTATTAATAATTTTTATGCAAGGCTTTCAGGATATTACAAGGACTATCTAGATGCATGCTTTGATGGGTCTTTCACAAGCAAGGATGTTGAATCCAAGTGGGATCTGCTTGAAATAATTCAAAACAATATTGAAGGTTGGGATAGCAACAAAGGTAAAGGATCAGGTATGAATTATGAATATGATTGCATTAAGTCTTTTGCTGAAACTGCTGATTTTCAAGAGCTTAGTGCTAAGTAGGGTCTTGATCCTCAAATTATGATTGATTGTTCAAAGCCTTTGCTTCTCATATTAATGTTCCTAAAGGAAATGGGGACGTGTATCATGAACCTTTTAAGGACACTTGCATAGAAAGTGATATTGTTGTTGATGATTGCAATAAACATGCTCGAACTTCTGAAAGTCCTATTTCTTATAAGCATGTTAATTTTTGTGGAGTACATAGACCTTGTGAACAGAGTCACAACAAGGAAGATTATTGTGTCCACCACGCAAATGAAGAATCCCAAATGTGGCACAAGGCTATAGGCGAGCTCGGTAAAAAGGTTTGTAAGCTTTATCCTTTTCTTTGTAAACATAGGTCATTTTAATTTCCAATGCTCAAGCACTAATAGTTACTCTTCTAGTACCGCAAGTTTGTATTGTGATGACAAGATTACTCTCAATCAGCATGATGAGCTTACTTTGTTTTTGGGGTGTGAAGAGATATCTAGAAAGATTTCTTTGGTTGATATGAATGATGCTGATATTAATAGCACCCTTCGTGGTTGTCGTCTCTATTGTGTTAAAGATTGCCTTGCAAATACCTACATACAAAACCTTATAAAACATGATGTTTTGCCAAGCTATGACAGGACTGATAGATGTTTTTATCTTATTAATAGAGAGGAGGAATCCTCCAAAGTTTCTTCTGTTGTTTCTGTCAGTAAACCAGATTATGTGTAGAAGATGCCTTTCCCTCCTAAAGGATATGTGGAGAAGATGCCTTTCCCTCCTAAAGGAGAGAGTAAAAGGAGAGAGTAAGAAGAAGAAGAAGAAGAGGAGTAAAAGACGAGAGGAAACGGTATCTTCCCCTAAGCATATTGCTCCTATTATAGATTATGATAATTCTAATTGGGATGATGTTCCTATGCCTGTTACCTATGTTAGTGATCATGATTGGGAAAAACACTCTACTTTTGATATTGAAAATCTTTTTGGTACCAATTCAAAGGTTAATAATTGTTGTACCATTAGTACTATCCATGTTCCTTCTTATGATGATATGTTTGATGAATATGCTTTGCGAAATAGCTGTTCTCTAGCTTGTGATGATACTAAACCTCTAGTTTATGATGGTTATGATGATGAGTATAATATTTTTAGTTCACCTACTTTTGAGGAAAAAAATAGTTATGATTACAATATGCCTCCTGTTTTTGATGATTATGGTGATGAGAATAATTATTCTGTTGAATCTGCTCCTACTATGATTGTTCATGTGGGGAGTATTAATTCTTTTATGCATATGGCTCATGATAGGGATGCTTTATGTGATAGTTATATTGTTAATTATATTCATGATGCTACTGAAAGTTACTATGAGAGAGGGAAACATGGTTTGATGAACCTCAATAATATTGAGTTTCCCCTCTTTTTGTTGGAATTCTTGAAGTTGAACTTGTTTTGCCTTCCTATGCTTTTTTGCTTTCCGTTTTCATAACTTGTCTCTTTACAAGACTATTTTTCATAGGAAGTGGTTTAGATTTAAATGTGTTTCATATTTGCTTTTTGATGCTCTCTCTTGCTTTAAGTTCCTATATAGCGCATTTGACTTAAGCTCTTTTATGGCGCCTACATGAGCATCTTTGCAAATTACTGCGCCTAGCTCAAAGGCGTTAAAGAAAAGCACTCTTGGGAGATAACCCATTGTTTTACTTTCAGTTCTCTTTCTTTTATTTGAGTCTTGGAAGTTATTACTACTGTAATGACCTCTCCTTATCATTTTTATTTCGTTTTTGTGCCAAGAGAAGCCTCTAATTTGAGTGAGGTAAGATTTGGGGATGTTGCTGTCCTGAAACAGTTTTTGGTGCTGCACCGTAAAATTCGTGAAAATTATCTGTATATCTTTTGGACCTGCGATTTCTTGTGCATATGCCCCAGGTTATATCCAAACTTTCATTAGTTGAACACTTTTTGATTTGACCAATAGAAAACCCTCTAAAAATTTGACCTTTGTCAGCTGTTCTGTTTTGACAGATTTCTGCCAATATTTGTGTTTGCCGCTCAATCGCTTTCTTTTTTAGTTCTTTTGATCACAGAACTTTTGGGGAAGTTGCTACAGTAGTATATACTTTATATGTGGTGGTTTTGAGTTGAAACCTGAAGCAAAAAGGGGTTGATTCATTATTATGCTTACACTAATGTTGCTAATAGAATTGTGTTGAGTTTTGTATGAAGGAAGTTTTCAAGTGTAGGGTTTGGAGAATGATGAGATGAGTTGAAGAATGGACAAAAGCTCAAGCTTGGGGATGCCCACGCACCCCAAGAAATATCCAAGAGGTACAAGCGTCAAAGCTTGGGGATGCCCCGAGGCACCCCCTTCTTCATCGGCAAAAATTAAGTTACCTTTCAAAACACTATATTTTTATTGCTTCATGCACTATGCGTTTTTCTTGGAGCGTCGGTTATTTTTCTTTCAGTTTTCTTTTGCTTTGTTTTCTGCAATAAATGTTTGGATCACATCATGTGTTTGGAGAGAGACATGCTCCGTTTTTCATTTGCCAAGAACACTCTATTTTTCACTCTTATCGTTCAACGAGTGTTCTCTTTTTCCGCTACTGCGTTTAGCTTACATTTTTCACCTTGATTTTTGTTCAGATCTTGTTATATCTGTGTATCAAGGTTTATTTTGACCTCTGGTCCATGTTGGTTTTTATCAAAAAAGTTATTTCAAAAAGGTTCGAATGGTGTTGGAAAAGAGAAAAAGTTTCATGCAAAAAGGTGGTACAAAAAGGAGCTTGTGTAGACTGCGGCTTAGGCTTTTGCATGCCATGCTTGATTGCATTTTGATAGTATGCTTAGTGATTTTTGCTGTAGCATGACTTGTCTCAAATGACTGAGATTGCTTAATGAGCCTTTGAAAAAATCATGCGTTGTTTTTATTATATGGAAGCATTTATTTGGTTTTCTCCTTTGATGCTTTATTTGGGTTGACTTTGCACATGCTTACACCATGTTGACTACAAAATAAGTCGCCTATAACCTCTATGATCATTTGGTTTTTGACTTGTGATACCACTTTATGCTTCTTTCAATGATATTTTGTCACTATGCATGATTATGGCCATTATTGCTCTCTTAGTTGGTCGCTCCCAGTCTTTTGCTAGCCCTCATTTTGTACTGAGTATGAGCTCTACTCGTGCATCTAACTCCCAAAAACCAAGCTTGCCATTGTGTCCACTATAAATTCCTATGCATGGTATTTGCAAGCCATTCCAAGTAAATTTTCATGTGCTACCTTTCAAAAAAACCTTCAAAACACTTCTCGTTTTGTGACACTGTTTTTAGCTCATGGGGACGTAGTGGTCGGATTTGCTATCTTCCATATTGTATTTTTCCAAAAAGAAAAAAAAAATAAAAAAAAAGAAAGAAAAAAAGGCACTCCTCCATGGTATGTGAATGTTGGTGGGCACCCGATGGAATCGGTTAGCCATGGTTTGTGAAAGGAAAAAGGTGAGGAGGAGTGCCAAGCTTTATAAAAGAGCACAAAGTGCCAATCTCTCTCAAAAACTTGCTTCATTTTTGTATGGAAGATAGTAAGAACCCCATTGCCAGTCGTTGACAAAAGCAACCACCTCTCAAAATCCAGTTTTTATCTCTCTGTTTTACAAATGAAAAGCTCTAGCACATGTTTAATCCCTGCTTCCCTCTGCGAAGGGTCTTTTTTTTACTTTTATGTCGAGTCTCCATCATCTATCTTTATGCACCGTCTAAGAGAGCATAGTTGTTATTCTGAGTATAATGTGCATAGTCCCAAAGTTTATTATTGATTGATTCATGATTATGGTTTTGCTTGTTCTTAAATTACTTGTATCTAGTCACCCTCTTAAACTTGAAGGTGTCCTATGCATTTATGTTTTGCTACTCCATGAGGGACAAGCTGAAAACCATTTGCTATGTTTTCCATATGGTTGAAACACATACGTGACTTTCATTGTTTCATTTTCATGATCTTTCCTTTGTGTTTCTTTTGATGCTATAACATGGTTGCTAAGTTTCTGTTATCAAGATTATGTCTTTCATGCCCATGTTTTAAGTTCTTTGATCTCAGCACTCAATGCTCTACCTCGTTGATCAAATTGTGATGGTGCATGTCACCTCAAAAATTATTCTTTTGTTATCACTTACCTACTCGAGGACGAGCAGGAGTTAAGCTTGGGGATGTTGATACGTCTCAAACGTATCTATAATTTTTGATGCTCCATGCTTGTTTTTACACCATTTGCCTTGTGTTTCATTACACTTCGTGGCATTTTTATGCGATTTCTGGAACTAACCTATTGACAAGATGCCACAGTGCCAGTTCCCTGTTTTTTGTTGTTTTTGTGTTTCAGAAAAGATACATAGGAAATATTCTCGGAATTGGACGAAACAAGTTCCAGAAGTCTTATTTTTCCCGGAAGAGGACCGAAGACCGAACGAGAGCCGGAGGGGGGCCAGGGGCCAGCCTCACCATGAGGGGGTGCGGCCGCGCCCCTGGCCGCGCCCCCCTGTGGTGAGACCACCATGGTCGCCTCCTGGCGACGCCCCTTCGCCTATAAATATCCTCCCAACGGAAAACCCTAAAACAATGGGCGAAATTTCCAGAAGAGTTCTACAGCTCCGCCGCCGCCACCGACGAATTTCGGGGGACGGAAGTCTCTGTTCTGGCACCCTGCCGGGACGGGGAAGTGCCCCCGGAGCCATCTCCATCGGTCTCCATCGCCGTCTCCACCGTCTCCATCGACCTCACCGCCATCTCCATCAACCTTGCTGTCTCTGATGATGAGGAGGGAGTAGTTCTCCCCCGGGGCTGAGGGCTCTATCGGTAGCTATGTGGTTCACCTCTCTCTCCCATGATGTGATCTTTATGTGATCGTGAGCTTTGTATCTAGTTGAATTGGTAGATGTTATTATTCAGATATTATGCTACTCCCGTGCTTTATATTTGTAATCTTCGGAGATACCTTGTATCATGGTGTGAAGGTGACTAGTGTGCGCATCATGTGTATCTTTTTGGTTAATGTCTCTATGAAATGTTGGTGTTTGTTGGAACCATCTAGTGCGTTCACGGTGATAGTGTGGGACAATCTAGTTTGGGTACATACGGACTTTGAGGAGTGCTTCGTAGCCCTACGCATGATTAGTGTTCGTTTTCCATTGGAGAATTTTTTAAGTTGCATATTGATGATAGTATCTATTGGTTCAATTAAGTTATATTTGTTGAGAGTGTGTCCACTAGTGAAAGTATGATCCCTGGGCCTTGTTTCCAAGCTTTGCACACCGTTTCCTTTCAGTTTTGTTACATGTTTGTCGTGGGATCACTTAGGGGGCGCACCACGGGCCAGGCAATATGCCGGCTGGCGTCCCAGGAGTCCCCACGTCTCCAACACGAGAAGACCGGCTCCGACCGAAGGGCCGGCTGCGCCAGCAGCCGGCTGGCGACTCCACCGAGGAGAACTGGAGCCGGGCGATGAAGACAAAGCTTCACAACGGTTATCTGGCCAAAAGTAGGTTGGCCCCGACAAGTGCGGCAGGAGCGTAGGACGGGAGTGACGAGCGCCACGACCACGTCCAGCCAATGAGAGATCGAAGACCCTTCCCCACGACGGAATCCGAGGCAAAAGAGAATGGATATGCCCTCCAGATGCCAGCCTAGGCGAAAGGCACTTTATAAAGTGCCTTTGCCAGAGCAGGGCCAGAGGATGACGCCAAGGACGCCGCCGCCGAGGAGCCGGCAGCCGGCCGAATCGCTACCTAAACCTGTAACCAGGCCCCCGCCTATATAAGGGGGCCTGGACCCTTAGCAAGGGGATCCGATCTTCTTCTTCCTCCTCTAGCCCGAACAGCTCGAGGAGCACTGTAATCGCTACTATCCAATCAATACGAAGCAGGCAGGAAGTAGGGGTTTACCTCCAACCGGGAGGGCCCTGAACCTGGGTAAACCGAGGTGTCACCGTTGGCACAATCCCGAGCCGGACCCATCATCACCATCGTCGAGCCCCTCCGATAAGCCTCCCCATGGCTACTGTCTCTAAATTCCCACGACAGTTGGCGCCCACCGTGGGCCAAAGCGCGGTGGCAAGCGGAGTCAAGTTCCGGCCGGGACCCTCCGGCGAGAAGGTCGCCTCCGGCCTCGTCTGGAGGTTCGGCACCTTCGACTGCGCCAGCGACAACTTGGCCCACTTCGAGAACAACTTCGGCAACAGCGGCTCCTTCCTCGACGTCGGCAGCCACCGCTTCTATGTCGCCAAGCCCTTCCCGGAGGAAGTGACCGACGTCCTCGACTCGCTCTGCGACGGAGGCTTGAGCTGCGGTGAAAGCAGCAGTCTTGGCGCCATGGTTGAGGTGATGGCCCTGGGAGAAGAGGAGGGCGGCGACTCTCTGCGCCCCGAGCGCCCGTCGCCCGGACGCCTTCTTCCACAGGAGCAAGATGCCCCACTCCCAGAGCAGGACGCCCCGGACGTCTCCGTGGTGGACCTGCGCTCTCCCCTCGACCGCATCACCGATCCGGCCCGGGTCGCCGAGGCCCTGGAGCGGACGCGTCTCATCCTCCTCAGCAAGATGGCTGAGGACGAGGCCAACCGGCGCCGCGCGAGCACCACGCTCAGCGAGTTCTACGACGCGCATAGAGACGCACCGACCGAGCTCGTCCGTGACCTGCACCGCAGCTTCGCCACCGTCGTCCCCGGCCAGATCCAGCGGTTGCCATCGGCAGGCCGAGGCCGCGGAGGGCGTGGACAGGGCGGCCATGCTCTGAGCGGCAACGCCCAAGGTCGTCGCATTCAACAAGGTGGCGGGGCAAGCAGGCCATGCCAGATCCCGGTGCCAGCGCCAGGGTCAGAGTCCCAGGCTCGCCCATCGGCGTTGCACATCCACCTGTGGCTTGACCACGTCGAGGCATCCCCTAGGGGATCTGCTAGCTCAAAGCGTGCGGCTTCTGACCAAGGAGGCCCGGGGGCTGCTGGCAGCGGTCATGGGCGCAAAGAGGGCAAGTACACCCTCGATGCTGCGCTTGATCAGCCGTGTAAATTCCACACCTCCCCGGGCAGGGAAGCGACCCACTCCACGCGTCAGTGCCGTTTCATGTGAGAGCTGGAGCAGCGCACTCGGCAGATCCCTGGTGCGTCGCAAGCGCAACTGGCTGAAGGTCAGGAGGACCAACAGCGCGACCCGGCTGGAGGCGAGCCGGATCAAGATGATGACTTCCCGACGAATGTGGAGCAGTATCACATCTTCACTACCCCCGGCAAGGACAAAAGGAATGACCTTTGGCATGAGGCAGAGGTGAACGCTGTGATGCCTGCAGAACCCCAGTTCATGCATTGGTCCGAGGCGGCCATTACCTGGGGGCGCGAGGACCACCCGAGGTTGATGCCTAGCCCTGGAGAGTACGCTCTGGTCGTGGATCCTGTTGTGTGTTCCGATACGCACATGTGCCGGTTCTCCCGCGTGCTCATCGACGGCGGTAGTAGTATCAACCTTCTTTACCGAAGCTCCCTGGAGAAGTTGGGCATCCCGCTTGCTCAGCTGAAACCTAGCCGGCTCACCTTCCATGGCATCGTGCCTTGGCATTCTTGCACCCCTTTGGGCAAGGTGCAGCTGGAGGTTCTCTTCGGAAAGAAGGGGAATAGCCACCGCGAACCCATCTGGTTCGAGGTGGTGGACATCAGTAGTACCTACCACGCGCTGCTTGGCCATCCGGCCCTGGCCAAGTTCATGGCTGTCCCGCATTACGCCTATCTGAAGATGAAGCTCCCAGGGCCCAGAGGTGTGATCACAGTCTCGGGAAGCTTCAAGAAGTCCCTGGCCTGCGCAAAGGAGAGCTCGCAGCTGGCAGAGGCGCTGGTCGTCGCCGAGGAGAAGAGGCAGCTTCTACATCGCGTGGAGCTGACCCAGCAAGACGTACCGGCTCGCCAGTCGCCGGTGGAGCAATTCAAGCCGGCCAACGACACCAAGAAGATCCTGCTGGACGAGAGCGACCCCTCAAAGTACGTCATCATCGGCACCGGCTTGTCTGCCAAATAGGAAAGCGAGCTCACCAGCTTCCTCCGTGAGAATCGGGACATCTTTGCATTGTCTCCAAAGGACATGCCTGGTGTGCCGAGGGAGCTGGCTGAGCACGCACTCAACGTCCGGCCGGATGCCAAGCCGGTCAAGCAGCTGCTGTGGCGGTTTGCAGAAGAAAAGAGGAAAGCTATTGGCGAGGAGATTGCCCGGCTCCTTGCAGCCGGCTTTATCATGGAGGTGTTTTACCCCGACTGGCTTGCAAACCCAGTCTTGGTACTGAAGAAGAATAACACTTCGCGAATGTGTATCGACTACACCAGCCTCAACAAAGCCTGCCCCAAGGATCCTTTCGCACTGCCACGGATTGACCAGGTTATCGACTCCACAGCCGGCTGTGACCTGTTGTCCTTCCTGGACGCCTATTCAGGCTACCATCAGATCCCGCTCTTCCAGCCGGATCAGATCAAGACCTCCTTCATCACCCCATATGGAGCCTAATGCTACGTTACCATGCCGTTCGGCCTGAAGAACGCTGGAGCCACCTACCAGCGAACCATGCAGCGATGTCTGCAGGGGCAAATTGGGAGGAACGTGCACGCTTATGTGGACGACGTGGTGGTGAAGACCAAGCAGAGCGGCACGCTCCTGGACGACCTCAAGGAGACCTTCGCCAACCTGCGGCGCTATCGCATGAAGCTCAACCCAGAGAAGTGCACCTTTGGTGTGCCGGCTGGACAGCTCCTAGGTTATATCGTTTCCCAGCGAGGGATCGAGGCTAACCCCTCGAAGATAAAAGCCATCGAGGCCCTAGAGAAGCCCACCCAGCTCAGGGATGTGCAGAAGTTTGCTGGTTGCTTGGCCTCGCTTAGCCTGTTCGTCAGCCGGCTCGGGGAGAAGGCCATGCCGCTGTACCAGTTGATGAAGAAGACAGACCACTTCGTTTGGTCCCAGCGCGCTGACGATGCCTTCAACGACCTCAAGCGAGCCTTGTCTACCGCGCCAATCTTGGCTGCGCCGGCTCCGCGAGAACCAATGCTGCTCTACATCGCAGCGACCCTGCGCGTCATCAGCGTCGTGATCGTGGTGGAGCGCACTGAGGAAGGCAAAGAGCTGCCGGTTCAGCGCCCGGTGTACTATCTGAGTGAGGTGCTCACTCTCTCCAAGCAGAACTACCCACACTACCAGAAGGCCGCGTACGGCGTGTACATGGCGGCCAAGAAGCTGAAGCACTACTTTGAAGAGCACCCAATCATGGTGGTGAGCACAACTCCGCTCTCGGAGATCATCGGGTGCAAAGACGCGTTGGGAAGAGTGGCCAAATGGGTGATCGAGCTCGCAGCTCACACCATTCAGTACAAGCCCAGGACGACGATCAAGTCGCAGATCATAGCGGATTTCTTCGCTGACTGGGGAGAGCACCAGTACCTGCCGCCAGCTCCGGACTCCACCCACTGGCGCATGCACTTCGATGGCTCCAAGATGCTCAGGGGCTTGGGAGCCGGCGTCGTCCTCACTTCTCCCAAGGGAGACAAGCTGCAGTACGTGCTGCAGATGCACTTCCGTGCGTCGAACAACGTCGCTAAGTACGAAGCCCTGGTACATGGGCTCAAGATGGCCAAGCAGATCGGCATCAGGAGGATCCTCTGTTTCGGAGACTCCGACCTAGTGACGCACCAGGTCTCAGGGGATTGGGACGCTAAGGACGCCAACATGGCCTCCTATCGCTTCTACGTGCAGCAGCTCAGCGGATTCTTCGAGGGCTGCGAGTTCCACCATGTCCCCAGAGCAAACAACGAGGAAGCAGACCGGCTGTCCAAGATCGGCTCCACCAAGCAGGATATCCCAGCTGGGGTATCCCTAGAAATCATCCACAAGCCGTCTATCAAACCTTCGCCGGAGTCCATATCCATCTACGTGCCTGGAGACCCCGCCCCGGCTCAGGTACCGCCACCGGACGCGGGGGCTGCCGCCTCGGGGCTAAAGGAGGCAGCCGACCAGCCCAGCGCGGCCGGCTTGACGAAGGACAAGGGGACTGCCGGCTCCACGCCCGCTCCCCCAGCCAGACAACCAGATGAAGCTGGCACGACGACGGACCCGGGGGCTGCTGGTCCTCTGGTCGCCAGTGTCTTCCACATACGGGAGATACCTTCCTGGGCGGAGCCATTCTCCAACTACCTCATCACTGGGGACTTGCCGCAAGACGAAGCGGAAGCTAGGCGAATTCAACGTCGAGCTGGGGCGTACACCATCATCAACAGCGAATTGTACAAGCGCAGCGTGTCAGGCATCTTCCAGAAGTGCGTCGAGCCGGAAGAAGGGATAGAGCTGCTAAGAGAGATACACCAAGCGGAGTGCGGGCATCACGCATCTTCCAGAGCCTTGCTGGCTAAAGCCTTCCGCCACGGCTTCTACTGGCCAACGGCCAAGCAGAATGCAGAGCAGCTGGTGAAGCAGTGCAACAGCTACCAACGCTTCTCCAAGCACAGAAACACTCCAGCGGCAGCCCTCAAGACCATCCCGCTCACCTGGTTGTTCGCTGTCTGGGGCCTGGACATGGTAGGGCCATTCAAGACTGCACCTGGGGGCTTGACGCATCTGCTGGTTGCCGTGGACAAGTTCACCAAGTGGATCGAAGCCAAGCTGATTAAGAAACTCGACGGCTCATCCACAATCAAGTTCTTCAACGAGATCATCACAAGATACGGAGTTCCCCACAGCATCATCACCGACAACGGGACAAACTTTGCGAAGGGAGTCTTTGCTGATTACTGTGGCTAGAAAGGCATCCGGCTGGACTTAGCGTCAGTGGCGCACCCTCAGTCAAATGGGCAAGTGGAGAAGGCGAATGGGCTAATCCTGGCCGGCATCAAACCAAGACTGGTCGAACCTCTCGAATGCTCAGCCGGCTGTTGGGTTGAGGAGCTACCCTCAGTGCTCTGGAGCTTGCGTACCACTCCAAATCGCTCCGTCGGCTTCACACCTTTCTTCCTAGTCTATGTAGCAGAAGCGGTGCTGCCCACGGACATTGAGTTCGACGCGCCCAGAATTGTCCAGTACACGGAGAAGCAAGCAAAAGAAGCTCGCGAAGATGGCGTCGACCTCCTCGAGGAGGCATGAGAGCAGGCTCTGGCCAGATCAGCGCTCTACCAGCAGCAGCTGTGACGATACCACAGCCGGAAAATTCGCCCGCTCGCGTTTCGCTAAGGAGATCTCGTACTCCGGCTGGTCCAAAGCACTAAAGGCATGCACAAGCTGTCTCCTCCCTGGGAGGGACCGTTCCTTGTCAGCCGGGTGCTGGGCAATGGGGCATATTACCTCATCGATGCACAAGAGCCCAGAAAGAACAAGGCAGATAACTCTGACAAGGAGACCGAGCGTCCCTGGAATGTCAGTCTCCTAAGACCTTTCTTCTGCTAAGGCAAAAGCTTGTACCCCAAAAAATGTGTCAATGAATAAAGGAAAACGGAGCAGCTAGTTACGGCCGGCTCCGAGGAAAACACTTCGTGTATGTTTTGCTTCCTGCGTTATTCACTTGACCGGCAGCCGGCTCCAGGCACCGAGCCACAGCCGGCAGCCCCGAAAAATGATCGACCCCTCGCCAGCCGTATGAGTACTACGTATGAAGAAGGTCTCGAGCCCAACCTCCACCTTCCGGCTCTGCATAGCGGAACGGATAGGAGCCGGCAGGCCACATACGAAGGAAAGCCGCAGAGCAGAACCGCAAACGGTAGAAAAATCGCTCAACCAGGCGTTAAGGGCAGTGTCTGTCAACTAAGCGTTGGTTAGCACGAGTCGGGGGCCCGATAGACCGAAGTACTACTTCTCACTCCGCGGCACGCTCCCACCCTAGGCCGGCATTCGGCTGCCGGCCCAAGGAAGACCAACCGGCACCAGGCTGCCGGTTAGGGGTAGAAGGGCCGAAGGGTGGGAAGATTAAGGAAAAAGTTGAGGGAACCGGACGAAGGCAAAGCCAGCGAATAGTTGATAGTCACAGTCTCACGACGCTTGGGCCGAGAAGCCACATCCAAGAGGTTCGAAGCTAGTGCTACCTCGCTTGGCGTTGGCATCGTTCGCGAAAAGTTAGTTTCGAGCTAGCTGTTAGTCCAGCTACCCCAAAACTCGGGGGCTAGGGGGAAAGGGAATTGGCCCTCAGAAGCGGGCCGGCTCCAGTACCTTGCCGGATGTCCGATCAGCTGGCACTGCGACACGATCAGCAAACGAGCAACGAAATCGAAACTTAACACTCGCAAAGCAACGGCTAGAGCCGGAAACTAGGAGATCTGCTCCAAGCGTGGCTTGGGACGTGCGAAGGCCCGGGAAAGGGAACGTGCCGGCTCTGACCCTCGCCCGAGCCGGTACAAGGTTCAGTTTCCGCCCCGTCCGCGCTGGAGCCGGAGCTAGCCCGCCCTCCTAGAACCGGCTAGCAGAAGCACCGTTCCCTCCGCGTCGAAGCCGGAGGAGCCCGCCCGAAGCGTCTGCGCAGGCCAGTGACTATCGTAGTCCCTGTCTACGGGTTCGCGTGACAGCAGTTTCGTTAAGAGAGGAATCATTGCATTGCAACGGTGTCAAGCAGAAGACACTTGCGCGACGGCAAAAGCACACAGCAAATGAAGAAGAGCAAGTAAAGATTTGCAGGAAATTAAAGTTCTTAGTTACATGGCTGGCGGTTACATAATAAAGGCCACGCTAAGGGCCGAAGCAGCAAAAGGACTTCCCCTTCCTACCCCTAGATTCCTTTTGACAATGTTGCTGTCAAGGAAGGGGCTTCGAGGGCGCTCGCCGATCATGGCCAGGGGAAGTAGGCGCGGGCGCAGCCGGAACCGTCGACGACGCGGACGCAGAGGATGGGTGACCCGGCGCGGTGGGTCAGGATGAGAGACCATCCCCGCTCTAGGCCATAGTCGGTGAAGAACCGCTCCCACCCCCCGGTGAGATAGCTCTTCCCCTCCTCGTCGTGGAGGACCTCGACGTCGTACAGCGGCTGTCCGCCGCTGCCATCCTTGATCATGAAGCTGGTTGGGGGATTCTTCCCCATCGTGCCAATGAAGCTGGCTGGGAGCGGAAGGCGCTCCCTACTCCCGGCCAGCAGGGGCACCATGGCGGTGGCGAACCCATGCTTCGGAACGTAGGAGAGCCGCTGCTTGGTCGGCGGGCGTGGCGGCGGCGCTCGTACCTTCTTCGTGGCCGCGCTGGAGGAGCCACCGGCGCTCGGGACGGCGAGGCCCGGAGGGGCGGCCCCGAATGCCATTGCGGCACCAATGAGGGCGGCCGCCGCCTCCAGGGGCGTCCCGGTGAGACCGGCGACGGAGGTCACGGCCGCGGGAACTCCGGCAACGCTGGCAGCCACGGCCACGGTCCTGCCAGGGGCCGCGACGATGGTGGAGGAACAGCCGGCCCCGATGGGCCCGGTGGCGGCCGCGGTCGCAAGCGCGGCCAAAGTCTTCTTGTTGCGGCTGCCCTGTGGGCGACCGCGTTTCCGAGGCATCGGCGGCGTCGCTGCCAGGCCTCCGAGCGGGCGACCGCGCTCGTGCTCGCCCGGCCCGTCGCCGGCTCCGGCCCCGGCTCCGCTGGTTGCCCCGAGTGATGACATCAAGATCGAAGCGGGAGAAGCGGAGGCGACAGTTTGTTGGGGGAGAAGGAATGAAGGCGCTCGGGAGTGAAGAAAACCCTCGAGAGCTCCAAGATTTAAGGGCCGGCAGGGCACGAAAAGCTGAGCCGGTTTAATGCGATTTAGTCACACGCGTGGCGTTTCGATGGGACGCGACGCTGACGCCAACCCCGCTTCGTTACGTGACGTTTGCCGGAATCATTGTGGTGGCCGAAGGGTCAAAATGACAAGACTGGCCACTGGCGCGCAGCGTCGGCCACCGCGTGGGAACAAGACCCGAAGCGGCGCAAGTTCCCAGGAGGCGGCACGCCAGCTCGCGGCCGCCAGCCGGGCTGCACCTTGGAGCCGGCTCGTCTCGAGACGGCCGGGAGAACTTCGCAAGATCCAGCCTTGACGACTAGAGCGACCAAGCCGGACCAGAAATCCTGGGACTTCGACGAAAGCGAGCAAGACTTCGGCGAGAAGAGGAACCCGCCAAAGCCCCATGCTAGCCCATGAGACTTCGCCAGTTTCAGGGGCTAGTGTCGTGGGGATGACTTAGGGGGCGCACCACGGGCCAGGCAATATGCCGGCTTGCGTCCCAGGAGTCCCCACGGCTCCAACACGAGAAGACCGGCTCCGACCGAAGGGCCGGCTGCGCCAGCAGCCGGCTGGCGACTCCACCGAGGAGAACTGGAGCCGGGCGATGAAGACAAAGCTTCACAACGGTTGTCTGGCCAAAAGTAGGTTGGCCCCGACAAGTGCGGCAGGAGCGCAGGACGGGAGTGACGAGCGCCACGACCACGTCCAGCCAATGAGAGATCGAAGACCCTTCCCCACGACGGAATCTGAGGCAAAAGAGAAGGGATATGCCCTCCAGATGCCAGCCCAGGCGAAAGGCACTTTATAAAGTGCCTTTGCCAGAGCAGGGCCAGAGGATGACGCCAAGGACGCCGCCGCCGAGGAGCCGGCAGCCGGCCGAATCGCTACCTAAACCTGTAACCAGGCCCCCGCCTATATAAGGGGGCCTGGACCCTTAGCAAGGTGTAACAACCCAAGTTTTTGGGAAATAGAAATAAATGGAATTTATCAAAATACCAAATTTTGGAGCCAACAAAAACTTTTATTTTGAATACAAGATTAATTTCTTGCCTTTTCGAAACTTCTGAGTTTGAGCATTTGCTCCCATGCTTCAAATGAAAAGAAAGAATCTGAGAAAGGTTTGAAAACAAATCCTTTGAGCCAAACAATTTAAACCCTCCAAAAAGAAACTATTTGGAAAGGAAGTAAAATCTTATTTCAAGAAACCTAGATTGTTTTTAAAACAATAGAATAAAAAGATTCCATTTTCGAAAATTATTTTTCTCTTCATCAAATGAAGATTTCCAAAATGATTTGTATGTATATACTACTTATTCCAAATGTTAACCCTTTGAAAACCTTCCCTGATTTCTTAGCCAAACTTGAAGACCAAGATAAGACCTGTGCTTCTTAAATGATTTAATCAAAATAGTTTTTTCTACATATTTAAATCTTGCATAAGTGCAGGCCAAATCCATTCGGGAAACATAGTTCCAACAAACCAAGTCATCCAATCCCATGCAACAAGGAAGAAAACATAAAGAAATGAGAAGAAATACAAAACCCTGAATCGGAAAGATAAGAAAAGCTATTTTCAAAATATTATTGCCTGCACCCTTTGCCCTTCTATATTAAGAAAATCTTTGATCTAGACCATCGTGCATCTCTCCACCACAACTAGGAACAAGTTACAAAGAATCAAATATAATAACGTTGGAAACAAAAACCAACTTGGAACCCTATCCAAATTTCTACCAAAGTTTGAATTCAAATAAGAGGTCATTCCCAACTCCATCTCATCTCCAAGAAAACCAACACCTTTGGACCAAGATTAAAACCTTTTGCACTTCATATTGCATGTATGCATAGAATGTCAATATAGATCTTTTATGATTTCATGTGGGTTTTAATCTGTTGGGCAATGTTTAGTTAATTCAAACTTAACCAATAGAAGCATTAGAGAAGAACCACAAAGATCAAAAGAACCAGAAGCAAGAGAAATAAAGAAAAAGAGAAGAAAAGATGATCTAGAAAAAGTTAACCACTACCCTACTTTGGACCCCTGGAAGTTTCCAGCAAAAACTCAAACCCTAACCTCTTCCAAAATCTGTCCAAAGTTTGAATCTGAATCATATGACAACCCCAAATTCAAATTAGCCCTGAAGCAAAACACCACCTCTTGACCTAACAAAAATTGTTTTAGGATCCCTATTCAATATAGTGACCAACCCAATTCAAAAATTTCAAAAATTTGAATTTTTATTTCTTGCGAGCATTTGATCAAACAGTTGGCAGGCAAGAATCAAACAAAGTCACATTCACTATTTTGTGCAGTGCATCCCTGCATCTCTGACGTGCCCATGACCTCCAAGCAGTGCCCTAGGCTCTCCTCTGTCGATTCCCTGTCTCCCCTGCCCAAACACCGGATGTGAGACATGGAGGAGAAGAGAAGAACACCCCAGCCCACTTCCTTGTCCCCCTCTGAACCAGACCATCCCGCCCTCTCCCATCGCGCCAGGACTCACCTGCAGCACACCGCAGCCCGCAGCCCGCAGCACCCGCCAACGCCGCCCCTCTTCACTCCCACAGCCGACACGCACAGTGAGCTGGCCGCAGATCCCCTCGCCTCGTGCTCCCTCTCTCGCCTATATAAAGCCGCCATTCTTCCCTGAAAAGGTTCGCGCCATCACCAGTAACCCCCCAGACAAGGTCCCAAGCTCCATCTCCCTCTCGTTTGAGCTCCCCCGTCGACGCCGCTCCGCAGAGCGCCTCCCGTTCCCGGCGTTCCAGAGCCTCCCGCGAGCTGCCGCCTGGACGAGGTGGAGGAGGAGAAGCTCCTCCGCCGCCTAGACACCCTCGCCGCCGGTCTCCGCCCCCGCCGGTGAGCTCCCCGACCACCGCCCTCCTCCCAGTACTCTCCCTCGTTCCCGTCCTGTAGCACGAGGAAGATGACCGCGATACATGTTCGGTTTAAGTTCTGACCAGCGGGGCCCGTTGTCAGCTTTTCTTTTTTTCCCTTGCAACCGCCCAGCTGCAGCCGAATGGGCCGGCCCAGTTCATCTGTGTGTCCGGCCCGGATTAAAAAAAAAGGGATATTCGATTTCCGATTTCTGAAAAACGCATTCAGATGCTTTAGTATATTTAATTTTCCCAGAGATCTACCGATCCAAATCTAGCAAATGAATATGTTTTGGAAACCTTAGAACATAAGCTATCCATTAGAAGTGGTTTCAACACAATTATATTTATATAATGGTTGCAGTAAAAATAACAAAACATGAGCTTTTCCAACTTAGAAAATCCATATCAATTCAAATAAAATTTCTAAAAATATAAATCCAACTTTAGAAATTCACAATTAGTGATACCCATCTGACTATACCATTAGATCTCATTTTTGAACCTTTTAAATCAAATGCTATTTACCCATTTGGTTAAATAAGCATTTGCCATATAGGATTTTATTAAACTCAATTCTATAATCAAAATTTTTATGGAACCTCTATGGTTAAACCACATTTCCAAATAACTATCTATAGGTATTGATCTTAGTCCATGTGTACTTGTAGGAAGTATTTGGAAATTTAATCCTACATGATAGTAATTAGAAACTCAAACTTGCACACATATTTCAAAATAAATGGAAATGATATGAAACCAATTCGAATCAACCACATTTCTAAATATTGATCTATAACCTTTGATACAAGTCAACTAGGATCTATAGACCCTACTTGTAGATTTAAATTTGATTACTAAATAGTTGCAAACTAGCAATGGCTTCAATAAAAGAAAAATACTCAAAATCCTATGAAGCCTCTTTAGATGAACCATAATCTTGAACATATACTAGTAGTATATGACCTTGGTCAATAAGAACTTGCAGGAGATATTTTCATAATCCAAAATGAATAAACCCTACTTAGATACAACAACTCAATCATCTCATCCATCGGAACTCAATTATCGTCGAAACCACTCTCCATAGACTTCCTAGATCGTTTCTCTTACCCAAGTATCCTTATTATAGTAAGTATGTGTTGTTTGTGAATTGTGTGATGATTGTATGCTTGTTTACCTTCCTACGATTAGACGATAACGAGAGTAAGGAGAATGGATCCTGAAGTCAACCAAGCAATGGTGATGGAGACTACCCAACCCGAGATGAAGATGAAGAAGCCTATGACTTTGCCAACCAAGGCAAGCCATCTTTTGATCATACCATTACCCAGTTTTATAATGCATGTTTACTTGCTTTTAAATAAAAATGCATGCTACAATGATTGTTACCAAGATGCAAATGAGTAGTGATGTCTTTCTTGACAAGTGCATCCAACTCTTTTTGTGGATGACATCAAGAGCATCAAACCTAGCCTACCTTTGAGAAACCCTTTCCTTAGTGGATGCTAAGTAGAGCATCAAGCTAAGCCTATCCAATATACCTACCTAGATCCTTGTGCCCTCATGAGGATCATGCTTGAGCTGAAGGCATTCATGAAAAATGACTAGGTGGGAACCCCAATGGAGATCATGAAGATTGTGAAATGAAAACCTTGGAAAGGGGCAACCTTGCCCAAGGATGATTTTGAAATACAAACCTTGGAGATGGGCAACCTTCCCAAGGGTGACTTTGAAAACTATTTACAAAATGGTGACATGGTGAAGGTGACATGAAGGTTTGACAAAAATGATAAATGAGTGAAGTACCACTGGACCAATCATACAGTGCGACCACATTATCCTGGTATGGGACAGGGCTTAGTGGAGTACTTGTTTCTCCTTAGTGTAGACCCTATAAAATGTAAATGGAAGTCCGACCAGGGACTCCTCTTCCAGGGCACCCTGTGGCTACGGCCTAGGCTCGCCTTGTCCTCCTCTTCATAGGTGGTTGGGGTACAAGCCGAAGAGCCCTCATTGAAAATGGACTGCCGGGTGTAGGACCCTACCTCGGTTGGTGGCATTCCGGTGGGACAAGCGGCTGGGAACTTTGCACACTCCGGACAGCTTCTTGGACCCCGGTGTTGGGGGATACATCTCTAGGCGGTAGTGTTTATGCTAAGGCGGGCAGGTGAAACATTAATGGTCGGCTGCTTGTCGTGGCATATGTTGTTATGCGGGGAAGTTGCCCACACGATGAGTAGTCGGATGGTGTGGGTAAAGTGTACAACCTCTGCAGAGTGTAAAACTATTCGAATAGCCGCGTCCGCGGTCATAGACGGTTGGACTGGCGCTGCTTGGCCGTTATCAAGTTTTACTTTGAAAATGATTGAGAAAGGTGACTTAACAATGAATTGTGATGACCATGAAGGTGACTTGGTGAACAAAAGAATTGACATTTGGGGGATTCCATCTAGAGATTTATAAAGAGCTAAGTGTTTTCTTACCATTTTAGATAAAAGATCTTTGAAAGGAAATTCTGCTGTATGCCAATGAACCTAGAGCTTAGACCACTATATGAACTATGCATTCTCTATTCTTTTATTTATGAGATGGTTTGCGAGTGCATGCAATGTACTCATGGCTCTGTCCCTGGCTATTAACTTGGCCAGACTTGAAGGAGAAAAATCAAGAAGGAAGGAATCGTTGACGACTTTGCGAATTAGGCCCGTTTCCTACTGTCGGCTCTGCCTGTGAGGTTGAAGCTTGACAATATGGACCCAAAGAGTTATTCCGCTGCATGTTGATATAATGTAAGGTTTGGTCTGTGCGACCACCTATGTAATGCCCTTTATTTACTCTTAATGTCTATGACTGTGATATCCACTACGTTATGTAAATCACAACACTGATTCTAGGATTGTGAAGTTGGTATCAGAGCCTAGGCTGACTCTAGGAAACCCTAGTTAGCATGGTCGTTAGAAAATGATATCTCTGATATCACAAGTTTGGTATCAGGACTATCATGACCACAGGAGACCTTAGTTAGCATGGTCGTTAGCTAAGAAAGTGATATGTTCACAAAAACATATTGTTACAAAAGAAACCTATTTGCTTTGGTATCCAAAGCCAATCTTATACCCTCATCTTATTCACTTCAAATATCTTACACTCTCAACTTATACTCTCAAGAGATTTTGACAAAGAATTTATTTACCTCTTTAATTACAAAGTCTTTTCAAAGATTTGTTTTACTCTATTCCTCATCTACTTCAAATATATACTATGGACGATATACCGACCTAAGACCGAAGGACTCTTGGATCAAAAGATTAGGGACTCAATATTTTTCAAGACTTCAACCTTGGATGTCAACTGCGACCGCTACCATCGAAAGAGAGTCTCTTCATCTGATCTAGAAATCTTCCAACAAGGGTCAAGTATGCAGAATAGAGACTTCAAGAGACAAATCAAGTGTGAGTAGAAAGGATGAAGACCTCAACAGCCTTGACCTAATAGGACTTATAGGAAATGCTCAATTGTTTGTATTGAGCTACCCTTACCTCACGATTACTAAGTGTGCTTAGTACCTTGATTGTTTGAATGATTGATTTATTTTGAGATGTGTTGCTCATATGCCCTTCGGCAATATGTAGTATCCACCCCAACAACTGGTTTACTCAAAAATGTTTTGGTCTTTCAGGCCCAAGCCAAACTTTAAACCATACCAATCCCACGTTAGAAACCTTTTTAAAGTTGTTCCCTCTCATCTACTGCAGGACTTTACCCCTCTTCTACATCCCATGCTCGCAAGTCCACCATTTAATATGTGTATGAAAGGAGGTCAAGCCAACTCGGATTTTGAACTCCACCTTCAGGGGATTGCCCGGAGGTACCAAGCGGCAACAAATCTATGCAAGTTTCCAAGAAAGAGGAAAGGAGATCTTCACACCCAACAAATATGCTATGCTTGTGGGAAAGAACACCATGTTCCACTCCAATGTCGAAGTCCGAAGATTGCAAACCTAGATCATCTAAGGAAGAAAGCTTGTAGCCGTTGTGGAGAAGAAGGTCATCAAGCCAGCCAATGTCCCGGAAACTGTCCCAATTGCGAAGACAATCATCCACCTGGAGAATGCCCTTCAAGCAACATTACCTGTTACATGTTTGAAAGTAGTACCCATGTTCCTGCTGACTGCGCTATGAACCACCTGGTGTCAGATATATCAAAGATCCTTCCAAACAGCTTCCAGTTAGCATCTCAAGTGGTCAAGACTAGCGAAGAGCATGACGTTTACGTTCGGAGGCAACTACAGAAGGCTCAAAACAAACAGAAGCAAGCAAGAATTCCAAGACGCCAAAAAAATAATAATAATAAGCCTCCAGCACCCTCTAACCTTTGCTATGACCTTACTCTACGATCTGGAAGAGCACTACCAAAGAATACTTTTCCCAATACTAGTAACAAGACCAACATCACCTGCTATGAGTGCGGAACCAAGGGGCACTACTCCAACAAGTGCCCAACAAAGTTGAACGCTGCACCAGAACCTCCAGTCGCTCAAGATCCGGTCATAACCAAAGAAAGTGTCAAACCCAGTTGCTCGGAAGATCCTACAAATGTTCTTTCATCTTCAGGAGGCAACCCTATCGACACCAACCTGGGCAGAGTTCACATCCGCATCATTATTGAAGATAGTGTCAAAGGACTCTATAGCCTCAACTTCCGCAGGGGAAGGAAGCAGCCTTACAAACCACTGGGAAGTAACTTTGGCAACCTCAAGACACGAAGAGAAGAAGAAGATCACTCATCATGAATCAGCCATAAAATACCCCGAAGTTGCTCGTAGCCATAAAGTTAGTAAGAACAAGTTGAATCAAGTGTGAGGATCCAAGCCGAGAAGAAGCCTTAGTCACCTTAGTTTGGGACTAGTAGGCTCGTTTATTTCTTTGTAAATCAAGAGCGAGACTTGTAATTTGCAAGACCATTATTAATGAAATCCTATGGTTTAAACCGAGAAGATTTTTGTTTTTGAGAGTGTGTTTGTGTGTTGACATTGCTAGGTGATTGGTGAAGATGTGTTTTTGGCCCGTATGGCCTTATCATATTTTGGGTGTACCCAATCTTTCTGTCTTGATAGGAATCAATATACACTCTATCTCTTATCTAGTAATCTCAATTCTCAATCCATCTCAACTTTAACTTGTGAATCTCGGGACGAGATTCTTTTTAAGGGGGGAAGATTGTAACAACCCAAGTTTTTGGGAAATAGAAATAAATGGAATTTATCAAAATACCAAATTTTGGAGCCAACAAAAACTTTTATTTTGAATACAAGATTAATTTCTTGCCTTTTCGAAACTTCTGAGTTTGAGCATTTGCTCCCATGCTTCAAATGAAAAGAAAGAATCTGAGAAAGGTTTGAAAACAAATCCTTTGAGCCAAACAATTTAAACCCTCCAAAAAGAAACTATTTGGAAAGGAAGTAAAATCTTATTTCAAGAAACCTAGATTGTTTTTAAAACAATAGAATAAAAAGATTCCATTTTCGAAAATTATTTTTCTCTTCATCAAATGAAGATTTCCAAAATGATTTGTATGTATATACTACTTATTCCAAATGTTAACCCTTTGAAAACCTTCCCTGATTTCTTAGCCAAACTTGAAGACCAAGATAAGACCTGTGCTTCTTAAATGATTTAATCAAAATAGTTTTTTCTACATATTTAAATCTTGCATAAGTGCAGGCCAAATCCATTCGGGAAACATAGTTCCAACAAACCAAGTCATCCAATCCCATGCAACAAGGAAGAAAACATAAAGAAATGAGAAGAAATACAAAACCCTGAATCGGAAAGATAAGAAAAGCTATCTTCAAAATATTATTGCCTGCACCCTTTGCCCTTCTATATTAAGAAAATCTTTGATCTAGACCATCGTGCATCTCTCCACCACAACTAGGAACAAGTTACAAAGAATCAAATATAATAACGTTGGAAACAAAAACCAACTTGGAACCCTATCCAAATTTCTACCAAAGTTTGAATTCAAATAAGAGGTCATTCCCAACTCCATCTCATCTCCAAGAAAACCAACACCTTTGGACCAAGATTAAAACCTTTTGCACTTCATATTGCATGTATGCATAGAATGTCAATATAGATCTTTTATGATTTCATGTGGGTTTTAATCTGTTGGGCAATTTTTAGTTAATTCAAACTTAACCAATAGAAGCATTAGAGAAGAACCACAAAGATCAAAAGAACCAGAAGCAAGAGAAATAAAGAAAAAGAGAAGAAAAGATGATCTAGAAAAAGTTAACCACTACCCTACTTTGGACCCCTGGAAGTTTCCAGCAAAAACTCAAACCCTAACCTCTTCCAAAATCTGTCCAAAGTTTGAATCTGAATCATATGACAACCCCAAATTCAAATTAGCCCTGAAGCAAAACACCACCTCTTGACCTAACAAAAATTGTTTTAGGATCCCTATTCAATATAGTGACCAACCCAATTCAAAAATTTCAAAAATTTGAATTTTTATTTCTTGCGAGCATTTGATCAAACAGTTGGCAGGCAAGAATCAAACAAAGTCACATTCACTATTTTGTGCAGTGCATCCCTGCATCTCTGACGTGCCCATGACCTCCAAGCAGTGCCCTAGGCTCTCCTCTGTCGATTCCCTGTCTCCCCTGCCCAAACACCGGACGTGAGACATGGAGGAGAAGAGAAGAACACCCCAGCCCACTTCCTTGTCCCCCTCTGAACCAGACCATCCTGCCCTCTCCCATCGCGCCAGGACTCACCTGCAGCACACCGCAGCCCACAGCACCCGCCAACGCCGCCCCTCTTCACTCTCACAGCCGACACGCACAGTGAGCTGGCCGCAGATCCCCTCGCCTCGTGCTCCCTCTCTCGCCTATATAAAGCCGCCATTCTTCCCTGAAACGGTTCGCGCCATCACCAGTAACCCCCCAGACAAGGTCCCAAGCTACATCTCCCTCTCGTTTGAGCTCCCCCGTCGACGCCGCTCCGCAGAGCGCCTCCCGTTCCCGGCGTTCCAGAGCCTCCCGCGAGCTGCCGCCTGGACGAGGTGGAGGAGGAGAAGCTCCTCCGCCGCCTAGACACCCTCGCCGCCGGTCTCCGCCCCCGCCGGTGAGCTCCCCGACCACCGCCCTCCTCCCAGTACTCTCCCTCGTTCCCGTCCTGTAGCACGAGGAAGATGACCGCGATACCTGTTCGGTTTAAGTTCTGACCAGCGGGGCCCGTTGTCAGCTTTTCTTTTTTTCCCTTGCAACCGCCCAGCTGCAGCCGAACGGGCCGGCCCAGTTCATCTGTGTGTCCGGCCCGGATTAAAAAAAAAGGGATATTCGATTTCCGATTTCTGAAAAACGCATTCAGATGCTTTAGTATATTTAATTTTCCCGGAGATCTACCGATCCAAATCTAGCAAATGAATATGTTTTGGAAACCTTAGAACATAAGCTATCCATTAGAAGTGGTTTCAACACAATTATATTTATATAATGGTTGTAGTAAAAATAACAAAACATGAGCTTTTCCAACTTAGAAAATCCATATCAATTCAAATAAAATTTCTAAAAATATAAATCCAACTTTAGAAATTCACAATTAGTGATACCCATTTGACTATACCATTAGATCTCATTTTTGAACCTTTTAAATCAAATGCTATTTACCCATTTGGTTAAATAAGCATTTGCCATATAGGATTTTATTAAACTCAATTCTATAATCAAAATTTTTATGGAACCTCTATGGTTAAACCACATTTCCAAATAACTATCTATAGGTATTGATCTTAGTCCATGTGTACTTGTAGGAAGTATTTGGAAATTTAATCCTACATGATAATAATTAGAAACTCAAACTTGCACACATATTTCAAAATAAATGGAAATGATATGAAACCAATTCGAATCAACCACATTTCTAAATATTGATCTATAACCTTTGATACAAGTCAACTAGGATCTATAGACCCTACTTGTAGATTTAAATTTGATTACTAAATAGTTGCAAACTAGCAATGGCTTCAATAAAAGAAAAATACTCAAAATCCTATGAAGCCTCTTTAGATGAACCATAATCTTGAACATATACTAGTAGTATATGACCTTGGTCAATAAGAACTTGCAGGAGATATTTTCATAATCCAAAATGAATAAACCCTACTTAGATACAACAACTCAATCATCTCATCCATCGGAACTCAATTATCGTCGAAACCACTCTCCATAGACTTCCTAGATCGTTTCTCTTACCCAAGTATCCTTATTATAGTAAGTATGTGTTGTTTGTGAATTGTGTGATGATTGTATGCTTGTTTACCTTCCTACGATTAGACGATAACGAGAGTAAGGAGAATGGATCCTGAAGTCAACCAAGCAATGGTGATGGAGACTACCCAACCCGAGATGAAGATGAAGAAGCCTATGACTTTGCCAACCAAGGCAAGCCATCTTTTGATCATACCATTACCCAGTTTTATAATGCATGTTTACTTGCTTTTAAATAAAAATGCATGCTACAATGATTGTTACCAAGATGCAAATGAGTAGTGATGTCTTTCTTGACAAGTGCATCCAACTCTTTTTGTGGATGACATCAAGAGCATCAAACCTAGCCTACCTTTGAGAAACCCTTTCCTTAGTGGATGCTAAGTAGAGCATCAAGCTAAGCCTATCCAATATACCTACCTAGATCCTTGTGCCCTCATGAGGATCATGCTTGAGCTGAAGGCATTCATGAAAAATGACTAGGTGGGAACCCCAATGGAGATCATGAAGATTGTGAAATGAAAACCTTGGAAAGGGGCAACCTTGCCCAAGGATGATTTTGAAATACAAACCTTGGAGATGGGCAACCTTCCCAAGGGTGACTTTGAAAACTATTTACAAAATGGTGACATGGTGAAGGTGACATGAAGGTTTGACAAAAATGATAAATGAGTGAAGTACCACTGGACCAATCATACAGTGCGACCACATTATCCTGGTATGGGACAGGGCTTAGTGGAGTACTTGTTTCTCCTTAGTGTAGACCCTATAAAATGTAAATGGAAGTCCGACCAGGGACTCCTCTTCCAGGGCACCCTGTGGCTACGGCCTAGGCTCGCCTTGTCCTCCTCTTCATAGGTGGTTGGGGTACAAGCCGAAGAGCCCTCATTGAAAATGGACTGCCGGGTGTAGGACCCTACCTCGGTTGGTGGCATTCCGGTGGGACAAGCGGCTGGGAACTTTGCACACTCCGGACAGCTTCTTGGACCCCGGTGTTGGGGGATACATCTCTAGGCGGTAGTGTTTATGCTAAGGCGGGCAGGTGAAACATTAATGGTCGGCTGCTTGTCGTGGCATATGTTGTTATGCGGGGAAGTTGCCCACACGATGAGTAGTCGGATGGTGTGGGTAAAGTGTACAACCTCTGCAGAGTGTAAAACTATTCGAATAGCCGCGTCCGCGGTCATGGACGGTTGGACTGGCGCTGCTTGGCCGTTATCAAGTTTTACTTTGAAAATGATTGAGAAAGGTGACTTAACAATGAATTGTGATGACCATGAAGGTGACTTGGTGAACAAAAGAATTGACATTTGGGGGATTCCATCTAGAGATTTATAAAGAGCTAAGTGTTTTCTTACCATTTTAGATAAAAGATCTTTGAAAGGAAATTCTGCTGTATGCCAATGAACCTAGAGCTTAGACCACTATATGAACTATGCATTCTCTATTCTTTTATTTATGAGATGGTTTGCGAGTGCATGCAATGTACTCATGGCTCTGTCCCTGGCTATTAACTTGGCCAGACTTGAAGGAGAAAAATCAAGAAGGAAGGAATCGTTGACGACTTTGCGAATTAGGCCTGTTTCCTACTGTCGGCTCTGCCTGTGAGGTTGAAGCTTGACAATATGGACCCAAAGTGTTATTCCGCTGCATGTTGATATAATGTAAGGTTTGGTCTGTGCGACCACCTATGTAATCCCCTTTATTTACTCTTAATGTCTATGACTGTGATATCCACTACGTTATGTAAATCACAACACTGATTCTGGGATTGTGATGGATTACATAACGGGCACTTCGAATTTGTATCAAATTTGAGGTCGTCACACAAGGGGATCCGATCTTCTTCTTCCTCCTCTAGCCCAAACAGCTCGAGGAGCACTGTAATTGCTACTATCCAATCAATACGAAGCAGGCAGGAAGTAGGGGTTTACCTCCAACCGGGAGGGCCCTGAACCTGGGTAAACCGAGGTATCACCGTTGGCACAATCCCGAGCCAGACCCATCGTCACCATCATCGAGCCCCTCCGATAAGCCTCCCCATGGCTACTGTCTCTAAATTCCCACGACAATGTTTGCTCGCAGCGATACTTATTTCATATTACATTTACTACTCATAATCATCACTACTACTTGTATTTCACTATCTCTTCGCCGAACTAGTGCATCTATACATCTGACAAGTGTATTGGGTGTGTTGGGGACATAAGAGACTTTCTGTATCGTAATTGCAGGGTTGTTTGAGAGGGATAGCTTTGACCTCTTCCTCCCTGAGTTCGATAAACCTTGGGTGATCCACTTAAGGGAAACTTGCTGCTGTTCTACAAACCTCTGCACTTGGAGGCCCAACACTGTCTACAAGGATAGAAGCGTGCGTAGACATCAAGGGCCTTTCTTTTACTTTTATGTTGAGTCTCCACCTTCTACCTTTATGCACCGTCTAAGAGAGCATAGTTGTCATTCTGAGTTTAATGTGCATAGTCCCAAAATTTATTATTGATTGATTCATGATTATGGTTTTGCTTGTTCTTAAATTATTTGTATCTAGTCGCCCTCTTAAACTTGAAGGTGTCCTGTGCATTTATGTTTTGCTACTCCATGAAGGATAAGCTGAAAACCACTTTGCTATGTTTTTCTATATGGTTGAAACACACACTTGACTTTCAATGCATTATTACTCATGATCTTTTGTTTGTGTTACTTTTCATGTTATAACATGGTTGCTAAGTTTTATTGTGAAGATTATGTCTTTTATGCCCATGTTTTGAGTACTTTGATCTCAACACTCAATGCTTTACATCGTTGATCAAGATTGTGTTGGTGCATGTCACCTCAAAAATTATTGTTTTGTTATCACTTACCTACTCGAGGACGAGCAGGATTTAAGCTTGGGGATGCTTGATACGTCTCAAATGTATCTATAATTTTTGATGCTCCATGCTTGTTTATACACCATTTGCTTTGTGTTTTTTACACTTCGTGGTGTTTTTATGCATTTTCCAGAACTAACCTACTAACGAGATGCCACAGTGCCAGTTCCCTGTTTTCTGCTATTTTGTGTTTCAGAAAAGCTACGCAGGAAATATTCTCAGAATTGGACGAAACAAAAGCCAAAGTTCCTATTTTTCCCGACATGAGACGGAGTCCAAAGCTGAGACGGAGGGGGACCAAGGTCCAGCCACACCATGGGGTGGCACGGGCCAGCCCCTGGCCACGCCACCAGGTGGTGGGGCCACCTGGCCCACCTCCTGACACTTCCCTTCCGCCTATATATTCCCCTCGACGGGAAAAGCTAAAAGACCCGATCAATTTCCCTCGAAACATACTGCAAGCCGCCGCTGTCGTCGACGCGAGATCGGGAGGGTCCAGAAGCTCTTCACGGCACCCTGCCGGAGAGGGGAATCACCACCGGAGGCCTTCTTCATCACCATGCCTGCCTCTGGAGTGATGTGTGAGTAGTCTACCTTGGACTACGAGTCCATAGCAGTAGCTAGATGGTTGTCATCTCCTCCATGTGCTTCATGTTTAGATCTTGTGAGCTGCCTATCATGATCAAAATCATCGTTGTGTAATTCTACATGTTGTGTTTGTTGGGATCCAATGAATATTGATACTTTGTCAAGTTGATTTATGATTTATTATCTCTATGTTGTTTATGATCTTGCATGCTCTCCATTGCTAGTAGATATCTTGGCCGAGTAGATGCTAGTAACTCCAAGAGGGACTATTTATGCTCGATAGTGGGTTCATGCCTCTAGTAATCTGGAGGAGTGACAGAAATCACTAAGGTTGTAGATGTGTTGTTGCTACTAGGGAGAAAACAACAATCTTGTGTTCAAGGATATTTGTATTGTTTACATTACACACTTTGTTTAAGGCAATAATCTGTTGCTTGCAACTTAATACCCAACGGTTGCTCGGATGACATCCGGCGGGTGGATTGTTAGTCATAGATGCAGTTGGATTACGGTCTATGTATTATGTTGTAATGCCCAAGTGAATCTCATAGTGATCCTCATGACATTTGTATACTTGCTTTATTCTATCAATTGCCCAACTATAATTCGTTTACCCAGCATGTTATTTATCTTATGGAGAGACACCACTAGTGAACTATGGACCCCGGTCCATTCTTTTACACTGTTATTACTGTTTACCATTTACTCGCTTTATTTACATTCTTGCAAACTATTACCTTTTACCACTCGATACGCTTAATCCTTTGTTTACAGCAAATCGGTGAGATTGACAACCTCACTATAAGTTGGGGCAGAGTACTTGGTTGTGTTGTGTGCAGGTTCCACGTTGCTGCTGGTGCAAAGCTACGCCCTGGATGAGACGCCATGTATAAATTGTCCAGAGCTGTCACAAAGCTAGCGAGCATCAACCTTCGGAAGTTGGTTCTTTCTCCTACTGATTCGATAAACCTTGGTTTCATACGGAGGGAAGACTTGCTGCGGTGCTCATCATACCTTCCTCTTGGGGTTCCCAACTGGGCGGTCATCTACACGTCATCAGGTACCTCCTGCCCGATAATATGGAATCTTTCCCATATCAAAATGATAAGACAAACAGACAATGAACACCTCGGTATCTCTTTTATTTACCATTGGGTATAGCTTTTTATTATGAGATGCGTCGTCGAATGCCCACTATGGTTATGCTGTAAATTTCCACCATGAATGATGCATGGTTTAGATTAGCGGCCCACAGTGATCCTCCGCCGAGGGGACATGAACCTGGGTAAAACTATGTGTGTCTTTGTCGGTTATCCGACCGTCGTTGAGTTCGCCGGATCCCATATTCGCTCCATGATTCGAAAACCCTTAAGCATGGACATTACCGGGGTAAAACCTCGTCAATTGACGCCGACCGTGGGGACGATGGGATCCGGATCTACGAACTCGCCAGCCTCATCACCCTTTATCATCATCAACAACGCCGGGATCGCATCCACCAGCTCATCTACTTCAACTTCGCTCGCCTAGAAAAATTTGATTCACGCTGGCCGGGCCTCTATGTCAATGCTGCCCTCGCGCCGCCGCAAGAGATTACCCTTTGTGCGCCATCAGCGGCCTTTGGCAATTTTTTCGATACCAGTTTAGATTGGATCTCTTGTGCGACTCGCTCAATTTTTCTAGCCTCAACCGGAGGCACCAGTCAGCACAAGCAGTTCAAGTCGAAGCCGGCAAAACGATTAGCTCATTGTCCCTGGCCGAAGCCGATCGGTGGCGCATCAAATCCTAAGCAAAAGAAAAGGAATCGGTCTGGCCCAGCACCGCGTGACCTTGTCCCTAGCCAATTGGGTAGTACACGGATGTTTCTGCTATCACAGAGCTCAAAGCGTGAAGATGATATTAATTTGATCTACCGCTGCCTGGAGCTGGTCTATGAGTCACATGATTTGATCCATGTATAAATTAGCTAATTATGTACTCCTTCCGACCCATATTACTCTTCGCTACTACGGATATATCTAGATACATTTTAGTGGTAGATACATTCGTATTAGCGAAGCATAATATGGGTTGGAGGAAGTATGAGTATTCTGACCAGCGTTCTAATCTAATCTACACGCGTGGTGCCCATGGAGATGAGACATACATCATGCAACAAATTTCCGGAAAGATTTGCCTTCATCGTATAGCTCTTGGCGATCAGCAGATCGGCGGCAATCAACGACAAGTCGACTGCGTCTCAGGGTTCTACAACAATACCGCCTCCATACACCGCTGCCGGACATTGTCATATCAAATCTAACCAAGGCTATGCTATGGACTCGTCGAGTTGGGTCAATCGATTGCCTCGTCTTGGCCAAAGAACATATGCATGAGTTATATAACACAGCTCAAGCGCATGGATCAAAAAAGAGAATAAAGAAAAAACGATTATGAAAGAAGTCAGTTTACTACTACTAGCAATCAGGCCAAGTACTCCACGTGAAGGCAATCGAAGAAAAAAAGCTCCTAGCATATCAGCTTGGACGCTCGTATACCCGACGAGTTACCAGCAGTGCGCGTCGACTACATCTGTGCCTTCACGTTGGCTGCGGCTTGCCACGCTCGGAGATCGCCGTTGTGTACTCAGCGTCGCTCGGGGACACGCTGTCGCGCACTTAGCACCACTCGGGGCTCGACATCACCTCTCCTCTGTGTGTGGAAGCTCATACTCAAGACCTACAATTTCGTTGACATCTACAACACACTTGCAAGCGATATGGCGATCCCAACGATGCTCAGAGGCTTGACAATAACTTCACATCCAACCGTGGCTGTGATTCTACAACAGCAACTCACATACCTCTACGGCCGCGACTCGCCGGCCTCTACGACCACGACTTTGCCGAAATGGCTACACGTCCGCCGCGTCGACTCTAGTCCGCCGCAAGGACTGCATCTTCGTATTTATGGATTCGCCCCGCTCAGGAGCTCGCCATCGTGCACTTGCCATCGTCGACTCCGTCTGCGTTGAGCTCGACTACGTCCACCGTGCCGACCACACCACTCTTGATAAATTTAGGTTTTTCCTCTATCAAGAGTCAATTATTATTTACTTTTGCCGCACCCGACACTCGGGGGCTGCGCTATGCAAGCAACTTTACAGGTCATCGACTACGCGCCTCGGCCGCGTCGACTCTGGTCCACCGCATCAACTACACCTCCGCCACATCGACTCCGGTCCGCCACATCAACTACACCTCCGCCGCGACGACACCAGTCCGTCGCGTCGACACCAGTCCGCCGCGTCGAGTATAATCATCCGTCACGATGACTCCGGTCCGCCGCATCGAATACAAGCCTCCATCACGTCGACTCCGGGCTATGGCAGTCGACAACAAACACCTAAAATCTTGAGGGCGAGCCCAAGTGCAAGCACTTCGACTCATCCTTGGGGGCTACTGGGGAGATAACATGAGTCAATCGACAATATTGTTCACATATTATTTTCGAGTGCGGGCTGTGGTGTGGGGCCCCTAGTTTACCACTCCGGGATTCTCGTTATGCATACAACTCACGATCCCATGATCAGTATGTCGTGAGTCCACATAACCGAGCTATATCAAAGTTACATCATCCATTACAGTACCGAATGTAATAGTCTTACAATTGATCACATGACCAAGACTGATATTGCCATGCAGGGCAAGTTTACAAATAAGCAGCGGATAACAAGCAGCGTTGATGACCCACGTCATGCCTACTAACCTACAAGCAACTGACTGGGAAACGTTCCTAGTTTGCACCCGCATCATCGTATCCGTCACCATATTCATTAAAGTCTTCCTCCAGGTCTGACCAAGTTAATAGCCATGCATGTACAAAGCCGTGAGTACATTTTGAAATTGTACTCGCAAACCATCTAAAGAGAGGGAGTTTTGTAACACCCTCGAATTTATCACAAATTCGAAGTGCCCGTTATGCATTCCACCACAATCTCAGAATCATTGTTGTGATACACATAACGTAGTTGGTAACCAGTTTCATAGACATTACAATACGAGGGTTCAAATACAATGGTCATAGTGACCAAGTTCATATTACAACCCAATATAGCAGCGGAAATAACGTCTTCGGTTCCATGCATTCACCCTACAGGCAATGGCGACTCAGTAGAAGATCTTAGTTCTGATACTCTTCTTCATAACCTTCCTCCGGATACTCTTCCCCATAGTCTGGCCAAGTTGATAGCCAGGGACACAGCCATGAGTACATTGGATGCACTCGCAAACCATCTTATAAACAAAAAGATGAAGTAGATATGCAAGGTGGGTAGGGTGGACTAAGCACTAAGTTTCTTTGCAAAAGCCAGTTTTATTTCCCAAGAATATTCCTTATTAGAAGAGAAGATTTAATTCTCTAAGTAAATCTAAAGAGGAACTTCAAGTGTGTCAACATCAATGTCAGGTCAAGTCATTCACCCCGTTCAATATAAGTTGTTTACATTCTTGACAAAAGTCAAGTACAGCTTGCCAACTGTCCATAACCGAGGACGCGGCTATTCGAATAGTTTTGAAATCTCTGCAGAGGGGTACACTTTACCCACAAGATTCGATACATCTGCCGGGAGAAATCTACGGTTCGTCATACACAAAGTATGCGAGGTTCAGATAATCAAACAAATTCTTTCACTTGTCTACCCTAGTATAGGATCCTTCCCTAAGAGTCCATTCTGGCACTCATAGTTTTGCCCGCTGCAGAGTGCTGCATGAATGGAATTTTCCACTCGGTTCGAAAGTACCCGCGCACGGTGTACTTCTATAAAGGATGATACAAGGCCTCCCATACTAGGGTAAACAAGCTACGGACTAAGCCCCTTCCCATTTAGGGGTAATGTGGTCGTATGGTATGGTTGGCTCACATAGTACATCACTTAGTATCATTTGGCAAACACATTCCATAGTCCTTAGTCAAAATTATTTTTCCTTCATAAAACCATCATGTATGAGGGGTCTCCAATTCAAGTTTTCAAGTTCAAGTCACCAAGTTCAAATGGGGTTCCTTTTAGAGATGGCCTCAATTTTATTAGCGACTAAGCAACTACATTGAGTAATGATACCACTAAATAGGGTTGGATAAACTCAGCTTGATGCTCTTGCTAGACAAGATATCACTACACATCTATCATTCTACTCTAGCAATTCAATCATGCAATTTACTTAAAACAAGTAGAATGCAATAGTAAAACTAGGCATTTGGAGTATGATTCAAAAGATGGCTTGCCTTGGTTGGCAAAGTGTCCGGGGTAGTCTTCTTCTTCTTGATAATATTCCCCCTCAATATCCTCCTCAGCGGCACTAGCGTCTAATAACGAATAAACACAAGGCACACAATCACTACACAATGCTAACAACATACCAAGCACACATACTTGTTTTCAAACCATAGCCTTCATGTTGGATTTTATTTGGATTGGTTTGCAAGTTTTCTTCCAAGTTTTCATTAAGTGTGCAAGTTACATTTTCTACCATGTGCCATGTGTTGTTTACTTTTTAAGTATGGGTATGAAATTAGGGTATTAGGGCTAGTTTAAGTGAGGGTTGACTAATTAAGTGAATTGGTATTGAGGGCAAAACTAATTCTAAGTGTATAATAGAGATCTATCATTTTATGCTACCAACTAGGATGAGATTAGGGTCTAATTGATACCACTAACAAGGTTTGAGTTGATTAAGGTTGAACTAAACAGTAGGGGAGTTAATTAGTGAGTTCACAAACCAAGTTTCATAATTTTAGGAGGCTTAAACAATTTCCTAGAATTTTCCTATGATTAATAAAGCTGTGGTCAAAGTATTCTTATTTATTTAAATCCCTAACTCAATTTGGATTCTAACCAGTTTCAGAGGATAGAGAATTTCCTAAGCTTTCTAACGCATATTTATTTGCTACAAATGGATTTCTAAATCTCTTGGAATTAAAGTTTGAAAATCATATCTGAAACATATTTGAAATAATTCAAAACGGCGGGAAATAATTAAAAACGAATCGGACCTAATTCTAACCTAGCTGGGCCGAATCCAACAGAAACCCGAACGGGCCGGCCCAGGTAACGCTTCGCCCGGGCGGGAAACGTTTCAAAAGAAACTGACAGGCGGGGCCCGCTCGTCAGGTGACTTAAGTCACCCGAACCGGTACGCAGCCGTTGGATTCTAATCCAACGGCGCGTCTGCGTCGTGTTCGACGGCGAGGGTGGAGCTCACCTGCGCGCAGAGAAGAAGACGACGGTGACGACGGCGTGCGTAGAGGAAGCAGAGCTTGACGGCGAGAGGCGGAAAAGACTCCGGCGGCGCTCCTCCTCCAGTTCCCGGCGTCCGTTCGTCCAGCGGCGGCCCAACGCGGCGGCGCTGCCTGCGTCCAGAAGCTCGCCGGCATTGCAGGCTTCGTCGAACGAGAGCGAGCGGGGAGAGGAGAGGTTGTCTGGGAGGTAGCTGGGAGTGGGGTGCGTTCATCTGCGTGCTCGGAGGGGGCTTTTATAGGCCAGAGGGGCGGGGACAAGGGCGCCCAGTGGGTGGCCGGCGCAGGGTGTGCTGGCGACGTGCACGGGCGAGGCCGGGCACAGCGGCCTTGCTCGCGTGCTGGCGGGGTTCTGTCTCGGCGACGGAGTGCTGTGGGTCGTCTCTGGCGAGGTCACAGCGGTCGGAGTCGTGCAGGAAGAGGAGAGACAGAGAGGGGGGGTCCGGGCGGCGTCTTCCTCTTCTCCTCCATTTCTCACGGCTCGGGTCGGGGTAGAGGGGGCTGGGCTCGACCGCGGAGGCTCCCCAGGCATGGCTACAGGGTTCAGGCGAACGTGAACAGCAACGCTCACAGTGAACTCGATTTTCTCCGATTTTTGCCTGCCAGGTGTTCGACACAATGCCCGCAAGAAATTTGAATTTGAATTTTTGAAAATGGCCACTGTGGTTCGTCAACATATTGGACAAGGGTTCTAGAACTATTTTTGTTTGGAGAAAATATCATGTTTTGCAGAAATTGGTATTTGAAATTAGGGTTTGGTTGCTGAATAAGATTCAAAGTTTGGCAGAAGTTTGAGTGGGTTTCTGGTTTGAGTTTTTGTTGGAAACCTCTTGGTTGAGGTAGTATGTGATCTGGTCAAGCTCAACTAACTGGCCAAACCTTTGCTTGAGTTACAGATTTCTTATTCTAGGTGCTCAAAGGTGGGTAGTCAATAATAATTTCTAGATCAACTTTTTCTTCTCTTTTTCTTTCTTTCTTTTATTTCTGGTTTCTTTGGCTCTTATAATTCTTCTCTAATGCTTCTGTGGGTTAAGTTAGAACTAACTAACTATTGCACAACAATTCAATACACACATAAAATCATAAAATACATATCATAGAAAATACATGCCTACATGCAATAATAGATAAAAAGTTTTAGTTGGTTCAAAAATTTGGTACTTTAATTAATAGGAAGTGGATTACAAATTTCTGAGTTGTTACAATCTTCCCTCCTTAAAAAGAATCTCGTCCTCGAGATTCACTAATTAAGAACTGAAAAGATTGGGAAACTCTTTCTGAAGGTAATCTTCTCGTTCCCAGGTAGCTTCATCTTCGGTGTGATTACTCCACTAAACTTTCAGAAACTTGATACTTCGGGTTCGAGTGGTTCGATATGCTTCTTCGAGGATACGAATAGGCACTTCATGATAGGTCAAATCTTTGTTGATATCCACAGAACGGTGATCAATATTCTTGAAGATTTCTGGCTTCTCCGGAACTTCAAGGCATTTCCGAAGTAAAGACACGTGAAAGACATCGTGCACTTCAGACAATTCAGGGGGCATTTCCAACTGATAAGACACTTCTCCTCTGCGGCTTAGTATCTTGAAGGGTCCAATATATCTTGGTGCAAGCTTTCCTTTTACTTGGAATCTTTGCATTCCCTTGAGAGGTGATACTCTAAGATAAACAAAATCTCCAATCTTGAAGGTCAGTTCTCTACGTCTCTTGTCGGCATAACTCTTCTGTCTCGACTGGGCTGCCTTGAGGTAATCACGAATCATGCGAACCTTCTCTTCAGCCTCTTGCAGAATGTCTGGTCCAAATATCTGACTGTCTCCTGTTTCAGACCAATTCAAAGGGGTACGACACTTTCTTCCATATAAAGCTTCAAATGGGGCCATTTGCAAACTGGCTTGATAACTGTTGCTGTAGGAAAACTCCGTGAAAGGCAGACAATCTTCCCACTTAGCTCCATAGGCTAGAACACAGGCTCTCAACATATCTTCAAGTATTTGATTTACTCTTTCGGTCTGTCCATCAGTCTGAGGGTGGTACGCTGTGCTAAAGGCTAATTTGGTTCCCAAGGCTTGGTGCAAACTTCTCCAAAATCTTGAGGTGAATTGGGTTCCTCGATCGGAAACTATGGTTTTAGGGACTCCATGCAAACTAACAATTCTGGATAGGTAAAGATCTGCTAGCTGTCCGGAGGTATAAGTGGTCTTGACAGGAATAAAGTGGGCCACTTTGGTTAGTCTATCCACAATGACCCAGATAGAGTCATTTCCGCGGCTAGACCTTGGAAATCCAGTGATGAAATCCATTCCAACAGATTCCCACTTCCATTCCGGAACTTGCAAAGGTTGCAGCAATCCAGCAGGACGTTGATGTTCAGCCTTGACTCTTTGACAAATATCACACTTAGATATGAACGATGCAATCTCACGCTTCATTCCATGCCACCAAAATTGTTCCTTTAAATCTTGGTACATCTTAGTTCCACCGGGGTGGATGGAGTATGGTGTCTCATGGGCCTCCTTCATAATAACTTCCTTCAATTTTGAGTCCGCAAGCACACAAATACGTCCTTTATACCAAAGAACTCCTTGGTCATCTTCTTCAAATCCTGGCACCTTGCCGGAACTAATCCTGCGCTTAATTCCGTCAATACTCTCATTTCCCTTCTGGGCTTCTTTGATTTGGCTCATCAAGGTGGGTTGAAACTCAAGGTTGGCTAAGAATCCTCGACTGACTAGTTCCAATCCAAACCTTTCAAGCTCTTGGTGCAACATGGGTTGCTCCTCTTTGATCATCATATTCAACGAGCATGGCTTCCTACTCAATGCATCGGCCACTACATTGGCCTTACCAGGGTGATAATGAATTTCCAGATCACAATCCTTGATCAACTCTATCCATCTTCTTTGCCTCATGTTCAATTCCTTCTGGGTAAAAATATACTTCAAACTCTTGTGGTCGGTGTAGATCTCGCAACGGTTACCCATAAGATAGTGCCTCCAGGTCTTCAAAGCTAGAACTACGGCTGCTAACTCCAGATCATGGGTTGGATAGTTTTCTTCATGGGGTCGAAGCTGCCGGGAGAGATAAGCTATGACCTTGCCTTCTTGCATTAACACACAACCAAGTCCAAGTTTGGAGGCGTCGCAAAAGACATCAAAGTTCTTGGTGATATCGGGCATGGTTAGGACGGGGGCGGTCACCAATCGCTTCTTGAGCTCTTGAAAACTCTCTTCACACTTAGGGGTCCATTCAAACTTCTTGTCCTTCTTCAACAATTGGGTCATGGGTCGGGCAATGCTTGAAAATCCTTCAACAAATTTGCGGTAATATCCCGCTAATCCGAGAAAACCTCTAACTTCAGTCTGAGTGGTAGGGGCTTCCCATTCCATGACTGATTTGATCTTCTTTGGGTCTACTGATATTCCTCCAGCTGATAATACATGGCCTAAGAATCCAACTTCCTTCAACCAGAACTCACATTTACTGAACTTGGCATATAGCTGATGCTCTCTCAGAGTCTCTAAGATTAATCTCAAATGGGTTGCATGCTCTTCTTCGGACTTGGAGTAGATAAGAATGTCATCAATGAAGACAACAACAAACTTATCCAAAAACTCCATGAAAACCTTATTCATGAGGTTCATGAAATAAGCAGGGGCATTGGTTAATCCGAAGGACATTACGGTGTACTCATACAATCCGTATCGGGTAGTGAAGGCTGTTTTGGGTATATCTGTTGCACGGATCTTCAGTTGGTGGTATCCAGTTCTAAGGTCTATTTTTGAGAAGACTCGAGCTCCAGTCAATTGGTCAAACAGATCATCAATCTTTGGGAGATGATACTTATTCTTGATGGTAACATCATTTAGCTTGCGGTAATCAGTGCACAGTCGGCTGGAACCGTCACTTTTATCCACAAACAAGACGGGTGATCTCCAAGCGGATGAACTTGGCTGAATCAATCCCTTACTCAAAAGGTCATCCAATTGCTTCTTTAACTCCACTAGTTCAGCTGGGTTCATACGATGGGGTCGTTGGGCTATAGATCCCGTTCCGGGAACAAGCTCAATGATAAACTCAATATCCCAATCCGGTGGCATTCCGGGTAGCTCATCGGGAAAAACATCCGGGTATTCACAGACGATGGGAACTTCCTCTATAGTTGGCCCTGAGATACTCTTATGACATCTGGTGGTCTGGGGTGGTTTTACGGACACATGCCTTACTACAATTCCAGTGCTACTCTTCATGGTGATGGTCTTCTTGGCACAATCTATCACTCCTTGATGGGAAGACATCCAATTCATACCAAGAACTACTTCCAAACCTTTAGTTCCCAACACTATCAAATTGGCTAAGAAAGCTATTCCATGAATTTCTATGGGAACTGCCAAACAGTTCCACTCAGCCCTTGTTGTTGACCCAGGTATTTGTACTAACATGGCATGTTTCATGGGTGTTGGTTGAAGTCCACTTTTATCAACAAATAACTTAGTAACAAACAAGTGTGAAGCTCCAGAATCAAACAGAACTCTTGCAGGAACTGAATTAACAGGGAACATACCAAGCACAACGTCGGTTGCTTCCTGAGCTTCTTCCACATTCATGTGATTCAGACGGCCTCGAGGGTGAGGCTGGTTCCTTGGTGGATAATTCTTGCCATTTCCAACACGGCGCTGTTGCTGAGCAGGAGTAGTGGTCTTGGATGCATCATTCAGCTTCTTCGGGCATTCATTGGAGTAGTGCCCCTTGATTCCGCACTCATAACAGGTAACACCAGACTTGTCACCAGGCTTGGGCAGCACAGGGGCGCCATTTGGCCTAGGGGTATTGGGGTTGAAGTTGTTGCCACTAGGTCTTGGAGGTGCACGATTGAAGTTGTTGCCGTTCGGACGGTTGGGATAGTTGGGACGCGGAGCAGGCGCAGATGGCCTCATAGGTCTAGGGGTGAAACCCATAGGTGGATTTCCCCTTAGCTTCTGCGAGTTGCTTGAGTTGCCTTGATACATCATACGGCGCTTACGGTTCTCCGCAGCTTGCTTGAGTTTGCCTTCCATCTGAATGGCAGAGTCAACCAATGACTCCAGGTCTGCAAAGGGAATACTGACCAAGACACATTGCATCTCATCATGAAGTCCATTCAGAAACCTTTCTTGCTTCTTCTCATTGGTGTTGGTGTCATCGGGGGCATACCTAGACAAGGTAAGAAATTTGTCACGGTAGTCAACCACAGATAGGGAACCTTGCTTCAGATTTCTGAACTCATCTCTCATCCTTTTAATCAATCCCAAAGGAATGTGGGCTTTGCTGAACTTGCTCTTGAACTCCTCCCAAGGCATCACATACCCTTGGGCTTGCATCGCACGAGTGCTATCCCACCACGCTCTTGCGGCCCCAGCAAGATAGTGGGTGGTGTACAAGATCTTCTCATTTTCGCCGACTCCGGCGACTGCCAAATTGTTCTTCATGGTGCGAAGCCAGTCATCAGCATCTAATGGTTCTTCAGACTTAGTGAACATAGGTGGGTTGGTGTTTTGGAAACTCTTTAGCTTGGATCGGTGATCATCATTGCCATTGTTCTCTCCTTCACCATGGCCATTTCCATTGCCATTGTTGTGGTTCATTGCCATCTGGGTTAGCTGCTGAAGAGTGGCCAAGTTAGCTTGGCGCTCAGCTCGGGCTGCTTCTCGGTCTTCCATGATCAACCTTAGCAGTTCTGCCATTTTCGGGTTCGGAGGTGGGGGTGCTCTCGGCATCTGAAGATAAGGTGTGTAAGACAAGAGGGAAAAGCTAATCGCTAAGATTTAAATGTAACATAGATGATGCAATTTTTGTCTTACTAAGGCCTTAAGGGCCAAATTCATATTTCATTCAACAAGCATCAAACATATCATACATACGAGTTCACACATTACAAATGGTTTACATCAAACCATTGCGACTCGTCTACTAGAGAGGGGGATACAACTCACACCTACACGAAGTGACTTAAGGTAAACTCATAACTAGATAACACGGGGATCTCCAATCTAAACCTCGGGCTCCTCGGGGTCTTCCTCCTCATCATCCACAATGAATCCAGCATCCTCATCATGCTCCTGATCATCAAGGTCCTCCATGAAGTCATCCTCGTCACTAATGAGGGCATTATCCTCCTTGCGGAGATCAATGCCTTCCTCCTCACCAAGGTGGCTCTCTAGACTCTTAATGTACTCAGTCAGCTCAGCCACAGTGGCCTTCAACTCCTCAATGGTCTGATCTCTCTCATCGCGTTGGCGGCGAAGACCCTTGCGATCCCTAGCAAGGATCCTGATAGTGCTTCTCGCCTCCACAAGTGCGAAGTGCTCCAGGTTGGCCTTGGTACGGGCACGATCTGCCTCCTGCTGAGTGGAGTATAGCAAGAAGTCCATGTGATCGACATAGGTACTTGGCTCATTTTGCCCTGGCATGTTTGTGGGACGCCCGTCTGCATCACGCCGAGCAAAGTTCCTAAAGCGCTCCCCCTGGACCTCCTCAACATGCAGTCCGCACAAGCGGGCGTGCATCTCCTGCATACCTCGGACCAAACCATCGGCCCAAGTGTTCTCCACAAGCTCAAACTTGATCCTTGGAGAACTTAGATCTCCCTTCTTGCCACGGCAACTCGCCCTGATAAGCCACCGTAGCTCTCCATCCGGGTGCTCATTGAGCACGGCTCTCTTGAACTCCGGATACAGACGATCCAGGAACAAGGTCAGGGTGGTGAGGTCGCGCTCGAAACAAAGGCTGCCACCATGGCCCAACTGGTACTGCTCAGTGAATACCGGGGCCATCTACAATTTTTTTAGATTAGATTAAATTAGTGATCAACTCAAGTGTGCAAAATTTTAAGTAGGCAAAAACTGAATTATGTACAAAGCTTTAAAAATAGAGAGGAAAAGACTAAGCAATTTTAAACCATTACTTATCTCTTTGCTTTTATAAAGGTTTCATTTAACGCCCATTCTAACTAAGGTCTCCTATGGTCAGCCTAGGCTCTGATACCAACTTGTAACACCCTCAAATTTATCACAAATTCGAAGTGCCCGTTATGCATTCCACCACAATCCCAGAATCATTGTTGTGATACACATAACGTAGTTGGTAACCAGTTCCATAGACATTACAATACGAGTGTTCAAATACAATGGTCATAGTGACCAAGTTCATATTACAACCCAATATAGCAGCGGAAATAACGTCTTCGGGTCCATGCCTTCACCCTACAGGTAATGGCGACTCAGTAGAAGATCTTAGTTCTGATACTCTTCTTCATAACCTTCCTCCGAATACTCTTCCCCATAGTCTGGCCATGTTGATAGCCAGGGACACAGCCATGAGTACATTGGATGCACTCGCAAACCATCTTATAAACAAAATGATGAAGTAGATATGCAAGGTGGGTAGGGTGGACTAAGCACTAAGTTTCTTTGCAAAAGCCAGTTTTATTTCCCAAGAATATTCCTTATTAGAAGAGAAGATTTAATTTTCTAAGTAAATCTAAAGAGGAACTTCAAGTGTGTCAACATCAATGTCAGGTCAAGTCATTCACCCCCGTTCAATATAAGTTGTTTACATTCTTGACAAAAGTCAAGTACAGCTTGCCAACTGTCCATAACCGAGGACGCGGCTATTCGAATAGTTTTCAAACCTCTGCAGAGGGGTACACTTTACCCACAAGATTCGATACATCTGCCGGGAGAAATCCACGGTTCGTCATACACAAAGTATGCGAGGTTCAGATAATCAAACAAATTCTTTCACTTGTCTACCCTAGTATAGGATCCTTCCCTAAGAGTCCATTCTGGCACTCATAGTTTTGCCCGCTGCAGAGTGCTGCATGAATGGAATTTTCCACTCGGTTCGAAAGTACCCGCGCACGGTTTACTTCTATAAAGGATGATACAAGGCCTCCCATACTAGGGTAAACAAGCTACGGACTAAGCCCCTTCCCATTTAGGGGTAATGTGGTCGTATGGTATGGTTGGCTCACATAGTACATCACTTAGTATCATTTGGCAAACACATTCCATAGTCCTTAGTCAAAATTATGTTTCCTTCATAAAACCATCATGTATGAGGGGTCTCCAATTCAAGTTTTCAAGTTCAAGTCACCAAGTTCAAATGGGGTTCCTTTTAGAGATGGCCTCAATTTTATTAGCGACTAAGCAACTACATTGAGTAATGATACCACTAAATAGGGTTGGATAAACTCAGCTTGATGCTCTTGCTAGACAAGATATCACTACACATCTATCATCCTACTCTAGCAATTCAATCATGCAATTTACTTAAAACAAGTAGAATGCAATAGTAAAACTAGGCATTTGGAGTATGATTCAAAAGATGGCTTGCCTTGGTTGGCAAAGTGTCCGGGGTAGTCTTCTTCTTCTTGATAATATTCCCCCTCAATATCCTCCTCAGCGGCACTAGCGTCTAATAACGAATAAACACAAGGCACACAATCACTACACAATGCTAACAACATACCAAGCACACATACTTGTTTTCAAACCATAGCCTTCATGTTGGATTTTATTTGGATTGGTTTGCAAGTTTTCTTCCAAGTTTTCATTAAGTGTGCAAGTTACATTTTCTACCATGTGCCATGTGTTGTTTACTTTTTAAGTATGGGTATGAAACTAGGGTATTAGGGCTAGTTTAAGTGAGGATTGACTAATTAAGTGAATTGGTATTGAGGGCAAAACTAATTCTAAGTGTATAATAGAGATCTATCATTTTATGCTACCAACTAGGATGAGATTAGGGTCTAATTGATACCACTAACAAGGTTTGAGTTGATTAAGGTTGAACTAAATAGTAGGGGAGTTAATTAGTGAGTTCACAAACCAAGTTTCATAATTTTAGGAGGCTTAAACAATTTCCTAGAATTTTCCTATGATTAATAAAGCTATGGTCAAAGTATTTTTATTTATTTAAATCCCTAACTCAATTTGGATTCTAACCAGTTTCAGAGGATAGAGAATTTCCTAAGCTTTCCAACGCATATTTATTTGCTACAAATGGATTTCTAAATCTCTTGGAATTAAAGTTTGAAAATCATATCTGAAACATATTTGAAATAATTCAAAACGGCGGGAAATAATTAAAAACGAATCGGACCTAATTCTAACCTAGCTGGGCCGAATCCAACAAAAACCCGAACGGGCCGGCCCAGGTAACGCTTCTCCCGGGCGGGAAACGTTTCAAAAGAAACTGACAGGCGGGGCCCGCTCGTCAGGTGACTTAAGTCACCCGAACCGGTACGCTGCCGTTGGATTCTAATCCAACGGCGCGTCTGCGTCGTGTTCGACGGCGAGGGTGGAGCTCACCTGCGCGCAGAGAAGAAGACGACGGCGACGGCGGCGTGCGTAGAGGAAGCAGAGCTTGACGGCGAGAGGCGGAAAAGAATACGGCGGCGCTCCTCCTCCAGTTCCCGGCGTCCGTTCGTCCAGCGGCGGCCCAACGCGGCGGCGCTGCCTACATCCAGAAGCTCGCCAGCGTTGCAGGCTTCGTCGAACGAGAGCGAGCGGGGAGAGGAGAGGTTGTCTGGGAGGTAGCTGGGAGTGGGGTGCGTTCATCTGCGTGCTCGGAGGGGGCTTTTATAGGCCAGAGGGGCGGGGACAAGGGCGCCCAGTGGGTGGCCGGCGCAGGGTGTGCTGGCGACGTGCACGGGCGAGGCCGGGCACGGCGGCCTTGCTCGCGTGCTGGCGGGGTTCTGTCTCGGCGACGGAGTGCTGTGGGTCGGCTCTGGCGAGGTCACAGCGGTCGGCGTCGTGCAGGAAGAGGAGAGACAGAGAGGGGGGGTCCAGGCGGCGTCTTCCTCTTCTCCTCCATTTCTCATGGCTCGGGTCGGGGCAGAGGGGGCTGGGCTCGACCGCGGAGGCTCCCCAGGCATGGCTACAGGGTTCAGGCGAACGTGAACAGCAACGCTCACAGTGAACTCGATTTTCTCTGATTTTTGCCTGCCAGGTGTTCGACACAATGCCCGCAAGAAATTTGAATTCAAATTTTTTAAAATGGCCACTGTGGTTCGTCAACATATTGGACAAGGGTTCTAGAACTATTTTTGTTTGGAGAAAATATCATGTTTTGCAGAAATTGGTATTTGAAATTAGGGTTTGGTTGCTGAATAAGATTCAAAGTTTGGCAGAAGTTTGAGTGGGTTTCTGGTTTGAGTTTTTGTTGGAAACCTCTTGGTTGAGGTAGTATGTGATCTGGTCAAGCTCAACTAACTGGCCAAACCTTTGCTTGAGTTACAGATTTCTTATTCTAGGTGCTCAAAGTAGGGTAGTCAATAATAATTTCTAGATCAACTTTTTCTTCTCTTTTTCTTTCTTTCTTTTATTTCTGGTATCTTTGGCTCTTATAATTCTTCTCTAATGCTTCTATGGGTTAAGTTAGAACTAACTAACTATTGCACAACAATTCAATACACACATAAAATCATAAAATACATATCATAGAAAATACATGCCTACATGCAATAATAGATAAAAAGTTTTAGTTGGTTCAAAAATTTGGTACTTTAATTAATAGGAAGTGGATTACAAATTTCTGAGTTGTTACAAGTTTGATATGCAGTTTGGCTATAGCAAGGAAAGGATCTAGTCTAGTTTATTTTCTTTGAAAACCTTCTTCCCGTGTTGATATAGCGTGTCCAGAAACATGTTCTATGACATCTCTATATCCTTACTAAAATCTTTTAATAAACAGTTTTAGTAAAAATCTCTAGGAAGGGGGAAACCCTTTTCATTTCATAAACTAGGTCAATCAAACATGACCATCTCTAATTCCTTGGCAGTACCCTACAAGTACTCCAAACCATACCCGTGCCACGGCAGTCCCCTCCGAGTACTCCGTCCAGCACCTTCCTACATCACTGCACCGAAAACCACTTGAAAACAAAACCGACATTGGGCTAAGTAGCGACCATTCCAACCGTCCATGACCCACACCATCCGGATACTTATCGTGTGGGCATCATCCCCGCATAGCATCCTATGCCACAACAAGCACCCGATCAGAGCCTTCCATTCATCTACCTTACTACGGGTGTCTAACCTGTGGAGTCTACCTCCCCGGCACACCCCGGCAGTACCTCCTCTAGAGCGTAACTTCGGCGCCACGGCGGGAGAACCCAAGTATCTTCCGGCGGCTTGGGATATGTCGTGATATGTTTTGCCCCATGCTCAGGGTCAACCCGGATTCCAAAGTATCGTGTACCCACTTCCGGGGTACCACGAACCCTTATATAGTTATCAGACTCCCCGCACTAAAATAGACAAACTTGGGCTAAGCCCCGTCCCATACCAGGGTAATGTAGTTGCACAGGTTAATTGTTCTGGTGGATACCTAGTGATCACCAATGTCATTTATAAAATTCTCCTGCTTCCAGCTCCAAGATAATCATCCCCACCTTGTTTTGCAAAAACCATTTTTGAAATCCATCAATGCAATAGCTTCTTATTCCAAGGTTTTCGAAACCATTTTCATAAATCTCGTTTGAGTGTTTCCAACCTAGAGTTTTTTTCTCCACTACAAGGGTTACCAAGACGACATGATGCTAATCATCAAGCCACTAATTTAGGGGATAAGTACGTGTCAAGAAGGGTGTCATCCATAAGGATGATATCAATTGACTTGTGGAGCCAAGTCACTAATAATTGCTATTTTAGAGGTAGTAGCAATATAAAACCATGCATTTTCATAAACATTAATAAAACATGCAATAAGAAAAACTAGAATCAGATATGCAATAAGTTTAGATGGCTTGCCTTGAATAGCTATATCCCTGGGCTCCTTCTTTAAAATAAGTACTCAATGTGCTCCACTTCTTCTTAAGCATTCTTGAGGTAGTCCTCTTCCTCTCCGGTAGCGTTCGAATCTAGCGTCACGAAATAAAAGAAAAGCATTCAATCACCACACAAGCATGCAAAGGAGCAAACATTCAACAAGAAAGTATCAAAAACAACAAGTTTATTTTCTAAAAGCATCTATGAGTTTATGTTAAGAATCTCTTCAAAGGCAAAGATTTGGTTTATAAATACTCCAACCCTATAAGCATGTAAGCTCACAAGACCACATATACGGCAAGAGCAAACCATTTGCACAAGGTGAGTATCAGAAACAAACAAGTTTAGATACTGAACAAATTCAGGTGTGCATACCCATAACTATTTCTAAGAATAAAGCAACCATTTACCTATTAACTAAACCCTAATGGCCATAAATAACAACCAAGAAGTTATCAGCAGAAAAACCATGCAAATAATCTTTCTAAATCCAACAAAATTGGATTTGCAATTTTTTGAGTTACAGAGAATATCTAATGAATTTTCTAGTGATAAAAGTTATTGTTTTAGAGTTAATTCTACCAGAAATCCATACATGCTTAGAAAAATATATCCTCTAATCACTTTCAACGAGTGTTCTCTTTTTCTGCTACTGCGTTTAGCTTTCTTTTTTCGCCTCGATTTTTGTTCAGATCTTGTTTTATCTTTGCATCAAGGTGTATTTGGACCTCTGGTCTATGTTGGTATTCATCAAAAGAGTTGTTTTAAAAAGGTTCGAATGGTGTTGGAAAAGAGAAAAAGTTTCATGCAAAAAAAAGTGGTACAAAAAGGAGCTTGTTTAGACTGTGGCTTAGACTTTTTCATGCCATGCTTGATGTCGTTTTGATAGTATGCTTAGTGATTTTATCTGTAGCATGACTTTTCTCAAATGACTAAGATTGCTTAATGAGCCTTTGAAAAAATCATGTGTTTTATTATTATTTGGAAGCATTAATTTGGTTTTCTCTTTGATGCTTTATTTGGGTTGACTTGGCGCATGCTCACAACATGTTAGACTCATACAAAGTCACCATAAGCCTCTATGATCATTTAGTTTTTGATGTTTGATGCCATTTTATGCTTCTCTTAATGATGTTTTGTCGCTATGCATGATTATGGCCGTTATTGCTCTCTTAGTTGGTCGCTCCCAGTCTTTTGCTAGCCCTCATTTTGTACTGAGTATGAGCTCTACTCGTGCATCCAACTCCCAAAAACCAAGTTATTAGAATGTGTCCACCATACATACCTATTAGCAATTTGCAATTCCAAAGTACATTTGACTTGCTTTTATCTATCCTTCGAATTAAACTTTTATCGGTGTTATGCAAAAATTGGTCAGTAAAGCTCTCACGAACCTAATGGCACACTTTACTTTTCTCTCTTTAAAAATTTGACATTGTGGCTCTTTTATGTTGACGTTATGCTTGCAAGTTGTAAGTTAGAAATTAGCCAAACCATGCCATCATGGGGTAAGCTTTCAACATTGCACTTCTTTTATTTGAGTTGATATCGTGATCTTTTGTTTATGGATACTCGCGATGTGAAACAAGTTGGGAATCTTGCGGGATCATGGAGTTTTTATATGTGTTAGAGAAACACCTGGGCCGCTAATCTAAGCCATGCATAATTCATGGTGGAAATTTACAGCATGCCCATAGTGGACATTCGACGATGCATCTCAAAATAAAAAGCTATACCAATGGTAAATAAAAGAGATGCCGAGGTGTTCATTGTCTGTTTGTCCTGTCATTTTCATGTGGGCTTGTTCCATGTCATCGGGCATGGAGGTACCCCATTGGCGGTTCTCGATGATACGCATATACTTACAATGACAAGAGCTTGCTTGGGACCCTAAGTCCAGTAGCATGAGGTTTGGGTATTCGTACTTCACGGGACACGAGGGTTTCAACTTATGATTTGTCAAGCATATGCTCATAAACGTTCTTGCATTAACTTTAACCATTCAATATGCCTATGATGGGGGCAATGAGAGCTTAAAGCTAGTAAGTACCATAATTTTTGAAGGTTTATAAAACTTGCAATCACTGCTTCCCTCTGCGAAGGGCCTTTCTTTTACTTTTATGTTGAGTCGCCACCTTCTACCTTTATGCACCGTCTAAGAGAGCATAGTTGTCATTCTGAGTTTAATGTGCATTGTCCCAAAGTTATCATTGATTGATTCATGACTATGGTTTCACTTGTTCTTAAATTATTTGTATCTAGTCGCCCTCTTAAACTTGAAGGTGTCCTATGCATTTATGTTTTGCTATTCCAAGAAGGACAATGTAACAACTCAGAAAATTTTAATCCACTTCTTAGTAAATAAAGTGCCAAATTTTGGACCAAGATAAAACTTTTTATTCTTTATTTCATGCATACATGTATTTCCTACTATGTGTATTCTATGATTTTATGTGTGTTATTTTTGTTTGAGCAGTGGTTAGATAATCCTAAGTGAACCAACAGAATCAATTGAGAAGATTATTAAGAAGCAAAGAAACAAGAAATCAAAATAGGTAAGAAAGAGATAAAGTTAATAGGATCTAGAAACTGTTTTTGACTACACCACTTTGAGCCTTTAGATTAAGGAATCTACAGCTCACCTGCAGGTTTAACCTTTTAGTTGAGCTTAAACAAGTTATGGACTAACTCAACCAACAAAGATCTACCAAAATTTCAAACCAGAACACCACCCAAACTTGAGACAAAGTTTGAATCTGAAACAGAAACCATATCAAATTTGAAATATAAATTTTTGCAAAACTCAACCTTTCACTGTAACAAAAATATGCCTGGGTACCTTATCCAATATGATGAGCACCCAAAGTGGAAAAATTTGAAAAATCAAATTTTGAGTTCTTGCGGGCATTTCATCGAGCACTGGCAGGAGAAAATCGAGTGAGATCAACTTCACTGGCGCAGCACTGTTCTAGCTCAACCAAGTGCTGTAGCCATGCTCTCTGGCCTCCCCTCGATCGAGTCCAGCACCCCCAGGCCCGACCCAAGCCGTAAGAAGAGGAGGGAGGAGGAGAAACGCACCCAGGACCCCCTCCCAGTAACCCTTTGTCCCGAGCGATGCCGACCAGCTTGGAGGCGCCAGAGGAGACCCACAGCACCCCGCAGCCGAGTCGACACCAGCCCAGCACCACCCCGAGGCCGCCGTGACCGGAGCAAGCTTCAAACGCCGCCAGGACCCCCGCGACGGCAAGCTTCTGGTCGCCTTGCTCCCGGCCACCTGAGGCTATATAAAGCCCCTCCGATCAAACGAAGAAACGCACCCCATCCCTAGCTACCTCCCAGACATTGCCGCTCACTCCCTCTCGCTCTGCTTCACCTTAGCCAGCCTCGCCGGAGCAGCACTGGACGAGCGGAGCGCCGCCGCGTCCAACCACCTGGAGGCCAGCTGCTGCAGGGAATCGGAAGAGGAGGAGCACCGCCGCCGATCCCGCACGTCGCCGACGAGCCCTGCTTCCTCTACGCCTCGCCATCGCCGTCGAACAGTCGTCCCTGCTCGCAGGTGAGCTCCCGCCCGTGCTGAGGAAGAAGATGATCGCGAGCCGTTAGATCTTGATCGGACGACAACTTACCGATTCGGGTTTTGTAATTAGGTCTGACGATTCGGTCCCACCTGTCAGGCCCGTCTTATTTTTCCCAGCCGCAGCGAAACGTTTTCTGGGCCAGGCCCGTTCGGGTTTCGTCTGAACTAGGCCCAGCTAGGAGAGTTTCGGTCCGATTCGTTTTTAAATTAATTCCCGCCCGTTTTATTTATTTCAAATATGTTTCAGATGCTATTTTCAAACCCTAATTCCTAGAGTTTCACAAATCCAAATCTAGCAAATAAATATTCATTGGAAAGCTTATAAAATACTCTATCCAATAGTACTGGTTAGAATTCAAAATAAGATCAGAATAAAATCAGATATGAATAGTGTGACCATAGCTTGTGAATAATGAAAGATTTCTAGAAAATTATTTAAGCCATCAAAAATCATGAAAATAAAAATGGGAACTCACTAATGACCCCTCTCACTGTTGGTCACCACTAATCTACCCCAACCCATGTTAGTGTGATCATTTAGACCCTAACCCAAACCTATTTGGTAGCATGAAATGATAGATCACTAGTGCACACTTAGATTTAATTTGTCCTCAATGCAATTCACTTAGTGGATCATTCCCACTTGAACTTGTCTTAGTAACCCTAAATCACCTCCAATGCTGCACAAGTGAACCACTTATGCCACTTAGTAGAGAAACTAGCTTGCACACTTGAAGAAAAACTTAGAAGAAAAACTTACAATCCAACACCATAACAATGCACATGAATGCTTTGGTTAGCAAACCAAGATGTGTGCTTGGTGTGTTGATTAGCTTGGTGAAGTGATGGTGTGCTTTGTGTTTATTCGTTATTAGACGCTAGTGTTGCCGAGGAGGATATTGGAGGGGATTATTATTATCAAGAAGAAGAAGAAAACCCCGGACACTTTGCCAACCAAGGCAAGCCATCTTTTGATTCATACTCCCCATGTCTAGTTTTAATATTGCATTCTACTTGTTTTAAGTAAATTGCATGATTGAATTGCTAGAGTAGAATGATAGAAGTATATTGATGTCTTGGTTATCAGGAGCATCAAGCTGAGTTTATCCAACCCTAGTTAGTAGTACTATCACTCAATGTAGTTGCTTAGTCGCTAATAAAAGTTGACGCTATCTCTGGAGGAACCCCATTTGAAAGGTGGTGACTTGAACCTGAAACTTGAAATGGGAGATTGCTCCTACATGATGGCTTTATAAAAGAAATTAATCTTGACTAAGAACTATGAAATATATTTCTCGAATGACAACGAGTGATGTACATGGGAGCCAACCATACCGTACGACCACATTACCCCTATATGGGAAGGGGCTTAATCCGTAGCTTGTTTATCTTAGTATGGGAGGTCTTGCATCAAATCTTCATGGAAGGACTCCACGGGCGGATACTTCTTGACCAGGTGGATTCCACTAACCCGGTACCCGGGATGGGCATAACTAGAGGCGCCGGAGCGGGGTTCCGTATCCCGGGCTCTAGGGAAGGATCCTATACTAGGATGAGCAAGTGAAAGAGTTTGTTTGATTATCTGAACCTCGCATACTTGTGTATGTCGAACCGTGGATTTCTCCCGGCAGATGTATCGAATCTTGTGGGTAAAGTGTACCCCTCTGCAGAGGTTTTGAAACTATTCGAATAGCCGCGTCCGCGGTCATGGACAGTTGGCTAACTCTACTTGACTTTTGTCAAAGATAAAAATGACAATGGTGAACATGGTGAATGACTTGACTTGACCATGATGTTGACACACTTGAAGTTCCTTTAGGATGAACCTAGAGAACTAAAACTCTCTTTTCTATCAATGAACATTCTTGGGAAATAAAACTAGCTTTTGCAAACCAACTTAGTGCTTAGTCCACTATACCAAACCTTGCATATCTACTTCATCCCTTCAATTATAAGATGGTTTGCGAGTGCATCCAATGTACTCACGGCTGTGTCCCTGGCTATCAACTTGGCCAGACTATGGGGAAGAATATCCGGAGGAGGGATATGAAGAAGAGTACCAGAACTAAGCTCGTCTCCGTGAGTCGCCATTTGCCTGTAGGAAGAAGGCATGGGCCGAAGACGTTATTTCCGCTGCTATATTGTGTTGTAATATGACTTGGTCTATATGACCATTGTATTTGAACTATCGTATTGTAATGTCTATGGAACTGAGTACCCACTACGTTATGTATATCGCAACAACGGTTCTGGGATTGCAGTGGAATACATAACGGGCACTTCGAATTTGTATCAAATTTGAGGTCGCTACAAGTTGGTATCAGAGCCAAGGCTGACCATAGGAGACCTTAGTTAGAATGGGCGTTAATTAAAAACTTGGAAAAAGAAAGATACAAGAACGGTTGCAAAAATTGCTTAGTCTTTCCTCTCTAGTTGCAAAATTTATACATACTTCAGTTTTTGCCTACTTAAAATTTTGCACACTTGAGTTGATCACTAACTTGAACTAATTTAAAACTTTGTAGATGGCCCCGGTATTCACCGAGCAGTACCAGTTGGGCCATGGTGGCAGCCTTTGTTTCGAACGAGACCTCACCACCTTGACCTTGTTCCTGAACCGTTTGTATCCGGAGTTCAAGGGAGCAGTGCTCAATGAGCACCCGGATGGAGAGCTGCGGTGGCTCATCCGAGCCAGTTGCCGTGGCAAGAAGGGGATGTTGGGTTCTCCAAGGATCAAGTTTGAGCTTGTGGAGAACACTTGGGCCGATGGTTTGGTCTGAGCGATGCAGGAGATGCACGCCCGCTTGTGCGGACTGCACGTGGAGGAGGTTCAGGGAGGACGCTTCAGGGACTTTGCTCGGCGTGATGCGGATGGACGTCCCGCAAACATGCCCGGGCAGAATGAGCCGAGTACCTACATCGATCACATGGACTTCTTGCTGTACTCCACTCAGCAGGAGGCCGACCGTGCCCGTACTAGGGCCAACCTCGAGCACGTTGCACTGGTGGAGGCGAGGAGCACTATCAGGATTCTTGCGAAGGAGCGCAAGAGCCTTCGTCGCCAGCGTGATGAGAAGGAGCAAGACCTTGAGGAGTTGAAGGCCAATGTGGCGGAGTTGACTGAGTACATTGAGAGTCTTGAGGATCACCTTGGTGAGGAGGAAGGCATTGATCTCCGCAAGGAGGATAATGCCCTCATTAGTGATGAGGATGACTTCATGGAGGACCTTGATGATCCGGAGGATGGTGGACACAATGGATTCATTGTGAGTGACGAGGAGGAAGACCCTGAGGAGCCCGCTGCTTAGACTCGAGATCCACGTGTTATCTAGTTATGAGTTCCACTTTATTCTTTCACTTCGTGTAGGTGTGAGTTGTATCCCCCTCTCTAGCAGACGAGTCGCAATGGTTTGGTGTAAACCATTTGTATTGTGTGAACTCGTGTGTATGATATGTGTGATGAGTGATGAATGAAATTTGAATTTGGCCTTTAAGGCCTTAGTAAAACCAAATTGCATCATCCATGTTACCTTTAAATCTTAGCAAAATTAGCTTTTCCCTCTTGTCTTACAAACCTTATCTTCAGATGCCGCGAGCACCCCCACCCCCGAACCCGGAAATGGCCGAATTGCTAAGGTTGATCATGGAAGACCGAGAAGCAGCCCGAGCTGAGCGCCAAGCCAACTTGGCCACTCTTCAGCAACTAACCCAGATGGCAACGAACCACAACAATGGCAATGGCAATGGTGAAGGAGAAAACCATGGCAATGGAGAGCACCGATCCAAGTTAAGGAGTTTCCAAAACACCAACCCTCCTATATTCACTAAGTCTGAAGAGCCCTTAGATGCCGATGACTGGCTTCGTACCATGGAGAACAATTTGGCAGTCGCCGAAGTTGGTGAAAATGAGAAGGTCTTATACACCACCCACTATCTTGCTGGAGCAGCGAGAGCTTGGTGGGACAGCACCCGTGCAATGCAAGCCCCAGGGTATGTGATGCCTTGAGAGGAGTTCAAAAGAAAGTTTAGCAAAGCCCATGTTCCTATGGGATTGGTGAAAAGGATGAGAGATGAGTTCAGAAATCTGAAGCAAGGTTCCATGTCTGTGGTGGATTACCGTGACAAGTTCCTTACCTTGTCTAGGTATGCCCCAGATGACACCAACACCACTGAGAAGAAGCAAGAAAGGTTTCTGGATGGACTTCATGATGAGATGCAATGTGTCCTGGTTAGTATTCCCTTTGCCGACTTGGAGTCACTCGTTGACTCGGCTATTCAAATGGAAGGCAAACTCAAGCAAGCTACCGAGAACCGCAAGCGCCGTATGATGTATCAAGGCAACTCGAGCAACTCGCAGAAGCCAAGGGGAAATGCGCCGATGGGTTTCGCCCCTAGACCAATAAGGCCGTCTGCACCTGCTCCGCGTCCCAACTATCCTAACCGTCCACCCGGCAACATCTTCAACCGTGCACCTCCAAGACCTAGTGGCAACAACTTCAATACCAATACTCCAAGGCCAAATGGTGCCCCTGTGTTACCCAAGCCCGGTGACAAGTCTGGTGTTACCTGTTATGAGTGTGGACTCAAAGGGCACTACTCCAATGAGTGCCCCAAGAAGCTGAATGATGCACCCAAGACCACTGTCCCTGTTCAGCAACAGCGTCGTGTGGGAAATGGCAAGAACTATCCACCAAGGAACCAGCCTCGCTCTCAAGGCCGTCTGAATCACATGAATGTTGAAGAAGCTCAGGAAGCAACAGACGTCGTGCTTGGTATGTTCCCTGTTAACTCAGTTCTTGCAAGAGTTCTGTTTGATTCTGGAGCTTCACACTCATTTGTTACCCAATTATTCGTTGATAAAAGTGGACTTCAACCCACACCCTTGAAAGATGTCATGTCTGTGCAAATTCCCGGGTCAGTAACCAAAGCCAGTTGTACCTGTTTGCCAGCGCCCATAGAAATCCATGGGATCTCATTCCTAGCCAGTTTGATTGTGTTAGGAACCAAAGGATTGGAAGTAGTCTTAGGTATGGATTGGATGTCCCAACACCAAGGAATTATAGATTGTGCCAAAAAGACCATCACCATGAGGAGTAGTCATGGAGTTTTCGTGAAGCATGTGTCCGTCAAACCCATTCCAATTCCCAGATGTCATAAGAGTATCTCAGGACCGACTTTGGAGCAAGTCCCCATCGTCTGTGATTACCCGGATGTCTTTCCCGATGAGCTACCCGGAATGCCACCGGATCGGGATATTGAGTTCATCATTGAGCTTATCCCCGGAACTGGATCAATAGCCCAACGACCCTATCGTATGAACCCAGCTGAACTAGTTGAGTTGAAGAAGCAATTGGATGACCTCTTGAGCAAAGGATTGATTCAGCCAAGTTCTTCTGCTTGGAGATCACCCGTTCTGTTTGTGGATAAAAGTGACGGTTCTAGCCGACTGTGCACTGATTATCGCAAGCTTAACGATGTGACCATCAAGAACAAGTACCCTCTCCCAAAGATTGAAGATTTGTTTGACCAACTGACTGGAGCCAGAGTATTCTCAAAGATAGATCTTAGAACTGGATACCACCAACTGAAGATCCGTGCAACGGATATCCCCAAAACAGCCTTCACTACCCGATACGGATTGTATGAGTACACCGTAATGTCATTTGGATTAACCAATGCCCCTGCTTATTTCATGAACCTCATGAATAAGGTTTTTATGGTGTTCTTGGATAAGTTTGTTGTTGTCTTCATTGACGACATTCTTATCTACTCCAAATCCGAAGAAGAGCATGCAACCCACTTGAGATTAATCTTAGAAACCTTAAGGGAGCATCAGCTGTATGCCAAGTTTAGTAAATGTGAGTTCTGGTTGAAGGAGGTTGGATTCTTAGGCCATGTGCTATCAGCAGGAGGAATATCGGTAGACCCCAAGAAGATCAAATCAGTCATGGAATGGGAAGCCCCTACCACTCAAACTGAAGTTAGAGGTTTTCTCGGATTAGCGGGATATTACCGCAAGTTTGTTGAAGGATTTTCCAGTATTGCCCGGCCAATGACTCAATTGTTGAAGAAGGACAAGAAGTTTGAATGGACCCCTAAGTGTGAAGAGAGTTTTCAAGAGCTCAAGAAGCGATTGGTGACCGCCCCCGTCCTAACCATGCCCGATATCACCAAGAATTTTGATGTCTATTGCGACGCTTCCAAACTTGGACTTGGTTGCGTATTGATGCAAGAAGGCAAGGTCATAGCTTACCTCTCTCGGCAGCTTCGACCTCATGAAGAAAATTATCCAACCCATGATCTAGAATTAGCAGCCGTGGTTCTAGCTTTGAAGACTTGGAGGCATTATTTGATGGGCAACCGTTGTGAGATCTACTCTGACCACAAGAGTTTGAAGTATATTTTCACCCAGAAGGAGTTGAACATGAGGCAAAGGAGATGGATAGAGTTGATCAAGGATTATGATCTGGAAATTCATTACCACCCCGGTAAGGCCAATGTAGTGGCCGATGCTTTGAGTAGGAAGCCGTGCTCGTTGAATATGGCGATCAAGGAGGAGCAACCTATGTTGCACCAAGAGTTTGAAAGATTTGGATTGGAACTAGTCAGTCAAGGATTCTTAGCCAACCTTGAGTTTCAACCCACCTTGATGAGTCAAATCAAAGAAGCCCAGAGGGGAAATGAGAGTATTGAAGGAATCAAGCGCAAAATTAGTTCCGGCAAGGTGCCAGGTTTTGATGAGGATGATCAAGGAGTTCTTTGGTATAAAGGCCGTATTTGTGTGCCTGCCGATTCAGAATTGAAGGAAGTGATTATGAAGGAAGCCCATGAGACACCTTACTCCATCCACCCCGGTGGAACAAAGATGTACCAAGATTTGAAGGAACAATTTTGGTGGCATGGAATGAAGCGTGAGATTGCATCGTTTATATCCAAGTGTGATATTTGCCAAAGAGTCAAGGCGGAACATCAACGTCCTGCTGGATTGCTGCAACCCTTGCAAGTTCCGGAATGGAAGTGGGAATCTGTTGGAATGGATTTCATCACTGGATTTCCAAGGTCTAGCCGTGGGAATGACTCTATCTGGGTCATTGTGGATAGACTAACCAAAGTTGCCCACTTTATTCCTGTCAAGACCACTCATCGCTCAGATCAGCTAGCAGATCTGTATCTATCCAGAATTGTCAGTTTGCATGGAGTCCCTAAAACCATAGTTTCTGATCGAGGAACCCAATTCACCTCGAGATTTTGGAAAAGCTTACATCAAGCTTTGGGAACCAAGTTAGCCTTCAGCACCGCTTACCACCCTTAGACTGATGGACAGACTGAAAGAGTGAACCAAATACTTGAAGATATGTTGAGAGCCTGTGTTCTAGCTTATGGAGCTAAGTGGGAAGATTGTCTGCCTTTTGCGGAGTTTTCCTACAACAACAGTTATCAAGCCAGTTTGCAAATGGCCCCATTTGAAGCTTTGTATGGAAGAAAGTGCCGTACCCCTTTGAATTGGTCTGAAACCGGAGACAGTCAGATTTTTGGACCAGATATTTTGCAAGAAGCCGAGGAGAAAGTTCGCATGATTCGTGAATATCTCAAGGCAGCCCAGTCCAGACAAAAGAGTTATGCCGACAAGAGACGTCGAGAACTGACCTTCCAGATTGGAGATTTTGTTTATCTCAGAGTATCACCCCTCAAAGGAATGCAAAGATTTCAAGTAAAAGGAAAGCTTGCACCAAGATATATTGGACCATTCCAGATACTAGACCGTAGAGGAGAAGTGTCTTATCAGTTGGAAATGCCCCCTGAATTGTCTGAAGTACACGATGTCTTCCACGTGTCGTTACTTCGGAAATGTCTGGAAGTTCCGGAGAAGCCCGAGGTCTTCAAGAATATTGATCACCGTTCTGTGGACATCAACAAGGATTTGACCTACCGTGAAATGCCTATCCGTATCCTCGAGGAAGCCTATAGAACCACTCGAACCCGAAGCATCAAATTTCTGAAAGTTCAGTGGAGTAATCACACCGAAGAGGAAGCCACTTGGGAACGAGAAGATTACCTTCAGAAAGAGTTTCCCAATCTTTTCAGTTCTTAATTACTGAATCTCGGGGACGAGATTCTTTTTAAGGGGGGAAGATTGTAACAACTCAGAAAATTTTAATCCACTTCTTAGTAAATAAAGTGCCAAATTTTGGACCAAGATAAAACTTTTTATTCTTTATTTCATGCATACATGTATTTCCTACTATGTGTATTCTATGATTTTATGTGTGTTATTTTTGTTTGAGTAGTGGTTAGATAATCCTAAGTGAACCAACAGAATCAATTGAGAAGATTATTAAGAAGCAAAGAAACAAGAAATCAAAATAGGTAAGAAAGAGATAAAGTTAATAGGATCTAGAAACTGTTTTTGACTACACCACTTTGAGCCTTTAGATTAAGGAATCTACAGCTCACCTGCAGGTTTAACCTTTTAGTTGAGCTTAAACAAGTTATGGACTAACTCAACCAACAAAGATCTACCAAAATTTCAAACCAGAACACCACCCAAACTTGAGCCAAAGTTTGAATCTGAAACAGAAACCATATCAAATTTGAAATATAAATTTTTGCAAAACTCAACCTTTCACTGTAACAAAAATATGCCTGGGTACCTTATCCAATATGATGAGCACCCAAAGTGGAAAAATTTGAAAAATCAAATTTTGAGTTCTTGCGGGCATTTCATCGAGCACTGGCAGGAGAAAATCGAGTGAGATCAACTTCACTGGCGCAGCACTGTTCTAGCTCGACCAAGTGCTGTAGCCATGCTCTCTGGCCTCCCCTCGATCGAGTCCAGCACCCCCAGGCCCGACCCAAGCCGTAAGAAGAGGAGGGAGGAGGAGAAACGTACCCAGGACCCCCTCCCAGTAACCCTTTGTCCCGAGCGATGCCGACCAGCTTGGAGGCGCCAGAGGAGACCCACAGCACCCCGCAGCCGAGTCGACACCAGCCCAGCACCACCCCGAGGCCGCCGTGACCGGAGCAAGCTTCAAACGCCGCCAGGACCCCCGCGACGGCAAGCTTCTGGTCGCCTTGCTCCCGGCCACCTGATGCTATATAAAGCCCCTCCGATCAAACGAAGAAACGCACCCCATCCCCAGCTACCTCCCAGACATCGCCGCTCACTCCCTCTCGCTCTGCTTCGCCGTAGCCAGCCTCGCCGGAGCATCACTGGATGAGCGGAGCGCCGCCGCGTCCGACCACCTGGAGGCCAGCTGCTGCAGGGAATCGGAAGAGGAGGAGCACCGCCGCCGATCCCGCACGTCGCCGACGAGCCCTGCTTCCTCTACGCCTCGCCATCGCCGTCGAACAGTCGTCCCTGCTCGCAGGTGAGCTCCCGCCCGTGCTGAGGAAGAAGATGATCGCGAGCCGTTAGATCTTGATCGGACGACAACTTACCGATTCGGGTTTTGTAATTAGGTCTGACGATTCGGTCCCACCTGTCAGGCCTGTCTTATTTTTCCCAGCCGCAGCGAAACGTTTTCTGGGCCAGGCCCGTTCGGGTTTCGTCTGAACTAGGCCCAGCTAGGAGAGTTTCGGTCCGATTCGTTTTTAAATTAATTCCCGCCCGTTTTATTTATTTCAAATATGTTTCAGATGCTATTTTCAAACCCTAATTCCTAGAGTTTCACAAATCCAAATCTAGCAAATAAATATTCATTGGAAAGCTTATAAAATACTCTATCCAATAGTACTGGTTAGAATTCAAAATAAGATCAGAATAAAATCAGATATGAATAGTGTGACCATAGCTTGTGAATAATGAAAGATTTCTAGAAAATTATTTAAGCCATCAAAAATCATGAAAATAAAAATGGGAACTCACTAATGACCCCTCTCACTATTGGTCACCACTAATCTACCCCAACCCATGTTAGTGTGATCATTTAGACCCTAACCCAAACCTATTTGGTAGCATGAAATGATAGATCACTAGTGCACACTTAGATTTAATTTGTCCTCAATGCAATTCACTTAGTGGATCATTCCCACTTGAACTTGTCTTAGTAACCCTAAATCACCTCCAATGCTGCACAAGTGAACCACTTATGCCACTTAGTAGAGAAACTAGCTTGCACACTTGAAGAAAAACTTAGAAGAAAAACTTACAATCCAACACCATAACAATGCACATGAATGCTTTGGTTAGCAAACCAAGATGTGTGCTTGGTGTGTTGATTAGCTTGGTGAAGTGATGGTGTGCTTTGTGTTTATTCATTATTAGACGCTAGTGTTGCCGAGGAGGATATTGGAGGGGATTATTATTATCAAGAAGAAGAAGAAAACCCCGGACACTTTGCCAACCAAGGCAAGCCATCTTTTGATTCATACTCCCCATGCCTAGTTTTAATATTGCATTCTACTTGTTTTAAGTAAATTGCATGATTGAATTGCTAGAGTAGAATGATAGAAGTATATTGATGTCTTGGTTATCAAGAGCATCAAGCTGAGTTTATCCAACCCTAGTTAGTAGTACTATCACTCAATGTAGTTGCTTAGTCGCTAATAAAAGTTGACGCTATCTCTGGAGGAACCCCATTTGAAAGGTGGTGACTTGAACCTGAAACTTGAAATGGGAGATTGCTCCTACATGATGGCTTTATAAAAGAAATTAATCTTGACTAAGAACTATGAAATATATTTCTCGAATGACAACGAGTGATGTACATGGGAGCCAACCATACCGTACGACCACATTACCCCTATATGGGAAGGGGCTTAATCCGTAGCTTGTTTATCTTAGTATGGGAGGTCTTGCATCAAATCTTCATGGAAGGACTCCACGGGTGGATACTTCTTGACCAGGTGGATTCCACTAACCCGGTACCCGGGATGGGCATAACTAGAGGCGCCGGAGCGGGGTTCCGTATCCCGGGCTCTAGGGAAGGATCCTATACTAGGATGAGCAAGTGAAAGAGTTTGTTTGATTATCTGAACCTCGCATACTTGTGTATGTCGAACCGTGGATTTCTCCCGGCAGATGTATCGAATCTTGTGGGTAAAGTGTACCCCTCTGCAGAGGTTTTGAAACTATTCGAATAGCCGCGTCCGCGGTCATGGACAGTTGGCTAACTCTACTTGACTTTTGTCAAAGATAAAAATGACAATGGTGAACATGGTGAATGACTTGACTTGACCATGATGTTGACACACTTGAAGTTCCTTTAGGATGAACCTAGAGAACTAAAACTCTCTTTTCTATCAATGAACATTCTTGGGAAATAAAACTAGCTTTTGCAAACCAACTTAGTGCTTAGTCCACTATACCAAACCTTGCATATCTACTTCATCCCTTCAATTATAAGATGGTTTGCGAGTGCATCCAATGTACTCACGGCTGTGTCCCTGGCTATCAACTTGGCCAGACTATGGGGAAGAATATCCGGAGGAGGGATATGAAGAAGAGTACCAGAACTAAGCTCGTCTCCGTGAGTCGCCATTTGCCTGTAGGAAGAAGGCATGGGCCGAAGACGTTATTTCCGCTGCTATATTGTGTTGTAATATGACTTGGTCTATATGACCATTGTATTTGAACTATCGTATTGTAATGTCTATGGAACTGAGTACCCACTACGTTATGTATATCGCAACAACGGTTCTGGGATTGCGGTGGAATACATAACGGGCACTTCGAATTTGTATCAAATTTGAGGTCGCTACAGACAAGCTGAAAACCATTTGCTATGTTTTTCCATATGATTGGAACACACGTTTGAATTTCATTGTTTCATTATTCATGATCTTTCGTTTCTGTTTCTTTTCATGTTATAACATGGTTTCTAAGTTTCTTCTATCAAGATTATGTCTTTCATGCCCATGTTTTAAGTTCTTTGATCCCAGCACTCAATGCTTACATAGATGATCAAGATTGTGATGGTGCATGTCACCTCAAAAATTATTCTTTTGTTATCACTTACCTACTCGAGGACGAGCAGGAGTTAAGATTGGGGATGCTTGATACGTCTCAAACGTATCTATAATTTTTGATGCTCCATGCTTGTTTATACACCATTTGCTTTGTGTTATGTTACACTTCGTGGCATTTTAATGCATTTTCTGGAACTAACCTATTAACAAGATGCCACAGTGTTAGTTCCCTGTTTTCTGCTATTTTTGTGTTTCAGAAAAGTTACATAGGAAATATTCTCGGAATTGGACGAAACAAAAGCCAAACCTCCTATTTTTACCGAAGCTTTGCGAAGATCGAAGATGACACAGAGGGGGGCCAGAGGCTGGCCACACCACAGGGGGGCGCGGCCCAGCCCCTGGCCACGCCCACCCATGGTGAGCCCACCTGGTCCACCTCCTGACGATGCCCCTTCGCCTATAAAGTCCCCTCGACGGGAAAAACCTAAGGGACGGATCGCTTTTCCCAGAAACATACTGCAAGCCGCCGCCGTCAAAGCTCTTTGTAAATTTCCATGCTATGAAGTCCTCCATTGGGATAATACCAGCTATGCAGAACCTGGGCACACAACGAGTTAGGTGCGGTAATCAGCCGCCATCCTTGTTTACCAAGCAGAGCTAAGTTAAAGAGCAGCAAGTCTCTGAAACCCATACCGCCCCTCATTTTTGGTTTTGCAATCTTGTCCCAAGACAACCAGTGCATCGATCTCTTGTCCAATGCCCCGCTCCACCTGAATTGCGCAGACATCGACACTATCTTCTGACAAGTACCCTTTGCTAACTGAAAACAGCTCATGCTGTAGGTTGGCATCGCCTGAATGACTGCCTTTATTAGCGTTTCCTTTCCATGCATGTGTTCTTTCTCTCCTCCCCTTAGCCACACATCTTTTTCGTTCGCTCCCCATTCTATTCTATTCTCTAAGGAACCCTCTCCTTAATGAGCGTAGATTGATGGAGATGGCTTTTGTACCGGTCAATCTTGATATCCTTTCTGGCATAGTTTTGTAAAAGATCGGTAGGTGATCCGTCCTTTCTCCTCTGCTGTGGTTCATGCATTCTTCCTTTTTGGAAAGCGGATAGGGATCAGGTGAATTAGAGAATAGACAGACGTCCGTTGGCATTTTAGTTGAGATCGGGAGGATCCAGGAGCTCTTCCCGGTACCCTGCCGGAGAGGGGAATCCCTGCCGGAGGCCTTCTACACCACCATGGTCGCCTCCGGAGTGATGTTTGAGTAGTCTACCTTGGACTACGGGTCCATAGCAGTAGCTAGATGGTTGTCTTCTCCACCATGTGCTTCATGTTTAGATCTTGTGAGCTGCCCTACATGATCAAGATCATCTTTATGTAATCGTACATGTTGTGTTTGTTGGGATCCGATGAGTATTGGTACTATGTCAAGTTGATGTGCTGAATATTATCTTATGTTATCTCTATGTTGTTTATGATCTTGCATGCTTTCCGTTGCTAGTAGCTATCTTGGCCGAGTAGATGCTAGTAACTCCAAGAGGGAGTACTTATGCTCGATAGTTGGGTTCATGCCTCTATTTAATCTGGGGGAGTGACAGTTGCCTCTAAGGTTATAGATGTGCTGTTGCCACTAGGGAGAAAACAACATTCTTGTGTCTAAGAACATTTGCTTTGTTTACATTACGCACTTTGCTTAATGTGATTATCTGTTGTTCGCAACTTAATACTCAAGGGGTGTTCGAATGATATCCCTGCGAGTGGATTTTTAGTCATAGATGCAGTTGGATTACGGTCTATGTATTTTGTCGTAATGCCCAGAGTAAGCCTCATAGTGATCCTCATGATGTATGTACGTTATCTTTACTCTATCAATTGCCCAACTGTAATTCGTTTACCCAGCATGCTTTATTTATCTCATGGAGAGACACCACTAGTGAACTGTGGACCCCGGTCCAATTTCCTTTACATTGTTACACCGTTTTACTTTACTCGCACTGTTTACTTTTACTTGCAAACTATTATCCTTTTTCCACTCGATACGCTCATACCTTTGTTTACAGCAAACCGGTGAGATTGACAACCTCATTGTAAGTTGGGGACAAAGTATTTGTTTGTGTTGTGTGCAGGTTTCGCATTGCTGCTAGGTGAAGACACACCAACAAGTTGTCTGGCGCCATTGGAGTGTCACTAAGCTAGCAAGCATCACCTTCTTAAGTTTTTCTTTCTCCTACTGGATTGATAACCTTGGTTTCATAACTGAGGGAAGACTTGCTGTTGTGCTCATCATACCTTCTGTTGGGGTTCCCAACTGGTCGGTTATTTACATCATCAACACCGCACCATCACGCGCCACCAGGTGGTGTGGCTGCCTCCTGGCCCTCCTCCGTCTCTGCTTTGGACTCCGTCTCGGGTCGGGAAAAATAGGAACTTCAGGCTTTGTTTCATCCAATTCCGAGAATATTTCCTGTGTAACTTTTCTGAAACACAAAAACAGCAGAAAACGGGAACTGGCACTGTGGCATCTTGTTAATAGGTTAGTTCTGGAAAATGCATAAAAACGCCACGAAGTGTAAACAAAACACAAAGCAATTGGTGTAAAACAAGCATGGAGCTTCAAAAATTATAGATACATTTGCGATGTATCAAGCATCCCCAAGCTTAACTCCTCGTCCTCGAGTAGGTAAGTGATAACAAAATAATAATTTTTGAGGTGGCATGCACCAACACAATCTGGATCAAGTCGATGTAAAGCATTGCATGCTAAGATCAAAGTACTCTAAACATGGGCATAAAAGATGTAATTCTAACCATAGAACTTAGCAACCATGTTACAACATGAAAAGTAATGCAGACAAAAGATCATGAATAATAATGCATTGAAAGTCATATGTTTGTTTGAAGCATCGAGAAAACATAGCAAAGTGGTATTCAGCTTGTCCGTCATGGAGTAGCAAAACATAAATGCATAGGACACCTTCAAAGTTCAAGAGGGTGACTAGATACAAATAATTTGAGAACAAGCAATACCATCATCATGAATCAATCAATAATAAATTTTTAGGACTATGCACATTATACTCAGAATGATAACTATGCTCTCTTAATTGGTGCATAAGGATAGAATATGAAGACTCAACATAAAAGTAAAAGAAAGGCCCTTCACAGAGGGAAGTAGGGATTTCAAGTTTTGTAAAGCTTCCAAAAATTATGGTACTTATTAGCTTTGAGCTCTCATTGAACCTATCATTGGCATCTTGAGTTGTTAAGGTTGATGTGAAAACAAGTACGAGTTATATGCTTGACAAACCATAAGTTGAAAATCTCATGTCCCGTGAATACGAGTACCTAAACCGCATGCTACTCGATTTAGGTCCCAAGCAAGTTCTTGTCATTGTAAGCATACATGTATCATCGAGAACGCCAACGGGGTACCTCCTGCCCGATGATATGGAAGCTTTCCCATATCAAAATGATAGGACAAACAGACAATGAACACCTCGGCATCTCTTTTATTTACCATTGGGCATAGCTTTTTATTTTGGGATGCATCGTCGAATGTCCACTATGGTTATGCTGTAAATTTCCACCATGAATGGTGCATGGTTTAGATTAGCGGCCCAGGCATTTCTCTAACACATATACAAACTCCATGATCTCACAAGCTTACAACTTATTTCACATCGCTAGCCATCCATAAACAAAAGATCATGATATCAACTAATAGGAATAAGTGCAATGTTGAAAACGTGCCCCATGAACGCATGGATGTGCTAACTTTCAACTTACAATTTGCAAGCATGTAAACTTCATAAGAGAATCACAATGGTCAAATTTATTAAGTGCAAGAAAGTAAATGTGCCATCAAGTTCGTGAGAGCTTTACTAATTAATTTTCTCATAACAAAAGATTTAATTTGGAAGATAGATAAAAGCATGATGAATATACTTGGAATAGCAAATTGCTAATAGGTATATATGGTGGACACATTGGCAAACTTTGGTTTTTGGGAGTTGGATGCACGAGTAGAGCTCATACTCAGTACAGATGAAGGCCAGGAAGAGACTGGGAGCGACCAACTAAGAGAGCAATAACAGCCATAATCATGCATAGCGACAAAACATTATTAATCAGAGCATAAAGTGATATTACAAGTCAAAAAGTAAATGATCATAGAGGCTTGAGGCGACTGGTTTATAGTCATAACATGGTGTAAGCATGCGCCAAGTCAACCCAAATAAAGCATCAAAGGAGAATATCACAATATTATGCTTCTATATGATAAAAACAACGCATGATTCTTTCAATAGCACATTAAGCACTCTCAGCCATTTAAGACAAGTCATGCTACAACAATAACTACTAAGCACATAATCAAAATAATATCTAGCATGACATGCTAAAGTCTATAAGCATGAAATATTTTACTCTTTTCCAACACCAATCAACTTATTTGAAACAAATCTCAAAGATAAAAAATAACAAAGACTAGAAGTCTAAACACACCTAACTACAAAAACTAACAAGTTCTGAACAAAAATAAAGGCGAAAAACAAAAGCTAAACGCAGTACTAGCAAAATAGAACACTCGCAGAACAATAAGAGTTAAAACTAGAGTGTTTTAGGCAATGAAACCGGAGCGTGTCTCTCTCCAAAACAAACATGTTGTGATTTAACCATTTATTATAGCAAACAAAACAAAATAAAACTGAAAGCAAAAATAAAGACGCTCCAAGAAAAACACATAGCAATACAAATATAGTGTCTTGAAAGATGACATGATATTTTTGTTGATGAAGAACGGGGTGCCTTGGGCATCCCCAAGCTTTGACACTTGTACTTCTTGGATATTTCTTGGGGTGACATGGGCATCCCCAAGCTTGAGCTTTTGTCCATCCTTCATCTCATCTCATCATTCTCCTTTCCCTACACTTGAAAACTTTCTTCATACAAAACTTTACACAATTCTCATTAGCAACATTAGTGTATGCAAGATAGTAGATCCACCTTTGGTTCAGTTTCAACTCAATTACAACACTTATTAACACATTAGCTACTGTAACAACTTCTCTCAAAAGTTCCATGATCAAAAGAACTCAAAAAGAAAGAGATCAAGAGGCAAATGCAAATAGTGGCAGAAATCTGTCAAAACAGAACAGTAGGTAAAGATCAACTTTTTTTGAAAATCTTTTGTTGATCAAATCGAAAAGTGGAAAACTAATGAAAGTTAGATAATAACCTGGGGCATGTGCAAAAATAATCGCAGATCAAAATGACGTACTAGGAATTTTCACAAATTTTTACAGCGACGCGCAGAAATCTGTTTCGGGACAGCAACTTCCCCAAATCTTACCTTCTTTTAAATAGAGGCTATTCTTGGCACAAAAACGAAATAGAAATGATAAGGAGAGGTCATTACAGTAGTAATAACTTTCATGACTCAACAAAAATAAAAAGTACTGAAAAGAAAACATTGGGTTATCTCCCAAGAGTGCTTTTCTTTAACGCCTTTGAGCTAGGCGCAGTAATTTGAGAAAATGCTCATATAAGCGCCAGAAAAGAGCTTGGAGCAAAAGATAGCATCAAAAAGAAAATATGAAACAATTTTAATTCTAAACCACTTCCTATGAAAAAGAATCTTGTAAAGAAATAAGTCATGAAAGCACAAAGCAACAAGCATAGGAAAGCAAAACATGTGCAACTTCAAGATTTTCAACATAAAGAGGGAAAACTTAATATTGTTGAGATGCATAAAACCATGTTTCCCTCTCTCATAATAACTTTCAGTAGCATCATGAATAAAATTAACAATATAACTATCACATAAAACATTCTTATCATGAGCCACATGCATACAAGAATTAATACTCTTCACATAAACATAATCATTCTTCTTAATCGTAGTGGGAGCAAATTCAACAAAATAGCTATCATTATTATTCTCATCACCATAATCATCAAATATAGGAGGCATATTGTAATCATAATTAATTTTCTCCTCAATAGTAGGTGCACTAAAAATATCATGTTCATCATTGTAATGATCATAAATTGGAGGTATAGTATCATCAAAGTAAATTTTCTCCTCCATGCTTGGGGGACTAAAAAGATCATTTTCATAAAAACTAGCTTCCCCAAGCTTAGACTTTTCCATAGCATTAGCAATAATGGTGTTCAAAGAATTCATACTAATAACATTGCTATTAGCACGCAAATAAAGTTCCATAGGTTTTTTAATTTTCTCTTCAAACACTTCATGTCCTAACTCAAGATAAATACTATAAAGCTCTCTAATTTTGTTGTTGTTTTCCATTAAGCCTAACTAGTGAAAATAAAAACAAGAAACAAAAAGATATAACTGCAGAATCTAAAGGAAATAACTTCGAGCACTCACACACCAGCAACAGTACTAGAAGATAGCTTAGTAGCCATAGGATGTGACTACCTTTTACCTTACCTCCCCGGCAACGGCGCCAGAAAAGAGCTTGATGTCTACGAACACTTCTATTCTTGTAGACATTCTATGGGCCTCCAAGTGCAGAGGTTTGTAGAATAACAGCAAGTTTCCCTTAATTAGATCACCCATGGTTTATCGAACTCAGGGAGGAAGAGGTCAAAGGTATCCCTCTCAAGCAACCCTGTAATTAAGATACAAGAAGTCTCTTGTGTCCCCAACACACCCAATACACTTGTCAGATGAATAGGTTCACTAGTTCGGCAAAGAGATAGTGAAATACAAATAATATGGATGATTATAAGTGGTAATTGCAATCTGAAATAAAAATCGCTGTGACCAAACATGTAGTAGAACTGGTTGTAAACGGTGTTTCAATGCTTAGAAACAAGGCCTAGGGATCATACTTTCACTAGTCGACACTCTCAACAAAGATAACATAATAGAACACATAAATATTTGTCTTCACTATGCTACACTGAACTACTCTCTGGTTGGATAACGAACACTAATCATGTGTAGGGCTACAAAGCACTCCTTAAAGTTTGCATTCCCCAATCTAGATTACCCCACACTATCACCTTGAGCGCACTAGATGGTTCCAACAAACACCAACAATTCATAGAGACATCCAACTCAAATCATAACTCATGATAAGTATAACTGTAAACTTTAGCCTAAGAGACACACATAATGCGCACACTGTCACCTTCACATCATGGGACAAGGTGTCTCCGGAGATTACAAGAATAAAACCACTTGAGTAGCATAATAGATGAAGAGTAACATCTACTAATTCAACTAGATACAAAACTCATGATCATATAAAGATCACACCATGGAGAGAGAGATGAACCACATAGCTACCGGTAGAGCCCTCAGCCTCAGGGGAGAACTACTCCCTCCTCATCATGGGAGACAGCAACGGCGATGGAGATGGCGATGGAGTCGGTGGAGATGGCTCCGGGGGCAGTTCCCTGTCCCGGCAGGGTGCCGGAACAGAGACTTCTGTCCCTCGAAATTGGTTTTCGATGGCGGCAGCGCTGCAGAACTTTTTGTGGATGGAGGCTGATTGATTTAGTGTTTTCGCATCGGAGGGATTTCATAGGCGGAAGGGCGATTTCAGAGGGTGGCCAAGGGGCCCACACCACACCCTGGTGCGGCCAGAGGGGGGGCGCGCCACCAGGTGGTGTGGCTGCCTCCTGGCCCTCCATCGTCTCTGCTTTGGACTCTGTCTCATGTCGGGAAAAATAGGAACTTCAGGCTTTGTTTCGTCAAATTCCGAGAATATTTCCTGTGTAAATTTTATGAAACACAAAAACAGCAGAAAACAGGAACTGGCACTGTGGCATCTTGTTAATAGGTTAGTTCCGGAAAATGCATAAAAACGCCACAAAGTGTAAACAAAACACAAAGCAATTGGTGTAAAACAAGCATGAAGCATCAAAAATTATAGATATGTTTGCGATGTATCACAGGGCAAGTTTACAACTAAGCAGTGGATACCAAGCAGCATTGATGACCCACGTCATTCCTACTACCCTACAGGCAACTGACTGGGAGACGTTCCTAGTTCGCACCAGCGTCATCGTATCCATCACCATCTTCATTAAAGTCTTCCTCCAGGTCGGACCAAGTTAATAGCCGGGGACAAAGCTGTGAGTACATTTTGGAATTGTACTCACAAACCATCTAAAGAGAAGGAGTTTGATATGCAGTTTGGCTATAGCAAGGAAAGGATCTAGTCTAGTTTATTTTCTTTGAGAACCTTCTTCTCGTGTTGATATAGCATGTCCAGAAACATGTTCTACAACATCTCTATATCCTTACTTAAATATTTTAATAAACAATTTTAGTAAAAATCTCTAGGAAGGGGGAAACCCTTTTCATTTCATAAACCAGTTCAATCAAACATGACCATCTCTAATTCCTTGGCAGTACCCTACAAGTACTCCAAACCATACCCGTGCCACGGCAGTACCCTCCGAGTACTCCGTCCAGCACCTTCCTCCATCACTGTACCGAATACCACTTTTGAAAACAAAACCGACATTGGGCTAAGCAGCGACCACTCCAACCGTCCATGACCGAGGACTCGGCTATTAGAATAGATTTACACTCTGCAGAGGTTGTACACTTTACCCACACCATCTGGATACTTATCGTGTGGGCATCATCCTTGCATAGCATCCTATGCCATGACAAGCACCCGATCAGAGCCTTCCATTCATCTACCTTAGTACGGGTGTCTATCCTGTGGAGTCTACCTCCCCGACACGCCCCGGCAGTACCTCCTCTACAGCGTAACTCTGATGCCACGGCGGGAGAACCCAAGTGTCTTCCGGCGGCTTGGGATATGCTGTGATATGTGTTGCCCCATGCTTGGGGTCAACCCGGATTCCGGAGTATCGTGTACCCACTTCTGGGGTACCACGAACCCTTATATAGATATGAGACTCCCCGCACTAAAATAGACAAAATTCGGGCTAAGCCCCGTCCCATACCAGGGTAATGTGGTTGCACAGGTTTATTGTTCTGGTGGATACCTAGTGATCACCAATGTCATTTATAAAATTCTCCTGCTTCCAGCTCTGGGATAATAATCCCCACCTTGTTTTGCAAAAACCATTTTTGAAATCCATCAATGGAATAGCTTCTTATTCCAAGGTTTTTGAAACCATTTTCATAAATCTTGTTTGAGTGTTCCCAACCTAGATTTTTTTCTCCACTACAAGGGTTACCAAGAGGACATGATGCTAATCATCAAGCCACCAATTTAGGGGATAAGTAGGTGTCAAGAAGGGTGTCATCCATAAGGATGATATCAATTGACTTGTGGAGTCAAGTCGCTAGTAATTGCTATTTCAGAGGTAGTAGCAATATAAAACCATGCATTTTTATAAACATTAATAAAACATGCAATAAGTAAAACTAGGATTAGATATGCAACAAGTTTAGATGGCTTGCCTTGAATAGCTATGTCACTGGGCTCCTTCCTTAAAATAAGTACTCAATGTGTTCCACTTCTTCTTATGCATTCTTGAGGTAGTCCTCTTCCTATCTGGTTGCGTTCGAATCTAGCATCACGGAATAAAATAAAAGCATTCAATCACCACACAAGCATGCAAAGGAGCAAACATTCAACAAGCAAGTACAAAAAAACAAGTTTATTTGCTAAAAGCATCTAGGAGTTTATGTTATGGATCTCTTTTAAGGCAAAGATTTGGTTTATAAATACTCCAACCCTATAAGCATGTAAGCTCACAAGACCACATATACCACAATAGCAAACCATTTGCACAAGGCGAGTATCAGAAACAAACAAGTTTAGATACTGAACAAATTCAGGTGTGCATACCCATAACTATTTCTAAGAATAAAGCAACCATTTACCTATTCACTAAACCCTAATGGCCATAAATAACACCCATGAAGTTATCAGCAGAAAAACCATACAAATAGCATACCAACAGATAGATACAATCTTTCTAAATCCAACAAAATTGGATTTGCAATTTTTTGAGTTACAGAGAATATCTAATGAATTTTCTAGTGATAAAAGTTATTGTTTTAGAGTTAATTCTAGCTGAAATTCATACATGCTTAGAAAAAATATATCCTCTAATCACTAGAAAGTATTCATAGTACAAGATCACCCAAATTTGTTCTCACCCAAAAATACTTCACATAATATGTTTTATAATTTACCAAAGTTGGATCTGGTGCTTTGTTACAAAAATCATAATTCTAAAAGTATAGATCTATTTGCATGCAAGACTATGAAAATTGAAAGGTATAACATAAGGCTACTCTACAAAATTGGATTCAACTCATTTGCATGTATATAACTTCAGATATGGATTTATTAGTGTAATTGCACATTAAGTAAGATTAAATGCCAAAAATAATCTAGATACCACTTTGGAAAGAAACTTGATCTGAATGGTGGACAAAAGGTTCTATAATGTTTATAAAATGATATCTGGTCATCTGAATGTATTTTACATTTTATTTGGAATTTAAAACTAGCAACCGATTAATATATCTACTAAAATAGATAATGATTAGAAGAAGAAAAATCAGCAGGCCGATTCTGAGCAGGCCCGGCTAGCACCGTGCCAGGCCGGCCCAATTCCAGTACTGCGGTGGAACGGGGAGAGAGAAAAAATGTATCACTGACTGGTGGCGTGGCCTTGAGCGAGATGAAGAGTAGCGATGGTGGCTCACCGGATTTTCTCCGGTCGATCGCCGGAATCCGCTTGGGCGCCCTACGGAATGCGCTGCTGGCACGAGCAAGATTAGGGGAAATCCTCCAAGCTTCTGCGTGCACTCGCGCAAGGCGGGGACGGCCAAAGGGGTGGACTCGCCGGGGCCGAAGGAGCACGGATGCAGACGAGGACGAATCCATCACTGCCGGTGTTTCTGCACAAGATAGGCAGGATAGTGAGATATTTAAGAGACAGAGGAAGTTAGGGAAGTAAGAAAGGAGGGGAGAGGCAGTCTGCATCAGGCTGGCGGCTGGGTGGTGGCCGTGGCGATGTCCTCGCCGGAGTTGGGGGATGGAGAGGGCCAGAGAGCTTGGAGCTCGATGCATTTGTCGACTGGGAGAGTAGATGGGTGAGCGAGATAGAGGGGATCCTGCGTACGCTTAAGAAGCGAGGTCCCTGCTCGGCCGGGACGTGGCGCGCGTATACTGGTAGTTGGGTGCGGCGAGCTTGGACAAAAGAAAGGCGACAAGAGGAGGAGCGGGGCTGCGCCAGTAAGTTCAAGCACGCTAGGCGTAGTCGCTAGCGAGGTTTCAGGCTTGGGGGTGGTCGGTCGGCCCGGGGAGAGGATGACAAACAAATGCACGCCAGGTGTTCGACGAATCATGGCGCAACAGAGCACGGTCGAGAGAGGCCAAAAGGAACAGAACAAAAGAGAGGGCTTGCATTATCTCATTCATAGACAGAGAGGAGAGGATGGTGGTGCGGTGTCTCGGTCAAATGAGCAGGTTTCAAAAAAAAAGCCATGCCATGGCGTGCTAGGGCAGCAGCGAGAGGGACAGAGAGAGGAGTGCTGTGAGAGATTCTACTCCATGCCTCTGGCGTGTGGGGTCGACCAGATAGGGGTGCAGGTTCTGGAGAGGTCAATGGAGTGGAGTGGGGATGATCTAATACAAAATAGAGAGATGGAGGGGTTTGGCATAGATGTCAATGCATGGTATGGTTGGGTACCTTTTCTACTAAGCGAGGGGAGCAAGACAATGTGCTCAATGGTCATAGCAGGTCTGACCATGAGCTCGTGCTGGTGATGGTGTGATCAATGGGATAGTTTAATTATGTCTAGAAACAAGTTAAAGAATTTGGTGGTAGAAAAGGAGGAGTAATGATAATATAGGTCCTCTAGGTATTAGATCCCATTATGGTTTTTGCCAAGGAGATGATAGTGGGTGAGGGATCAGAGGGGTGTGTTTGACGGAGGGAGCATGCCATTTAAAATTGGCTTTTATTTGGATTTGTTTGGACCGCATTATGTGAGTTGGGTTAAATTTGAATGAAATTCGAATGGGCTAACTCTTGAAAATTTACGAGAAGGTAAGATGATATTTTGAGCTAAAATAGTTTGATTTGCATATCCGTTCCTATTAGAATTTTTCCCAAAATTGTTTGATGGAAAATAAAAGTTGCACGAAATGACATAGTTGCCATTCCCATGCATTCGGTAAATAAAATAAAAAAAATTCAAGAAATTACTTTTGGGTGGCAAATGAGATGATATAACATGCTAGTAGCATTCCAAGCTTTGGTTTAGAAAATACCTTGAAATGGTTTGATAAAACTAGAAATAGTTTGGTAGTGAAAATAGAGAAGCAAATGGGTTTTAGGTCTATTTGGCGGGAAAGCTCCAAATTTGATAAAGTGAATGGTTTCCATAACGTCTTGGATTTAGAAACATTTTGAAAAGAGAAGATATGAATCTATGATTTTAGGATGATCTTAGCAAGATGATACAAGCAGAGATCAAGGTATAAGATTTTGAGATAAGGTTTGGTCACATTGTCAAATAGATTTGATATAGATTGCTGATGAGTTGCATTGGAAAGTTGATCACAACCAAGTGGGGTTTAGGAAAGGAAATATCCACAAACACTCTTATAAACCTTGGGCTGAACTCCCATAATTTTCCGAGACATGAAAAATACCAAAGAGGTATTCTCCACATCGCTGCTATTTTTGATAACATGAAAAACAATTGTGAAAATAGTTCTATAAAGATAGTTGTAAAATGGAGTGAGTGAGCACATAGGGGTGAACCTCATTTATGATTTTTTTTACAAGCTTGTGTTTTGAAAATAAATACTCCTTTCATAAGAAATAGAGTTTTAGGGTTTATAGAGAGGAAAACATCAAAATAGATTTTATTTGGTAAATAGAATGAAACAATTTATAAAATATCCCCACTAGCCATTTTATAATTTGATATGGTTTAGATAGGTTAGGTCACATGCCTACCTGTAGATCATAGCCATACACAAACAACTCCATCAAAGTCAAACAAGGTCGCCCAAGGTCAACTCATCACACATAGTCAAACATTAGCTAAACAAGCATCACTAGAAATAATGGTTTAGCAAGTGCCCAATATATTGATCATGCCATGGTGAAGTTGAAAATAGTTTCTAATAAGGGAGTTAGGCTTTTGTAAACTCTTTAGAATCTAGTGGAGACATAAACACCTCCTCTATCATGTTTTCTCAAGGGTGTTTGAAATTCACTTATCAAAGGTTTTGTAAAATAGTAGTTGCAAAATAGTGGGATCATACAATCCTCTAGATCTCCATAGGTTTTATAAATAAGTAGTTTGGAAAATCTTTGTGTCAAAATAAACCCTGGATCTTTGTTTTTTTTTAATGTCAAAATCCTTTGAAATAGGCAGGGCTGCCAAGATAATGTTTTTGCAAAATAACTAGTAGCATTGCTAATGACATGATCACAAGGGCACAAGGATTGTGTTGGTTCACAATATGGTTCAACAAGCAATTTACACAAGCAACAATCACACAACAAACCAGGCAAACATGCAAGAGACTCTAGTAGATCTGATTAAGAACAAAAAGTTTTTGTTGGCCCTCATTTTTGCATTACTAAAATCTGCTTAAACCTGGTTACAAAAGTTGGGGTGTTACATGTGGTCCCTCGAATCCTTCGAGTGCGGGTTGTGGTCCATCGAAACATCTTGCTTGGTCTTCAGCGCCTTCATATTATTGGAGTGCGGGCATTATTGTCCCTCGAATCGCTCCTTCGGGCCAGGAGCGCCTTGGTATTATTCGAGTGCAGAAGTTATTGTCCCTCGAATCGCTCCTTCGGGCCAGCAGCGCCTTGGTATTATTTGAGTGCGGGCGTTCTTGTCCCTCAAATCACTCCTTCGGGCCAGCAGCGCCTTGGTATTATTCGAGTGCGGGCGTTCTTGTCCCTCGAATCGCTCCTTCGGGCCAGCGGTGCCTTGGTATTATTCGAGTGCGGGCGTTATTGTCCCTCGAATCGCTCCTTCGGGCCAGCAGCGCCTTGGTATTATTCGAGTGCGAGCACTATTGTCCCTTGAATCGCTCCTTCGGGCCAGCAGCGGCTTGGTATTATTCGAGTGCCGGCGTTATTGTCACTCGAATCGCTCCTTCGGGCAAGGAGCACCTTGGTATTATTTGAGTGCGGGAGTTATTGTCCCTCAAATCATTCCTACGGGCCAGCAACACCTTGGTATTATTCGAGTGTAGGCATTATTGTCCCTCGAATCGCTCCTTCAGGCCAGCTGTGCCTTGGTATTATTCGAGTGCGGGTGGTCTTGTCCCTCGAATCACTCCTTCGGGCTAGCAGCGCCTTGGTATTATTCGAGTGCGGGCGTTCTTGTCCCTCAAATCACTCTTTTGGGCCTTCAGCGCCTTCATATTATTCGAGTGCAGGCGCTCTTTTCCCTCGAATCGCTTCATCAGGCCTTCAGCGCCTTCATATTATTCGAGTGTGGGCGCTCTTGTCCCTCGAATCGCTTCATCGGGTCTTCAGTGCCTTGGTATTATTTGAGTGCGGACTGCTTAGTCCCTCGAATCGTTCTTTTGGGCCTTCAGCACCTTGGTATTATCTGAGATTGGGCGATCTGGTCCCTTGAATCGCTCTTCCGTGCTGTCAGTGACTTCATCTTATCTTTCCCGAAATGTGGTAGCAGTGAACCTGTTCGGATGCCGTATGTCAAATGCGAAGGTAAGTCCATAGTTAGCAACACTGGATGGCCCGGTATTCATATCAAGCGCGCTCTGCCGAGAAAATTTCAATGCTTACGGCATGAAGAAATGCACCGATGGACGCATCGGGTGCCTCGCAATTACTGGGCTTCGACTCGATAAGTCCAACGCGGCATGAGTCGAAGTAGCGCCAGTCCGCATGGGTTCGAGTCTGGGGACTCAAACTTGAGTAAGCTAACATTGTGTTTGCTGCTGTGCAATTAACTAGACCCGACGAGTGTTCCAGGCATGTCATATCAATCCCCATGATCATCACCCAATGCACTTCTGGGTCTCGCTATTTCTGCTCATACATTTACCCGACGTTGACAACACGCTCAGGGGCTACGCCTTACAACCCGATGTTAGCAACATGCTCGGGGGCTACGATTACATGCTAACCTTAGCATTCACTCCTTTAGCACCCGGCGTTGACAATACGCTCGGGGCTGCACCTCACATACTGCTAACCTCAGCAGTCCTCTACAATGCTCACTGCACTTGAAGCAGCATAGTCGACCACGTCGACTCCGATCTACAGCATTGACACCTTCCGGCCCAACGCCAATGACTTTACGCCGTGTGGACTCTGTTTCATGGTGTTCGACTCCTGTCATCCACACGCCAGTGACACCAACCTCTTCGCCTACAACGACCAAATGCTCATGGGCTCGACGACGACATCACCCTTAATGATCCGTGGAACAGCGAGCGTTCGACTCCATCATCACAGAGATTTAGCCATCATGCGATTGCGCCGCCGCAACGACTTCGCCACCATGTCAACTTCATTTGGTGATCTGACACACGACATGCAAGACTATGACTTCAAGGCAAGATTTGAGTCTCTACCCGATTCTACTACTTGACTAGACACTCGGGGGCTACTAACGAGGGAATGACCCCTCGGGTCCTCATGTTTAGCATATCTGGTTTTGGTCAAGAAAGAAGCCCACTCGAAGGATACATGAAGCCCGCAAGGCCCAACATGCCGACTTGGAGTAGAAGGCAAAAACTCTTTGTAAACCCTAACTGGCTGCATATATAAAGCCACCAAGGGGCACCCTTAGAGAGATTAGATTACATTACGCGCAACACAACTCCACCAGCCTTCGATGGCTCTCTGTAAACACAATTATGATCATATACTAGATTGCTAGCAGGATGTAGTGATCCTCCGCAAAGGGGACGTGAACCTGGGTAAAACTATGTGTGTCTTTGTCGGTTATCCGACCGTCATCGAGTTCACCGGATCCCATATTCGCTCCATGATTCGAAAGCCCTCGAGCATGGGCATTGCCGGGGTAAAACCTCGTCAGGATCCTTAGGACAATGCTTCTTGAGAGAAGTGTACTCAATACAGACACGACACACGTCTGTGTTTTTCTTGGGGACCAATACTGGGTTGGAGACCCAAGTCGATGTTTTGATTTCCTTAATGAATCTAGCGTCTTCTAGACGATGGAGTTGGGATGCTATAGCTTTGCGCTTTGGTTTGTCAAATCGCCGGAGAGGTTGCTTGACTAGTTTTGCTTTTTGGGTCCATGTTGAGTGCGTGCTCGACGAGTTCCCTAGGAACTCCGGGCATGTTCGCAGGACACCAGGCGAAGATATCCCAACGCTCATGGAGGAACTCGACGAGCACACTTTCCTATGCAGACATAAGGTCTGAAGCAATGGAAGTGGTTTTATTCGGGTCAGTTGGATGAGCCCGAACTTTCTTTGCATCACACGAAGAATCGAAAGCCTGATCTGGCAGGTATCGTCCCATGTCCGGTAGTATGTTGTGATCTGCGTCTCCCTTTAGCCGTGTGTATTCGGTTGTCATGCCACGGGTTTGTGCCATCTTGTGGAATTCTTTGTCATGGATATCTGACTTCCTTTGACTGTGATGGTACTGTTTGCCCCCAGCATTTTTAGCACAAGGTAGGTGTAGTGAGGAATTTCCATAAAGCGCGAAAATGCGGGTTGCCCGAGGACCGCATGATATTGTGATGGCCAATCCATGACTTCAAATTCCATCTTTTCTCGTCTGAAGTTTTTTCGGGTGCCGAAGCAGACGTCAAGATCGATTCTGCCCAGGGGTATATTGGCACTACCAGGGACAATTCCATGAAAAGAACAATTTGTGGGCTTCAGGAACTCAAGTGAGATGTTAATTGCCCAAAGAGTTCGTGCATAGGATGTTGCTCCTTGCATCCATGAAGACTCTGCTAACGTCATATCCTCCAAATTTGAGCCTTAAGAACCATGGGCGCATATCTTGGCCGAGGTACTTTTGACGGGTGATCCTCTCTGCTGAACTCGATTGGCTGGTCGGACCAGTTGAGATACTCCGTAGTTGGAGGAGGCGAAGTTATTGCTAAGTGGACTTTGGCATAGGTTGAATCATGGACATTATATGCCCTTTGGATGGGATGTACCCATCGTTCTGATTATTCGGGTTACTTTGTCCCTATGTTGGTGCGGCTCCATTGTTTGGCAATGGAGGAGGGGTGGCGTATTGTATGCTACCGACCCAGGAGTTCCTATGTACCCTTGGCTCTGCGCCTCGCTTTGCTTTGAGCCAACGGCTTCTTGTAGCTTGATAAAGGTTTGACAGTCTTTCATCTTCTGATTGGAGACTCTCTTTCCATCGATGAAGGTGTAGTGCATATTACAGGGTCCGTTCAGGACATCTTCGGGTGACTGGTTATACTCCCTTGATGCCCTGGATTTGTATAGTTTACTAGGGCCAGACTCGTCTCTATTGTCGTTGCGGTAGCCGCTGCTTCGGTGCTCATCTTCCTGATTATTGTTGTTGTTACTCCTATACCCTGCGGCTACTTGGCTGTGCAAACTGTACCCCTCATAACTGTGAGGTATGTGCTTCTGGTTGATGTAGCGATTGGAGCGATCATTTTCAGGTGCGCGCGTCCTCTTATTGTTATTAGTGTCCGCACCATCTGTGAATTTGTTGGCTATATCCATGAGCTCTGACACTCTCCTTGGCTTGATGCATCCCATCTCCTCGATGAATTCTGGACGGCGGAGCCTAGTAATAAAAGCGTCGACTGCCCGCTCGTTGGAGATATCTTCGGCTCAATTTGATGCTCCAACGTTGGATGTAGGAGAGAAGTGAATCGTTGTGTTTTTGGGTGCAAGCTTTGAGTTCTTCTATTCACGTAGGCTGCTTGAATGTAGATGTGAAGAAAGTTACTAACAAATTGCCTCGCCAACTCATTCCAACTGTCGATGGAACCCGAAGGGATTTTTCTTAACCATGATCGTGTTGCTCTTGTAAGGTGTAGCTGCAAAGTTTGCATTGCTGTTGCCTTGGAGCCCCCAAGTATTTTGACGGCCTGCAAATAATCTGATGGCCATGACTCGGGTTCTTGTGATCCATCATACTTCTGTTGGTCATGAGGTAGCTTAAATCCTTTGGGTGTTTGCATTCTGCAAACCCTACGGGTAAAGCAGGCATCCCCCATCTCAGTTTATTGTCCTCATAATTGTACTCATCCCACTTGTAGCGGGACCTGTTGACCCTATTTGTGTGATTGTGTTTCTCACGTCTCCTTCGCGTGAGTTGTCATATCGTTGACACGGTGATTTTGATCGTCGACTTCACGGCCATGTTGAGGACTGTGGCGCTGTGGTGATTCGTCATCATATGGAGATCTGGATCTTCGAGTGCCGAGGGCTGTTGCGACAGCGCGGTGATGTTTCCTCATATGGGGACCTGGATCTTCAGGTTCTTCCATCACACCAAGGGCTGTTACGACGGCGTGGTGACATGTTTTGTCGCAGTGCTTCTTCCTTGTGCTGTAATCTACTTCCAACTAACCCGAGGCCCTGTAGAGCGGCCCGATGCATTCCTTTGCGTGGATCTCCAGGTGTTGGTTGTGTGGTCAATAAGTAAGCATGTGCTGCTACAAGCGCTGCTTCTGGTGTTTTTGGCACGATGTTTCCTTGTTCATTGAAAGTTGAACCTTCCAGTCGTCAGATCCATCTCTTGGGCCTGGTTTCCGAAGATCGGAACTATGGTGGGTGGGTGTGGTCAAAAATCGACGGAACCAAAAGAGATCTGGCTTTCGTCAACCATCGAGTTGCTTTGTGATGCAGATGAGAATACCGTCGAATCCATGAATCCAATGCCCGAGTACCCCACGGACGGCACCAATTGACAAGGGTGAATCTCGACAATGTCCTACATGAAGGACTTAGGATCGGGGGAAGAGGGCGTCGGATGAACTCGAAGATAAGGTGTCAGACAAACAAGGCAAAACTTGTAGTATTATTGAGACAAAGCTAGGTTACAGGCTAAATCTCAATCTGTCCCCCGCCGGTAAGGATGTAAACGGATCAGATTGGATCGGATTTTTATTTTACCATATCCTCTACCATGTTTTTTAGTTGGATTCGGAGTGGAGCGGATAATGACAGGATGCGGATTTGGAAACAGATATATCTGATCATGGATTCAGAACGAAATGGAGCGGACTCGGGGCGGAAACAAAACTAATCGGATCGATATAATTAGTTCGAATAACCATAGAACCAAAAATACATAGAATAAAAATGGTAACATGGTAAAAGGAATAAATATTATATACAAACATGAATAATAATGTACACATATGACCTAACTTACCGTCCACACGTGTTTGAATAGTATTGTAGCCAAATAAACTTGTAATTTGTAAGGTAGTAGTGAGTTGAATGATTATCAAACTACTAAAAAACTTACAAACTACTAGTTGTGCTATACTATATTAACTTTTTTTAAAAAAATCAGATTATTTGATAAAAAACCATCGGAATATCCTAATTAATTATCGGATAATCCATATTTGACGCTATTTTTCATACCATATCTGGGTGCTCACTTGGATATCCTTATCCGTCGAATTCCTATAAACCGGATATGGATTCTAAAAAACGGATTCGGCGATGGATTTGCTACAGAAATTATCCTATCCATTTACATCCCTACCCACCGGTCCCTTCTGGCCCCTCTTTATAGGTGGCCAGGTCTCAAGATCCTAGTCGGATTCGATACATACTCATTACCTACGGCGGTTTATATAGAAGTTTTCTTATTCGAATATACAATACTTCGGCTCCTATCTTGGACCATAATCTTCGTGGACCTTAACCCAATTATACATCAGAGATACCAATACCATAAACCCTGGCAGGCGTACCCCTACATAGTAAAAAACCGCGAAACCAAACCACTATGTGATCTAGTCCACTGATGGATGGGTTTTATTACTCTGACCTCACCCAATCACCTTGCGGGTCAAATCCCTCTAGTCCAAATATTTCCTTGAGTACTAAAACACTAAATCGTATGTTTCTTACGCCACCACTTCTCGCCTTCGCCTTCCGTGAATGGTTCCACTCCACGGGTTGTAGTGATTTATTTTAATCCCTGTGGCTCAAAATGAGGTGGGTTGTCACTTGTCTGGAAGCCCCCGTCCATTTACATTACGCTTTGTTCTTTTCTATCTCTATTATATGCGAAAATTCCGCTGATCTATCTTCTACAATCTGTAGTAGCCAAGTAAATGGAGCGCACTCGTTGATTCAGTCTTTCGCTTGTGGGGTCCGCCTGTAGTGACCAAATAGTCTGGGCCACGCGTCTCTATTGGTGTTGCATGACCTGAGTCCGTTACCTTTACGGCTGGTTCTCGATGGTAGGCGGTCTCTTGACTCGGTTCTGTTCCTCTTCTTTCCTGGGTCTTCACTCTCTCTCTCTATCCCCAAAAATTGCTGCCGTCGCCTGTGATTCCGGCAGCCGCCGCAGCCCCTCATGGATGCTGCAAATCACCAGCATGCTGCAAATCTCTGTTTCCCCTTAAATCGCTGGCGGATTTCATCCGTTCAAGATCAAGTTTTTGTGTGGGTGTCCAAAGATTTGTGAGCAGCGATGCTCGATCCTGGAGCCCGTGCCCGTGAGATCCGGCCGTCTTCCTTCCCCGCGTCTCCTCCACGACCGACCGTCGGCGCTGGATTTCCTCAACTTCTCCGCGTCGAGCTCACCACCCACTCCGGATCCCCTCTACTCGCCGCCTCCACACCTCGATTCCATCTCGCTCATGCTCCTACCCGTGCAGAAAACAAAGAGGGGGAGACCTAGGCCGGCGCCCGGAGGAGGGGTGCACGCCGACGACGCGCAAGATCTGTGAGCGGAAGTGTTTGATTCAGTGCACCGCCGTCTCCACCCGCCCGTCTCCAAAGCGCCATCGTCGCACTGACAGGAGGATGGCGTGACTGCTCCTGGAGCTCTGAAGCGGCAGGTGGTGGTAGGAGGCCGCCTGCGGCTGGGACCACCGGACCGCCGTCGACTGAGCTCACGTGCTCGCCGAGGGCTGGGCGTCCCCGCTCCGCAGCTTCACCTCCAGTGGCTCAACTCATACTAGGATGCGGTCAAGGGTCGCATCGGAGATGCGGTCAAGGGATGCTCGCTCCCATAGCGTTGCCGAGGTCTGGGAGTAGAAGCATCGGGGATGCGGTCAAGGGACGCATCGGGGCCGCATCAGACGTCGCGCTCGCTGGCGCTGACGGCAAGCTCCTCGACATCCTGCCAGGGTTCGTCCCTTCTCCGTTCTTCTGTCTGGGAGTATTTATGTTGTCTCTTTTCATGTTTTGTGTTTGTTCTACTCCAATATTCAGAACAAAAGCACAATGGATTCAGTTATTCAGAGCAGGACGCCGCCCAGTAGTGCTACGATGGTTAGCTAAGTTCACATGATAAATGGCCTTAACCTTTTGACTTCAAAGTTTGGGAAATTTCAAAGCTTGAGATTATTTAGATTATTTAGCATGAGCAGTTGTTTGGCTAGATCATGTGAGCAGTCGTTTGGCTAGATGAGCGAAATTGTTTTCACCTGCCTTTTTTCAGTGGCGAAGTCATTACCAAGCTGGCCGATTTGAGTGCTGGAATATATGTTACCGTTGCACTTGTTCTACCACATCACTGTCCCATAACTGTTTTCACTCGTTTAAACTATTAATGTAGTGTTTGTGTGCTGGGGATGTTGGCGCCGTGTGAAATGTATGGACCTACAACGTGCTGACAGCCTGGGTGCGTGGCTTTCATTTGTCTGCATGCGTTTTGGGTCGGTGGGGGTGTACAGGTTTTTCTTCGAGTGTTAGCGGGATGAGCCGGTCGGTTGCCTGTTTCTTTCACCTGCACAGTTTGGGTGGCGGCACTAGGGTTTGTTTATGGTGGCGGTGCTCGGCGAGCGGCTTTCGTCGCTGCTGGGGATGTTGGCGCTGATTTTCGGTTGCGAGGGATGTTTGCTGGATTGCTATTGCTGGGGGTGTTGGCGCCTCGCTTGTTTACCTCCTCAATTTTCTCCAATTGCCATGCTCCCTTTGCTTCATCACGGTTCACCAGTCTTGCGGTGACGGAGAGAATTCGGGCTCGATGTTGAGCGCCATTGGACGCCGGAGGACCACCACCATCTGCAGCAATGACATCTAAGTGTGCAATACTATCAAGCTCATCTTCTTCTGTTTCAACTTTACCCAATCTATGGCCCCATGTCACATGCCTAGCTTCGCTTTCCTAATTCTTACTCTTCTTGCTACAGGTGGGGAAAACCTTTTGAGCCATTGTTTATCTCCTATTTAATTCTAGGTTCTTCTTTAGTCCAGTTCTTTTCCTGTTCGCTCTGGCCAAATAGTTGCCAATTTGGTAAGATTATATGATTCTGGAGCAATGTTGAAGTCATATTTAGATTTTACTTATGCAGAGATCATGATATAAATCATCACTTATGCATGATAAATTAGTGGGCAGACCGCTAGAGCAGACTTTTACTGTCTTTGCTTGTTTGTCGTGTCTGCATTTATGAAGGACAAGTGGACAACTACTTATTAATTTTGACAAGATTGTCTTACTATACATAGTAACAAGACATAATGCACACAGATGGTTAAGCTTTCGTCATGGTTCTCTACTGTTTGTGAGCTCTTAGATACTTACTACACCGCTTAACTGCGCTTCCATATGGTATGATTATTTAGTTCCTCACTTAATTTTAGTTGATTATAAGGCAAACAGGATGTAATTAAATGATATCATACTATAAACTAACTTCTTAGTGTACGAATTTATAAATTATTTCCTTCAGCAGGTGAGTAATTAGTTCAGGCCATCTGTACTTTACAGAAGATAACTTTCCTTTTTATGGCTGGCGACATTTCTTTACCAATCTAGGCATTCTCTATGATATCCGGATTGGAATTGTCAGTGAATTATGTTCAGCTGTTACATGCATTATTTATTCGTCCTTATTTATTTATCGTGCTATGGTAGGAGTATATTCTTAAAGAGAAGCTACTGTATATACCATTGTGTTGCTGGTGTAACTAGTGTGAGTTCTTCAAGAGGTAATCATATTCTTTCAGTTTGATGGCTGGACTGGCCCTTCTATGCTTGATCCCTATATTGTCATGGTGATGGTATGACATTGTGCTAACTCTCAAGATTCATTTCAGATATCTACTCCAAGGTACATGTTCTGTAAAAGAAATCCTACCTATGTGCTTATTCCCGAGGTATGGTGAAAATACTGAATTAGTGTCACATTGGTTATGTGAATTACCACACAATTCAAGGTTTTGGTCATAACAAGCTATGTTTAAAGACATTTGGATCGATATACCTCTTTATTTCCTTCCCAAAACAATGTTGGATGAGCTGAGATGTGCCAGTATTGATGAGTTTTAGACGTTTACAAAGGGATCCACCTATGTTTATTTTTCAGTTCACAGTAAGCTATTGTGCGGAAATCATAGCTTCACAAGCACAAAAGATTTGAAGTATATTACCCATGATAATCCTCCAATTCCATTAAATTTATGTAGATAAAAATATGTGGAATGAACAATTGTAATAAGTTAAAGAGGAGGACAGCGGACATTTTGTTGGCGCCTATAAACTGACTCAAAACTGCATGGAGGTATGGCCTTAAATAACATGAGATTGTACATGGTTGTTGCGTAAGCAAAACTAGTGATAATATCTAAGCCTGCTTACACTTTGTCCTCTGGAAAGTTTGTTTCTCAATGGAGACATTTTATCAGCATCCTGACGAAGCACTCAAGTTTAGTACCTGGAGAAAAATCTTTGATGGTAGAGATAATTTGGAAACATATTTAATTTACTGGATTTGGATATAAAGGAAACATACATTTGTATTATCAATTGGATTGATAGACCGTTGTAATTTTCAGCTCATAAGCATTTACTATTGTTCAATATATTATTTCAGATGATAATCAGTCCTGAAAAGATAAACACGATGTCGTTTTACTTACTCTGCTGGTAGTGATCAAGAGGATTTATTGGAATGGAAACATAAAAAATATGGTTTTACTATGTCTGATCAGCTACAAAATGAAAAGCAGTCTTTTGAATGCAATTGCCTTGCAGGTGAACTCCGAAAAGAAGATACACATCGCCAATCAATCCAGTTCGAAGTGAACGTATACCATATCTATCCCAACTAGAATGAAAAAGAGAGCAAAAGTATCATCGGCGCGCATACAGTTCTAGTATATAATTATCACCGATAGTACAAACAGCCCAAAAAATCGTAATGCATGGTTTGGATGTTTGCATTGGGCATGTGTATTGGATATTCGGTGGTTGTAAGGACCTAATGCCAGAATTTTTTATGTTTGGCGGGTCAAGGCATTCGGCCTGGGTATTCTGGGTCAATATCGAGAAGACGGCCGGACGGTAAAAAATGTAGGCAAGCTATGTCGAGCAGTTAGGCTAGACATTGGGTTGTATTTGATCGCTACCCACGATCGCACCAACTTCCCTCTCGTCTCTCGCGAAAACTCTCTGTCCAGGTACTTGTCCTTTGCGGTTACAATTTTGAGTCAAGTTAGTACGTACAAGTTCAAGTCACGTTCGGTTTGAACATTCGACGTGAGCAGAGTCCTAGTCCAAGTACTAGCACGTGTCTTAGTTTGCTTAGTCTTCAGATTATATATGAGTAGGATGAAAAAAGAGCAATAAAAAGAGAAAAGTTTAAAGCCTACGATAGGCACACGTGTCAATAAATTTAGTCTCCACGTGAGTTACTATAACTTTATATGATTAATCCGTGGACTAATTCCAATAATTGAATCACATAAAGCTAGATGAACACACGCAAAAACTTCACATGCTTAGCGATAAAAGTAGTCTTTACGTACGTTTATCTAGCTTCATGTGATTGATTTATGGACAAATTTCAACAACAACTCTATGTATGAGATTGGATATTGTGTATGTATCAGACTTGTAACTACGTGCGTGCTTATGATGGATAATGTATGGAACTTTATATTATGTAGATAAAATATTCAAGAATATTTACTGTTTAGTACGTATTGTTCTTAATATAATATTTTCTTATTTTCGCGAGTACAAAAATATTGTGGCTGCTGCATACATTTTTTATAGTCTCTATAACACAGTATAACGAGCAAAGTCTCGTTCAACTCCAATTCAACACTTTTACCATTCAAACAGCATTTGACATTCAATTTCAATATCTAGTTCGGATTCCAAATATTGAACACATCCAAACAGAAATATTGGTATTCATTCCCAATATCAATATTCTGGGTATTAGACATTCAGCCCAATACAATACCTAACCCCTCAATGCAAACATTTGTTTGCATTTCATTCAGAATAGAGTTTTGTCTTTTTTCCATTTTATATTTTTTAAGGCGGACTGGACCAACTCGTAGCTGGTAGCAGCAAAATTGCTGATTCGATTCTTGCATAAGCAAGTCCACCAATAGTCATAGGTTTTTGATTCAAAACCTAGGTCGAAGAAGAAGACGAGACTGAATTCAGAACTAAGATTGAGGACCCGAGAATGAATAAAAAGATATTTTCATATTATATGCATTTGGTAGTACAGATGATGATATTGCTTCCTACATACTTGATCAAACTTTGCGCATCAGACCTGAGTTACTAACCTGAGTTTATCCCATCAGGCATTAGCATTGTCACGCGCATTTGTCCAAACTGTTTAACCGGGCTCATAAAGGAGCAGGTTGACACGATTAGCTGAGCGCTGATTACGAGAAAGAAAAGTATCAACATTCAAGACCCATATAATACATGTTTCCATGGAGTGGAATGGTGCAGGCAGACCACTCCCAGTAGAGTAGCTGCCTTCAGATAAGTGTTCTTTAACGATTCCTGACTTCAGATAAGAGTTGTTTAATTTGGTTGTTTCTCACGAGGTTGAGGATTGTTTTAAGGGGTACTTCCACGAGGTTGAGATAAGTTTGATATAGATCCTCTGAGAAGCGAACGAGTCGACGGAGCACACAGAAACGCCAGCACATATGGGTGATACTACCTTCTTCTTCCTCTTGCTGTCCCTCTGGGTTCAGAATACAAGTGCGACTGATCTTCTCTTCACAAGAAGTGATTTCCCACAGGACTTCGTCTTTGGAGCAGGAACCTCAGCATACCAAGTAAGTAATAGTTTGACCTGAAAGTTCCTTTGTGTTTAGTTGCTCTGTCGAGGTTTCTACTGAATTTTGATGTTTCTCTTGCACGCAGTATGAGGGTGCTGCTGATGAGGATGGCAGGAGCCCCAGCATTTGGGACACTTTCACTCACGCTGGTTGGTTGCTTCCTGTTTGTCATATATATTTTCTTTTTGAAACCCTTCCGATCTCTATCAATAAACTGTTCCTTCAGCCTGGCGAAGCATGTCTCTGGTCTTGCAATGTCTATTTGTCAAGCACGTCTCTAGCTTTCCAATGTCTGATACCATTTTGGTTTAGCATGAGAGCATATTATTGTATACATATTTGAGACTAGTTCCCTCTTGGTCGGTGCAACAATTTCACTCACCATTTCTGTTGGCATAACTAAATTGAACATGTCATATTGACAATAGCAAAGAGCAGAACTGCATGTGGTTGACCAAGAATTCCTCCGTTGTGGCTAGGGTCAAGTTGGTTACTCTGACGATTCGACTTGTGCATGCAGGAAAAATGGAAGACAAAAGCACAGGAGATGTTGCTGCAGATGGCTACCACAAATACATGGTAAACAATATGGGCGCTGAAAAATCTTCAGCCTTTATCTGCTTTTAGTAGTTCTAAAGGAATCTGTCGATTTTGCAGGAGGATGTCAAGCTCATGTCTGAGACAGGCCTAGAGGCCTACAGGTTCTCCATCTCCTGGTCAAGGCTTATTCCAAGTACAGAAATGCTGCATAACCTTTCATCTGAACAAACCACTCTAGTTTTGTAACTTTTGTTTCTGGAAATTTCGTGTTTACAGATGGACGTGGGGCTGTCAATCCAAAAGGACTAGAATACTACAATAACTTAATTAATGAGCTAGTGAATCATGGTAAGTATGTTTTATAGATCTTTGAGCATTTCAATTTTTAACTGTAATCAGTTGTTAGGTTCAGGCAATAGACATAAGGTTTTCTCATCTCAAGAAATGTACAGTATATAGAAAAGGTTAAAGGCATTGGTTTCTATAATTTGTATCCAGGAATTCAAATACATATCACACTTCACCATCTTGATCTGCCTCAAATTCTTGAAGACGAGTATGGTGGATGGTTGAGCCCTAGAATTGTGTAAGTTGATATATGATTCACTACCAAATTAATGACTCTATCGCAGTCGCAAATTTACAGTAACATCGACGTGCAACATAAATGTTTGCCATATTCACATTTTTACATCTACGAAATGCAGCGAAGATTTCACAGCGTATGCAGATGTTTGCTTCAGGGAGTTTGGAGATAGGGTTGCATCCTGGACAACAATGGATGAGCCAAACATCGGTATATATTCCTCTTATGATAGTGCTCTGATGCCTCCGGACCGTTGCTCGGATCCATTTGGAGTAACAAAGTGCACCGCTGGGGACTCTGGTGTTGAACCATACATAGCAGCTCATAATACCCTTATGGCGCATGCATCAGTTTTCAGTCTATACAGAGAAAGATATCAAGTGAGTGAATGATCTTGTACTCACAATAGTTTTGGTGCCGCTTAGTTTCTATAAACTGCGAAAATGCATGGAGGCACCGTTTTCATTTGTATATTACACAGTAACCATATTTCAGTTCCTCTTTTTTAATACATAGTGACAGTAGTACTTCCTGGGGTAGTCGGTTTATTTTGCTGGCCTTGTTCCCTTCAAAGCAGGGAGCCACATAAACTTTTTTTAAGCGAAATGTACATAAACTCTTATTCCGCGAGGTGATTGGGAAGTGCTAGCTCCTGCATTTTCCCTAGATAAATTATTCCTTTCTCCTTGTTTCCCTGTTACAGAGCAAATTTTTCAGAGGTATAGGCTCGTCAAAACTAAAAATGAACCTCTGTATGCAGCCCATGCAAAAAGGAGTTGTTGGCATAAATGTCTACTCCTATTGGAGTTATCCTTTGACAAATTCCACAGTGGATCTAGAAGCAACTCAGAGGTGTAAAGATTTCTTGTTTGGCTGGTATGATATTTTACCTCCATTTTGTCACTGCAAGCATTTTACCTACATAATCCATGCATTTTTGGATTTTAAGTGCGGTACTGACAGGATATTAGAGCCGCTGGTGTTTGGGGACTACCCAGAAGTAATGAGGAAGAATGTTGGCTCTCGCCTTCCACACTTTAACAAAAATCAGTCTGAGCGTATTAAGGGTTCTTTAAATTTTATTGGAATAAATCACTACTATTCTCTCTACGTGAATGATCGCCCTCTAGGAGAAGGTGTTCGAGACTACACCGCAGACATGTCAGTTTATTCAAGAGGTACGTATGGTTTTCTGTATAGTGAAGTGTCCAGCCATTCCTAGATAAATAATGCAACTAAGATATGCAAAAATAGGCAGGGAAACAGCCTTTCCAGATTCGTGAGTCACATATTTTTGGCATTTCTCTGAGTGAAGTGTTCAGTCATTCCTAAACATGTTGCCTGGTTTGCTATCACCTAGTTACATTTTCTCTCACAGGGCTCTTAGAGTTATTCATGCATATTTATGATGGCTTTTGGCCTTTTGCATTCTAGCTTTTGGCTCCCACCCGTACTTGTATATATATATATATGCCTTTTTGGCATCATATAATACAACAAGCTATTTCCATAACATGGTATCAGGACCGATTAGGTCCATTTTTTTCCCGTCGGCAGCCGCCTCTCTCAAATTCCGGTGTGCTGCTGACTGCTCCACCCCACCGCCCCACACCCCTCTCGTCACTGCCGTCTCCAATCAACAGGCGGCATCATCCTCCTTTACTCCGGCCATCGTCCGGGCGAGTTCTCCGCCTGAGATTTTGCAATTTCGTACGCTGCCCCTAGGATCTTCAACGGCCGATCGCCGCCGCTGCCGGTCTGCTCATGGGAATCCGGCTTCCGCCTGCCCTCTGGCCGCTGGCCGGCCTCCGGCCGTCACGTGTGGTCGCTCGGCTTGCATTGTGTGGTGGAGCACTTCGGGCCTTTTTTGATTGGAGTGCTTCGGGCCTCTGTTGGATCGACTGCTATTGGACTTCAGCTGGATCGATTGGTATTTTTTTCTCGGGCTATTCATTTTGCGGTCACCAAGTTGTTTGACACAGGCTCACAGGTGCTTTTCTTGGCTGCAATTACATCGCGGTACCGCAAGTTGATGGGGTCAATTACTGAGAGGGTCATTTCTGGGTCAAATTTGAATAGCCCAAATAATACCGGTTGAAATCGTTTGAACACAAATATCTCCGTTACGGTGACGACTCGGCGCTCCACTTGACAGGATACCCCGTTATTGCTTTGCCACCGTGGCTGCCAAGTGGCGTACCTCGTCCACGTAACCTTTCTCTTCTCCCCCTATTGTTCTTCAAGCTCCTGCTCCCGCTCGCCTACCGAGATCTTAGAGTACCACAGCGCTGCTAGCACCGCGCAGGGGACATGGCCTCGAGGTTGAAAGCGGGTTCTCCTCGCTGCGGATCTGACAAGATCGGGATCGGGAACTGGGAAGATCTGGAGGAGGCTGTTCTCGTGCTGGAGAAGTTGGGGCGGAAGCCAGTGATCATGCGGAGGTTGTTCTCGTACTGGAGAAATTGAGGATGTTCTCAGCCTTCCATCAATTCCAGCAGCTCTAAGAGAAATGGAGAACTAACAGGTATGCAAAATCTGAATTCTCTCTGAATATATACGATGAATACTCTCTGAATACGCACATATAATGCTGGATTCTATTATGTTGCTCTTGCTCTCTGGTGAATTGCAGATTATCATGTTCCAGGACAGCATCATCCTCTTGCTCTACTATGTCCTGAACTTAGTTATGATCATCAACATTTCTGTCAACTGTAGCATTACAAATGTGATTATCTGCGGCATCTTTTGCCAAGTATCCTCATCTGCTTCTCCTTCTTGACAAGTAGACTGTTCTGCTTCCGGTTGTGTTTCTTGTCTTGTTCTATGACTTGTATGAATATCTACTGGTGGTTGTGGTTCTTGAGTAGTTCCATGATTTCTGTGAAATATTACTGGACACCAATTCCTTGAACATTTCTCTCATTTCTCTGATGTGATCCAGTAGATATTATGTTGCCAAGTAGATGGTCAGTCTGACTGCTGGCTCATGTGCTCTTCCATGCTTGAGCAAATCACTTCTCAAACATTGCACAAAATTTGTGTGATCAGCATATAGGTTCAGTACTGTCAACTTTCAGTCGATGTCAACTATGTGTGTATCATTAACTAATTTACTATTTTCTGATGCTGGAGTACTTAGATCATGTCAATTTAGCAAATCCACCAACTGAACAGCTATGCTTTGCACGAAAACTAGCACATAAAGTTTTCTGAATCTTGCAAAGAACAGAGGGAACATGACAGCTTCCAGAGAAGGCTAGAGGGGGAATTGGCAGTACCTAGCTTTTAAGTAACAGCAAAATACAGATAATCATAACACGACAAAATATGTCAATTTAGCAAATCCAAACAACAGAAGATTATTCCATTGCTTGGTCAATTTAGCAAATCCAAACAACAGATAAACAGAACACAACAAAATATGTCTGTTACAAGCAGATAATCAATCACAGAGTAATTACACATCATCATACTAGTTTTTGTTAACTAAAGTTTAAAAGTAGAACACTTCAAGGTAACTAGTCTTCTGGCTATTCCCAACGATGAGTTGGGGGAGCCCCAGACATTGTTGGGAAGATCCACATTGGCGCCTCCCACTCATTGTAATAAGTGGGTCCGTATATCAGTTGTGATCCTATTGCCGGAGCTCCTCTATTGATGTGTATACGGCTCCAATCTGGCACTGGCCTATGGGTGTAGGGACGGGCTCGATGGTATGCAACAAACATACAGTCTTGTTGTAAAAAGGACATGCCTTGTCCAGCAGATGGACCAGCTTTTGCAACATCATAACAGGGTTCTCGGTGGAAGATTGGGTTGTTGATTCCAAGAAATACTGAAAGCCCATGCAGATACTCATGCCTGATCCACACTGGACCATCAACAGGATCTTCGGCTTCTGGGCGAAGATTAAAGGGATGCCTTGCGAAAACGTGGCATCGTAGACTAGGATAAGTGCTCAACCGTATCCCATCTTCAAACTGTGCAGAAGCATTGCTGTTTCTATCACCATCTATCTGAATCCAAAGTAGATCGAAATTGCCATAATGGTAGGTATTGGATGCCAAGAACCAGGTAGTTTGTGGATTAACCACTACAATTTCTTCAACGTCTTCATCCGGATCGGCAAGAAATGCATCTCCTTCAGCCGCATCGCCAGCAACTGCAGCGGCTTGAGCCGCATCGCCAGCAACTTCAGCCCCTTCAGCCGCATCCCCTGCAACTGGATCCTCGATGTTCGGGGCAAGTATTAGACGCGGGCCTTCATCTGTGCCTGTGTACGGAAGAAGATAAGCCACAATACAACAATGCAGTATGCAGGTAGAACTATCTGTAAATTCAGATAGGAAGAGGGCATAACTCACCCCAAGTATGTGGTTCCCAAACCAGAACATCTCCTCGTGGTTCTGTAACCGCGTACACGCAGAACAAATCTGTCCGATCGCCGAATAGATGAATTGCACAGGCGTTGACATACCTGCGAGGTGCAAGGTGGTAATTTTTTAGGATGACCTAGCCGTTGTCTTGCTGACTGTCTACATAGGCGATCAGTTTGTAAAAGATTATGATTGCTTCATAATGGCACTGATCACTGCATTTTTCCTTGTAAGGGGTCTTTGTAATCTGTATCTTCAGAAGCTGTAACTCACACTGCTTCTACGAAAACATGCATGTTCGAAACCTGGGGAAAACTCCAATATGAGCCAGTAATATGAGAGGCAGAGTCACTTCTCTGTACATGTGGCAGATCTTCAGGAGGCTGTTATCCGTGACTAATGCCATCCAGTCACCGTGACTTCCTACCCAATGCCCTCTTCCATCGGAGTCATTGCAATGCACGTGTGCTTTAAGTGTCTTCTTGTTTAACGGCATAAAGAGGGCGCCAATGCCCTGCAATTGAATTTGTTTGGAAACTTTGTAAAAATTAAGGTGTTCCACGGAAGGAATAGTTTGCTTGAATAGATGGAAAACTATATAGGTAAACCGTTATAAAAAGAGCGGTCGTGGGCAGAGTAGCAGTTGTACACCATTATTCCAATCCGAGATTGGATTTTCTAAGCACTGCCTCAGCTGTACCCTCTATCTGAACTGTTAATAGGTGCATCAAGATACGTGCTAGTCTCTTTTTCCCTCTCAAACAACTTCTCTTTTTTGTATCTCTCACTCTATATAACATTTGAATCTGAAACTTTGCAGTTTACTCAAACATTTGAGATAGAATGTGGGAAAAATAGTTCAGGATTTTTATTATACTATATATATACTTTTTAAAACAATTTTTGTTGAATTTTAAATATTTGAATAAGTTAAATTTCACAAAAAAAATCAGAAATATTTTTCCCACATTCTAGTTGTAATATTACAGCGATCTGCAAAGTTTGAAATCTGTATGTTACATAGTTTGAGAGATATAAAAAAGACAAATTCAAAAAAGTATGGGAGTGTAGGTGAGACCCTGCTTAGATAAAACTTTTCCATTCCAATTTTTGTATTTAAAAAGTCATTACATGGTATTCGACAGAATGCTCACTGGATTGCAAGAACATTGTTTGGTAAAAAAATGCCAAAAAATGATGTGCCTACTAGATGTTCGACAGAAGGATAACTATGCTTGAATATATCATAAACACATACAAGATGGAAACCTAAGTCCGTAAACCGAAACCCTAAAAGGCGTTATGGGCGGAGTAACTTCATTTTTCGGAAATATTGTATCTAAAAAGTCGATGCATGCAAGGTGTTCGACAGAGAGATCGGTGGATTGCAAGAACATAAACAGACAGGAGATCAATATATATATAACAGAATACTGAATCTAGTTACTCTTACTTGTGTATCGGTATCATGTGGCCATGAGGATTCATCGGCGTGGAGCAGGCCCGGCGCATCAAGCGGTAGATTCAGGGTCCCTCAAATGGCACGACGCATGCCAACCATGCCGACAGCAAGGCGAGCAGCGCTTAAGATGTCGACCCGCTCGACTATGTTCTCAACCGATGGGTAGTGGAGATTACCCAACCCCATGGATTCGTGGTAACGATCAGCAATGGGCTCTTTTGGAGTCGAACGCTGACGCTTCCCCCCCGGGGGTTCGTCCCACCCAGACCCAGACATGACCTGTGCCGGCAAATGCGGGCGGCGGTGACGTGATGGAAAGAGAAGCGGCGATGTGATGGAATGGAAACGAGAGGGCGCAGTGGTGTTGTGGAGAAGATGGGGAATGAGCCGATGAACTACCTAGCGCAGGGTAATAAGTGGAAGTTGGCGTTGGGAAGGGGGGGGGGCGGCGGCGGTTCACTGTACAAGGAGTGGAAATAATATTTTATCTCTGCCGTGGACCCTCATTGCAGTAGGCTTCCTGCCCGCCAGTGCAATCCCCGTACAAGGCATGCGCACGCAGTTCAAAAATTAGTTTGACGTCCATCTTTCTCCAACAAATTATGCCATGAAATTTGTATTTTAAAGTTTCAAAAAAAATTGAAACAAAATTCTTGTGATAGGCATTGTTGAATGCTATAAACCGGTACAAATCTCAATATGAAATACTTTATATTCTATTCTACACAAAAAAGACAAAATCTGACATATTATATAGTGAATAGTACATGATTGAACACTATATAATTTTATTAGATTTTACCATATTTGTGTAGCCTAGAATATAAAGAATTTCATATTGAAATTAGTATCGGTTTGTAGCATTCAACATTGCCTATCACAAAAAAAAGACAAATTCCTAAGAAAAAGATGTACTTTCTTACTACTATTTTAATACTATTTACATTCACAAATTTATCTTCTTATATCTTCCAAAATTCAACATATCTTTGTATGTATTTAACGCCAATTTTTTTGAAAACATTGAAGTTTGAGAATTTGAACTTTTAAAAATTCTGAAAGTGTATAGAGCATCGGTGCCCATTTGCACCAAATCCCTTGTCGAATCCAATGATACAGCTTTTATGAACTTTTCAAAATTCTGAAAGTGTTGGGAGTATATTATTTTACAAGGTGCACACGACGGGCGCTCTGACTTGCGAAGCGTGACTTGAGAGTCATTGACAGATGGGTCCCCCATGTGATGGGGCCCGCGTGCAGTGAGGGCAAGTCAGAGACAAGTTAGAGTGGGCAAGTCAGGGCCTCGCTCTGGACATCAACGACACTCATGCGGCATGTCTGGGCATCTCCGGCAGAGCGCGCACAGAGCGCGCTCTGGATATCAACGGAAGGCATGGCCGCGCTCTGGGCATCTCTGGCCCCTTATACAGATACACTTCAGTACATAGGGAAAACACACTTACTAAATCATATATAAGGATGGTCCTCGCTCGGACACTTACATATATAGGTGGAACGAACAGTACATGAATCTAGTATGGAGGGGGAGAAAGCAGGCATCTTCTCATGATAGTAATTCTCCAATACGCGTCATAGCATACATACGCATCATTTGCTGCGTAGTGGATCTGCTCCGGCTGTAGTTCCCAAAGATGCCAGGTGTTGTGCAGCTTCTTCTTGCGGAAATCCTCCTTGTAGTCTTTGAACTTGCGGTCGATGATTAGTTTCGCCATGTTGGCCAAGCCGGTCCTGGCTTGGAACGGGATGTTGAAGTGATCTTGTAAGTCCACGTGCTTTGGTATGCGGGCGCCGAGGGCTTCAAGCTTGCTGGTGTCTTGGCGCTTGTCCACAGATGCGAAGGAAATGTCGGGGCGGTTGAGGAACTGTATGAGTTCAGGACAGTTCCTTGTTGCCACGGCTTCGTGCCAGAGTAGGCAGTGATCGCGCATGCAAAGTTGCATGAGGGCGGCGCGGGGAGGCTTGGTCATGGTGTACTCGAGGTCGAGGCCGACGATCCGCTCTTTGTCCCGCTCGCCGAGCCAACGCTCAAACATGGCGATGAACTTGGCCGCCTCTCTCGGGTCGGTTGTGTGCATCACTGTGAGGACGGTGTCACCATGAGCAGGGACCTTGTGGTAGTCGGTGAAGACATTGCTGTAGATCTCCATGACGGCCGCGGCGCAAGGAGTGGGAGTGGAGGGGGGGGGGGGCGAGGGGGTTATCTCTGGAGAAGACGAAGTTGGTGATCCAATTGTTTTCCAGGCCGCGAGATCGTGGGATAAATAGTGCGCGACGGGTCGCTGGCACACCGCGTAAGTAAATGCAGTGTAGCGCGTAGGGGGTGCTTTGGAAGTTGAACCCCCCACGCGAGCCCCCGTCGCTTCGTTTATGAGAGAAGAGGAAGTTGGGGAAGCAATTGTTTTGCAGGCACGCCGCGATAAATGCCAGTCTAGCGCTTTGGAAATTGAACCAGTCGCTTCATTTCGTTTCTGAGAGAGCGCTAGACCGACGTGTCACCGCGGGCCCCGGTACTCCGGCCCACTTGTAAGTGAGAGGCTGCTATCGTGGGTAAGGATGTACGTACGTTTACCGCCAGGCAGCAATTAGAGAGTCTCGTTGTTGGGTCCCCTCATTGTTTGACTACATGCAGGAGAGCAACAGTCTGAAAAAGGAGATAGCGTGCAAGGGGAGGAATAAATCCGTTCTCGTTTGACACGCGGAAGGAATAGAGAACAAAATCTTACCATTGAAATGCTTCTCATCGAGGTCACCTGCTCCATGAGCCAAACGAGTGAGACAAACTAGTCCAGTTTTAGCATCCGAAGCATGTGGGGACCCACTTGTCTAGGTAAGGTTTGGTCTGATGTGTGTCTGGGGCCCCACTTGTCAATAGTGTTCCGGGCCTTCGTGGGGCCACATGTCATAAGGGTTAGGATTCGTGGCCAGTGGAAAAACCCAAGCAACTGACGCGTGGTAGCAAGTTGTGCGTAGCAGCGGGATGAGAATTGACAGGGCAGCGAGATTTGAAAGGCAAGTAAATTGACGAGACACGCCGCGAGTCTGACCTAGATCTCGGAGGGGGCCTGGGGAATTCAGAAAAAATCAAAAAAAAAATGGAAAAACAGTGCATGGAGTCATGGTGAGTGATGCATCACCTAGGAAAAATACCAAGCATGCCATCCCAAGGGTTCACATGTGGACTCATTAGGAAAAGATTCAATGAATTCAACCCACTTTGCATGACGTTTATTCAACTTAGCTTGACTACAAATATGCTTCAAAGATTCATGATCAGAATGTATAACAAATTCTTTAGGCCATAAATAATGTTGCCAAGTTTCTAATGTCCGAACAAGAGCATATAATTCCTTATCATAAGTAGAATAGTTCAAACTAGCTCCACTCAATTTCTCACTAAAATATGCAACAGGTTTGCCCTCTTGTAACAACACGATGACCATGGTTTGTGCAAGTTCCACAGCAAACTTTGGAACCATGGTCCCATTTTTAGTGGATATGTGCATCTTTGCATTCCCAACCACTTTTGCAACTAGTGTTTTTCCAGTTTCCACATAAAATTGCATTTCCCATTTTTTGGGTGCCCGGAGGGGTCGAAACAGGTGTTTTTTTGTGAAGGGGCCACCAAGGGCAGTGTGCAGAACATCACAACTCTATTTTTCATGGGTGGGGGACCTGCCAGGGGTGCCACATCCAGGAGGCTATGAATTATCTCGGCCTGCTGCCATATAATGAATTATTTTTGCCCTAAATCCTTTTTAATCCAATTTTGCACTGGGGCTACAAGAAATGCACACCAAAAAAATTGGGGAAAAATACAGGGAGGTCCCCTGGGGGTGTGGGACCCTAGAACCAAGACCAAACCATGGTTCCCACCCCACCTGGCAGACATCGATGGCACCGCGAGTCTGACCTAGATATCGGAGGGAGGCCTGGGGAATTCAAAAAAAATCAAAAAATGGAAAAACAGTGCATGGAGTCATGGTGAGTGATGCATCACCTAGGAAAAATACCAAGCATGCCATCCCAAGGGTTCACATGTGGACTCCCTCACAGAGAGGTGCTTCCAGGCAGGAGTTCTCTTGGTCTTTCTTGGCAGATGACCATGGTTTGTGCAAGTTCCACAGCAAACTTTGGAACCATGGTCCCATTTTTGGTGGAGATGTGCATCTTTGCATTCCCAACCACTTTTGCAACTAGTGTTTTTCCAGTTTCCACACAAAAAATGCATTTCCCATTTTTCGGGTGCCCAGAGGGGTCGAAACAGGTGCTTTTTTGTGAAGGGGCCACCAAGGGCAGTGTGCAGAACATCGCCACTCTATTTTTCATGGGTGGGGGACCTGCCAGGGGTGCCACATCTAGGAGGCTATGAATTATCTCAGCCTGCTGCCATATAATGAATTATTTTTGCCCTAAATCCTTTTTAATCCAATTTTGCACTGGGGCTACAAGAAATGCACACCAGAAAAATTGGGGAAAAATATAGGGAGGTCCCCTGGGGGTGTGGGACCCTAGAACCAAGACCAAACCATGGTTCCCACCCCACCTGGCAGACATCGATGGCACTGCGAGTCTGACCTAGATCTCGGAGGGGGGCCTGGGAAATTCAAAAAAAATCAAAAAAATGGAAAAACAGTGCATGGAGTCATGGTGAGTGATGCATCACCTAGTAAAAATACCAAGCATGCCATCCCAAGGGTTCACATGTGGACTCCCTCATAGAGAGGTGCTTCCAGGCAGGAGTTCTCTTGGTCTTCCTTGGCAGATGACCATGGTTTGTGCAAGTTCCACAGCAAACTTTGGAACCATGGTCCCATTTTTGGTGGAGATGTGCATCTTTGCATTCCCAACCACTTTTGCAACTAGTGTTTTTCCATTTTCCACATAAAAAATGCATTTCCCATTTTTTGGGTGCCCGGAGGGGTCGAAACAGGTGCTTTTTTGTGAAGGGGCCACCAAGGGCAGTGTGCAGAACATCACCACTCTATTTTTCATGGGTGGGGGACCTGCCAACGGTGCCACATCCAGGAGGCTATGAATTATCTCGGCCTGCTGCCATATAATGAATTATTTTTGCCCTAAATCCTTTTAATCCAATTTTGCACTGGGGCTACAAGAAATGCACACCAGAAAAATTGGGGAAAAATACAGGGAGGTCCCTGGGGGTGTGGGACCCTATAACCAAGACCAAACCATGGTTCCCACCCCACCTGGCAGACATCGATGGCACCGCGAGTCTGACCTAGATCTCGGAGGGGGGCCTGGGGAATTCAGAAAAAATCTAAAAAATTGAAAAACAGTGCATGGAGTCATGGTGAGTGATGCATCGCCTAGGAAAAATACCAAGCATGCCATCCCAAGGGTTCACATGTGAACTCTCTCACAGAGAGGTGCTTCCACACATTGCATGACATGGTTTCATAACAGTTCATAACATAATAAACACAAAGTACTTCAATGTGTTCAGTTCATTACATAATTTTATTGCGAAAGCACGACACATCAGGGTTCAAGCCGGGCGCGTAGCTGCTCGTTTTCCTTCTCAAGAGACGCCACGAGTTGGCAGCTTGCGAGGTATTTCATTTTGGAATCCACGAGCTCCCTGAGTGCTTTCTCGTTTTCAGCCAGCAGGTTCCTATATGTGATCTCCAGGGTGACAGTACTCTTTGTTAGCTTCAAATTTTCCTCCAATAGATCTTTGATCCTGGCTGTATTCTTATGTGCCGAGGCTCTGGCTTCCTTGTGCAGTTCCGACCACTTTTGATTCTCCTTTACAAGGTGATTGCGCTCACAAGCAAGGCACTTGGCAACTAAGAGGACTTTTGCCATATCCACTTCCTGGGTCAATTTTTTCTCCCTTTGTTTGGCTATCCGTTCATTAAGCCAGGATGCCATATCTGGGTTCAGCCCCACCTTCTTTTCCTGTATAAAATAAAAATAGGGTTATTTCTACCAAGGACGCCAACTAAGTGGCAGTGGCGTCCTCGCAAAAACCCCATTACAGGTAAAGCACTCTACACTCACCTAAGTCAGAATCACAAGAACCCCAATGCATGTCAACACAATTAGAGAGTGCTTACCTTGCTGAGCCGGGGAAATGTGGGCATCGGGTTCTGGATCGCCGCCGCCATTTTTTGGGAGAGAGGCACACCCTGCAAAACCATCATGGCTCCGCCGGCTCTGGAACATTTTATTCCATGGTAATGAGTTATAGAGGAGAAGAAAAAGAAGAAGAACAAAAAGATGATGATGAAGAAGAAGAATTCGTCCCAGTACCCGGATGAGCCCTCGCCTGATTCAAGTTTTCCCTTCTCCATCAGGGAGAGCAAAGATTGCGCCTCTATGTGAGGGCTTTCTCTAATGGATGGAGCAAGTTCCTTCCGACGGCGAGCTCTCTCCATTCTCTCCGCTTCCTGAGTCGTCAGGGGGCGGTTTCTCTTTGGAGGCATGGCTAGACAGAGCGGATGGGGGGCCGGGCAGGAGGAAGGAGAAGGAAGTAGGTGAATGAATAATATGGCAAGATAGTCAAACAGTCCAGCCCATGGTCCAACCACTGCTCTCTGTCTTCTAGCCTTCTCATGCAAGTTATATGCTCCATAAATGAAAAAATAGAGCCCCCACCCGGCACGCGGGTGGATACATGGCGCCGATTAACTGACGCTCACTGCCCCGTCCCATCGTGCCAGTGCCAGGGTCCTGGCTAGACACGCCGGTCCGCATACACGAGAAGGCATGCCAGGACATGCTGGAAGATAAAATGTATTATATTTTATATATTAACTGAAAATGGAAGGGTCAAATCTTACGCAAGATAAATTGCATTGAATAGAAAATGCTAGCTAATATGCATGCCATTTGCATTTTCTTCATAGATTACTAACTTAACCACTAGCTAAACCCAGTATATGACGTCGTCGGAGTCATCGGAGTCGACCTCCGTTGGGGCCTTGTCCTTGCCCTCTGCTTCATCCTCCATCGTGGTTGCCTTGCCCTTCCCCCTGCCCTGGGGTTCTAATGACCTGGTCATGGCCGTCTTCATGTCTCACGCAAACTTTGCGGCGGCGGATCTTGGCTGCTCAGTGTTGACGCCGCCGTCCTCATCGTCCGATTCAAGATTGATGAACGGTACGGATTTGAGGGCGGTCTTGAACCGGCCTACACTGCGAGGCCTGCTGGAGCCACTGCCAGACCTACTCGAGGTCGAAGAAGTTGGAGTTGGAGTACATGCATTGCTGCTCGGTTCAAGCCACCATGGCCATCTGATGCGGCGGCGGCTTGACCTGCCGCGCTGTGCACGACCGGGCGTGGAGTTCCCGCTGTGGTAGTACGTACCACCGTCGTGGCTGAGGCCTGGGGTGGCGTGGCTGAGGCCTGGGGTGGAGCTTCCGCGTCATGCGCGGGAGGTGTTGTAGTGGCCGGTGCGAGGCATCTGAACTATGGGGAGGGCTCGCTCGTGTGAAGAATAGGAGGCGGAGGCTAGTGTTCATGGTGTCTTCCCAGAGGGAAACAGATCTTTTTGACAGGGTAGCTCTCCATGGAAGCACATGCCACCAGCGACTGTGCATAGCTTCCACGCTTGTAAACAATACATTTTCTTAGTGTCCATGATTGCAATTTCATTGGTGGCATAGTTGCGTTGCACGATCCCACGTGTCATACTCAAACGGTCATATTCTAGGGGGGGCGCTGGTATAACTGCCGGATGCAAGAGCAGTGTCGTCACTCCGATTCTTCCTTCTTCCCATCTCCCCCTTGCACCTACGATTCTTTTCTGGGCTAGCTCACATCTGCTGTTCTAGTTCCCCACCTAGTCCCTCTGCTATGCTCTTCCTTGGGTGCAAGGCAATGGTTCGTAGATACTGCAGTTCTTCGCGGGCGGAATCAGGGACGGCTCACCGACGCTCCCCTATCCCGTACCGGAGTAAGCCCTACGACTATTCGCCAGACAAAATCTGTGACTGTGGAGTAAAGATGCTGAGATGGATTGCGTGGACGGATGAAAACGCTGGGAGAAGATTCTACAACTGCGGCATCCGCGCGGTATTATTGTAAACTAATCATGTTTGTTTGCCAGTTTAGTTATTTTAATTCTCACATCTTTCCTCTTCCTTTACTATGTTTTTGGCAGGAAGGCAAGGGCCGAGGCTGTGAGAAGTATGAGTGGATGGACGACCCGCTGCCAGTTTTCCAGAGAGAGCTTGTTCGTGATCTTCGTGATGCTGTATGGGAGAAGATGGAGGAGAACCGTGCGCTGCTTGATGAAAACAAGGAGCTTCTGGACCAACTTCAGAAGCTCGAGCAGAGTGGTGGTGTGCATGCTCAGTTGCAGAAGCAAGCAGCTGAAATAGAGCAGATCAAGGTTAGGGCAGATGGTGGAAACAATCTGCTTTTCATATGGATATGTTCCATGGCATTTGCAGTTTATGTTGGCATTATGATGTCTAGCACCTGAAAAGCAGAACTGTATGGACCCAAATATTGTGTAATGTCAAATGTTATCCTGTGCCATTTATTTTGCCTTTTTTGACTGTCCCTCTGAACATTACCACCGAATAAGAACATATGCATAATGTCAAACAAGGCTTATTAAAAATGAGTACATAGTTTACAAATTACAAATTCCATAACAAATATAGTTTGGACAGAATTTCAGACAGGTCCAGGGCCCCTGTTTTACAATGCACACACAAACACACATGTTCTGGAAAAATAGTTTTCAGAATTTTGTTGTATTACAGAGACGGAGCACTCAGAAAAAAGACTGAATTAGTCTTACTCCGACCTAGCTGTATTCTTCCTCTTTGGGGACAGTTTTCTCGCCTTCTTGTATGTTGGATCAGAAGGTTCTGGAATGTCCGGCCAATCTGAATCAGATCCCGTGTCATCATCACTCAACTCAACTTCCTCGTGAAGCACATAGACAGCATCAGCAGTCTTGCACCTTGTCTTGCGCTTCCTGACAAATGTTAGAAAGCACGTAAGCCCCAGGTAAGCATAGATATTACCTAATTATAAATAAAGATCATACACGCAAATACTTCATACCTAGGCTTTGGTCCATTCAAAGGACACCCCGCTGCTCTATGTCCAATACATTTGCATTGCTTACATCTGTTTTTGCCTTTCTTGCTACCACTAAAAGGCATGCCCTGCTTCTCCATGAAATTCTTGAACCTACTCATCCTAGGTCTTCCTTTGCCTCTTTTAACATTTGGCTGGCACAGCTTGAAAGGTAGTTGAACCACAGGCCACTGTGACTGGTCTGTGCAAGGAGGGACGGCACCTGCGTAGGTAGCTCGAAATTTAGCCAAAGAGAAGTACTCACTCACATATTGATCAAGGTGTGGCAGAGTTCTTTTGTGAACCAAGAAGATTAACGCGTGTGGGCATGGCTTCCCAGTATGCTGCCACTCTAAGCAGCTGCATTCTCTACTGTCAATCTTCACGACATGCCTCAGGCCATTCCGGCTCAAATCTCTCACCTCACAGCTATGGTCGTTAGACTCTCCAACTCTAAGGTAACCAAGACCTCGACTTCTCTGGTTTATTTGCTGAATAACAGCGGGTAGAATGTGCCCTCTTAGTCTGTCCGCAATATCTCTTCTAACTTTTATCAGCCTCATCAACATACCTCGTATGGTGTCTATCAACATATGAACTGGAAGGTCTTTTGAGTCTTTGACCCAGTTATTTACGATTTCAGCAAGGTTGTTGTTTATGTAATCACACTTTATTGCGGGATTAAAAGCACTCCTCATCCATAAAAGGCTGTGATTCCTTTCCAAGTATACGGCCAAATCAGAGTTCTCAGCATGTATCTTGTCCATAAAAAATTTGTAGCTCTCAGACTTGTAGGCCCTAGCAGCAGTCCACATGTAGCGATATACATTGCCTGAGTAGTGCCTATACAGGTTCAGCATCAAATGAGCATGGCATTCTCTTTGTTCAGCATGTCGAAATACTGTCCGAACTGCATTTGCCAATCCTTTGCATGCATCAGTGTAACAACCCAAATTTTTGGGAAATAGAAATAAATGGATTTATTAAAATACCAAATTTTGGAGCCAACAAAAACTTTTATTTTGAATACGAGATTAATTTCTTGCCTTTTCGAAACTTCTGAATTTGAGCATTTGCTCCCATGCTTCAAATAAAAAGAGTATGAGACGGGTTTTAAAACAAATCCTTTGAGCCCAAAGTTTTAAATAAAGATATTTGAAATAGTTTTCTAACTATTAAATTTTTGTGTATGATTACATGCTGAACCCATTTGGGTCAATGGCCAAACCAAAAATTTAAGTCAAGCAATCACAAACAAATAGAAAAGAATCAAGAAAATAAACTGCAACCCAAAAACCTAAGTAAGAAAGGAGGAAGTAGTGATCTTAAAAAAATTACGGATTACACTACTTTGCACTTATATATTAAGCAATATTTGAACTATACCATCATGCATCTCTCCACCACCACTAAGAACAAGTTACAAAGAATTAAATACAATGAAGTTTGAAACAAAAATCCACTTGGAACTCTATTCAAATTTCTACCAAAGTTGAATTCAAATAAGAGGTCATTCCCAACTCCATCTCATCTCCAAGAAAACCAACACCTTTGGACCAAGATTAAAACTTTTGCTTGTATGCATAGAATTTCAATATAAGTCTTTTATGATTTCATGTGGGTTTTAAATTGTGGAGCAATGTTTAGTTAATTCAAACCTGACCAATAGAAGCATTAGAGAAGAACCACAAAGATCAAAGGAACCAGAAGCAAGAGAAATAAAGAAAAAGAGAAGAAAAGATGATATAGAAAAAGTTAACCACTACCCTACTTTGGACACTTATATTAAGAAATCTGTAACTCAAGTAAGGGTGTGGTCAGTTAGCTGAGCTTGACCAGGCTGCATACTAACTTGACCAAGAAGTTTCAAACCAAAATTCAAATCAGAACCTAACTCAAACATCAGCCAAACTTTGAATCTGAAACAGTGACAATACCCAAGTTTGAAATATAAAATTTTGCAAAACTTGTTATTTCTTCGAAACAAAAATATCCCTGGAACCCTTGTCCAATATCTTGACAACCCACGGTGGCCGTTTTCAAAAATTTGAATTTAAATTTCTTGCGGGCATTTGATCGAACACGTGGTGGGCAAAAATCTAGAAAATCGGTTCTACTGTGAGCATCGCTGTTCATGTTCGCCCAGGCCCTGTAGCCATGCCGTGGACACCCCTTTTGTCGATCCCCAGCTTCCCCAGCCCCGACCCAGGACCGTTAGACATGGAGGAGAAGGAGAGAAACGACCCGGACCCCTCCCCGCAGCCACTCCTTGCCCCCTCTGCGCCAGACCATCTCAGCCCCTCCCATCGCGCCAGCAGCACCCCACAGCACACCGCAGCCCTCCGCCGAAAGCACCGACCGCCGTGTTCCTTCGTTAGCCGACACCGGCCGCGCTCTCTCCGCAGATCCACTCGCCTCGTGCTCCCTCTCCCGACTATATAAAGCCACCATTGTTTCCTGAAAAGATTCGCCTCACCTCCCTCTCCCTCCTAGACAACGTCTCCCTCTCTCCCGTGCCCTACGTCGAGCTCGCCGACCTCGACCGCTCCGCAGATCACCGCCCGTTCCCGGCGATTCTGAGCTTTCCCCGGCGCTGTGCCTGCTGGAGGTGGAAGAGGAGGAGCTCCTCCGCCGCCCTGCATCCTCGCCGGACTTCCTCGACCCTTCTCCGGCGAGCCCCGCCTCCGAGCTGTTCCCCTGCTGAGCGCCGGTGAGGCTCGATCCTGTAGCACGAGGAAGATGACCCCGTACCGATTCGGTCCATTAAGTTCTGACCAGCCGGGCCCATGGTCAGGCCGGTATTCTTTTTTTTCTTGCTCACCCGCCAGCCTGCAGCCTAGTGGGCCGGCCCAGCTCAGTCTGTGTGTCCGGCCCGGATATTAAAAAAAAAGGGATATTAGATTTCCGATTTCTGAAAAACGCATTCAGATGCTTTAGTATATTTAATTTTCCCGGAGATCTACCAATCCAAATCTAGCAAATGAAAATGTTCTGGAAACCTTAGAACATAAGATATCCAATAAAAGTGGTTTCAACACAATTAGATTTACAGAGTGGTTGCAGTAAAAATAACAAAACAGGAGCTTTTCCAACTTAGAAAATCCATATCAATTCAAATAAAATTCCTAAAAATATAAATCCAACTTTAGAAATTCACAATTAGTGATGCCCATCTGTCTATGGCATTAGATCTCATTTTTGAACCTTTTAAAATAAATGCTATTTACCTATATGGTTCATTAGGCAATTACCATATAGGATTTTATTAAACTCAAATCTATAATTGAAATTTTTATGGAACTCTTATTGTTAAACCATATTTCCAAATACCTATCTATAGGTATTAATCTTAGTCCATGTGAGCTTGTAGGAAGTATTTGGAAATTTAATCCTACATGATAGTAATTAGAAACTCAAACTTGCACACATATTTCAAAATAAATGGAAATGATATGAAACCAATTCGAATCAACCACATTTCTAAATATTGATCTATAACCTTTGATCCCATTCAACTAGGATCTATAGACTCTACTTGTAAGATTCAAACTTGATCACTAAATTTTTGCAAACTAGAAATGGCTTCAATAAAAGAAACATACTCCAAATCCCATGAAACCTCTTTAGTTGAACCATAATCTTGAATATATACTAGTAGTATATGAACTTTGGTCAATAAGGACTTGCAGGAGATATTTTCATAATCCAAAACAAATAAACCCTACTTAGATACAACAACTCAATAATCTCATCCATCGGAACTCAATCATCTTCGAAACCACTCTCCATAGACTTCCTAGATCATTTCTCTTACCCAAGTATCCTTATAGTGAGTATGTGTTGTTTGTGAATTGTGTGGTGATTGTATGCTTATTTACTTTCCTACGATTAGACGACAACGAGAGTAAGGAGAATGGATCCCGAAGTCCACCAAGAAATGGAGATGGAGATCAATCAACCCAAGATGAAGATGAAGACTATTTTGACTTTGCCAAGCCAGGCAAGCCATCTTTTGATTCATACTTCCCATGCCCAGTTTTAATATTGCATTCTACTTGTTTTAAGTAAATTGCATGATTGAATTGTTAGAGTAGAATGATAGAAGTATAGTGATCTCTTGCTTAACAAGAGCATCAAGCTGAGTTTATCCAACTCTATTTAGTGGTCAACCCTCAATGTAGTTGCTTAGTTGCTAATAAAATTGGAGGTCATTTATAAGGGGAATCCTAGTTGAGAATTGGTGACTTGAACTTGAAACATGATATTGGAGGTTTCTCCTACATGATGGTTTTATGAAAGAAAATAATCTTGACTAAGAACTATGAAATGTATTTCTCAATTGACAACGAGTGATGTACTATGGGAGCCAATTATACCGTACGACCACATTACCCCTGAATGGGAAGGGGCTTATTCCTAGCTTGTTTATTTTAGTATGGGAGGTCTTGTTTCATCCTTTATAGAAGCATCCCATGCGGGGTTGCTTCCGAACCAAGTGGTTATTGGAAATTTTCCTTCCTGAAGATTTCCATCCGTCCGGCATCCCGGAGTGGGCAAAACTAGAGGCGCCGGAACGGGGAAATCCGTGTCTCGGGCTCTAGGGAAGGATCCCATACTAGAGTAGACAAGTGAAAGAGTTTGTTTGATTATCTGAACCTCGCATACTTTGCGTATGTCGATCCGTGGACTTCTCCCGGCAGATGTATCGATTCTTGTGGGTAAAGTGTACCCCTCTGCAGAGGTTTTCAAACTATTCGAATAGCCGCGTCCGCGGTCATGGACAGTTGGCAAGCTGTGCCTGGCTTTTGTCAATAATGAAAACAACTTGGTGAACTTGGTGAATGACATGAGTTGAATCGACTTGACTTGACCATGATATTGACACACTTGAAGTTCCTCTTTAGATGAACTTAGAGAATTAAACCTCTTTTCTACCAATGAACATTCTTGGGAAATAAAACTAGCTTTTGGCAAATAAACTTAGTGCTTAGTCTACCATATCAGCCTTGCATATCTACTTCACTACTCATTTGTAAGATGGTTTGCGAGTGCATCCGATGTACTCACGACTGTGTCCCTGGCTATCAACTTGGCCAGGCTTGAAGGAGCAAGATCAAGAAGGAAGGACTCATTGACGGCTTTGCGAATTAGGCTCGTTTCCTACTGTCTGCTTTGCCTGTGCGGTTGAAGCTTGACAATATGGACCCAAAGTGTTATTCCGCTGCATATTGATGTATTGTAAGGTTTGGTCTGTACGACCACCTATGTAATCCCTTTTATTTACTATTAATGTCTATGACTGTGATATCAACTACGTTATGTAAATCACAACATTGATTCTGGGATTGTGATGGATTACATAACGGGCACTTCGAATTTGTGATAAATTCAGGGGTGTTACAAGTTGGTATCAGAGCCTAGGTTGACTCTAGGAAACCCTAGTTAGCATGGTCGTTAGAAGATGATATCTCTGATATCACAAGTTTGGTATCAGGACTATCATGACCTTAGGAGACCTTAGTTAGAATGGTCGTTAGCTAAGAAAGTGATATGTTGACAAAAACTTATTTCTACAGAAGAAACTTAATTGCTTTGGTATCCAAAGCCAATCTTATACTCCCATCTTATTCACTTCAAATATCTTACACTCTCAACTTATACTCTCAAGAGATTTTGACAAAGAATTTATTTACCTCTTTAATTACAAAGTCTTTTCAAAGATTTGTTTTACTCTATTCCTCATCTACTTCAAATATATACTATGGACGATATACCGACCTAAGACCGAAGGACTTTTGGATGAAAAGATTAGGGACTCAATATTTTCTCAAGACTTCAACCTTGGATGTCAACTACGACTGCTACCATTGAAAGAGAGTCTCTTCACCTGATCCAGAAATCTTCCAACAAGAGTCAACCCTATGAGACAAAGACTTCAAGAGCAAAGAAAGAGTGATCAAAAATGATGAAGACCCAGCAAACCTTTTGACCCACAGGATTTATAGGAAATGCTCAGTTGATTTCATTGAGCTGCCCTTACCTCACGATTATTAAGTGTGCTTAGTGCCTTGTGTGTTTGAATGATTGATTTGTTTTGGGATGTGTTGCTCATATGCCCTCCGGCAACATGTAGCAACCACTTTGAAAACTTGTTTGCTCAAAAATGTTTTTGGTCTTTCTGGCCCAACATAAACTCTGAAAAATTACCAACCCCATGTGAGAAACATTTTGAAAACTTTCCCTGTCATCTACGACCCGTAATCGAAAACCCATTACTACTGAAGATAACCTCAACATCTGCATGAGAAGGAAGAAACTTTTCCGGAATACCCTGAAGCAACTCTTCCAACCAGAAGGCATGAAGAGAAGAAAAATCAAACATCTAGAATTAGCCACCAAGTACAAGTTGCAAGTAGCTATAAAGTTAGTATGAACAAGTTGGATCAAGTTGTTGGAGTACCAATCAAGAAGAAGACATTTTTTGGGTAAGAAGAACCCTTAGTCGGCTTAGTTTGGTACAAGTAGGCTAGTGATCTCTTGGTAAAACAAGAACGAGATCGCAAGACCCTTTTTAATGAAAGACTATGGTTTAAATCTAGAGGATTTTTGTTTTTGAAAGTGTGATTGTTTGTTGTCATTGCTATGTGATTGGTGAAGATGTGTTTTTGGCCCGTATGGCCTTATCACATTTTGGGTGTACCCAATCTTTCCATCTCTATAGGAATCAATATACACTCTATCTCTTATCTGGTAATCTCATTTCTTAATCTATCTCAATCTTAACTTGTGAATCTCGGGACGAGATTCTTTTTAAGGGGGGAAGATTGTAACAACCCAAATTTTTGGGAAATAGAAATAAATGGATTTATTAAAATACCAAATTTTGGAGCCAACAAAAACTTTTATTTTGAATACGAGATTAATTTCTTGCCTTTTCGAAACTTCTGAATTTGAGCATTTGCTCCCATGCTTCAAATAAAAAGAGTATGAGACGGGTTTTAAAACAAATCCTTTGAGCCCAAAGTTTTAAATAAAGATATTTGAAATAGTTTTCTAACTATTAAATTTTTGTGTATGATTACATGCTGAACCCATTTGGGTCAATGGCCAAACCAAAAATTTAAGTCAAGCAATCACAAACAAATAGAAAAGAATCAAGAAAATAAACTGCAACCCAAAAACCTAAGTAAGAAAGGAGGAAGTAGTGATCTTAAAAAAATTACGGATTACACTACTTTGCACTTATATATTAAGCAATATTTGAACTATACCATCATGCATCTCTCCACCACCACTAAGAACAAGTTACAAAGAATTAAATACAATGAAGTTTGAAACAAAAATCCACTTGGAACTCTATTCAAATTTCTACCAAAGTTGAATTCAAATAAGAGGTCATTCCCAACTCCATCTCATCTCCAAGAAAACCAACACCTTTGGACCAAGATTAAAACTTTTGCTTGTATGCATAGAATTTCAATATAAGTCTTTTATGATTTCATGTGGGTTTTAAATTGTGGAGCAATGTTTAGTTAATTCAAACCTGACCAATAGAAGCATTAGAGAAGAACCACAAAGATCAAAGGAACCAGAAGCAAGAGAAATAAAGAAAAAGAGAAGAAAAGATGATATAGAAAAAGTTAACCACTACCCTACTTTGGACACTTATATTAAGAAATCTGTAACTCAAGTAAGGGTGTGGTCAGTTAGCTGAGCTTGACCAGGCTGCATACTAACTTGACCAAGAAGTTTCAAACCAAAATTCAAATCAGAACCTAACTCAAACATCAGCCAAACTTTGAATCTGAAACAGTGACAATACCCAAGTTTGAAATATAAAATTTTGCAAAACTTGTTATTTCTTCGAAACAAAAATATCCCTGGAACCCTTGTCCAATATCTTGACAACCCACGGTGGCCGTTTTCAAAAATTTGAATTTAAATTTCTTGCGGGCATTTGATCGAACACGTGGTGGGCAAAAATCTAGAAAATCGGTTCTACTGTGAGCATCGCTGTTCATGTTCGCCCAGGCCCTGTAGCCATGCCGTGGACACCCCTTTTGTCGATCCCCAGCTTCCCCAGCCCCGACCCAGGACCGTTAGACATGGAGGAGAAGGAGAGAAACGACCCGGACCCCTCCCCGCAGCCACTCCTTGCCCCCTCTGCGCCAGACCATCTCAGCCCCTCCCATCGCGCCAGCAGCACCCCACAGCACACCGCAGCCCTCCGCCGAAAGCACCGACCGCCGTGTTCCTTCGTTAGCCGACACCGGCCGCGCTCTCTCCGCAGATCCACTCGCCTTGTGCTCCCTCTCCCGACTATATAAAGCCGCCATTGTTTCCTGAAAAGATTCGCCTCACCTCCCTCTCCCTCCTAGACAACGTCTCCCTCTCTCCCGTGCCCTACGTCGAGCTCGCCGACCTCGACCGCTCCGCAGATCACCGCCCGTTCCCGGCGATTCTGAGCTTTCCCCGGCGCTGTGCCTGCTGGAGGTGGAAGAGGAGGAGCTCCTCCGCCGCCCTGCATCCTCGCCGGACTTCCTCGACCCTTCTCCGGCGAGCCCCGCCTCCGAGCTGTTCCCCTGCTGAGCGCCGGTGAGGCTCGATCCTGTAGCACGAGGAAGATGACCCCGTACCGATTCGGTCCATTAAGTTCTGACCAGCCGGGCCCATGGTCAGGCCGGTATTCTTTTTTTTCTTGCTCACCCGCCAGCCTGCAGCCTAGTGGGCCGGCCCAGCTCAGTCTGTGTGTCCGGCCCGGATATTAAAAAAAAAGGGATATTAGATTTCCGATTTCTGAAAAACGCATTCAGATGCTTTAGTATATTTAATTTTCCCGGAGATCTACCAATCCAAATCTAGCAAATGAAAATGTTCTGGAAACCTTAGAACATAAGCTATCCAATAAAAGTGGTTTCAACACAATTAGATTTACAGAGTGGTTGCAGTAAAAATAACAAAACAGGAGCTTTTCCAACTTAGAAAATCCATATCAATTCAAATAAAATTCCTAAAAATATAAATCCAACTTTAGAAATTCACAATTAGTGATGCCCATCTGTCTATGGCATTAGATCTCATTTTTGAACCTTTTAAAATAAATGCTATTTACCTATATGGTTCATTAGGCAATTACCATATAGGATTTTATTAAACTCAAATCTATAATTGAAATTTTTATGGAACTCTTATTGTTAAACCATATTTCCAAATACCTATCTATAGGTATTAATCTTAGTCCATGTGAGCTTGTAGGAAGTATTTGGAAATTTAATCCTACATGATAGTAATTAGAAACTCAAACTTGCACACATATTTCAAAATAAATGGAAATGATATGAAACCAATTCGAATCAACCACATTTCTAAATATTGATCTATAACCTTTGATCCCATTCAACTAGGATCTATAGACTCTACTTGTAAGATTCAAACTTGATCACTAAATTTTTGCAAACTAGAAATGGCTTCAATAAAAGAAACATACTCCAAATCCCATGAAACCTCTTTAGTTGAACCATAATCTTGAATATATACTAGTAGTATATGAACTTTGGTCAATAAGGACTTGCAGGAGATATTTTCATAATCCAAAACAAATAAACCCTACTTAGATACAACAACTCAATAATCTCATCCATCGGAACTCAATCATCTTCGAAACCACTCTCCATAGACTTCCTAGATCATTTCTCTTACCCAAGTATCCTTATAGTGAGTATGTGTTGTTTGTGAATTGTGTGGTGATTGTATGCTTATTTACTTTCCTACGATTAGACGACAACGAGAGTAAGGAGAATGGATCCCGAAGTCCACCAAGAAATGGAGATGGAGATCAATCAACCCAAGATGAAGATGAAGACTATTTTGACTTTGCCAAGCCAGGCAAGCCATCTTTTGATTCATACTCCCCATGCCCAGTTTTAATATTGCATTCTACTTGTTTTAAGTAAATTGCATGATTGAATTGTTAGAGTAGAATGATAGAAGTATAGTGATCTCTTGCTTAACAAGAGCATCAAGCTGAGTTTATCCAACTCTATTTAGTGGTCATCCCTCAATGTAGTTGCTTAGTTGCTAATAAAATTGGAGGTCATTTATAAGGGGAATCCTAGTTGAGAATTGGTGACTTGAACTTGAAACATGATATTGGAGGTTTCTCCTACATGATGGTTTTATGAAAGAAAATAATCTTGACTAAGAACTATGAAATGTATTTCTCAATTGACAACGAGTGATGTACTATGGGAGCCAATTATACCGTACGACCACATTACCCCTGAATGGGAAGGGGCTTATTCCTAGCTTGTTTATTTTAGTATGGGAGGTCTTGTTTCATCCTTTATAGAAGCATCCCATGCGGGGTTGCTTCCGAACCAAGTGGTTATTGGAAATTTTCCTTCCTGAAGATTTCCATCCGTCCGGCATCCCGGAGTGGGCAAAACTAGAGGCGCCGGAACGGGGAAATCCGTGTCTCGGGCTCTAGGGAAGGATCCCATACTAGAGTAGACAAGTGAAAGAGTTTGTTTGATTATCTGAACCTCGCATACTTTGCGTATGTCGATCCGTGGACTTCTCCCGGCAGATGTATCAATTCTTGTGGGTAAAGTGTACCCCTCTGCAGAGGTTTTCAAACTATTCGAATAGCCGCGTCCGCGGTCATGGACAGTTGGCAAGCTGTGCCTGGCTTTTGTCAATAATGAAAACAACTTGGTGAACTTGGTGAATGACATGAGTTGAATCGACTTGACTTGACCATGATATTGACACACTTGAAGTTCCTCTTTAGATGAACTTAGAGAATTAAACCTCTTTTCTACCAATGAACATTCTTGGGAAATAAAACTAGCTTTTGGCAAATAAATTAGTGCTTAGTCTACCATATCAGCCTTGCATATCTACTTCACTACTCATTTGTAAGATGGTTTGCGAGTGCATCCGATGTACTCACGGCTGTGTCCCTGGCTATCAACTTGGCCAGACTTGAAGGAGCAAGATCAAGAAGGAAGGACTCATTGACGGCTTTGCGAATTAGGCTCGTTTCCTACTGTCTGCTTTGCCTGTGCGGTTGAAGCTTGACAATATGGACCCAAAGTGTTATTCCGCTGCATATTGATGTATTGTAAGGTTTGGTCTGTACGACCACCTATGTAATCCCTTTTATTTACTATTAATGTCTATGACTGTGATATCAACTACGTTATGTAAATCACAACATTGATTCTGGGATTGTGATGGATTACATAACGGGCACTTCGAATTTGTGATAAATTCAGGGGTGTTACAATCAGTGCTTATGGCCAGTGGTGAAACATCACCTATTGATCTATGCAGTTGCCTCATAAACCACTCCCAGTTCGCCTCTGATTCCGACTGAAACAGGCCGAATGCCACCGGGAACATCCAGTTGTGCCCATCCAGTGCTGTCGCTGATGCTAGACAACCATTCCATCTGCCAGTGAGGACAGTGGAGTCTATACTCAAATATGGTGACAAGGGTATAGTTAATAGAGCCCGCTAGTTGAGTACCCCTGAGGCCCGATAAGCTAGGCCCAATTGTAATGATAGTCGAATACGAGTTATTACCGTATGTCGATATTTGTAATTTGTATCGGACCCTACCCGATCCTCGAGACCTGGCCACCTATATATAGGGGTCAGGAGGGGACGGTGTAGGGCAGATTGAAAGCAAGCCAGGTTGAACACCCAAGTTTACTTTCGATACACACCTATTTCGATTAACTTTACCTTCGAGTTCATCCGACGCCCTATCTCCCCGATCCTAAGTCCTTCATCTAGGACATTTGTCGAGTTAACCCCTCGTCAATTGGCGCCGACCGTGGGGACTCTGGGCGTTGGAATCATGAATTCGACGGCTTTTTCGCTTTTAGCCAACAGCAGATCAGAACTCGACGAAAGTCAAGAGACGGAGTTGACAATTGGAAGTTTCAGCATCCTCATCGGGCCATCGGGTTCATCCCGCCTCTCGGACTCGACGAAACCAGATCCATCGGCAAGAAAGCCCGAAACAGAGGAAACATTGGAGTCATCAGAAGGCTCTTCCAATGAGGTGAACTCGTAGATCAGCTTAGAAAAAGCATCAATCACAGAAGGCGACGAAATTGAGGAAAATCTTGACTCAGAAGAAAAAGCGTGTCAGACACACAACAACGCAAAGGACTTCGCCGGAGGAAGTAGCAGCATCTCCAAAGTACATCAGTTATGCGTCATTATCACTGAAGCAGAAGATGGAAACAACAGCGAAGGAAGCAAAAAGGTCGACAGGCAAGTCGACAAAGTGAAAGATCACAACAAAAAGGAAAAAGAGAAAGTCCACGTCTCGGCTGGTGAATGGAGAATGATTACGTCAGCAATTAATCATGGTACAGAAGTACCCGAGGGATTGAGAAGAGAAGTTCTAATGGGATATCAGTATGCACTATACCAACACAAGAAGAAACTAAAGGAGGAAAGAGACATGATGTTTCAAGACAATAACAGTACATCAAGGGAAGAATACTGGGAAGACTATAGCAAAGATTCAGAATATAGCAGAGAAAGGCGTAGAGATCCAAAACACAACAGGGGGGTGACAGCATGCGGCAGGGAAGAAGGGTACTCGAGGAGCCCCACCCCGCAGCTAGAAGAGGAAGAAGATGACCTGATACAAAAAACGCCAGAGGCAGCATTGGCAGCAGCACAAGCGTATTTGCTAGCTACAAGACCAGAACATGGAGACCCGCGAGAAGGTATGCACCGAGCCACGATACGAAGCCTCGGAATAGTAGAAGGTAAAATCAGGGAGCAAGCCCCAGAGGAGAAGTCGACAAGCTACAAGGGAAGCGGCAAGGAGAAGTTCAGGTACAAGTACTCAAACGATGACTATAGTGAATCATCAGAAGAGAAAAAGCGACAGAAAAGGAAGGAGGATGCAAGAAGTATAATAGCACAAGCTCGAGTAGATAAATCGCGGCATGCTTGGAGGGAAGAAAATTACGAAGACGATGATAAAGATATGGGTGCGTTATGCTTTACCCACAGGGTTCGCAAAACGCGAGTACCCAAAGGATTTAAACTACCCCAAGATCAGAACAAGTATGACGGGTCGCAGGAACCCACCCTATGGCTATCAGATTATCTACAGGCAGTGCAGATATTAGGAGGAACAAAGGCGACTGCAATGCAAAGTTTGCAGCTGCACCTCACCGGCGCCGCCCGGTCCTGGTTGAACACCCTACCCGACGAATCAATTGGAAGCTGGGGGGAACTCGAAAGTCAATTCGCAAGAAATTTTCGTTCCACCTACAAGCGCCCAGCATCACTGGAAGAAGTTAAAGCATGTGTGCAGAAGAAAGGCGAAACACTACGATCTTATATACAACGCTGGAGTATAATCAAAAACTCAGCAGAGGACGTCTCCGATGAACGAGCAATAGACGCCTTTTCGAAAAGACTTCGTCGCTCAGATCTTGTAGAAGAAATAGGAAGAACAAGACCTACGACAGTAACTGAGCTAATGGAACAAGCCAACAAATTCGCTGATAGAGAGGACGCGTATAACAATAAAAGAGGACGTTCGCCAGAAGTCGACAAAACAAGTCGACAAAGGAGACGATACCGCAGCGGGGGTAACCAAGGAAGGCGAAATCAGGTAGCCGCAGGTTATATACTAGAAGAAGAGGAAGGTTACGAAAGCAGGAGGTTTCAGGCAAAAGGAACAGAAAAATCAAGATACTCTGGTCCTTCGGCTGAGGATATGCTATACGGACCTTGTCGAATCCACTACGCGTACCTCGACGGGAAAAGGGTCTCAAATCACCAGATGAAGGATTGCAGAACATTCCTAAGGTTGCAAGGTGCCATGGGCTCGAGCCAAAAAGGAAGGCAAGGAGAAAAACGTAGAAGTCAAGGATATCAAACTCAAAGGTTATCAAAGCATCTAGAGTCAAAAGTATACATATCAGCCATGATTCAACCGGTGCCCAAGTCGAAAAAAGAGCGAAAGAGCATATCCAGGCAAGTGAACCTAGCAATATCGTCACCACCAGCTACCACAGAGTACCTACGATGGTCAGAGCAACCAGTCAAGTTTAGTAGAGCGGATCACCCACAGAAAGTTCCTAGGCCGGGCCACTCGCCTATGGTTCTAAAGGCGCAAATAGGAGGGTACGACATCGGAAGAGTGTTCATGGATGCAGGGAGCGGCATAAACTTAATATATGCTAGAACACTGAAGGCTATGTGCATATCACCGACGAGTCTGAAGCCAACAGATTGCTCTTTCCACGGGATAGTACCAGGAGCAGCAAATTACCCCTTGGGAAGAATAGAACTCGTTGTCTGCTTTGGTAGCAGCGAAAACTATAGAAGAGAGAAACTGGAGTTCGAAGTTATGGATTGGCCGTCACAATATCATGCAATCCTGGGGCGCCCAGCATTTGCAAAATTCATGGCAGTACCGCACTACGCGTATCTCACGTTGAAAATTCTAGGGCCCAAAGGAACAATCACAGTACAAGGGAGCTTTGAAGTAGCCAACACATGCGACAGAGAATTCAACAAGATGGCGCAAACCTTCGGCATGACAGCAGAATACGAGAGGTTAAAAGGAGAAACAGACCATAATGTGCTACCCGACGTTGGACGATCCCTGCCAGATAAGGCTTTCGACACAACGCAGGATTCAAAGAAAATACAGGTCCACCCCATGGATCCAAACAAGACGACATCAATTGCGGTGAACTTGGATACCGCATAGGAAGGCGCGCTCGTCGAGTTCCTCCGTGAGCGCTGGGAAATCTTCGCCTGGTGTCCATCGGACATGCCAGGGGTTCCCAGGGAACTCGTCGAGCACGCACTAAATGTAGATCCCAAGGCGAAACCAGTCAAGCAACCACTGCGACGATTCGATGAACCTAAGAGGAAGGCAATAGCGTCAGAATTGCACAGATTAGAAAGTGCTGGATTTATCAGAGAAATCAAAACTTCGAGTTGGGTGTCGAACCCAGTAATAGTACCCAAGAAGAATACAGACGTACAAAGAGTATGTGTCGACTACACATCTCTCAATAAGCATTGTCCAAAGGATCCCTTCCCTTTACCCCACATCGATCAAATAATCGATTCAACAGCGGGCTGCGCAAGGCTTTCCTTTTTGGATGCATATTCTGGCTATAACCAGATCAAGCTGAAGAAAGAGGACGAGGAAAAAACGGCCTTCATCACACCGTACGGGGTGTTTTGCTACCAAGTGATGCCATTCGGCCTAAAAAATGCAGGAGCAACTTATCAAAGGATGATGCAAAGTTGCCTCGGGAGCCAAATAGGGCGCAACATACAAGTCTACATTGATGATGTAGTCATCACTACAAGAGAGGAGAAATCTTTAATCAGCGACTTGGCAGAAACCTTCGACAACCTGAACAAGTTCAAGCTTAAGTTGAACCCGACAAAGTGTTCCTTCGGAGTTTCAGCAGGGCAACTTTTGGGGTTCTTGGTATCAGCACGAGGGATAGAGGCAAATCCAGAGAAGATTCAAGCAATTCTAACAATGGGGAAACCCACGAAACTCCACGACGTACAGAAATTAGCAGGACGCGTCGCGGCATTAAGTCGTTTCGTTGCTCGACTAGGGGAGAAGGCACTTCCTTTTTATGCACTCATGAAAAAGTCAGACGACAAATTTGAGTGGACAGAAGAAGCAGACGCAGCGTTTGCGCAATTGAAAAAAGTGCTTTCCACGCCGCCAGTGTTGGTCGCACCTAAAGAAAAAGAGCCACTCCTACTGTACATCGCCGCAACCCATCAGGTGGTAAGTACAGTTCTAGTAGTCGAAAGAAGTGAAGAAGGCAAAGCTCATGGCGTCCAGAGACCGGTATATTTCATCAGTGAAGTGCTATCTCCAACCAAACAGAGGTACCCGCATTATCAGAAGTTGGCGTACAGTGTCTTCACAACTGCACGTAAGTTACGACAGTATTTTACTGTGCACCCAATTATAGTGGTCAATGAAGCACCACTATCGAACATACTGAATAACCCTTTAGCAACGGGCCGTGTCTCTTTGTGGGGAATCGAGTTATCTCCCATGGACATCACGTACGAAAAAAGGAAGGCGATCAAGTCGCAAATCTTGCCAGATTTTACAGCAGAGTGGCTCGAGTTGCAAAGCACGGGACCACCAGATTTATCGAGTACTTGGACAATGTACTTCGACGGTTCTAAGCGAGTCCAAGGCGCAGGCGCAGGAGTAGTATTGATATCGCCTCATGGCGATAAATTAAAGTATGTCCTAAGGATGAGCTTCCCACAGGCTTCTAACAATGAAGCGGAGTATGAGGCTTTGTTGCACGGAATGAAGATGGCTAAAGCTTGTGGAGCAACTCGCCTAAAAATATTTGGAGATTCTAACCTTGTTGTTCAGCAAGTCATGAACAGGTGTGACGCAATCAACGACAACATGATGGCCTACAAGAATTTGTACCATTATCTAGAAGGAACGTTCGATGGATGCGAAGTCTCGCACATCAGCAGGAACAACAATGAAGAAGCCGACACTTTAGCAAATATCGGATCACAATGCTTACCTGTGCCGTCTGGAGTATTTTGGGAAGAAATAGCAGAAAGATCAATAAAAAGTGCTAAAAGTTCGACTACCACGGCAGGCTCGGGGGCTACGACAGAACCAGAGGAGGTCATGATGATAGAAGAAACATGGATGCAGCCATATCTTGCGTACATGATAAATAAAAAGCTCCCAGAAGATGCAGTGGAGGCCAAGAGGATAACTCGAAGAGCGAAAGCGTTTGTCGTGTTGGAAGGAAAACTATACAAGAGAAGTATTACCGGCGTTTTACAGCATTGTGTCACACCCCAGGAAGGGCAAGCAATATTGAAAGACATACACGGCGGAGTATGTGGCCATCACGCCAGTAGCAGAGCAATAGCGGCAAAAGCTTTTCGAGCGGGATTCTATTGGCTAACAGCCATCGAGGACGCAAAAGATATAGTTCGAAAGTGTGAAGCATGTCAAAGGTTTGCATCCAGACCACATGCACCAGCAGCGGAGCTACAAACAATACCATTATCCTGGCCCTTTGCACAATGGGGACTTGACATGGTGGGAAAATTGCACAAATCTTGGCCTGGAGGGCATGTCTATATGCTAGTGGCAGTCGATAAATTCACCAAATGGGTGGAAGCGGCCCCAGTAACAACTCAAGATTCTACAGCAGCAATCAGCTTCATCAAGTCGATAGTTTTTCGTTTTGGTGTACCACACAGCATTATCACAGACAATGGGACAAATTTTACTTCAAAAGAATTCAAAAGTTACTGCGAAGGATTGGGGATCAAGCTTAAATTTGCATCTGTGGCGCACCCGAAGACAAACGGGCAAGTCGAAAAAGCCAATGGCCTGATAAGTAGTGGAATAAAAAAGAGGCTTTTAGCACCTCTCGAGAAAGCCAAGAGCGCTTGGGTAGAAGAATTGCCCTCCGTTCTTTGGAGCCTAAGAACTACGCCCAATGCAGCAACTCAAGAAACTCCTTTCTTCCTGGTCCATGGCGCAGAAGCCGTGCTTCCAGTCGAAGTTACACACGAGGCTCCAAGAGTGACAGCATATGATGAGGCGACATCGACAGAAGCATTGCAAGACGACGTCGATGCGCTAGATGAAGCAAGAGACAAAGCATTAGAAAGAGCTACGCAATATCAACAAAGCTTACGAAACTACCATAGTAGTCGAGTTCGTCCACGATCCTTCGTGGTAGGAGACCTTGTTTTGCGACTCAGGCAAGATAGCCATGGGAAATTGGAGTCCCCTTGGGTGGGACCTTACATCGTCACGGAAGTCATACCAGGAGGAGCATATCGACTACAAGACAAGAAGACTGGGAAGGACGAAAGCAACCCGTGGAATGCAGAACAGCTACGACGTTTTTATGCGTAGACTAAATATAGAGGTATCAATATATTCGAGTTAGCCTTCTGAACCCAGAACATGAGGCCACAGGTCGGGTTTCTTTGGGTTGAACTCGACAAAATTGTACGATTCTTGTGTTACTTCTCCGCTCGGGGGCTTCAACCCCTGGGTCGTACGAAAATTATTATGACAAGATGGAGGCTTTTCCCTTATTATAAGGTTGTTTAGACAACCCGATGACTATTGATAGAATTTGGTTCATAAGAAGAACCCGACATTATTCCTACCTTTTTTGGTTCGCAAAGAGCCCAATATATGGAAAACATACCTCAGAACATAACTTGTTCTCATGGTACTAGCAAAAGACATCGAGTACTTGGACAATATTCATTACAGATAAGCATGGTAGCAAGAACATGATAAAAAGGAATTACATGAAAAACACAGCAAGTCCTAATAGAAGTGGACTTCAAGCTTCGTACTCCTTCTGGCAAAGAGTGCCATCGAAGATCTTCACGTCGAACTTCGACGTCCCGATATGGAAGTCGAAGGCCATGAAGAAACCTTGACGGATGTCATGGTCCTCCGCAAACTGCGACCAGCCTCCCCTGAAGTACTGCTCGCCGTCGCCATCGTACCATACCTCCACCTCGTATGGGATGCCACCGCCAGATTGTTCACGGAGAACAGCTTCTCGCAGTTCGCCCACCAGCTCCTGTGGTCCTTTTCTGCAAAAACTCGCCACCTTTGAAACAGGTCGTGATGCAGAACCAGCCGATATCACCAAAATCGGCTTCCAAGAGCCAAGCAACTTCCGGGTCAGCTGCCTCCCGAGTTCCAACTAAAACAAGAACGGCGGTGAGGAAGGTAGTGGCCAAAAAACTTTGAGGCGCCGGAGCCCTTCTCCAGAGAGCTCGCACGTACGCTGATTCATGCCTTGGTTGATCTCATTTATCTTTGTAAACATGCTTGTGCTTACCAACTCTCCCTTTCTTACAGGTCTCCATCGAAGACACCTCCAGCGAGGAAACACAATCCAATCGAGGAGATTCAAGCTCAGCAGACTCTGAGAGAACCACCACACCGAGCCAGCCAGATGTGCCACCATCGGCTTCCAGGAAAAGGCCTGTTCCTGAACCTGTTGCCCCCCGAGCAGCAGTCGAGGCGGGGCAAGCTGTGAGCCCCAAGAGGGCTCGCAAGGGACTGCAAACTTCTTCTTCGAGCCAGGAGGCTTCGAAAGTAATTATCCTCCATACTCTTACCACTCCTTTTTTATGCCGATTCATTGCTATTCACATCGGCTAAGCACCTTTCATGCAGACGAAGGACACTTCTAGTGGGAAAGTCGGGGAAGTGCCGATGCCTTCCGCAAGCCTGGATCTAGTAATCCCTGAAGGTGTAGATGAAACGGTTGCCAATCTGGCCAAGCCCTCAGCAACAACACACGAGCCGATTGTCTCGCCGTCGGCTATCCCCCTGATCTCAGGAGAGGTATGTTCGCTTCTTTCGACTCATCCTTCCCTGTTTGACGCATACTGACGCCACTTCTGCCTGCCAGGGTTGTGATATCTCAGGCTTGCTGACGTTCGACCCTGAATCCATCGAACCAGCTCCCTCTGCCGCCAACGATGAACCACGAGCAAGCGCTGTTCTACCTCAATTCCAGCGTCTCAAAGCCTTGCTGTCCTCCCCAATCGAGAAGTTGGTCGAGGGTTCTGAAGAGGTGAAGAGTGTTCTTGACGAAATCAAGGACCAACTCCCGGTAGCATTGCAGGTGAAGCTTTGGCCAGTTGTGACTCTGTCTTTCTACGGGTCAAGGGTGAAGTTGGCTCGTGAGAGGATCAATCTACGCCACGCCCAACTCCCACTGAAGGCCGATATTGCAGCCAAATGTCAGCGGCTCAATGAGAAAAAGGCGTCTCTGGATGCCAAAACTGACACCTCTGTCAGCACCGCCGAGCTTGCATCCTTAAAAAAGGAATTGGAAGATCTCGAAGAGAAGGTCCGGGCGACTAAAAAGCTCATTCATGACAAGGAAGCATTCATCGCCCGCTCCCAAGACGAAGCAGAAGGCCTCAAAGCTCAACTGAAGACTGATCTGGCAGAAATACGTGCCCTGAGCAAGCAGCTAGTGACGGGCAAGGACGATGATGACGAAGCCGAGATCGCCGAGGTGGATCGTGTCCGTGCTGACGCCCTCCGTGCCTTCGAGGCATTCCTTCAGTAGCTTATTCATGTAACCTGACACCTGCTCGTAACAGTCTGAACCTCGAGAGTCGATGGCTGTGCATTGTTTTTTTTTTATTTGGCCGATTTCATGTATCGGCCCCATATTTCACTGTTCATCATCCCACATGCTTGGGAAATATTAATCTGGATATATTTTTTTTACTGGCCGATTTCATGTATCGGCCCCCATATTTCACTGTCCATCATCCCACATGCTTGGGAAATATTTCTTGAGATGCTGACCGTTAACAGCCACTGGGAATTTCACACCGTCCAGCTCCTCAAGCATGTACGCGTTGCCCCTTAAAACTTGGTCGACCCTGTATGGCCCGTGCCAATTTGGAGACCATTTACCGTATGCTGCATCCTTAGTTCCCAATGGCAATACAGCTTCCCATACCAGATCACCAACGTGGAACTCCTTTGGTCTCACCTTCTTATTATATGCACGAGCTACCTTGGCTTTGTTCTCTTTAATTTTCTCAAGCGACCACAGCCTAAGTTCAGTTAAATCCTCAACACTGTCACTCATCAGGGCTGCATATTCTTCAGTTGTTAGATCGTTCTGAAAAGTGACACGTCTCGATCCAGCCGTAATCTCCCATGGCAATACGGCTTCTTGTCCATAGACTAGATGGTATGGCGAGGTTTTTATCGCTCCATGACATGCGATAAGCCCACAAAGCTTCTGACAAAACCTCGTGCCAACGCCTAGGGTGCTCGTCGATTTTTCTCTTGATCAGCTTGATAAGGCTCTGATTGGACGCTTCAGCTTGCCCATTTGCTTGAGCATAGTATGGAGATGATCGGATCAGCTTAATTCCCGTGTCCTCGCAGAACTCTCTAAACTCGTGAGAAATGAAGACCGAACCTCCATCGGTCGTGATAGTTTGGGGAATCCCGAATCTATGAAGGACATGTTCTTTCACGAAATTGATAACATCCTTCGAGTTTACTGACTTCATAGGGACGGCTTCCACCCATTTAGTGAAATAATCCGTAATGGCCAAAATCCACATGTGGCCTTTGCTTGATGGAGGATTGATCTTGCCAATCATATCCATGCCCCAACCTCGGAATGGCCAAGGCTTGATGATGGGGTTCATCGCTGATGCAGGTACCATCTGAATCTTCCCGAATTTCTGACATGCTTGACACCCTTTATAGTACTTAAAACAGTCCTCAAGCATGGTGGGCCAATAAAACCCTGATCGCCTGATCAACCATTTCATCTTGTGAGCCGATTGGTGAGTTCCACAGGCGCCTTCGTGTACCTCGTGTAGAAGCCGATTTGCCTCGGTTGGCCCCAGACATTTGAGAGCAGTAACCCTTCCAAAGTCCTGTAGAACATGTCATCCCCAATAAGCACATACTTCATGGCCTTGTACCTTATCCGTTTAGGTGCCCCCCGAGCCGAATCTTTCAAGTAATTGAAGATATCGGCTCTCCAGTCGTCCGCCTCCAGGAACTGTACCTGAACATCAGTTCCATCTGCTATGTCCTTGTAGCCTGAAGCCATCTGTGCAAGATCATTCGCCTCGGTATTCTGCGACCGCGGGATCCAGTTAAAGTTTAGATACCTGAACTGTGCCATCAGCTCACGGCATTGCAACCATAATGGGAAGAGTGACTCGCTCTCACACTTGTATTCGTCCGTGAGTTGGGAAATCACCAATTTGGAGTCTCCAAAAAGTTCCACTGCTTCTGCTCCGGCTTCAATGAGCAACTCCATTCCCTTGCGTATTGCCTCATACTCAGCGACATTGTTGGTGCAAGGGGTAGATAGCCTGATGGAGAAGGAATATGTTGCCCCCCGGGGCGACACGAGTAGAATGCCGATGCCGCAACCATCATCACAAGCCGATCCATCGAAAAACATAGCCCATGCACGTACAGACAGTGCTGCTATATCAGTGTTGATTCGTTCAGCAATAAGATCGGCCAACGCCTGTCCCTTAACCGCTTTGGCGGGTTGATACCGGATATCAAATTCCGATAATGCAAACATCCATTTGCCGAGTCGGCCTTTCAACACAGGAGCCGACAGCATATGTTTTATGACATCTGATTTGCATATGATGATAATCTCTGCTGACAGCAAGATGTGTCGCAGCTTGGTGCAGGTGAAAAATAGGCAGAGGCATAACTTCTCGATCTCAGGATACCTTGTCTCTGCATCCAGCATCCTTCTGCTGATGTAAAACACAACTCGCTCCAGACCATCATAAACTTGCACCACCACCGAGGCGATGGACGTGTCAGCCACCGACAAGTAAATGTAGAACGGCCTATCCTGCTGCGGTGGAACCAACACTGGCGGCTTCGTTAGATATTCTTTGATCTCGTCGAAGGCTCGTTGTTGTTCTGTCCCCCAGCGGAACTCCTCATCAGATTTAATTTTCACCAGTCCCATGAACGGCTCTATTCTTCCTGACAGATTGGAGATGAACCTTCTGACGAAGTTGATTTTGCCGATGAGACACTGCAGTTCTTTCTTCGTGGTAGGTGGCTTCATTGTTCGCACTGCCTCTGACTTTTCAGGCCGATCTCAATTCCGCGTTCATGGACCAAGAAACCCAAGAACTGACCGGCCGTCACACCGAAGGCACACTTCTTTGGATTCATCCGTAGCCCGAATTTTCTGGTTCGGTCCAGGACGCGTCGCAGATCGTCCAAGTGTCCTTGTACTGAAGCAGACTTGACTACCACGTCATCGATATAAATCTCCACCAGCTTGCCGATCAGATCATGGAAAATGTAATTCATGGCTCTTTGCGTATGTGGCGCCGGCATTCTTCAGTCCAAATGTCATGACTACATATTCAAACAACCCCACCGAACCTGGGACTCTGAATGCAGTCTTGTGTATATCTTCTGGAGCCATAAAAATTTGATTGTAACCGGCATTGCCATCCATAAAGCTCAAGACCTTATGACCAGCAGCTGCGTTGATCAATGCTCTGCTACCGGCATCGGATACTCATCCTTTGGAGTGGCTCTATTGAGATCCCGAAAATCTATGGCAACACGCCATCGGCCATCCTTTTTCTCTACAGGTACGATACTAGAAATCCACTCAGCATACCTGCATGGCCTGATGAACCCAGCTTTCAACATTTTCTCGATCTCTTTCTTGACTTCCTCTAAAATTTCGGCCTTCATCTGTCGTGCTCGCTGCTGGAATGGCCGAAACCCTTTTTTAAGCGGGAGCCGATGCTCAATGATGCTCCTGTCTAACCCGGGCATCTCCGTATAGTCCCAGGCAAAGCAATCTGGATATTCTTTCAACAAAGCTATCATCGGACCCCGCAGATTCGGATCTAACTTTTTGCTGATAAATGTCGGTCGTGGCTTATCCCCAGGACCGATGTCAATCTCCTCTAGCTCATCAGCGGATGTAAACCCATACCCCAGCTTTCCGTCACCTGCTAAATCGATGCTGAACACAGGCCAAAAGTTTGGTGAGGATAACAAAGATAATTTGGGCCGATTGCCGGAATCGGCCCCCTTTTTGATTGCATTACTCAAGGAAGGTTTACAACTTATTTGCTCTACAATGGTAGGGAATCTCCCTACTACGACTACATGACATGCTTGTCGTAAGATCACTGCTTTTTATTTTTTGTGGCCGATCGCAGGGATCGGCCTTACCACGCACAATCGGGGCTTTGCTACTCTGTCAGGCCAGTGGATAAGACCAGCCTCACCCCGTTTTTTGTAGCTTCAATGCGCTCACAGCCGTCTAGACTGACTCCAGAGATCGGCTCTTGGTCTTCTGCGTCCCAAATGTTCATGCCAGCTATTGAGATCTCGATCGAATCATCTGCATGAATGACCTCCACTTCATCTCCATCCCACTGTATCAGGCATTGGTGCATCGTGGATGGAATGCAGCAGTTAGCGTGAATCCAATCCCTTCCCAGCAAGACAGCGTAGGTGCTTTTGCTGTCAACAATGAAGAACGACGTAGGGATGGTTTTTCTACCCACGGTCAGATCCACGTTCAGAACGCCTTGCGTTTCTGAAGCTTGGCCGTTGAAGTCGCTTAGCGTGACGTTGGTTTTGATCAGATCTGCAGTGGAGCGTCCCAAACGCCGCAGCATGGAGTATGGCATTATATTGACTGCCGCTCCGGTGTCAACCAACATCTTGCGGACAGGCTGCCCATTGATATAACCTCTCAGGTACAGGGCTTTCAGATGTTTGTAGCCCTTCTCCCGTGGCTTTTCAAAGATAACCGGCCGTGGGCCGCAGTCAAACTGTGCCACTGGTAGTTCTTCGGTTCTTGGAGCGCAAAACTCTGACGGAAGTATGAACACCATGTTTGTGCCAGCCGATGTCTTCGCATCGGCTTTTACTGGTTTGGGGCGCCACTCTTTCTTTTTTGGACGGGCCTCCGTCTCCAAGGTTTGCTGAATTTTCACGGCCAGATCAGGCCGGGCTTTCCTTAAAGTGTGGAGGTACTGCGCTTCGGCTTCCTCCAAGCTACGTAGCCGCTGAACTCTACGCTTTTGGGTGTGTCTGAGTCCATCGGGACACCACCTTGGCCGGTGATATCTATCTTCTTCTTCATCCTCTGACTCCTCGAGATCTTTTGCTCGAGATGACTCCTCTTGTCTGTTCTGAGGCCGGAGAGGCCCTAGACGCTTGAACACTGAAACTGGACCTGTGTCATCCTTCTGCTGTCCACATTCCGGGCAGTTGTCGACTGTAGGCAATCGGCTCATTCCCGCATCCCAACAGTACTTGAAGAAAGGACAATCCCAATGTTTATCCACGCCTTCCTTTTCCTTTGACCTTCCCCTAGCGCGGTGCTCATATCCTTCATCATCTCTATCATGCCGACGGTATCTCCCATCGTATGCGTCGGTCCGACGATCTCTTTCATCATCTCTGTCGTACTGCCGACGTCGGTCATACTGACGCTCATACTTGTTAAGGAGATGCGTGGAGTGTGGCTTCTGATATCGCACGCTTCTCACTTGTTCCTCGGTTATATACCGCCTATCATCATAACGGGGCCGGTCGCGTGGACCGGCCTCTTCCTTTTCTTTGCCCCGGGAGTGGCCGCTTTCCTCCTTATACTTGCCATGGTGGTACACAGGCCCTGCCATGTTAATATCGAACGAGAAATCTAGCTGACGCCTCGTGGAGTGGCTGTGCTCTACCATGTTGATGCCAGGAAACGGGTTTGTGTCCACTTTCATGGCGAACTGCCCAAGGATCAGACGGCCCTGTTCTATCGCCGTTTGGATCTGCCGACGTAGCTCTTTGCAATCATTGGTGGTGTGGGTGAACGAGTGATGCCACTTGCAGTATGATCTCCCGTTCATCTCTTGCGCCGTAGGGATTTTATGGCCTTCGGGTAACTTCAGCTGCTTTTCCTTCAGCAGTAAATCGAATATCTGCTCAGCTTTGCTTACATCGAAGTCGAACCCTTTTGCAGGCCCTTGCTGTTTCACCCATTTGCAGGACACAGGATCTGCTCCCCGAGCCCATTCAGCCACGGCTATCTCCTGGTCTTCTACAAGATCCTCTTCTTCTGTATCGACCAGGCCTATCGGACGTTTGAACTTGTCTTGGTACAACTCAGGGTGGCGCTGCTCATACATTGTAGTTTTTGGACCATGTGCGCCAGTGAATTGTATTCTACTTGGAAAGCCAGATCCTTGATCGGTGCTGAGAGACCCAACACGGCCAGCTCGACTGCTTCTTTCTCAGTTAAACGAGCCGAATAACATCGGTTCTTGACAGTCCTGAAACGCTGAATATACTCGGCTACCATTTCTCCCCGCTTCTGCCGCACCTGCGCCAGATCGGCAATGCCAGCCTCGGTAGCTTCTGAATGATACTGAATATGGAACTGTTCTTCCAGCTGCTTCCAGGTCCGGATCGAATCTGGTGGCAACGAGGTGTACCACCCAAAAGCTGGTCCTGTCAGAGATTGCGCAAAGAACCTTATGCGTAACTGATCCGATGCTGAAATCATGCCTAACTATGCCAAATATCGGCTCACATGCTCGATCGAGCTAGACCCTTCTGAACCATTAAATTTTGAGAACTCAGGGAGCCGATACTTGGGTGGAAGCGGAATCAGATCATACTCGTTGGGGTACGGCTTGGAATAGCCGATTGTTCTCCTCTTCGGCACGAAGCCGAACTGGTCTCTCAAGATGGTACTGATTTGCTCCACCGTTTGAGCTGCAGGGGCTAAATTCTCATGACTCGTTCCGTGGCATACTTAGCTAGCCACGCCTGTTTATCAGCGTCCATCCCGGACATCCCTGCTCCCGAAATCCCTACTCCAGAAACACCTGCCCCAGAAATCCCTGCGGTTGAATCTGGTTCGTGCGCGTCAGGCTGTTGCAGTCCGGCACGTATGTGCACACATATCCATGTGGGATTTCTTTAGGTGGTTCAAACAGGAATTGGTAATCGCCAGGATCACCTCCAATCTTGTAGACGACGTACGCCGGTGACCCCGGTGGCTCCGGAGTGCAAGGTGAATGGTAGCTGTGGCCTGGTCTGGAGCGGTCTTTCTCCCTGGTGAGTCCCTAGGGTAGGCCCCGACGGAGAGTACTGATGTTTCATGATCTCCTGAACCACGCGAACCGCGACGCGCTCGAAAGCGTTCACCAGGCTCTCAGAATGGCGGTGAAGAGAATGAGCCACCATGTAATTGACTTCCTGTCGCAGAGCTCTGGTGCGATCCTCTGAAGGAACAGACAGATCCACCTCATCGAGAGCGCCTTCGGGTGAGAACCCTTTCCACCTGATGCCATGCTTACGGGTCCTCTCAAAAGAGCCGATGAGATCGGCTTCGAAGAGAGCTTTGATATCATCATACCTCTTCTTGTGCTCATCAGGCAGATCGTCGTACGTGATTGGTCTGTCCCCCATCGCAGCGTCAGATGTTGATGCAGATGTTGTTGAGTGTCCCACCGGGCGTGCCAGAATGTGTTGCCTGTCAAAACCCACCGGCGAGCAGCGACGAGCAACACGAAGAGCCGGGAGGCTCCCAGAACTGCTGGTGGGCCCTGGTCCCTCGGGCAACGGCCCGCAAAACTCCGGCACACGTCCTGGCTGATGCAAGGGCGTGCCACCTGACCTATACCTGATCAGGAAGGTGATGGATTGCTTCGATTAGTTTCCTGCATGGCAGACACGTAAACATTAAATACGAGCCTCGATCGGCTCTCAGGTTTCCCTGTGAATCGGCTCATGTAGCCGATTGTCCCATGGATCTGCATTGGATCTACGATAACATGGGGTTTTGCTTTATCAATACAAGTCAAATCGATCTACGACAGTTTAACCTTTCACCACATAATTGGAACATCCCACACGTAATTGAGCCTGGTAGATACGAAAGATAACAAAAAACTAACCCTAGAGGAGGCCAAAAAACCAACGTAGAGTCAATTCCCGGAACAACTCCTCTCGAATTGGCAAACCATATCCTTACGTACTACTGGATCGTTCAACCCGTTTGTGAGGCCTAACCATGCGGATATCAAACTAATCCTTGGAGAACAAGGAACAACTATGACAGATTGAATCGACTGAATAAAGATCAAGCAAGATGCTGCCCTTACACCCAAAATAGGTGCAAAGGCAGCGAGATCTCTAGGGGCAGCATGACTAAGCAAACATAACCAAAAGCACCGATGCTAGCCCAAAAGATCTATGATAACAGTATTACTCGCCATCAACAAGGCTTCAGTACGAGCAACACCAAATAACACATAAGCAGATGCTGCCTAGATCGCGAGATGCGATCTAGGCAGCACGACGCTTACCTGAAAGAAACCCTCGAAACAAGGGGTGGCGATGCGCCGAGATTGTGTTTGTTGTGAACGTGATCGTCCTCCTTTCTCAATAACCCTAGGTACACATTTATAGTCCGGAGACTTTCTATCTTTGGAATAAACCTAACAACTCTATCTCTTGTTTAAACCGAAACGTAATCTATCATAATATACAGATACACGGGCAATTAGCCCAAATCCACGCGCAAGGCCGATCCAGCCTCCAAGCCCATCTTGATTACGGCCCATCTCCTCATTTGGCCAAAATGTGGCGATAACAGTCACCTACTTCAAATTCAATCCCCTTGGACTTGAATTCGGGATACCGGTCAAATCCATTCTTTTGCCGCATTTAGGACTTACAAAGAATGAATCCTAGTGGTTCTCAAGGTACCCAGTGCGTCCACCAGGATTTTCTTCGCGTCTAGACACGGATACATACCAGCAGAGCGCATCCATGTGCGTATACCAGGCCACACAGGACGGATCCCGGGGTCTTACCTTCGTGATAAATCACGGCATTCGAGTTTCGTTGCGATAACGCAACTCGAGAATCTTATGTCGCAGTCAGAATTTCGACTGAAAATATTCGGGTTTCTGCAACCATAAAACTCGCTCCCGATGGGAGTAATCTCTAATCTTTAATTTGTCACTACGTAGTCGAAGTTTTGTATGCTTACCCTTCTGCATCTTCAATATTGATCATTTCATCTTATCGGGTGCGCGCTCAGCGCTCCCGATGGGAGTAGCCCCCGAGGCTATGTTTGGCGACTTGTAGTCAAGCATAGGCTCAAAGTTCAGCTCTTCTTTCTTCTGCGAACCTCTTATTATTTTACGAGCCCCCGAGTCCAAGTCGAGGTTTTTATATCGCATAATCTCTCCCCCCTTTTTTTCCTTCTTCTTTGATATTATCGTCTGTGTGCGCAGATTTAACTCCTGTTGTAAATTATGTTCACGGGCTTTGCTGTAGCCGAAGGCCCAATAATATGTGCTTATAAATAAAGCGCCTGCTAATTAAGGTAAAAACCCTAATCAGACTCCTCCTCCGCCGCATCATCTTCTTCCTCCATCTAGGGTTTTTGGAGGTTTTTCTGCTGTGCTCATGGCTGATGCTCAAGGTTCTCGTCTGACCCTTGGCTCTCCGGTAGCCCCACGAGGCGGGGTCGCCCTCGTGGAAGTAAGAACAAGAAAACCACGCCGGCCGCCGCAGGAACTTCTTCTGACGCTCCGGCTAAGCGTCGTCCCGGCCGCCCACCTGGTAGCAAGAACAAGTCTAAGGTGACCAGCGCCACTCCAGGCCCTGCTGCTCCTCCTCCTGCTGCGCCTGCCGCTCCCGCTACTCCTCCTCAAATCTTCTCCTTCCTCTGCATTGCCATGGCGCAGTGCCGTGAGATTCAGCGATTACCGCTGAATTTTACGAAGTTTATGGATGGCCG